>CM069904.1:161335958-162535958 GCA_036172215.1 Camellia granthamiana
TTATTTGTTTGTAGCCACAAAAAAATTTACTTGCACATATAATCATCAAAATTATAAATAAAAATTTACTTTCATATATTAAGATAGGAGGCAATCATGACAAATACTTAAAAAAAATAAAAAACTAGTCTTTTTGTTTTTTTTGGGGCTTTATATTCAATTGGGCCTATAGTATTTGGGCATTTTTTTTAATATTTAAAACACAAAATTATATTTGGGGCCCCTATTTTTAGCCTAAATTTAGGGGCCCAAGGCGCAGGCCTCTCTTGCCTTCCCTCAGGGCCAGCCCTGCTTGGAAGTGCCTAGGTGATAGGCATCGAGATTCCAAGTCAATGGTTCGGTGCCTCAACGTGGCCCCAAGATTGGCCCCAAGCAGCCCAATGCAAACATGCCACCATACAGCTAGTAGTACACCCAAGCAGTAAGGCCGCAACCCAGGCCGCAGATAGGCTACAACACAGGCCGTAGCACAGCCAACAGCCAGCCGCAGATAAGCCGCGGCTCAGGTTGCAGCCCAGGCTGCCTGCCAGTCTTGCCGCCCACAGCCTAGGCCGCAGCTCAAGTCATGACCCAACAGAGCAACCAGCAACAGCGGCTAACAATGCAGAGTTTTAGCGTGTTGTTTGGGCATCTAAATGAAGGAGTTTTGGGTTGAAATTTTTACTGGAAAGAGGTCTTGGGGGAAGTGTTTTCCCGACCAAGTTTTGTAATTTTTCTCAATTTGTGAAAATTTTAAAAAATCATTATAACTCCTCGGATATAGGGCATGTTTCTTTTTGCTAGTTTGTCAAAGGCTTAACAAGCATATATAAGGGGGCATGGTGTGCTACCTACCTGCCTCCTCGTCCAAACTGGGCTTGAAGTGAGCAACCTTAGGGCAACTCAAGGGTGGGCTTTAGGCATCTAGAGGGGGGTCTAGAGTCTCCACGCGGGTTTAGGAGCCTTGTGGACAGTGCAAAAATGTAAGCACTGTGCGTGCCTCCTGGGCACGAGGTTTAACATGTTATTTCCATTATGCCACGCGTTATGGCATCTTTGGGGACTCGTTTTAGACTGAATGGGCTATCGAGGCGCCACCAAAGGCTTTGTGTGCCAACTCAAGTGCTTGGTTTGGGTTTAACCTTGCATGTGGGGAATCCGTGGCTTAAGCTAAGCAGTTGGAAGAAAACACTGTATATGTGGGCTATTGAATGAAAGCATCAAGCTATACATTCACTAAATCCATTGAAGGATAACATTAGGCTATAAGCAAGTTATGGATTGAGACGTTGCCTTACTCGAGTGACACGGTGCAACGCTAAGGTGCGCAATGGCCTTAGGGGGAATCTAACATCCGTATTGGCACGAGGACTACGTCGTGGGGAAGAGATGATGTCTTGTGGGCAATGCATGACCATGTGGCCAGCCGATATGCATCGATTGACGTATGCTTGACCCTATGACACTTCGAGATGCTGTCAAAGACCCAACATGCTATGTTGGCTTATCGGCTAAGTCGAGGGCCTTCGTTAACACATTGTTGTGTGGCTAGGCACCTTGATGACATGAACCTAAGTTGGGCGAGCACCTTGCTTGAGATAAGCTTGGTGCTATGAAGTGACTTATGCCGTGCTTGGTGCACTTGAGGCGTCAAGCCTACTTGTGACATCCGGTTGAAGATGGAGCTTCCTTGTGGAGTTGTTCTGCTTGACAAAGCATTGAAAACGAGTGAGATCTTTAACACTCGATTTGTCGATGAGCTATAGCGGGCTTAAACTTGGTGAAATTTGAGTGCCACATGGGCAAAAAATTGATCCACAGCGCCTCTAAAGGAGTCAGCCCGTGACACTTCGCTACCCTATGCCAGCCTTTGGGAGTGTAATTCTGGGTTATGTGACACAAGAAGTTGGAGATTTGGGTTGTCAAGTTTGGGATACTAAAACTGAAACTTGGTTTGAAGATTTCTATTTGTCTACAGGCTTATGGGTGAACAAAATCCATGTTTTGTGGAGGAAGTTTCCATGTGAGTTGATAAAGCAAAGGATTTGGAGAGAGGTGAGGTGCACCGGTGGTTTTATGGTGGCTGAGGTATTAGAGAGATCAATGGTGGTGCGGTCTAGGTGAAATAACAAGTTTACCCTCCAAAGAAAGCACATGCAGAGCAATTTCTGTCCAAAAACAGAACGGAGTCATCAATTGTCCTTGATCGAAATCATTTTCAAAATTCAAAATTAAATGTGTTTCAATTGAAAAGTTAAGGATCAAATTGGCACAATAAGTAAAATTTAAGGACTATATGTGTAATTTGCCATTTATTTTTTATTTTTTATTTATCAATTGTCAATGTTTGATATTGAAATTAAGTTCGGCGTGGGTCTGTTTTGATGTGAACCAACGTCAAGTGGCCCAGCGGTCGATGGCGTTACACATATCCTCTCTTATGGTTGCTGAACAGAAAGGGTGTCATTTTGTTTTGATTTTTACAGATAGTTAAGTTTTGGTGGACGCCCTTCATGGCAAGATCAAGGCAGATTGGGAAGTTAATATGGTTATATTAGATATAAAGAATCTTAATTGTTCTTTCATTTTCTAACTATCTCTAAGGTTGATCAGTAATTGAACCACCTCATAAACTTGCTCGGTTTGTTAATGGTTTCTACTGTGCTATAATATTTTTCCTTTCTCACAAAAAAAAAAAAAAAAAAAAAACTTTAAATTATATTTAATCTTTGTTGGACTAGAAGTCTAAATTTTATTTTGTTTTAATTTATTATAACATGTTCTATAAGTTCTTATAGGTTGGAGGACTTACGTGTAGGTCCTAATAAGTAGATTTCTTATCCAATAGGTATATGATAATTAATAGCATTTTTCATTATACACTATTAAAAAACGTCATTAAATTGTTAATTTTTAATGACGATATGAAAATTGTCACAAAAAATGTCACTAATTATAAGTTTTAGCGACAGTTTAAAAAAATGTCACAAAAAAGTGTCACTAATTCACAACTTTTAACAACAATTTGAAAAATTCGTCACAAAAAAAGGATACTAATTGTAAGTTTTAGCGACAATTTATAAAACTATGATAAAAAGTCATTAATTGTCAATTTTTAGCGCCATATGTAAAAAATCGTCACAAAAAAAAAAAAAAAAATATTTTTAGCGACGATTTTACCAAGATTTATTTTCAATAGGACTTGATGAGAATTAAGTCCAACTATTAGGACCTATTAGTAATTTACCCTTATAGGGGTTTTTCATAAATCCATAATTAGGGGTGGCTAACTTAGTCCAAACCCATGAACCCGCCTATATTAATAAATTGGTTGTTCACGATCAACCCAATTAAAATTGGATTTATATGGATTGGACATAGATACCCATTTAAGCCCATCTAAATGGGCACCACTTCTATAACCAATCCACTTGCACCACTGCCACTCCACCACCACCACTACCTCCTCCACTACCGTTACTCTACTGCCACTGCCACCGCCACCGCCACCGCCGACACACCACCACCACTTTTGCCACCACCACCAACGTCATCATAAATAAATAAAAAAAATTATTTTTAAAAAATAAATAATAAATAGATAAAACAAATAGGTTAGCTGGGTTCATTTGTCCAACCTATATCCAATTCAACCTGTTTTGACCTGCCCATACCCGTCCACCCTAATCTTGTTATAAAGACATGTGTATCATTGAATCTCACAAGTGTTTGTATAAATCAAAAAGTCCTAATAAATAGACATAAACACTTTTTGTCACAATTTTATGAATGTCGCTAAAAAGTTACAATTAGTGATGGTTTTCTAAATTTGTAACTAAAAATGACAATTAGTAACGTTTTTCTGTATTGAATTTATCAAATTGTTATTAAAAACTAACAATTAGTAACATTTTTTTTTTATGAAAACACCGCTAAAAAAAATAAAAAACAGAATTTTGTGGTAATAATTAAAAGTGAACATGATTTTTTAATGTATCAAAAGGTCAATAAAACTTATTAGTGCAGACCTCGTTTGTCAACTATACATTTTAGTTAAAAAAATTTAAAAATTACTATAGTTTGTCACATCACTTTCTCTACTTTTTTGTATATATTTTCATATAAATTAAAAAGTTACTAAAATAGTATATTTTCAAACGAGGCCTTATCTTCCTAATATGATTTTTCAATCGATTTCCATTAAAAAGCTTGGCATTCCCTAGGTCTATTTAGGCTCGACTTGTGAGCCCAAGGTATTTAGTCAAAGCTTAATACAACTTGATAAATTTAGCCCAAGTTATGTTCATTTTAGACTGAACCAGTGCAATATACATAATTAATTAAGCAATACTTAATCAATTAAAAAAAATGGAAGAAATAAAACAAAACTGAGATCAGTGGAGAATTCACATACTTATTATTTTGAATGCTATCTTTTACTAGGAGGCACTTGAAGGTTCTAGAGCATCCTTCAACCTTCTAAAGTATCTCAGTCTTGTAGAAGAATGTAAGAATTTGTACATATTCTAGAATTTCTTAGAGTCTAGTGATTTTATACACGTATATATTTATCTTGTATATTTAGAAGAAAAGTCTAGAGTTCTCCATTCTTAAGATTCCAAAACAATCATTGTAAGCTTATAAAAGGGAGAGTGCATCATTTATCCCACCATCCAAATAATTCAAGTTCTCATCCCGGAGTAATTTAGAGTTTGGTTAGGTGAAACGAGTGAATCTAATCGATTCGCAGATCATTTAAATCACGATAATCAGTGACCTCGCGCGATTTGCGGAAGAGATCGTGAAGGTAGCCAGATCATTTATGGCATTAGTGAGTGCAGTCGGGTCAAGGGCTATGTTATTCATATCTTGTTAGGAAACACATTTCAGGATATTGTAACCGTCATTGTAATCCAAGAAAGTGGATTTAGGAATTAGATATGAAGAAGTAAGAGAAGTACACCTGAACTCCAACCACTCTTCAGAATTCTCCATTTGGTAGGCGTTCAAGTAGAGGTTGTCCCGTCGAATCCTCAGCTTGATTCAATGATTGTTGGTTCGTAGTATGATGTTGAATCATCGAGTGGGTGGATTCTGTTGAGCGGGAGTACGGGAATATTGTGTGAAATGAAGTCCCTGTAAGCTCCACTATCCCTTTCAACGTTGAACTCCGTTGTGAATTTTGCCATTAACTGAATTCAATTCTGCCATTGACAATAATAATCAATCAATAGAAAAACATAAAAATAATAACTTAACGAAGTGTGTGTTTGAAACAGTCCCTCCATGGGAGATCATGGCAGTTGTGGTTGATTTTCGTAGCTTTGCAAAGGACAGATCTTGGAAGTTCTTGTGGACCAGAAGGACCAGCAGCTCTGCTGCTCATTGGGTGGCTATTGCTCAAGCTAGATCAACACTACCTGCAAGTTGGGTAACATGTGTGCCATTGGAATTTGTTTCTGTTGTTTCCCATGATGTACCTGCTCATCTTTAATTTATTCTATAAAATCCTTAGTGTTCCAAAAAAAGAAAAAGAAAAAAGAAGTACTTGTAATTATCATTTTCAACGTTAAATTCCGCCATTAACTCAATTGAATTCTGTTATTGACAATAATACTAAATCAATAGCTAAAATAATAATAATTAAATAATATTAATAAATAATTTTTATTTTTCTCATCTCAGGTATTATTGTCAAATTTTGAATCGAATTGTGAATCGTTTTACTAAAATAATGAATCGTGAATCATATGATTCACTTTATTTAACACTAGCGGTCGGACACACATGATGTGTGTGCAAATTAAAAAAAGTATTATTTTTTTTAAAAATGATTATACCTCACGAACTTATTAAAAAAAATAAATAAATAACACTCACAATTTTGATATAAACAAAATAAAACAATTACATTATTTTCTTTTTTGGATATAAACGAAGTAAAATAATAGTCAAATTTTTTCCCTAAGGAACTTGATAATATAATGAAACTTTTTATCTTCTTTTATTTTTTAATGAAGAAAATAAAAAGTATAATTAAATTAGTACACACAAAATACAAAAATAAAAACACAAGACTGTTAAAACACTCACAGTCAAAGAGACTTATACAAAAAATAAAATAACCATAGCCAAAACCCAAAAAAAAAAAAAAATATATATATATATATATTTAAAAAAAAAAAACTTAAAAGCACTGGACACAAAACAAAAAGTTACAACATTAAATAAAAGTTCATATATAAACCATGAAACTAAAATCTCAAAAAAGAACACAACATTAAATAGCATATCCAACAGTCAATATCAAGAAGTTCATACATAAACCATGGATGTTTGCTTTATTTAAAATTTATAAACTTGCAAACATTACTGTTTAGGAATTACCAAAAAGAAAAATAGAATTTATACCCAAAAAAATTGAGAATATTTAAAACATAAATTGAGAATATTTAAAACATAAACAAACCTATTAATTGTAGTTATTTTTTTAGAACAGAATTTATACCTAAAAGATTAATAAGAAGGATAATTTATAGTTTAGATTGAAGAATATTTAAAACATAAACGAAACTCTATCATTCTGCAAAAATTGCAATGCCAAAAATTATAAATTGAAGACTTTTAAACATTTACAGAATTTATATGAAAAAAAAAAACTAAACAAAAATTTCAATCACTCAAAAAAATAGAACGAGATTCTGCAATGCCAAGGCCTAAGGGCGATCCAAGGAACAGCAACAAAGTAGACAGCAATAGCCCTAAAAAGTAAAATGTGCCCACTAATCTCAACCATGGCTAACACTTTTCCAGAAGCTTCATATGCAGCAGTTAATCCATGCAGGGTCTCCAAATTCTAAAAAAATACCTTAAAAAAAAAAGTCAAAACTCTGAATCATGAAAATGGATCCAGATTTCTCCAGTCTCCATTCTCAATAGTCATGAATTTTCAGAATTTCTCAGTATAATATACACACTTTGTACCCGTCACCCTGCAATACATCTACTGGAAATTGAAGCCAGTGTTGCAAGAAATTTGCTAAAAAAATAAATAAATAATAGTAATGCTACATACCCCAAAAATTCTATCAAAAATTTTACCAAATGTCTCACTTGGTGTGGGACCCCATGGGACCCACATTGTGTGGGTCCCACACCCATGTGAGACATTTGGTAAAATTTTTGATAGAATTTTTGGGGTCTGTAGCATTACTGTTATTTATTTATTTTTAAATCAACAAAAATCCACATGGCAGAAGTTTCAAGAAATCAAAATTAGGCTTCTTTTAATAGAATAGAATAGAATAGAATAGAATAAAAACATCTCCATCCACATCTCTTTAAGATTAGAACCCCCAATAAGCAAGCAATCTAGATCAAATAAGTCAATCTCATCCCACTAAATTATGTTGGGTATATTGTTCTCATAAATTATGACAGGTGTACAGACATGTAATTACAGGTAAATTCAAAAAAAAAAAAAAAAAAAAAAATCAAGGTCAATCATCATATATTAATAATTTATAGGACTCACATTTTCATAACAAAAATAAATTGCACAAATTATTATGCTAAAATATAACACCCATGCCTGAAGCATTCTTTTTTTTTTTTTTTTTAAAAGGTAAACAGGCACGTATATAAGACCATGCAAAACAAATCCATATAAAACAGTGTACATTACTATCTTAACAGAATTAACAGCTTTGCAATTAAAAAATAAAATAAAATAAAAAGCTCAGCAAAAACACAATTAACACAATCCAACTAACAAATCGAAATCAAAATCAAAATTAATTTCTATTGAAAAGCTATATGAAAACTCCTAATTATAATTTTATACGGAATTTGAGAGAATTTGAGAGAGAGAGAGAGAGAGAGAGAGGACCATGGAAAGTGGGATTGCTGAAGGAGCGATCAAGTGTGATGGACTTATCAAGCTTGTCAAGAGAATGATAAGAAAGGCGAGAAGAAACTCTTCGCTTAATTGCTTTCTTTCACTTGCAAGATAACTTCTTCTTTGACGAATGCAATCCACCCCCACACACACCTTTCCAGGGTTGACATGCAAGCTCTTATACTCTAGTCTATAGAGAGACAACACAATCTCTCTCTCTCTCTCTGTAGTTCCACACGATGTGGGAGAGAGAGAGAGAGAGAGAGGGGGGGAGGGAGAGGGGAAAAAAAGAGGAAATTGAGTATTGGGTAGTTTGTTTTTGGGTGGGTAAGTATTGGTAGGGGTTTAAATCTGGCCTGGCTTGGCTCACACGGGTCTGGGCTGGGTCGGGCTCATGTTGGGCTTTGTGGGCTTTCGGCAAAATTTGGGCCAGGTCATGAGCCAAAAAATTAAGCCCAAGCCCAAGCCCAAGGGTATTTAGGCCTTGGGTGGGCCGGCCCAATGAGCTTGGGTCTGGTCTTGGGCTTGGGTGGGCTTGATCATTTTTTTTAAAAAAATTTTTTTCTACCAAAATTTTATTATTTTCCATTAAAAAATACACTGGGTCTGGGGCGGGCTGAGCGGGCCGGGCTTCGGGCTAGGCCCTAAGTGGGCCTTAAGCAGGTTGATGGGCCACGGGCCGGGCCAAGCGGGCTTCAAAACAATGGCCTAGGGGCTTGGGCTGGGCTCGGGCCCAAGTGGGCCTAAATGACCCAGGCCCATCTCGAGTCGTTGGCGGGCTTCGGGCTGCCTACCGGCCACGGACCATTTTTACACCCCTAAGTATTGGGTAGTTGATTAAGGAAGAAAGTGGAAAACATGGGATTTTTTTTTTTTTTTTTCAAATCACTTAAAGTCCATGTGGTTAGGAATGGCAACGGGGCGGGGCGGGGCCGGGGACCACACCCCCCGTCCCCGATCCCCGAAAGTGACACACCACCCCGTCCCCGTCCCCGTCCCCGGCGGGGAGCCCATCGCCCCTCCCGCCCCCGCCCCCGATCGGGGATCGGGTTTCCCCGACCCCGAAATATCCCCGACACAACACAACACCACACAAGAACAAAAAAAAATGAATCTGTGTATACAAAAAATAATGAATCTGTGTATACAAAAAAAAAAATGAATCTGTGTATTTCATCATCATCATCAACAAAAAATCTGAAATCTGAAAAAAAAACAAAAAAAACGCAGATCTGTGTATACAAAAAATACATACATGAGGACGACGATCGGCGGATCTGTGTATACAAAATACATACATAAATACAAAAAAACTGTGCCATGATTTTGTTCAAAAAAAACTGTGAGAGGAATCATTCCTGGGAGAGAGAGAGAGAGAGAGAGAGAGTAAATAAAAATAAAAAATCGGAGGGAGGGAGAGAGAACTTCATCAGATAGATTATTTGACAGAGAGAACTTCGGAGGAGATCGGGGTGTGGGGCAGTGAGGTCGGAAGGAGGGAGGTCGGCATGGGAGGGAGGGAGATCGGCGCCGGACGGAGGTCGTCGTGGGAGGGAGGGAGATCGGCGCGGGATGGGGAAGCTGCTGCCATTGATCTTCTACTACACAGGAGAGAGAGAGAGAGGGAGAGAGGCTGAGAGCCTGAGAGTGATTTGAGTGAGAGAGATGGGTCAAACAAGTAATATAATACATATATATATTATAATATAGATAGAAACCTAACCCTAAACAAATAATATAATATATAACCTCACCCTAAACAAATAATATAATATATATATATTATAATTAATCAGCGGGGGGACAGTCGGGGATGGTCGGGCCGGGGCCGGGCCGGGGCCGGGGTTGGAGGAGTGATCCCCGTCCCCGGCCCGAATTTGTTCGGGGATTAAGTTTTAAATACCATCCCCGTCCCCGCGGGGGTATTTTTCGGAGAAAATCCGCTTAAATCGGGGTCGGGATCGGGGATCCCCGTCGGGCCGGTTTCAAATTGCCATCCCTACATGTGGTTGCACATGGTGGAAGCTTCAAGAGACCAAATTCAAGCCTCACTTAATATAATAGTATAGATTGTTAGTGTGAAAATTCAGCACAATATATAAGAGTTTTAGAGATCAAATTTTTTGGTCTTTGAAAGTGAAAATTTTGTTGCAAAAGACATTTAGAGACTAATTTCTATCGTCATGGGGATAGTCGCTAAAAGGTCGTCTCTAAAAGTCAAAAATAAGATTTTTAGTGACAAAATTTTGAAAATGTCACTAATAAATGGACTTTTAGGGACAAAATAATTTGGTCTCAAAAAGATTTACTTTTTGAGACAAAAATTTGGTTCCAAAAGGATAATAATTCCTCCCTAATGTCCAATTTTCGTTGTTAAAAATATAATAATGACACTTTTCGTAACAAAAATATTTGGTTCCTAAAAAATAGTTTTGTCCCTAAATTTTGGTTTTTAAAATCTTAATTTTTTGTAGTGATTATTAGTGAAGAGATTCTTAGGGTGGAATTATTAGTGAGAAGGCTAAGAAAAATTGTGTTTGTTTAATGACTATTGGACTAGTAACGATGCTCATTAAACAAACACAATTTTTGATTTGATTTAAGCCCCAAAAATCAAAAATAGCAAAGGCTTAACGGATGATCAGCAAAAAATCAAGTGCAACACCTGTGGCCAGTTTGTGGACGGGTTAGAGTTGATGAACAAACACCAGGAGGTACGTAAATGTCTCATCATCAAATTTATATCCGCATTAATACAATTACTTAATGTTCAAATTAAATTGATTTGATTTGATTTGATTTGATTTTGTAGACTCACAGGGCTCCCAAGCCAAGACCCTCATCGCGGCCACTGCACCGCCAACTGCCACTGCCACTCCAGCACTAGCAATTTGCTAATAAGATATTCTTCAATCAATTTTACATACATGAGTAGAAGTTATTTTGCTAGCAAAAAGTGTAGTAGTTCAAGCAGTATTGTCATATGGGGGAGGATGCAACTTATTCAAACATATTGTCTAGTGTACAAATCTAATGGAGTCCCTCTTTATTTTACCTCAAAGAAAAGTGAAAAGTTTGATTAGAACCTTTTTATGGTCTGGTTTTGAGCTTAAACAAACAGGGGCAAAGTGAGAGAATATTTGTGTTCCTAAACAAAGAGGGTTGGGTTTTAGATCTTTGAAAACTTGGAATAAAGCCAATATGCTTAAACACCTTTGGGCTATAAGTATGAAGGCTGATTCACTTTGGGTTAAATTGATACATACCCATATTTTAAAAAAAAATTATTTCCTCATGTGTAACTCTAATAAAAATGAATAAAATTTAATTGATTATAAATCATTTTATTACATATTTTAGATAAATTTTATGTTATTATTTAATTTAAAAAATTATTTTTTAATTATTTAATTATACCCGTACATAGCACCATTCAAATCCATCTCCAATATTACCACAAACCCACCACCAAATGAGAGAGAGAGAGAGAGAGAGATTTTGTTGCGAACACGATGGCCACTAAGAACCCCACTGCCAACCCCTGGCTTCGCCGCCCTATGCCTACCTCTCTGCCACAATTTCATCCAAAAAAACGAGTTCAAATCCTCTTCAGTCATTTTCTCCAGTATTTTCTCTGGGGGGCAGCCTAGGTTGAGTTACGTCACCCCCACTGAAAAACCTGTGGCTCAGATTGCTTCAGTTAAAAATAATATAAAAAAAAAAAAAATCAAATTTGTTTTAGCAAAACAGAAAGTCTTTCAATTTTCCCTCCCATATCTTCTCATCAACATTTTTCCGTCCCTCTTGAGTTGTTCACTAGCGATGACCTCATCTCACGAAATCGAAGCTTGACGGTGGTGAACATCGACAGTGACCATTCTAAAAAATTCTTATTAAACAACAAATAGAAAAATTGAAAATGGAAAATGATCACGAAAAATTGGTTTTCAAAAAATTCTTATTGAACAACAAATGGATTAAGAGAGGGGTGGTGCTGTTGCCTACCCACTTTCATTTTCTGATTAAAAATAAATATTCCCACTTTCTTTTCTTTTCTTTATGGATTTTGTACATTTATGCCCATGCAATGGAGAATATATATATATATATATATATGTACTATATATAAAGTGAATACCTCCTTATAATGTCTTGAAGCCTTGATTTCATATGCTGTCATGTGTCTATTTTTTATTTAAAATTAAAAAAAAAAATTAGATAGATGAGATAAGGGGACTTGAACCTTGAACTCAAGTCAAATGAATGAAATTCTTATCACTTGACTAGTACAGAATTAATAATAAATATATGTATTTTTTTATTGATTTAAATTGCACACGCATTACGTGTGCCAACCGCTAGTATATATATATTATTCTTCTCTCTCTAGAAGTCAATAATCTGTATGTATGCAATCACTCTCTTAGGTATATTATCAATGTAGAGACACTAACAAAATTGTCTTGCATAATTTTGCATATAAGCAGAATTGAATGATTTTTTAAATGCAATATGAGTTGAACTTCACATGGAGAAAATTAAATTAAATAGATTAACATAATAAGAATGAGTCAATATGTTCATCAACAATACACCAACAACAACAATATAAACACGCTCCAAAAATAATAATTCAATTTATAATGGGAGAGAGCTCTAGCGGACAACAAGGGATGAAGACTGACAATCTTGTCAAAAGATTTCTTCGAACCGACTCCAACACACCCCCACAAATCGAACGGACTCTGTGAAACCTAGGGGTTAAAAGTCAAATGGAGTGGATGATCCTCCAGCTCTGTCTAGCCCGAGTAGTGCTTAGCACTGCCTAACCCAAATTGTAGACCCAAGTTATTTATTTAATAAATTTAACTCATGTTCGGTTTAGGTTAAAAAAACATTTTGGATTCGACCATTAAACATCGATTTTTTCACCTTTATTGGGGAAAAGTCTAGGATTTTTTTTAAAAAACATGTCCCGTCAAGTTTATGAAGTGGTTAAAAAAATCCACAATTTAAAAAGTTTTGGCATCGGATAGCTTAATAAATTGAGTAATCCTATAAACCGTATGTTATTTAAAAATTAATTTTCATCACACTCCACATAGATTTCATACTATACAAATTAATTTTCATCACACAATCATCCACTTAGAATTTTTTGGGTAGATAAGGGTGGGTCTCTAAACTTTTCCTAATAAATTTAGGGGCATTTGTGGCTGATCCAATTAACTAAACTTATTTATAGTGCCATTTGTTTTTTCACTTATCAATTAAAAATATATTAAGGCCTCGTTTGGGAACATGTTAATTTAGTAACTTTTTGACTATTTGGCTAAAATATGAGCTAAAAAAAACTAGTATGTATGGGATGACTTTTTGATTTTTTACGAAAAGATGTGCAAAAAATAGAGAGAAAAGAGAATCTTTGACTTTTTGGTATGAGTTGTTGGCTTTTTGGCTAATTTAGTAACTTTTTAAATTTTACGCTAAAAGGGAAGGTTCCCAAACGAGGCCTTAAGGCAAAATAAGCATTTTACAACTTGTTAATGCATTAAAAAAATATAAAACACTTACAAGTATTTAAATCCATCAGGATTGGTTCATAATTTACTTGTAAATAAATTTTTTAGTTCGAATTAGGTTAATTTTGAACTTACTAGGCTACTGAGTTATTAAACTATATTTTTCTAGAACTTTGTTAAGTTAGTAGTTTGGGGGATTTACGGGCTGATCTCATTCACCATATTTATTTATTTATAAGTCTTATTCTTTGTTTACTTATCAATATCTCTAAAAAATATTGTAACAAAATAAACATTTTAAAATTTATTGATTCATTAAAAAAGTATACATTAGTTTGAGTTAGGTTAATTTTGAAATTGAACTATATTAAAGAAAGAAAAAAAAGAAAAAGAAAAAGAAGAAGGTGATTTGAGTGTTTGATGATACAAATGAATTGTTTGGCAGTGTAATTACCAATTCTGCTGTGACTAAATCATGGAAAACATGATTTACAAACATAATTTCTAGACATAAAATGTATTAAAAATAATGCGGCGATAGCATTCTTGTAATAATGAGATACAAAAATGGGTATTTTGAACAAAAATGAAAAGATTATGAACAATCATATGTCATTTTGTAAGAAAATCCTGTATAAAAATTATGTTTATGTATCATTAATATACCCTTTAACAAATTTGGCCATTTGGTCAAGACAGACACTACTCATCATTCTGTTTGATAATGACTTATATAATCACTTTCGTTATTTCAGCTTTAAAAAACATAAAAAAAATGATCTGTTTGGCAATGATTGATTTATTAGTTGACAAAGAGGATAACAAAAAATTCTCTCTCAACTTTATCCATTAAAAAAAAGAGATTATTTTTTAAACATTTGTTGTCATAAATTTTGAGTTGTGTGATGTTTGGTAAAACTGACGTGAAAACAATTACTTTGTCGCAGATTAGTATCTATTTGCACTAAATTAACTTCTCCCATACTCCTAATGAACTAATTAATCAGAAATTTTATGTCCTTTAAATTTTTGTTTTCATCTGTGGGCGGCGTAGTATATACTTACAGATTATCTATCTTAAAAATTTCTACTCTCGTCTGTAATGCACTCTCAATTAATCAGAAATTTTATGTCCTTTAAATTTTTGTTTTCATCTGTGGGCGGCGTAGTATATACTTACAAATTATCTATCTTAAAAATTTCTACTCTCGTCTGTAATGCACTCTCAATTACACGATGTAATGAAACTCTCAAATTGAATGGCTGATCATGCGATTGGGATACAGGGACCGAAGTATTGTGCCATATATCAATGATCTAGCAATTACCATTCATGCAATTTTTTTTACCTGTTAAAACTATAGGCTTTATTTTCAGAAAATAATGACAGAAATCTATTCCTTCAGCAATTTGTTCTTTTTTTGGGAACCAAATTGTATTACTGAAGTATTTTATTTATTTATATATATTTCTTTGTCTGTATTTTTCTGTTTGCTGCTTCTCTGAGCCAATCATACTGCCTAACTAAGCACACTTATTTAACGAAGTCCTAATTAATGATGGTCGTTTGTTTTTTTTTATTTAATTTTTTTTAGGAAAAGATGTGGAAATGATGGTCGTTTGTTTTTTTTATTTAATTTTTTTAGGAAAAGATGTGGGAAAAAAAATTAAGAGAGTAATGTGATAATTTTTATGATTTTTTGTGTTTTGGCTTTTTTATCATGTCCCTAAACTACCCTTGAATGCGAGCTAACTAGTGGGAATAAAAAAAAAAAAATTAAAAAATTAAAAAAAAAAAAAAAACTAAGAAAAATTATATATTTTCCTATATGATTCCTAGTAACCAAGCATGTGGAAGTGCTTGGAATGTGGCAACCTAAACTAGTAATGGCAAGTTTTAGATTGCCACATTCCAAGCATGTAGAATGTGGCAATCTAAACTTGCCATTGCTAGACAAATCTGTCTGTCTACAAAAATTAATTAGATGCACATACATAAACCCTAACAATTACTTCAAAAAAAAAAAAAAAAAAAAAACATTCATCCTCAAGTACAACTGAAAAATGAAATTTGCTTTAAGATTAAAAAAAAACCTACATTAGAAATTGAAGTAAAAACAAATGTATAATAAATAATATTTGTTAACAGAATAAAAATTTGAAGCCTTTTTCCTAATTACCAGTCTTGAAAAACACCCGTGGTTGTATGATCGTCGTCGTAGATGGCTTCAATCCAAGTGCATGTGGAGGACACTTGTTCAACGAAATTGAAAGGAGTTGTACTAGAATAATTACCAACAATAGAGTGATACTTGCCGGTATCGAGAGAATAGAAAACCCCATTTTCACCATGAAAATTGGGGAAGTATATCTTATTAGCCATCCCTTCTTTGACAGCCTCTACTAACAAGGATGCCCCATGACTGAGGAACAACATTTTGTTACCCAAACTTTGCACATCTTGCCATTCCATATCCGGAACAATAAGCTTTATCAGCCGAACACGTCTCTCCTCATGGGTCACAAACACAACCAACATTCCTCCATCACAGTTCACCATGAAACTTTTTTGACGTTGATATTTGATCCGCGGCCATGCCAAAATGGGCTTACAGCAACATATTATACTCCAACTCAAACTAGAACTGAGATCAAGTACGCCCACATCTCCCCCATTTCCCAAACAATATAGCTTCCCATTATATAAAACGGGAGGACTGGCATCGTATAGGACAAAACGTCGATTATTTTGAAATTCGTGAAATGTCCACCGATCATCTCCACGTTTGATAATGCACAATTCTATGTGTAAAAAGCCCCAACAAATTCCAATAACCAGACAATCAGATGAAGTAGGCGGTGATGAAAAAGACACGCTCATGAAATCATTTGCCCAATATATATTAGGAAGTTTGATAATTACCTCTGTGAATGGGTTGAAAAAAAATATTGTCCCACCTCCAGACATGAGCAACCAACCATACTTAGAGACCCGGATTTTTGCATCCTTTAATTGATCATTTGAAATAATAATATTGCTAAGCTTATCATGATATGTCTCATTGCGCAGTGGCTGAAAAAATTTGCAACCATCATCACCGCCATTTAAGATCATCAAATACGGCAATTTAGAAAGTGCAGAATTAGTCGGAGGTGGGAATGGGGTAGTGATTGATTGCCATGATCTACAAGTGGCTCTAAAATTACTTGAATCTCCCAAAAAAAGATTTGAGAGTATCATGCTTAAAAGCTCTGGTGGAAGATCAGACCAATTAGAAGAACCTCTCTCTCCATGCTTTATCTTGTCAAGGACGAGGTGATCGCTGCTAGTTGACGTCATCATAGAGACTTCATGTCCCAAAATTTCCTTTTGCTTGGAACCAACAACCTGTTCATCAGCCATTCTGGTTACAACAAGCATTCAACTATTATATTAATTAAAAGAGAAACAATATCAAATTTAATCCGTCCAAAATTTAACTCAAGGACACAGGTATGTCTTTGCTTGGCATTGCAGATCACCAATCAAGACTCTGTTTTTGTGTGTGTTTCTCGTATGCCAGAGCATGGTCGTGTCCAACTTTGCCAAGGACACATCCTGGTTTATGGAGCAAACTATCAGCTAGGTGCCAATATTTTTCTTCAATAATGTCTCAATAAAGATGTAAGGTAATTTCGATAATTAGCACCAACTTGAAGACAAAACTATAGGAGTTCATGACACTGCACTAGAAAAATACAAGTTAAGCTCAACTTGCAAGGCATATACAACTATTAAATGTCACTTTCAAATATTAATATTCTACCCAAGCATTTAGTGAAGAAATAATAATTTCAAGAAAATAAACTATCAGCTTCTTGTTTACACATGTAAATTTAATGTCATTGTTGATTTTATGAGTAACTTTGCTCAAGTGATTAATCAAAATAACATATGAGCCAGTGATTTTATTTTTTATTTTTGGCTAAAATAAAGAAGAATGGGGTTTGAAGGTTACTGTGTATGCGTATGTAGAATTTTCATATCAATTGAAAAAAAATCTTGAGAGTCACCTGTATGATTCCAAGAAGGTTCGAATACATTGGGTTTAGATGCAATATGAAGCATGGGTACAGTTATGAGTATTGGAATTGGTATGATAAGAGTATGTTAATACAGTAAAATCTAAAAAAAATAAGCAACGCACATGACTTGGTACATTTGTAAAAAAATATTTATTTTTTATTTAGAGTAATACAAAAATTGATTAAATGGTTTAAATTGTTAAGATCCAACCTACAATTAACATTTAATGTTAAAAGTAAAGTATAAACTAAAATTAAATATTATTTTATTAAATAACTTACAAACCATAACTTAATTTTAAAATCATGTTAAGTATAAAACTAAAAATAAAAAAAAGAAATCTAATGAAAAGAATTTTATCTCTACAGTAGAAGAAAATATTGTTTCAACTGAGGTGCGGTACAATTTGGATATATATTCTGTACGTCTAGATATGTCAAAAATTTTAAAAAATAAATTTGGATATATGTTTTGTGTACTTGTTACGTATGTAAAAGTATCAGATACCGATAAATACCTGATATGAATACAGTATATTTATCAAAGTATCCATGCTTCATAATAGATGCATATCGGGGCATTTATACTTGAAAACCAGCGAGTCTTAATTCCACCCTCAACTGATCACCGGTCCAGAAACAATTCCCTTTTATATTACATAAATTGCTTTGTATGTTTGATTAGAGAGAATCTTTTGTTAATTAGATCCAAGGGGAATTCAAAGCAAAGGAAAAAACAAATTCAATAGAAAAAAGTCGTAAGAAACTCGCCTAGCACAAAATCAGCAAAGAAAAAGATTTTCTCTTGTCTCAAATTTGTCATTTTATTTATTTAATTCAAATGCAAACTACACCTAACAAACACCCACACTAAATTAGAAAGGAAAATAAAAATGATTATTAATACAAACTTACCCAGTGAAAGCTTGAATCACGGCGACTGACATTAGAACAAGGCATAGAAAAAGATACCCTTTGTTTTTCCAAGCTGAAGGCATAAAGGTATCTATCACTAGACTGAGTGAAATAAATGAAGTTTCTTTTAATTCCAGATTTTTCTGACGCAGAAACAGAAATTCCATCATGAGAATCAAGAAAAATTGTACGGTCCCCTATACTTGTCACTTTCACCCATGTCTTGCTAGGCAAGTCTGCTTGATAAATTGCGAAACCGAACAGCTCACTACCATAATATCCATGAAACATCTTTTCTATCATCAAAAGATCGCCACCCGATTCAATCATATAAGTTTTAAGGGAAATGATAAATTGTGGCGATAAGTGAAGTGCTTGACTCATGATTTGTACAAAATGAGGTGTTGGGCCACTAAAATCGAGAACAACCAAACTCATTCTATTTAGACCATATAACTTTCCTTCAAAGCTAGTGGCAGAGTGGAAACAATCTTCAGAGTCCAAAACTAATTCATTGAATTCATTATCACTCGGCTGGCAGAAAATAAGAGAATGATTGTTGTTGCTAATGAAGATAACCCGACAATCAGGATCACTTGGAGGCAAAGTCAAAACGCATAAATCGTATGTGGATTCTCGTAATGGAAGTTGAATTTTATCCATAGAGACAAGATTTAGAAGGAAACACTCATCGGAGTCAAGGTTCTCCAACACCAACCATCCATAAGAAGAAGTACATATCTGTTTATTGCACAATTCAGGAATTTTTTTTATGTAGCAATAATCCTCTGATACGCTGTAAAAATTCTGAAATTGTCTATACTTCCCGTGATAAATTAAAAGCCAAGGCTGTTCTTGAATGAGAGGAGGGCGACTCTTCTCGTTTTCAGTTAATTCCATGGCTCTCCACTTCAAAATATCCGATGTTATGGTCTACAAGAAAAGAAGAAACAAATTGCTATTTTGATAAACTAAACATAGAGACAATGTTAACATTCATGAAACTCATTCTAATCGCTATTATTTATTTTCTTTTATTTTTTGTATTTTATTTATTGGTGTATTACAATGTTATTGATTGTTATGACAAGGTAGTGATGGTTATTGGCAATTCTTATTGGAAAGAAATTAAAATGAACAGTATGGTAACCTAATGCATACAAAGAAAGTTATTTAAAAAAAAAGAAGAAGGTATTTTTATTATTTATTTATTAAGCTCATCACTAGCATTAGTTCTTTGGCTGATTTGTAATAATAAGGGTAATGTCCATTTTGATACTTGTATTCTTTTTATTTTAATACTACTTTCAATCAGACACATACACCACAAAGCATATGGTTATTAGCTTAAAGATGGCTCGTGAAAGAATAATGCTAGATATTTGAAAAATTTTATCAAAATTTTTATTAAATGTCTTACATGGGTGTGAGACCTATATAATGTGAAACATTTGGTAGAATTTTTTGAATTTCTAGCATTTTTGCTCGTGAAAAGACCATTGTTAATTTGTCATCTAAACTGAATAATTTTTTTTTTAAAATCAGAGACAAATTGATGAAGAGGAAGCAGAAATATAACATATATAGTTTGAGTAATAATATAGAAATAAAAAAGTCATAATGATATGATTAATGTGCAGTTTTTATTCATGAATTTATTTACAAGAATGATATTATTACAATATTCTCATAGAGATTTTTGTATAAATTTTGGATTGCCATGTTTGGTTTGAGTTTTAGAGATGAGTTTTAGAAAAAAATTTCGAAAAAATTGTTTGGTTTGAGATTTTTCTCAAAAAATTTTCAAAATCACTTTCTCTCTTTTACACATCAATCAATCACTTTTTCTCTCTCCTCTCTCCTTGTCAATCACTTTTTCTCTCACACATATCTACTCAATTACAACAAAATATCAAATCATCCCAAACTCCCAAACTCCAAAACTACTTTCAAAATATATAACCAAACAAACTAAAAAAATTTCTAAAACAATTCTTCCAAATTTTTTTCAAAAACAACTCTCCCAAAAACAAACGAAACCTTCCAACGTGTGCAATAAATTTTTTTATTGATTACGTGCTAATGTGATCTTTTAAGGGATTTTTGGGTACTAAAAGGCAATGAAAATAAATATAAAGTCACGACATGACCTTGAATGAAGCAAATTATTATAACAAGAAATTTGGTCCAATTATGCAAATTGCCTCATGTCCTCTCTCTCATTTATTTTATTTTATTTTAATTTTGTTTGAAAATTATTATTATTATTATTATTATTATTATTATTATTTTGTATGTGAAGGTTTTAAAGAACAAAATGAAAAGAAAAATTACAATCAGAACCAACACGATATGCATGTTGTTGGATTGTTTGATTAAAATTAAATTATCGCACTGAAAAAAAGATTAAAATTAAATTAAACCAAAACAATTTTTCTATTTTTAAAAGCCAACAAATAAATAAAAATATGCTAAACGCTGTTATGTTTGGCTAAGTTTTCAGACCTTATTTTTCTGAAATATTTTTGAAAATTTTAAAAATAATTTGACAAAAATAAATAATTTTTCAGTCACCATATTTTCAGCAGATTGGATAAATTTCAAACTAAAGAAAACTGTGGTAGAAAACGAGTTCGGTTTTTTGTGTGTTTTGTATGGTGTGTTATGTATTGAAGGTAGAAAAGAAAACTCTTCAGATCACAGTTTTATTTGTATGCCTTTTTCTAAGTAGCTAATTCAAATTCAATAACAAAAATCATAAATATACACATTTATACATATGTATAGAGAGATTAAGAGTACCTGTGTTGTTAAAGTCGCCAAAGACGAACTTGAAAAAGACCCTCGCTTTGTCTCGTTTTCTTTCTGTAAAAACTCTTATCACTTTGTGGGCAAGAATGAATAACCAAGGGTGGGAGTATATATATATATATATTCCCCCTTTCTTTTTAGGAAAGAAAACTTTTGGAATCCTACTACCAAGCAGGGTAGGATTTTAACTTTCCTTTTTTTTATTTATTTCTTTTTTCTTTTCCCTTTTAGGAATAGGAATCCTATCTATCTACTCGACTAGACAAAGCAAAAAAATAAAAGAAATACAATTTTTTTTGAAAAGAAGTCTACCAAAGACAAATAAAAAATAGCTAGAATTTTTTGGATATTTTGTCTTTAGAAAACTTTTTGTAATTTTTTTTTAAAAAAAAAGTACTATTTTGATTTTTCTACATTAGATAGACTAGAAAAGTGTTTTAAAAAAAAATTGACATAAATTTTAAGAAAAAAATCACTAAAAAATAAAAAAATTCAAAAAAAATTAGGACTTTTTAAGTTGGATGCCAATGAGGTCTAAAGCACTATTTGACATCCTCAACAGAAGTGTGATTTTTTTTTTTTTTAATCTTTTTATCTTTTTTGAGTTATATCACTTCTTTATTTTTTTTACATATTTTTTTGTATAAAAAATTAAAAAGTATACTTATTTAGATCATTCCAAACACCCCTCTACGTATAGGTTCTACTATCTAAATGTTTAATTTGAATTATGGTTGGGATTATGGAGTGATAGTTATGATACTTTTTGTATTTCCCTCATTTATTGATGTATTAGTGTATGCCCGTACCTGAAGGTACGGTGAAAATATTGTTGGAATGAGAATGTAATTGAATATAAAAGTACTGGGTTAAAATGGAATTTATTCAATTTGTAGCAAAAAAAAAAAAAAAAAAAAATTAGGTGAAAATATAAATAGATTATCCGCATGATTTTGGACTTTCAAATGAATTTTATATTTAGATTTTTGAAAAGAGTTTGTCAAACTTAAAATTTTGTTTAGTTGTATATATTAAAAATAATTTTTATAAATTTAAAATCCAAAACTTGCTTGGTTTTGGAGTTTCCAAAAACAATTTAAAATTTTTTAATTTGTATTTTATTATTTTTAGTGAACTTTTTAAATATTTTAATCAATATTTTTCACTTTTCAGATCCACTCAATCTAAATAAATAAATAAAAAAAATTAAAATTGTCCAATTGAATTTAACAATAAGAACTGTCCAATTGAATTTAACAAAAAAATTAAACAACACTGCTGCATACCCCCAGTGGGGGTCGCACCCCCAGTGAGGTGTCACGCCCCCACTGGCTGAAATCCAAAAAAAAAAAAAAAAAAAAGAAAACAGTTTTTTTTTGTCCAATTGTGGAGTGCCACCTCACTGGGGGTCGACCCCCAGTGGGTGTATGAGGCATTTTTCAAAATTAAAACTGTCCAATTGAATTTAACAGTAATCAAAATTTAGAGAGATGTAACTTAATAAAGAAAAATTTAGGCCCTCCTTATCTGAACTACAAACTTAACGATAAACATATAAAAACAGTCCAATTGAATTTAACAATAAGTTTTGCTAGAAATTTTTATTTATAACAATAAGCAAGTTTCAATAATATCATTGTAATTGATATAGTATTTGAACTCAAATTCTCAATGCAAAAATAGTTGCGTTTTTGTTTGTCAAACAGAAATTTAAATAACAAAAAATGGTGGTGTCCATGATTAGTAGTGGTGGAGGCAATGTGATGGAAATTGCTATAATTTATCAAGAAAACGTAAAAATAGTAATGATACAATTATTACCGTGGCCAAGAAAACGTAAAAATAGTGATGACACAAATGCAAACAAAGACCATATTACCAAATATTTACTATTGTAGTATTTTTGTTTTTTTAACCCACCTGCAATTTGCAATAGAAAATAAGCACTTTATTACCCTGGCTAATAATAGTACCCAAATAAATTTCTATATTCCACATATTTTTAGAGAGTAAGTTTTGGTTGAAATAAATAGAGAGAGATCTTATGGCTATAGTTTTGCACCAATTTTAATCTAATGGTTGAAATCTACCAATTTTTATGGTTTGGTGGTCAGTTTATAGTGCACAAAATTAAATAAATGAAAAATAAATAAATTGTATGCTACTTGGTAAACACATAAATGCTACGTAAAATTCAAGCACAACAAAAATATAAGATTTTAAACAAATAATAAAATGTAAGTCCCACAACACAAAAATATATAATAAAAATCAGACGAAATACGCCAGTCGGTGCTCTGCAATAGAAAAAAATAAACAAGAAATTAAGCACACCAGCCAATATTTTGTAATACAAAGAAAATGCAAAACAACAAATTAAGCACATCAACCAATATTCTACAATATCAAAAAAAATGACAAATAAATAAAGCACACCAGCCATGCTTTGCAATACCAAAAAAAATGATAAAGTGGGTGTTTGGTAGAGCTTATATGCTGCTTATTTCAGCTTTTAACTTAATTTAAGCTAAAAACTTGTGTTTGGTTCAGCTTAACTTGACCAACTTATAGCTTAAATGAAGCTAAATTTCAGCTCTTTTGAAAAGTTGGTCAGGGGGTGCTTAAATATTTCAGCTTAAGCGCGAAGCTGGTGTGGGCGGGTGAAATGACTTAAACGCCCCTCCCAAACTTAATTATTTATGAAAATGCCACTATATATACCATTTGATGATCTCTCTTGCCCTAACTTTTGCCTCTCACACTCTTCTCTCATATTCTCCTCTCCTCTGCTGACCGAGAAGAAACTCTACCAAACACCCACGAAAACAGTCGTCGACCTCTCTGATCGCAGCAGATTGTGCTTGTAGAACAATCGTCTACCTCTCCAAGAACAGTCGTCTCCCTATTTTCTATTCATCTGCACCGAAAAGATAAGATTTCATGACTATGAAGTTATATACATGTATGGACATCGATTAGGGTTTTGTTTTTGGTTATGTGAAATGGTGTCTTCTCTCTCTCTCTCTCTCCCTTCTCTCTCTGATTACAGTGAAATGTCCCTCTTCTTCACTCTGTGAATAGGGTTGAAAACGCCTCTCTCTATTCTTCACTCTCTGATTAAGGTTGAAAGCCCCCTTTTTACTGCGATCTGTTATTTATTTATTTAATCGTTAGATGTTTTTCAATTTTAAATGCATAAATTCGATACTGGAGTAAGTGAAATTTGAGTTCAAAAAAGTTATATTCATTTCACGAGCTTCGTTAATAATGTACTGGAGTAGGTGAATTTCGGGTTGCAATGTGAGTGCTTAATTGTGTTTGTGAAACTAAAAATCAGTCTTCATATTTAACTTTGTGTTTGTTATTTGATTGTTACTTTCATCAAGAAAAACTAGTTTCATCACATTCATCACATTTCTTAATATAGAGAAATGTTATATAAATTAATAAAGTTTATAATTTTTTTAAACTGATATCTATCATATTAATGAAACAAGTCTGGTTTTACTTTCCAAATTGTTGTTTAAATTTGAAGTAGCATAAGTTATGATATGAAACATGTCTGGTTTCATTGAACTTTCTTTTAGTTTGATTATCTGTCTATTGAAATGAAGCTGTTCTTCATCTTGGAATAATCTTTTACAATTACACTTTTGATTTCTTATGAAATCTTATTGGCCAACAGATTAATTAGCTTCTTCCCCTCTAGACATCCAAATGGCAATTACATTCTCTAAATGAGGCATAGTAAAGTTTTGTATATGTAATTTTTATTATTTAGTTGTATTGTTACTGTTATTACTTTAATTATAATTATCTTGTTTTTTTGGTCCTTCAACATAAGAATTGTGGTGACATGCATGTATTAATGTTTGCTTGCCAAGGCTTCTTATTTTGTAAGGTTGTTTAGCATGTGATTAATGTCCTTTGTTCTCAATTCCTTTTTGGGCTTCTATCAGTAATGAGTTAGATAGAATTCCAATAGATCCTTTTTTTGAGATCCATATTTCAGAAATTGGTTATTTTGGGTTTTCACCATGATTAGATTGATTATTGACTTATCTCTGGATTGAGCAATGTGACACCCCAAACGTTGAATGTTGAATTAATATAATAAGAACAAAAGTAAAATAAAATATTGAACTTTATAAATGTATACGATAAGCATGTGTTTTAATTTAGGATAAATATAGAATTAAGCAAAGTTGTAGATAAGCTCAACAGAAAAAAAAAATGTAATTATTTTGGATATTTAGGCCAAGGTGTAAATAGACATGAATTCTAACTAATCTTCTGCTTGCTTGGAAGTTAAGTAGCAAGCTAAGTTGCTTGGAGATAAGGCTTAGTAGGATTAACTCCTAGGATAATAGACCTAGGAAACGTGGCAGTAATTTATAGCAGCAACACTAGTATAAATAGGAGCATAAAGCATAGTTTAACCATCGAAAGATAAGAAACAAAGGTGTTTCGAGTAAGTCAGTAAAAGGGGGGAAGGGGGGAATTTCAGTAACGTAAAGGATCAATATTAAGGTGAGTTATTGTCACGATCCAAACCCGCCCCTAAAAGTTTAGGTCATGACCGGCCTGCACTCAGGCTTCAAAGACAAAATTTCAAAACTATTTATTCAAATACGGGGCCTTAAGCGGAAACAAATAAATAACAGAACGTCCATTAAGCAGTGCTTACATGCTAGGATCATTAAACAACATATTCAGATGGTTCATATATGCAGTTCATATATACAAGTTCTAGACACCCCATTTTTGACCGCCCTTAAGACTTGGGCGCCTCAGGTTGATTACTCGGTAATGAAGGCTATGTTGTGCAAATGTGCGATTTCTTCAGCAAGGAAAGCTTTAAATCCCAAACTTACACCCCATTTTAGACCAAAACTATTTTGACCAAAATGATTTTTAGACCTTAAAACCCTCTTTTTCAAAATATTTTTGAAAAAAAAAAAGTTTCTACGATGTTCCGAGGCTCCTATTTCGTTAAATGTTGCACTTTTCGGTAAACCGAGCAAGGACAAAGTGGAAATAAATGAAAGAGATGTGTGCTCTTTGAAAAATCTTTAAAACATCCTATTTAGAGGTTTGGAGTTGAAGAAAATAAGAGGGGAGGGAAGAAAACTAGTTTGAGAAGAAGTTGGGCATGAAACCGTTGAGAGATAACTGGGCAACCTCGTTAAATCAGGCCTCTCCTTTTGTGTACTTAGACTTTAGTTGTGAGGCTACCACCATTGGAAAGTGGACTTCAAGGGATTCATTTTACACTCAAGAATCTCCTAAAGCCGAGTCCGGATGAGGGAGATGTGGTTGTTTGAAGTTAGGCATCCATTCGTTTAAGCCAAAATTGAATAGTCTTCACTAAAAGAGACATATCTTTTTTCACACTTGGAATATTGATGTGAGGCTGCCAGAATTGGAAAGAAGACTTTCGGGGCTTCAATTTAGACTCAAGAATGACCTACAAAGGAGTCTGGATGAAGGAGATATGCCTATTTGAAGTCGGGCCCAAAAAGCAGATTTTCTGTCCAGCCACTGAATAAGGCTTGCCAGCCATGTGCCGGCCATGGGCTTCGCCGGCCATGTGCCGGCCATTGATGGTTTTTTCCGGCCACAAATGAAGCTTGCCGGCCATCAATGATGCCTTGCCGGCCATTGGTGTCAAAAATCAGTTTTTGTGTATATATTTCCCCTCCAGTTGTTCCACACTGCTCCAGCTATTTTTGAATTGATATTTTTGACCAAAGCTCACATTTTTCTATATATAGAGGACCTTCTCTATTGTTTTCAAGGTTGGAAAAATTTTGGGAGTCTCTCTCTCTACAATTCTCTCCCTCTAGATTTCTCTCTCTTGAACTTTTGTGCATACAAGTGTGGATACACTTCAAGTTTGCCTATCAACCCTTAACCAAAGTTGCTTATCTTTGGGCTGAGGTTACTTGGGACCCTATTTGAGCTCTAGAAGGTGGTCTTGGCTTGATTTATTGCCTCAATTGTACTTTGGCTTCAAGAGGTATATTACTCTCCTTTTAAGCTTGTTTTACACAATTGTTTTCCTATCTCTTTCCACTATTTTTGGACTGTTTGGGGGATGGTTTTGAACTGTCAAAAGCTCTATTTTTGTGGCCTAAAAATGGTGGTTTGAGGCCATTTTCAGTTGGGGGGTGGTTCACCCTTCTTGCTCCCTTGCTTGTAAAGCTTTTGTGCCTTTTTTCCCTACTTTCAAATAAACTTTTTTGGGCCTTTTAATCACTGAATTTCAGAGTATTTTCAGTGGCAAGAAACATATTTTGAAGTCCAAAATTTAAGGGGTTAGCCTCCCCTCCTCGTGTCTTGTTTGCATGCCTAGATAGCTCTATGTTTTAGTCTATTAATCTAGCTTGTTTTAGCTCAAGTCCAGCATTTTTTTGCCCTTGTTTTAGACTGCTTTAGCTCTGTTTTGGGCTGTTTGGGCCAGTTGGGCTTTGTTTTGTGTAGTTATAGTGTAAGTCCTTACACTAGCTTGTTGTTTTAAGGCTTTAAACATCACTGGTGTGAGTTGGTTGCATGTTTTTAGTGCTTTTATCACTTAATTTCAGCACCTAAATATCTGCAACCTCCCTCTTTGCTTCATTCTTTCATTTTCTTTTGAGGGTTGTTTCAAACTTAGGATCCTTTAAGCTTGAGATTGAGGTCATGCTTAATGGTTTAATCCCATTTGAGGGTTCATTATCAAAGGCATGATCTCTCTCTTGCCTTACACTATCCCTTGGTTGACACTTCCTTCACCTTAGAGGACACTCACCAATGGGCAAATCAATTAAGGAATGTTTTGGTAATTAAAATGAGTAAACAAAAATGACAAGTAAAAGTGTGCAAGATGAGCATTCTTTGTGTTGCATTGCATGTGTTCAAACCGGACGTTAGTTTGAACACAAGGAAAATGGGACATTTCATACTCAATAGTGATGAAATGTTCCACCTTCCTTAGTCTCCGTTGTCCTTGATCATGCATGATAGGGTGGTGGTCTTGTTGGTCATATTTATGCATTTATCGAAATTGTACAACTTGGATCTTTGGCCATCATGCAATGAAATTGCTTGATTGGTGGTTTTGGATCCAAGTGTGTCACTTCTTTGAGGTTTTGAGATGATAAGGAGGGGTACAGTACAAACAAACCCTTGGAAAAACCTTTATTTTGCTCTGTTTGTGCTCTGTTGTAGTATGGTGACTCAGAACATCAGTGGCCGGTAATGCCTCATCAATGGCCGGCAAGGCTTCATTTCTGGCTGGCAGATGGCCGACAACAGCCATCCATGGCCGATGGGCCACTGGGTTAACCCTCAGCAAAGATTTGGTAAGGTGAAGCAGAAAGGTTCTGAAGTATGCTCAACCCTGCAAACCGAGCCTTTCGAGAGTAAAACGGAGGACTTTTCGGGGTGAAAACCAAGCACATGCATCTTCCACTTCCCGAGGCGGAGCAGTGGCAGCATAGTTTAGTGCCTTGCATGATTAGTTAGTGTGCATTTGTTTAAATTAATTAGTTTACTAGTTGATTAAAGTTTTGTAATAATTAGTAATTAGTTTGCTAGTTATTCATTTGATTTGTACTAGTTAGTCTAATTAGCTTAATTAGATTAGTTTAAATTAGCGTAGCTAGTTAGCTCTTGTTCATTCGGACCCTCCTTCGCGAGGACGTAATGTTGTAATAAGTGTGCGTGCGTGTGTGCATGTCTTCCAACCCCGCGTCTTTCTCATTTTTATTTAATTGTTTTTAATGGTTAGATTAGGGACATTTTCAATTAGCATACCTTATGCTCGCATGCTTGCATCCATTCATTTGTCTGGCATGCATCGAGGCTCGGTGCATCATTCAAACTGCATTGCAATTTCAATACTTCTTTGAATACGTGTTTCAAAGCATGCTATCAAAGTGTTGCAAATACCATGATTAAGTAGCCGAGCCTATTTAGTTGCATCATTGCATGTGTTGCATTTGGCATTTTGTATAGTTAGGATTATGCATTTTTCTAACTAGTTTTTTTTGTTTTGGCTTGGAGTACTCTGTAAGTCTTATACTTTAGCATACTTGCATACGTGTGAATGTTGCCATAATTAGCATGCTTGCCATGAGGTTATGTGCTTAAATACTAAATTGGATGAATGCCTGTGGATGAAGGCTTGTTGTTTGAATTGAAACGATTCAAAGAATGTGCGTTTTAAGCCCACTATGTTTGGTGGCAAATCCTCAACTTTTAAGCTCACTTGAGGTGGCAAATTTAAACCATTTTCGCAAACAGACATGAGTTGAATTGTTCTAAATTGAGCAAACTAGTCTATACTTGATTGTGCGCACCATATAGTAAAGCTAGTCTAATAACTAAAATAAGAACACATAATGTTTATAAAAAACATATCATGATTAGTAGAGGCCGATCTTTGATTGGGTGAGCGGGGCTGCTCAATTCATGACCTTTCCCTCTCGTATCTAAGTTCCCGAGCCGAGGCAACTTTGGTGATGACAGACACGTGGCCTTTGGCACGAGTCAGGGTTTCCTAAATTTCTTCAAAAATAAAATATTTAGGTGTCGACTCTGTATCTGGCAAAGCAGTCCAATTTTGGCATTATTTGATTTAAAATCGATTTTCCAAAAAGATTTGCCGGATTTGGACTCTTTGGTGTTTATCAGTTTCACATTGCACTTGTGAGACTCGATTCAGAACCGCGGGAGTCCAAACTGTGAGGCCTTTCTTTTCAAACCTTTTCAAAAGGGGGGGCGCGGAAAAAGGCGAGCCCATACAAGTATAAATCATGTACGCTAGCAATTCAAAAAATTACATTTCCATGATCAGTTGAACGGAGTGAGCAAGGCTCAGTGAATAATAATAATGTAAGGAGGTTTGTGTGAATGGGCATATGTCTTAAAGAATATTTATCTAACATATACATGTCTCCATGATCAAATTCCAAAACGGCCTTGGGCCTACATAAGACGGAACGGCCTCAGACCCAATGTAATACACAACGAACTTGGGCCCAACGTAATGCACAACGGCCTTGGGCCCAACATAATACACAACGGCCTTAGACCCACATGTGAACCACTGTTCTAAAACATTATAGGGTAGATAGAACAAAGACATGTCTCCATCTCCCTCGGCTTTAAGCCATAAATCATAAATAATCCATATTCTTATAGGGTGGATGGAACATCGGCATGTCTCCACCTCCCTCGGCCCTAAGGCCAGGAGTCATATGTAGTTCACATCATAACGACCTCGGGCCCATCATATATAACGGAAACAGAATGACCTCAGGTCCATTTCATATGCCATTGCTCATACTTGCACCATTGCTCAATCGTTTCCATCAATTTATAATTTATCTAACGTATGCCATTTACAATAAAAAATACATGAATCATAGCACTATTTATCCCAAATATGCCATTCACAATCATAATACATAAATCATAGCACAATTTATCTCGAATGTGCCAAGCACGATCAAGGTACATAATTCATAAACAGAAATACAGAAATAAACATATCGTTGCACTATTATTACTCACTGTGATGTGGTGAGTAACAGAAGGTGACAAAATTTCCCCCCAATTCCTGCACGTGCGGAAGTCCCTCACCACACATGCGGAGAGGTGTGTCGTACGTACGGCCCCACAGGTGCCTTTATTTCAGAATCCTGAAGTTACTTTTCCTGTCTTCTGCATGTGCGGCCATGAGCCCTACACGTGCGGTCTTAGGCTTTGTTTGAGCAGTCCGAAAACTCAACAATTTCAAGCTTAAGCTCAATTCAAGCAACTTCACTTCAACAACATGACATATGATCAAAATAAACATGAAACCTAAACTCAAGTGGATCATAACTTATTTTAATTTGGCATATATAACTCTAATTTTCATATTCCTTCATCTTCTTTATCTTTTCATGATATATATATATACACACAAACATATACATACATATATGCATGAGTTTAAAACATGCCAAAATTAAAGATAAAAAAGCAATGGCCCACAGTCTAACTCAAGACAACTCAAAATACAAGAATCAATCCTTTAATTTGCCAAATCCAAAGATTACATCTCCAATTTCATGAAATTGGTTAAGTTAAGACCATAACCCAAAACCCTAACTCATATACATGTAAGAAACTTCATTTTAAGACTTGATTCCAAGCAATTGAAGAAATATTGTAAGTATTTGAGTGATTAACACTTACCTTGAGTCAATCTTTAAGTTACTCTTCGAATCTTCAAGCTTAAATTGAACTCTCTTCTTTTCTTTCTCTCTCTTGGGTGGCTATCCAGATTTTTCCACTCACCAAATGAGAGGAGATGAGCTCCAAAGGGGCTTATATCACACATATATATATATATATATATATGTATATAGCTAAAATGCTTGCCAAACAAGCCTTAACGAATCAGACTGAATTAATTTTCAATTAAACTTCTCAAATGGCTCTAAAAATTCTCATTAGCATATTCATGTACTCAATTTCGGTTTCTGAACCCATTAAAGTCGTTAATTTTAGTTTCAAAGTGTTAACTGTAGGAGTTTTAGCCAAATAAAGCTAATTTCTTCATTACAAATCAAATTTTTACAAAACTTCATATTATGTTCTAAAAATCATGCTAATCATAATTCTAAAGTCAATTTCGATTTATCGCACCTGTAAGGCTTTCAATTTTCAGTCCAAAGGTTGTAATTTCAACAGATGTTCTAATAATCGACAGATACACGTTTAGAAATATAGAATTCACACATTTAAACATGTAATTTCACATCAAGCACATAAGTACACATATAATCACACATATAATTAGGGAATCAAAGCAGATGAGAGAGTCGGGTTATTACAGTTATATTATACCTTGAGTCACCATAATATATTTTATGTATGTTTTGAACTACCATAATTTATTTTATACAAGTTATGTTTTATAACTTATATTTATATTTCAATTACGTTAATTATTTTTTGAACTCCATTTACTTAAATTGAAACCCATGGATATGTTTGTTTAAATTTTAGAAATTATTTGACAATGATTTTGTAAACAATTATTTTCTATAAGTACCACCACGGGAGTCCCATGCCTTAGGGGACTAAATAACCATTGGCCTCTGTTTGGCCACTTTGTGGTCCTCTGTTTGTCATGGATCCATTGACCTCTGTTCTGACTATCACTCTAGTGACCTCTGTTCTGTTCTGTTTTGTACCGTGGTTATGGTTATTTATTTATATAATTTCTGTATTTCAGTTTCTGCCATGTAAATAATTTGTTTATTCAAATTACATGATATAAGTGTTTTAGCTTAACTAACTACCCATGGTTATTTCGTGTTCTCTATACTCTTGGCATAATATTTCTCACTCTGTTGTGTGCTTATAGCTATTACCCTTAAAGAAATACGAATTTTGGATTACTAGTGTACACTTCCTCGGTCACGTTATTAACAAAGATGGCACCTCGGTTGACCCCCAAAAAGTTACAGCAATCATGGTTTGGCCACCTACTAATGTGTCAGAAATTCGAAGTTTCTTGGGTTTAGCTAGCTATTACTGACGTTTTGTGCAAAATTTCTTGAAAATAAAATCACCTTTGACCCAGCTAACTCAGAAGAACACACCATTTGAATGAATTGACAAACAGGAGCGTTGCTTCAAAGAATTAAAAAGTCGACTTGTGTCAGCTCCTATACTAGCACTCTCTACAGGAGTAGATGGGTTTGTAATTTATAGTGATGTCTCATATAATGGTTTGGGTTGTGTTCTTATGCAAAACAGAAAAGTCATTGCTTATGCCTTACGCCAGCTAAAGACTCATGAGAGAAACTACCCAATTCATGATCTAGAATTAGCTGCGGTGATCTTCGCCCTCAAGATCTGGCGTCATTATCTCTACAGTGCAACTTGCGAAATTTATATTGATCACAAGAGTCTTAAATATCTGTTTAGACAAAAGGAACTGAGTATGAGGCAACAACAGTGGCTAGAATTTATGAAAGACTACGATGCAAAAATCCATCACCATTTAGGCAAAGCTAACGTGGTGACAGACGCACTGAGCTGAAAGACGACCAGAAGTTTGGCATGTACTCTCGTTTCCCACAAGATCAATGGACTGCTCGCCAATATAATCGTGGAACCCACTTTGATTGAAGAAATTAAAGCACGCCAATGTGAGGATAAACTTTTTAAAGAAAAAGTACGAAGAACAAGGAAGTATGTCCGATCCTGACTTCACTATAAGCAATGGGATGCTAAAATTTAAAAATCAAATTTTCATACCTGACATTTCGGAGTTCAAGAAGAAGATAATGGTAGAAGCTCATAGCTCAAAGTTTGTGGTTCACCCTGGCAATACGAAGATGTATCATGATTTGAAGAAACACTACTGGTGGACAGGAATAAAAAGAGACATAGCAAGCCACATCTCCAAATGTCTGCATTGTCAACGTGTTAAAGCAAAACATCAGAGACCTGCAGGAATGTTGCAACCACTCCCTGTTCCTGAATGGAAACGGGAGCACATTACTATGGGCTTCTTGGTCAGGCTACCACAGTCATTTTCGAAGAATGATGCAATATGGGTTATAGTAGACCGATTGACGAAGTCGGCACATTTTCTGCCAATCAAAATCATATACTCCCTTAATAAGTTTGCCACTTTGTACATCAAGGAAGTCATTCGATTTCATGGTACCCCAGTTTCAATCATGTCTGATCAAGACCCCCGCTTCGTGTTTCACTTCTGGAACAAATTGCAAGAAGCTTTGGGAACAACGTTGAAGTTTAGCACTGCTTATCACCCGCAAACTGATGGATAATCCGAAAGAACAATCCAGACGTTGGAAGACATGTTACGTGTATACGTTTTGGACTTCAAAGGTAACTGGGATGAGCACCTACCTTTAGTGGAATTCGCTTATAACAACAACTACCAAGCAAGCATTAGAATGGCACCGTACGAAGCTTGTATGGAAGGAGATATCGATCACCTCTGTGTTGGACGAAAGTCGGGGATAGGAAACTGTTAGGCCCCGAGATCGTGCAAATCACAAATGATAAAATCCAACTCATCCAACAACGAATTCGCACTACTTAGAGTCGCCAGAAAAGCTATGCAGATACACGAAGATGGGAATTGGAATTCTAAGTATGAGATCATGTTTTTCTAAAGATCTCACCAACAAAAGAGGTTATCTAATTTGGAAAGCGAGGAAAGTTAAACCTATGTTACATCGGGACATTCGAGATACTGGAAAGGGTTGGTCCTGTGGCATATTGCCTTGCATTGCCACCTAAACTGTCTAATGTCCACAATCTGTTCCACGTTTCGATGCTCCGACGGTACCTCCAAGATCCAGAACATGTTGTCAACTATGAGAACTTGGAAGTTCAAGAGGACCTCTCTTATGAAGAGCAACCAGTGCAGATTCTTGATTGTCGTGATCAAGTTCTCCGAAACAAGACTATACCTCTTGTAAAAGTCTTGTGGAGAAATCATCGAGTCGAAGAAGCTACGTGGGAAACGAAAAGTCAAATGCGAGCCAAATACCCGTACCTCTTCGAAAGCTAAGGTACGTTAAGTTTGAGAACAAACTTCTATTTAGGAGGAAAGAAATGTGACACCCTAAACGTTGAATTAATATAATAAGAACAAAAGTAAAATAAAATATTGAATTTTATAAATGTATACGATAAGCATGTGTTTTAATTTAGGATAAATATTGAATTAAGCAAAGTTGTAGATAAGCTTAATAGAAAAAAAAAAACGTAATTATTTTGGATATTTGGGCCAAGGTGTAGATAGACATGAATTCTAACTAATCTGCTTCTTGCTTGGAAGTTAAGTAGCAAGCTAAGTTGCTTGGAGATAAGGCTTAGCAAGATTAGCTCCTAGGATAATAGACCTAGGAAATGTGGCAGTAATTTACAGCATCAACACTAGTATAACTAGGAGCGTAAAGCATTGTTTAACCATCGGAAGATAAGAAACAGAGGTGCTTCAAGTAAGTTAGTAAAAAGGGGGGAATTTTAGTAACGTAAATGATCAATATTAAGGTGAGTTATATTATACCTTGAATCACCATAATATATTTTACATATGTTTTGAACTACCATAATTTATTTTATACAAGTTATGTTTTATAACTTACATTTATATTTCAATTACGTTAATTATTTTCTGAACTCCATTTACTTAAATTGAAACTCATGGATATGTTTGTTTAAATTTTAGAAATTATTTGACAATGATTTTGTAAAAAATTATTTTCTATAAGTACCACAATGGGAGTCCGATGCCAAGGGAGACTTAAATAACCATTGGCCTCTGTTTGGCCACTTTGTGGTCCTTTGTTTGTCATGGATCCATTGGCCTCTGTTCTGTTCTGTTTTGTTTTGTACCGTAGTTATGGTTATTTATTTACGTAATTTCTGTATTTCAGTTTTTGCCATGTAAATAATTTGTTTATTCAAATTACGTTATGTAAATGTTTTAGTTTAACTAACTATACATGGTTATTTTGTGTTCCCTATACTCTTGGCATAATATTTCTCACTTTGCTGTGTGCATATAGCTGTTACCCTTTTAGGTGACGAGATGTAAAAAAGACTCGTAACCTCATGTAGTGGAACCCGAACAAGAATTGATGCTGATCCGTTATTTATTTATTTATTTTCCCTTTTCTTCCTTTTATTTATTTATTTACTAAGATCTGGTCACTGAATAAAAAATAAATAAATAAAAGCTCTATAGATATACTTTCTTTTATCAAAATAGTCGAATGAAGTAAATTTTCTATTTAATGCTTTTCTTACTTCCATTTTTGCCTCCGCTTGCGCCATTTAATTTGTTACGATTATAATTATTTAGTAAGTTGCAATTTTAGCCCTAAGCCCTGGGATTGGGTCGTGACAAGCAAAGTATTTGTTTATTTTTTGTAATTTTTTTCAAATTCATATTTCAGAAATTGGTTGTTTTGGCTTTTCACCATGATTAGGTTGATTGAATCCATAATTTGCTACCTTAGATGAAATAATGTTATTCGATTCATTTTGAAGTTTGAGAAGATTTAGTGATTTGTCCATTAGGATCACAAGGGTTATAAACAGATCATGCTTATTTGTTATTAATAAAGGTTCAATTGCTGGGATTTCTGGATTGGAGAAATTCAATGTGTTTTATCAACCTTATTTCTAGTACTAGTAGTGGTAGTTGTGGAGGTATTGGAAAGGGACTGTTTATGGAAGTGAGTGCTAGTATGGAAATATGCTAGTGTTACAAAGGATTGATTAATCTTGTCCCTGGTCTAATAGCTATTGTAATGTCCAATGAATTGGGTAGGCAGAGCATGCTACTCTTCTTCAACTTGGATGACAATCATTGAACTATCTGTGTGCTGACTCAGAGCCCCTATCTTTTTCTTAACATACCCACATCAGTTCAAATCCTTATACAACAAGTCTTTAAAATTCACAATTGAAGAACCAATTGGAATAATTTTCTACCTTCTTTTGGGAGAATACTCTTGAACCTCAATGAACAACACCTTTTGCCATATGTCTTTCTTTCTTTGCTTGACTATTCTTGCTAGCCAGATTTTTAGTCACGTGTTTTCTATGTCATGTTCTATGTTTAGCACTGAATTGAATCTTTTAACTTTATTAGTTGATAAATCGAAATTAACCACATGTAGCAAGTGGGAAAAAATTAGGTAAAAATTAATCTTGTAATACATAGTTGTATAAGGATTTGAATTGATGGGTGCAAACGAATTGTCAATATGTTAGAAACATTTTATTCAATCAATACTTCTTGGGTGCAATGTATTTACAATTAACTTCCCAATCAATTTTAGAGGATTTGGATTCAATTTTTCCTAATTAATGTAGAGGCATTTCATCCTCTAGTAACTATTATTCTAGTAGTGAGAGCTTTGACTAGAGGTATGAGGCTTTGAAATGTGATTGTGGGCTAAGAGCTGCCATAAGGGTTACCGAGTCTGACAAGCCATCTAAAGGGAGATTGTATTTCATTTATGAGAAGAGAAATTGTCAATTTTGGAGGTGGTGTACCCCAAAATTTGTGACGATGGTAGAGAGGTTGAGGAACAAGAGAATGCTTGATCGAAATCAAAATATGGAGACTGTAGGACTAAAAGTGAAGAACCAAATGCTTGAGCAATCCAATGCTTTCATGATGTAACTTGTTGTGGGTCTGCTCATGATTTGTATTGTTATGTCAGTTGCATTATTCTTCAAATGATGACAGGTGCCATTTAGAGATACCTAGTGATTTTTGTGCTAATGTAGTTTACCATGAATTATCGTACTAAGTTTTGTACCCAATGAATGTTGACGTAGTTGCCATGTATGGTTATTTTGTATTGATCTAGCTGTTGTAATGCAAGCACTGATGAATAAGTTTGTTTTAAATTTTTTTTTTTCCTTTCATAGAATGAGTACCCAAGATAAAATACAATCTGAAAATAGGAAGAACAAGGGAAAATCAAGTCAAGTACTATCCGTGAAAGCTCACTAGGATGCAAAATCAAATGAAATTTTTATTAACCTTTGTGTTGAGCAAGTGAAGGTTAGACACAGACTAGGTACACACTTAGATAGAGTCAGGTGGGAAAATGTGATAACTACATTTAAAAGTATGACTAGAAAAGCATACCAACGAATACAAATGGAAAATCATTGGGATGTGTTGAAAAAATATTGGCTTTTATGGAATTATCTATTAAGAGGTGAGACATGCTTAGGCCGTGATACATTGATTGGAGCTACATTTGCATCTGATGAGTGGTGGACCAAGAAATTAGAGGTAAGTGAATTGCTTAATGTACATATTATGTTTGTTTTTTTTAAACAGACCAAATTTTGTTACTTGAAATTGTTAAATTTTCCTTTGTAATTGTTGCAGAGGTATCCTAATGCTGGTTTTATGGTGGCTGAGGTATTAGAGAGATCAATGGTGGTTCGGTCTAGGTGAAATGACAAGTTTACCCTCCAAAGAAAACTCCCATGCAGAGCAATTTATGTCCAAAAACAGAACGGAGTCATCAATTGTCCTTGATCAAAATCATTTTCAAAATTCAAGATTAAATGTGTTTTAATTGAAAAGTTAATGATCAAATTGATACAATGAGTAAATTTTAGGGGCTATATTTGTAATTTGCCAGTATATTTTTTATCAATTGTGAATGTTTGATATTGAAATTAAGTTTGGCATGGGTCTGTTTTGATGTGAACCAACGTCAAGTGGCCCAGCGGTCGAAGGCGTTACACATATCCTCTCTTATGGTTGCTGAACAAAATGGGTGTCATTTTGTTTTGATTTTTACAGATAGTTAGGTTTTGGTGGACGCCCTTCATGGCAACGTCAAGGAAGATTGGGAAGTCAATATGGTTATATTAGATATAAAGAATCTTAGTTGTTCTTTTCATTTTCTAACTATCTCTAAGGTTGATCGGTAATTGAACCACCTCATCAACTTGCTCGGTCTGTTAATGGTTTCTACTGTGCTATAATATTTCTCCTTCCTCATAAAAATATATATATATATATATATTTAATCTTTGTTGGTCTAGAAGTCTAAATTTTATTTTGTTTTAATTTATTAAAACATGTTCTATAAGTTTTTAAAGTTTTTCATAAATCTATAATTAGAGGTGGTTAACTCAACCCAAACTCATGAACCCACCCAATTATCCATTTAAAACTTATATAAACCTGCCCAAATTAATAAATGGGTATATTCATTTAAGCCCGTTTAAATGGACACCACTTCTATCACCAATCCACCTGCACCACCGCCACTCTACCACCACAACTACCTCCTTCACTACCGCTACTCTGCTGTCATCGCCACCGCCGACTCACCACCACAACTTTTGCCACCACCACCTCCTCTTCTCCACCACCAACATCATCATAAATAAATTAATAAATTATTTTTTTAAAAAAAATAAATAAATAGATGAAGTAAATGGATTAGTTGGGTTCATTTATCCAACCTGTATCCAATTCAACTCAACCCATTTAAGTCCATTTATTAAACGGTTGAGTTTGGGTTGAGTTGTTTTAAATGCGTAACCCATTTTGACCTGCCCATATCAGTCCACCCTAATCCTGTTATAAAGACATGTGCATCATTGAATCTTACAAGTGTTTGTATAAATAAAAAAATCCTAATAAATGGACATAAACACTTTTTGTCACAATTTTATGAATGTCGCTAAAAAGTTACAATTAGTGGTGATTTTCCAAATTTGTCACTAAAAATGACAATTAGTGACGTTTTTCTGTATTGAAAATTTCAAACAGTTATTAAAAACTAACAATTAGTAACACTTTTTATGAAAACACCGCTAAAAAAATAAAAAAATAGAATTTTGTGGTAACAATTAAAAGTGAACAAAATTTTTTAATGTATCAAAAAATCAAGAAAACTTATTAGTGCACTCATCTTCATAATAGGATTTTTCAATCAATTTCCATTAAAAAGCTTGGCATTCCCTAGGTCTATTAATAGATATTTAGGCTCGACTTGTGAGCCCAAGGTATTTAGGCTCATCTTCATAAATATAACAAGAAAACTTATTAGTGCACTCATCTTCATAAATATTTAGGCTCGACTTGTGAGCCCAAGGTATTTAGTCAAAGCTTAATACAACTTAATAAATTTAGCCCAAGTTATGTTCATTTTAGACAAACCCAGTGCAATATACATAATTAATTAAGCAATACTTAATCAATTAACAAAAATAGAAAAAATAAAACAAAACTGAGATCAGTGGAGAATTCACATACTTGTTATGTTGAATGCTATCTTTTACTAGGAGGCACTTTAAGGTTCTAGAGTATCCTTCAACCTTCTAAAGTATCTTAGTCTTGTAGAAGAATTTGTACATATTCTAGAATTTCTTAGAGTCTTGTGATTTTATACATGTAGATATTTATCTTTGTATATTTAGAAGAAAAGTCTAGAGTATTCCATTCTTAAGACTCTAAAATAATCATTGTAAGCCTATAAAAAGGGGAGTGCATCATTTATCCCACCATCCAAATAATTCTAATTCTCATTCTGGAGTAATTTAGAGTTTGGTCAGGTAGAATGGTTAGTGTGAGAATTATTAATGAGGAGATTGTTAGGATGAAATTGTTAGCGAGAGAGTCAAGAAAAATTATGCTTGTTTAATGACCATATCTAGGAACACAATATTCTCTCACTTAACTTTGGCCTGTTTGTTTAAGCTCAAAACCAGACCATAAAAGGGCTCTAAACAAACTTCCACTCCCTTCAGAATTCTTTGAGATAAAATAAAAAAGAAACTCCATTAGATTTGTACACTAGACAATCTATTTGAATAAGTTGCATCCTCCCCCATATAACAATACTCTTGAACTATTACACTTTTTGCTAGCAAAATAGCTTCTGCTCATGTATGTAAAATTGATTGAAGAATATCTTATTAGCAAATTGCTATTGCTGGGGGCGCCGCCGCCGATGGGAGTCTTGGCTTGGGAGCTTTGTGAGTCAACAAAATCAAATCAAATCAATTTAATTTGAACATTAAGTAATTGTATTAATACGAATATAAATTTGATGATGAGACATTTACTTACCTCTCGGTGTTTCATCAACTCTAAATTGTGGCGGTAAGTGAAGTGCTTGACTCGTTATTTGTACAAAATGACGTGTTGGACCACTAAAATTGAGAACAACCAAACTCATTCTATTTAGACCATATAACTTTCCTTCAAAGCTAGTGGCAGAGTGGAAACAATTTTCAGAGTCCAAAACTAATTCATTGAATTCATTATCACTTGGTTGGCAGAAAATAAGAGAATGATTGTTGTTGCTGATAAAGATAACCCGACAATCAACATCACTTGGAGGCAAAGTTAAAACACATAAATCGTATTTGGATTCTTGTAATGGAAGTAGAATTTTATCCATAGAGACAAGATTTAGAAAGAAACACTCATCGGAGTCAAGGTTCTCTAACACCAACCATCCATAAGAAGAAGTACATATCTGTTTATTGCACAATTCATGAATTTTTTTGATGTAGCAATAATCCTTTGATACGCTGTAAAAATTCTAAAATTTTCTATACTTCCCATGATAAATTAAAAGCCAAGGCTGTACTTGAATGAGAGGAGGGCGACTCTTCTCGTTTTTAGTTAATTCCATGGCTCTCCATTTCAAAATATCCAATGTTATGGTCTACAAGAAAACAAGAAACAAATTGTTATTTTGATAAACTAAACATAGAGACAAGGTTAACATTCATGAAACTCATTCTAATCTCTATTATTTCGTTTCTTTTATTCTTTGTGTTTTATTTATTGGTGTATTACAATGTTAATGATTGTTATGACAAGGTAGTGATAGTTATTGGCAATTCTTATTGGAAAGAAATTAAAATGAACAGTATGGTAACCTAATGCAAACAAAGAAAGAGGTTTTTTTTTAAAAAATAGTTATTTTTATTATTTATTGTTGGAACAATCTTCTGTGCAAATTAAATAAATGAAACAAATCAAACAGAATAAAAATAAATTACTTACCAAATTTATTTTATCGAATCGAATAAATAATTAAAAGATCAAGTCGAGTGTGTGACACTCTGTCCTTAAGACAGATTCGTCCCGTTACGGTGCTTACGGACAAATGGCGTCTATCTCCCAGGATACAATGATCTTCACAAATTGTAGTAGCACTCCAAACAATTTGTACGGCGAACAAAAACCTTGTGTTCTATACTCTCTTTAATTTTTTTCCCTAAAATAATATGAAGAATAATTTATGCAAATGAGGAAACAAGATAGCAAAATGGGATAGCAAGAAAAATGAATTTTTCAGACTATTTTTGGATCCCCAAGACTGCTAGAAATGGCAGATATTTACAGGCAAAAAGATAGACCTGAACAGGTTTGATTTTGAACATGAACAGGTGCAAAAATTGGACTGATTCAGTTTGAAATTCAAATAGATTCGGTGGTAACTGCTGGCAGTTTTGGACAGATAATTGCCTAGCAGTTTGGATTTGTCCGGTTAGTAAAAAACCTGTAAACAGTTTGAATCTGTTGTGGACTGGAAATGGCACATTTATGGATAGAAAATTTAAACTCAAATTTGGAATTAAATTCCCGTAATAATTTTTGAAAAAATTCAAATGAATTTTGTCAAAAAAATAATATTAGAACCGACCCGACCCACACCACACCCACGCCCGGCACCACTCGGTTCGGTCGGCCGGTCGGCAGCGACGCGCGTGTGGTGGTGGTTTGGACTAAGGTTCACATTCTCCATAACTTCTCCCTTCTACAAACTTGGGGCAAGTGTTGTCACCTAGAACTTGTATACACGCATAAGTTTTCTTCATGTTTCAATGTGGGAGCCTTACAAGGAAACCCACATTTATTCTTGAATTTGTCCATTCCACAAACCCAAAAACAACGTCAAGTTCCCATTCACTCATAAATGGTTTTGACGAACCGTTTTCACCGTGTGACTTACCATGCAGCAAGGAATACATCACCTTTTCGGACTCACCTCAAAAGATGTGTGGGCCCCACTCAATTTTGGGCTCAAAGTGAGTCCAAAATAAGCCTATAAAATCTATTTTTTCCAACATTTATTTATTAAGCTCATCACTAGCATTATTAGTTCTTTAGGCTGATTTGTAATAATAATGGTAATGTCCATTTTGATACTTGTATTCTTTTTATTTTAATACTACTTTCAATTGGACACATACACCTCAAAGCATACGGTTATTAGCTTAAAGATGGCTCGTGAAAGAGTAATGTTAGATATTTCAAAATTTCTATCAAAGTTTTTATCAAATGTCTCGTGTGGGTATGGGACCCATACAACGTGAGACATTTGGTAGAACTTTTAATAGAATTTTTGGGATTTCTAAGATTTTTGCCCGTGAAAAGACCATTGTTAATTTTTTAAAATCAGAGACAAATTGATGAAGAGGAAGTAGAAATATAACATATATAGTTTGAGTAATAATATAGAAATAAAAAAAGTCATAATGATATGGTTAATGTGCAGTTTTCATTTATGAATTTATTTACAAGAATGAATTTATTTACAAGAATGACATTGTCGAAAATTAGGTACAAGCTTTCAATATTTTATTTCATTTAAGGTCTCTTATTTATATCAAGATTAGTGGGGCTTATTTCATCAGAAGATTGAACTCATTTCGATGAAGGATTCACTCACAACACAATCAGATGGCTTCATCCAAACATTGACAAGATCTGTTTTGTGCACGCTCTAAGATATGCATCACCATGACTATGATGATTCCCTGTTAGGTGTCATTAAATCTAGTCTTGCTCATAATTCAATTTATTTTGAATGTTTTCTCAATTTTGAAGTATTTTTGATTGACCCTACCATACTCAAAACTCTTACCCTTAATATTCAAACTAAAATATATAAAACGGACTCTCTATCTTTTAATCTTATGATCTGTTACCAAGTCTATCTTAAGACCATGACTACTTCTTGCCTTGGCTTCAAATATATAGCTTCAAATCCCAAACAATCTACCATTTTATTCCATGCTCATCAAGAAAGTTCTGAAGTTATGGTCCCTGAATGTATAACTTGGGAAGAAGTCCTCCAAGCCGATGCAAAGGATGATGAAGATAAGTGGGTCATTCCTAATGCTGTCCCAGCTCTTACCTCACAACCCCAAACAAATCCAAATTCTATTCTCTAAAATCTCGATAGATCAATTGTTCTTCGTTCCAACGTTCCAAGTCTGTCCGAACTCAATCTCAAATATCTTCTCAACCACCATCTACATGATATCAAATCTCGATTGGTAATTACTACACTTAAAATGTGGTAACTAAATTATTCAATTTGAAACTACATAAACTAAAGTAAAATTTGAGGCACCGTTTAAGAAAAAACTATTTTAATTATTTTTTAAATTTTTTACAAAAAAAAATATAAAAATAAAATAAAATAAATAATATGATAACTTATAATAATTTTTTAACTAAATCAATGTCCCCGAACCAGCACATGAAAAGTGTAATTAAACACCCCCCCCAAATAAAAAAAAAAAAAAAAAATGGAACCGACTCTGTGAAGCCTAGGGGTTAAAAGTCAAATGAGTGGATGAGCCTCAAGCTCTATCTAGGCTTAGCCCGAGTACTGCTTAGCGTTATTTTGAAAAGTTAGTTAAAAATTAATTTTTTTAATTTTTTTAAAAATAATGTGTAAAAAATTAGAATAATAATATGACTTAAAATAAATTAAAAATTAAATTTTGACTTTTAGCCAAGCTCCTAAATTAAGCCTTAACACTGCCTAAGCCCAAGTTGTGGACCCAGGTTATTTATTTAATAAATTTAATAGGGATTCTATTTACATTTAAAAAATTATTAAGTATATTTAATTTTCAATTTACTCTATTAAATTATTTAGGTTTATGATTTACTCTCAATACCCTATTTTTTTTTTTTTTTGAAATTATTCTTAAAATACACCCAAATAATAAACAAATCAAAAACTCTAAATAACACCACTTTAAATACACCCAATGTTCTTGTCTTGAAGAATGGACTTTCTTCGTCTGTGTAATGACAATGGCAAAGTTGATGTTAATTTACTTGAACAATTAATCCAACTGATCTAATTAAAATACTCTCGAAATACTTTTTCGAGGATTAGGTTTGAATTGAAGCTCAAATTAATTAGTGACATTTGTAAACTTACGATTTCTTTTGATTGAACAATTTACTTTTCAAACCTGTGACTGTATCTTATGAATACCGTTTAAAGAACAATTGCTTATTGATTAAGATAATTTTTTAAGGGATAAGATTATTTTGAGTTGAATGGACGATTAGTTCCCTTTTTATGAGAGTGCTGGTGGATTCCACAACATTGCCAGAGCTTATTATGAGATCCGCTAAGTATCTTTCGAAGGTTGAAGTGCACATTTATTTTAGTTTTTATAACAGGGATAGTAGATCTCATAGTATTGCTAGATTTATTGACTCTCTTATAAAAATTGAATGAAATGTTTAATTCAATTAATGAGAAGTCGATTCTTTTTTTAAAATCTTATTTCACAATTTTATTGGCCGAACTCATAGAAGAACATGTCACATATTCATTAGGTTATGGTTAAGAATGTGACTCGTAGATATACACAATTAAGCTTACAGATGACAAGGTATGTGGCTTTTTATGAAGCAATTATCTTAGGGTCCGTTTGGCAAGAAGGTTTGGATTGGGTTGGGACTATTTTAACCATAAAAAAATAAAATAAGTTTTTTTTAACCCAATAAGACAAAATGTCGTATTTAAACCATAATTATTTCATTTTTTCTCTCACAAAAGTTAAAAAAACTAAAAAGCCTATTCCAAACGTGGCTTTTTAGTCCCAGGTTAAAATAGCCAAAAAGTCAACTCACATTCCAAACAAAAGCTTAGTCAAGGAATCAAAACAAATCAAACTTATTTTATTATTAGGCAATTTTTTAGTGAATTGAACCAAAATGTTAAGATTCATGACAAATAAATTAAGATTAATTCCTTGATAATCCAGCTTTGTCTCCTAGTGCGGAATCATCGGAGCATTGCAACAACATTAAGGCCAAGTTTGGGAAGTTTAGAATAAGTGCACTTTTTGACTTTTCTTGTATTATGTGTAGAAAAAGTAGAGAGGAGATGTTGATTGATGTGACCCAAAAAAGATAAAAAGATGAAATAAGTGCACTTATATTAGGTACCCAAACAAGGCCTAAGTTTACTTAATTATCTTAATAGTAAAGGGTTATGTGTCCCTAATTTTGCATATTCAAATTTCAAAGTTTCAAGAACTTTGACTTTTTACTATTATATAATCCAATATAATAATACCATGTTACTTGTTTTAGGTTTTTATGATTTTTATATGACCCACAAATGGTTGTTTTAACTATCAAGCATAAAAGACGATAATGAGTTTTGGCTAATTCAAACGAGTCTCTATCATAGTTTTTTTTTTTATGATAATCTTGTTATATATTTTTTTATTAAAATTATATAATTGATTCAGAGTTAAAATTAAAATAAAATGACATTAAAATCATCATATATCTTAAAACGATGTAATTTTGCATAACTTTAAATTGATTACTACAACAAAACTATTACAAAAATATCAATTGCAAAGAATCCTAATCCAATTTAAATCACGTCCGGTGGTGATGGGGTGAAGGAACACTAGGGATGGACCTCGAGTCATTGAGTTGGCTGTATTTTTTCACTGTCTCTCTTACATCACTTAGCATGGGTAATGGATTTGGGCACGTAATTTTTTGTTCTTAAATCTTTTGTCTATTTATACTAAAATACACTTGTCTATTAAATTATATTTTAAAATTTTCGCATTTCAAGATTCGCATGTATTCTAATGACTACAAGCATTTTGCAATGGAGAAAAAAAAAATTAGATACAAAAGATCATTGGCCGTGGCTGTGGATTAATAACATCTTTGTTGAACAGAAAAATAAGAGATTTTCCTTAGTCCCAATCCAGCCCAGGCCAACCCATACTTTTTGGAAATTTGCAACAACAACAACAAAACATACTGCAAGGTTACTTTTTAAATACTTCAAATTTCATGAAAATAATGAATATTTTTAAAATTTTGAGGAACAAGGTGAAATTATTTAGATTTTGAAAGGCTAGAGTAAAATTATATAAATTTTTGAAGGTCAAAAATGTAAAATTCTTTCATAAATATTTAAAATGACATGATAAAATCAAAGATTTTTAAAACACTGGTTGCCGTTGTCCCTGCTCGCCACCCCTATATCCCCCACTAGATCATGAGAGAAAGAAACAAAATAATAAAAACACAAGATCTGGCTCATAAATTAGCAATGTCTATAATATTGTTCAACAGAAAATTACACTACAAATAATTCAAGATAGAGTTTCCAAGAGAGATTTTCCCTAGTCCCAACCCAACTTGAAACCTTTTTTTGGACATGTGAAACAATGACAACAAAACATATTATGCATATATATATATATATATGTATAAATACTATAAAACATGATATTAATCGAGCTTTTGCCATCTTTAGTTGCCTAAATTATGTAAAGAACTGAGGTCGCAAAGAAAGAAAAAGATAGAGAACCTCAGTTGCTTGTCTTCTTCTTCTCCATTTTCTATTTTCTGGGTTTCTTTTTTCATTCTATGGGCCATTTGACATTATTAATGGAGAGAGATTCTCCACCCTTATTAGCTGTGATTGATGTTGCCTTTCAGATATTTCTTTCTTTATATGCACTTAAAAAATATTCTAAATTCAAATGAAATAGAGATTGTGGTGGGTTGGTAAAGAAGCTCTAACAACAATAAATCTTATATGATGTAGAGTTTTACAGATTAAACATGACATTAATTGAAATTTTAGATAAAAGAAAAGGGACTTACTATTCTTCCATGAATCCTAAAATCCTCTTAAGTTAAATGGTTATAAGTGATTAGGGTGTATCTTTAGAAAAAAAAAAAAATTTATTTTAAAGTTTAGTGTATGTTATTTCTATTAGTAAATTTATATTAAGGTATAATAGGAATTAAAATTTTAAAATTTTAATTAGACGTATTAAATTATTATTTGAGTGCAAATAAAATTGTCCAAATTTAACTCATGTTTGGTTTAGGTTGCCTAAATAAAACATTTTGGATTCGACTATTAAACATCTTTTTTTCACTTTTATTGGGAAAAAGCCCAGAGTGAGTTTTTTTTTTTTTAATAATAAAAAAGAACATGTCCTATCAAGTTTATGAAGTGGTTCAAAAACTCATAATATAACCGGCCAGGCCTACGTAGGCCCGACGTGTGAGGCCCAAGTATTTAATCAAAGTTCAATCAAAGCTTAATAAATTTACGGGCATTTGTTGTAGCCGGTTCAATTATCTAAATTTATTTATAGTACTATTTGTTTTTTCACTTATCAATATTTTAAAAAAATATTAACATAAAATAAGCATTTTTACAACTTGTTAATGCATTAAAAAAAATATAAAACACTCATAATTACTTAATTCCATCACATAGAATTGATTCATAATTTACTCGTAAATAAATTTTTTAGTTCGGATTAAGTTAATTTTGAACTTACTTATTAAACTATATTTATTCTTTTTGGGAACCAAATTGTATTACTCAAGTATTTTATTCTTATTTATTCTTCTATATTTCTAGACATAATTTGTTCTTCTATATCTCTAAAAAATATTGTAACAAAAAAAAAAAAACATTTTAAAATTTATTGATTCATTCAAAAAGTATACATTAGTTTGAGTTAGGTTAATTTTGAAATTGAACTATATTAAAAAGAGAAAAAGAAGAAAAAGAAAAAGAAGAAGGTGATTTGAGTGTTTGATGATACAAATGAATTGTTTGGCAGTGTAATTACCAATTCTGCTGTGACTAAATCATGGAAAACATGATTTACAAACATAATTTTTAGACATAAAATGTATTCAAAATAATGCGGCAATAGCATTCTTGTAATAATGAGATACAATAATGGGTATTTTGAATAAAAATGAAAAGATTATGAACAATCATATGTCATTTTGTAAGAAAAGCCTGTATAAAAATTATGTTTATCTATCATTAATACCCTTTAACAAATTTGGCCATTTGGTCAAGACAGACACTATTCATCATTCTGTTTGATAATGACTTATATAATCACTTTCGTTATTTCAGCTTTAAAAAACATAAAAAAATTATCTGTTTGGCAATGATTGATTTATTAGTTGACAAAAAGGATAACAAAAAAATTCTCTCTCAACTTTATCCATTAAAAAAAAGAGATTATTTTTTAAACATTTATTGTCATAAATTTTGAGTTGTGTGATGTTTGGTAAAACTGACGTCTCGCAGATTAGTATCTATTTGCACTAAATTAACCTCTCCCATACTCCTAACGAACTAATTAATCAGAAATTTTATGTCCTTTAAATTTTTATTTTCACCTGTGGGCGGCGTAGTATATACATACAGATTATCTATCTTAAAATTTTTACTCTCGTCCGTAATGCACTTTCAATTACATGATATAATGAAACTCTCAAATTGAATGGATGATCATGCGATTGGGATACAGAGACAGAAGTATTGTGCCATATATCAATGATCTAGCAATTACCATTCATGCAATTTTTTTTTACCTGTTAAAACTATAGGCTTTATTTTCAGAAAATAATGACAGAAATCTATTCCTTCAGCAATTTGTTCTTTTTTGGGAACCAAATTGTATTACTCAAGTATTTTATTTATTTATATATATTTCTTTGTCTGTAGTTTTCTGTTTGCTTTTTTCTGAGCCAATCATACTGCCTAACTAAGCACACTTATTTAATGAAGTCCTAATTAATGATGGTCGTTTGTTTTTTTTATTTAATTTTTTTAGGAAAAGATGTAGAAATGATGGTCGTTTGTTTTTTTTATTTAATTTTTTTAGGAAAAGACGTGGGAAAAAAAAAATTGAAGAGAGTAATGTGATAATTTTTATGATTTTTTTTTGCGTTTTGGATTTTTTATCATGTCCCTAAACTACCCTCGAATGCGAGCTAACTAGTGGGAATAAAAAAAAAAAAATTTAAAATAAAAAAAAAAAACTAAGAAAAATTGTATATTTTCCTATATGATTCCTAGTAACCAAGCATGTGGAAGTGCTTGGAATGTGACAATCTAAACTAGCAATGGCAAGTTTTCAAGTTTTAGATTGCCGCATTCCAAGCATGTAGAACGTGGCAATCTAAACTTGCTATTGCTAGACTAATCTCTCTGTCTACAAAAATTAATTAGATGCACATACATAAACCCTAAAAAAAAAAAAAAAAAAGAAAAAAGAAAAAAGAAAAAAAAAGCATTCATCCTCAAGTACAACTGAAAAATGAAATTTGCTTTAAGATTAAAAAAAAAACCTACATTAGAAATTGAAGTAAAAACAAATGTATAATAAATAATATTTGTTAACAGAATAAAAATTTGAAGCCTTGTTCCTAATTACCAGTCTTGAAAAACACCCGTGGTTGTATGATCGTCATCGTAGATGGCTTCAATCCAAGTGCATGTGGAGGACACTTGTTCAACGAAATTGAAAGGAGTTGTACTAGAATAATTACCAACAATAGAGTGATACTTGCCGGTATCGAGAGAATAGAAAACCCCACTTTCACCATGAAAATTGGGGAAGTATATCTTATTAGCCATCCCTTCTTTGACAGCCTCTACTAACAAGGATGCCCCATGACTGAGGAACAACATTTTGTTACCCAAACTTTGCACATCTTGCCATTCCATATCCGGAACAATAAGCTTTATCAGCCGAACACGTCTCTCCTCATGAGTCACAAACACAACCAACATTCCTCCATCACAGTTCACCATGAAACTTTTTTGACATTGATATTTGAACCGCGGCCATGCCAAAATGGGCTTACAGCAACATATTATACTCCAACTCAAACTAGAACTGAGATCAAGTACGCCCACATCTCCCCCATTTCCCAAACAATATAGCTTCCCATTATATAAAACGGGAGGACTGGCATCGTATAGGACAAAACGTCGATTATTTTGGAATTCGTGAAATGTCCACCGATCATCTCCACGTTTGATAATGCACAATTCTATGTGTAAAAAGCCCCAACAAATTCCAATAACCAGACAATCAGATGAAGTAGGCGGTGATGAAAAAGACACGCTCATGAAATCATTTGCCCAATATATATTAGGAAGTTTGATAATTACCTCCGTGAATGGGTTGAAAAAAAATATTGTCCCACCTCCAGACATGAGCAACCAACCATACTTAGAGACCCGGATTTTTGCATCCTTTAATTGATCATTTGAAATAATAATATTGCTAAGCTTATCATGATATGTCTCATTGCACAGTGGCTGAAAAAATTTGCAACCATCATCACCGCCATTTAAGATCATCAAATACGGCAATTTAGAAAGTGCAGAATTAGTTGGAGGTGGGAATGGGGTAGTGATTGATTGCCATGATCTACAAGTGGCTCTAAAATTACTTGAATCTCCCAAAAAAAGATTTGACAGTATCATGCTTAAAAGCTCTGGTGGAAGATCAGACCAATTAGAAGAACCTCTCTCTCCATGCTTTATCTTGTCAAGGACGAGGTGATCGCTGCTAGTTGATGTCATCATAGAGACTTCATGTCCCAAAATTTCCGTTTGCTTGGAACCAACAACCTGTTCATCAGCCATTCTGGTTACAACAAGCATTCAACTATTATATTAATTAAAAGAGAAACAATATCAAATTTAATCCGTCCAAAATTTAACTCAAGGACACAGGTATGTCTTTGCTTGGCATTGCAGATCACCAATCAAGACTCTGTTTTTGTGTGTGTTTCGTATGCCAGAGCATGGTCGTGTCCAACTTTGCCAAGGACACATCCTGGTTTATGGAGCAAACTATCAGCTAGGTGCCGATATTTTTCTTCAATAATGTCTCAATAAAGATGTAAGGTAATTTCGATAATTAGCACATACTTGAAGACAAAACTATAGGAGTTCATAACACTGCACTAGAAAAATACAAGTTAAGCTCAACTTGCGAGGCATATTACAGCTATTAAATGTGACTTTCAAATATTAATATTCTACCCAAGCATTTAGTGAAGAAATAATAATTTCAAGAAAATAAACTATCAGCTTCTTGTTTACACATGTAAATTTAATGTCATTGTTGATTTGATGAGTAACTTTGCTCAAGTGATTAAGCCAGTGATTTTATTTTTTATTTTTGGCTAAAATAAAGAAGAATGGGGTTTGAAGGTTACTGTGTATGCGTATGTAGAATTTTCATATCAATTGAAAAAAAATCTTGAGAGTCACCTGTATGATTCCAAGAAGGTTCGAATACATTGGGTTTAGATGCAATATGAAGCATGGGTACAGTTATGAGTATTGGAATTGGTATGATAAGAGTATGTTAATACAGTAAAATCTAAGAAAAATAAGCAACGCACATGACTTGGTACATTTGTAAAAAAATATTTATTTTTTATTTAGAGTAATACAAAAATTGATTAAATGGTTTAAATTGTTAAGATCCAACCTACAATTAACATTTAATGTCAAAAGTAAAGTATAAACCAAAATTTAATATTATTTTATTAAATAACTTACAAACCATAACTTAATTTTAAAATCATGTTAAGTATAAAACTAAAAATAAAAAAAAGAAATCTAATGAAAAGAATTTTATCTCTGCAGTAGAAGAAAATATTGTTTCAACTGAGGTGCGGTACAATTTGGGTATATATTCTGTACGTCTAGATATGCCAAAAATTTTAAAAAATAAATTTGGATACATGTTTTGTTTACTTGTTACGTATGTAAAAGTATCATATACTGATAAATACCCGATATGAATACAGTATATTTATCAAAGTATCCATGCTTCATAATAGATGCATATCGGGGCATTTATACTTGAAAACCAGCGAGTCTTAATTCCACCCTCAACTGATCACCGGTCCAGAAACAATTCCCTTTTATATTACATAAATTGCTTTGTATGTTTGATTAGAGAGAATCTTTTGTTAATTAGATCTGTACGGGAAAGAGATACACCTTCTCGTATAATCCTGTTGATCAAGTCTGCGTTCCTCTTTATGTCGCCGTTCTTCAACCTGAAAACACAAACGTGAGCTGGCCGGCGGGTGTGTGCCGGAAACCTCTCCGATGCCTAAGTCAGCAAACAAGACAAATAGGCAAAAGCTCAATGTGTTCAGAAATCAAAGTTGTGTTACCTCTCCATAGGTGATGTTTGTGAGCTTTTATAGGTTCCGCGTAGCACAATCCTAGTAGGACTCTTACTCCTCCATTCAGAGTCCTCCTAGGATTCATACTCCTGAAGGATAATGCTTATCCTCCAACACCCCCCTCACTGCTTGAACCAAGTGAGATGGTTTTACTTCGGCAAGATGTCATACAACCGAAGTAACATTCCCTCGCCGGACTCCAATATGACCGAAGTAAACATGACTATGCTTAGCCGCAGAATAGGCCGAACCATCCTTAATTCGGCTTTTCCTTCTACTACTCTTACTTCGGCTTCTCATGTACAACCCATGGCGTGGTTAGGCCGAACTAACATGTTACGACCGGTCTAACTCCCATGTATCTTTAAACCGGTCTAACTTCAACCTTTCCTTGGACCGGACTAACTTCAAAGCATTCATAAGACCGGAGTAACTTCGAGGCTTCTCCCGGACCGGACTAACTCTGAGGCGTTCTTGGACCGATCTAACTTCAAGGCTTCTCTTGGACCAAACTAACCGGAGTAAGCTTCTACCGCGCTATCCAGAGCGAAGCCCACCAAGAGAAGCCATTACCTCGACTCCGAGTGCCATGGCCGAGATAACTATCTCTACTCCGATTGGTAACTTATAATCACGTTTGGACCGAGGTAACACTTGAAAAAGTTTCTTCCACACTTGGCCCGAACTAACACTTGGACCGAGGTAAAAGTCCCTACCACACTTGGACCGAACTAACACTTAGACCGCGGCCCACTTGCTAGTCTTTTCTACCGCGGCCCATATTCGTTTAGTTCTTGGACTGAAGTAAATCTATCCTTACCTCGGTCCATTACGCGGCCCAATTTCCAAGTCTCCTCTTTAGCTCGGCCCAATTTAGATATAAATTACCCTCTCAAGATCCAAGGGGAATTCAAAGCTAAGGAAAAAACAAATTCAATAGAAAAAAGTCGTAAGAAACTCACCTAGCACAAAATCAGCAAAGAAAAAGATTTTCTCTTGTCTCAAATTTGTCATTTTATTTATTTAATTCAAATGCAAACTACACCTAACAAACACCCACACTAAATTAGAAAGGAAAATAAAAATGATAATTAATACAAACTTACCCAGTGAAAGCTTGAATCACGGCGACTGACATTAGAACAAGGCATAGAAAAAGATACCCTTTGTTTTTCCAAGCTGAAGGCATAAAGGTATCTATCACTAGACTGAGTGAAATAAATGAAGTTTCTTTTAATTCCAGATTTTTCTGACGCAGAAAGAGAAATTCCATCATGAGAATCAAGAAAAATTGTACGGTCCCCTATACTTGTCACTTTCACCCATGTCTTGCTAGGCAAGTCTGCTTGATAAATTGAGAAACCGAACAGCTCACTACCATAATATCCATGAAACATCTTTTCTATCATCAAAAGATCGCCACCCGATTCAATCATATAAGTTTTAAGGGAAATGATAAATTGTGGCGATAAGTGAAGTGCTTGACTCATGATTTGGACAAAATGAGGTGTTGGGCCACTAAAATCGAGAACAACCAAACTCATTCTATTTAGACCATATAACTTTCCTTCAAAACTAGTGGCAGAGTGAAAACAATCTTCAGAGTCCAAAACTAATTCATTGAATTCATTATCACTCGGCCGGCAGAAAATAAGAGAATGATTGTTGTTGCTAATGAAGATAACCCGACAATCAGGATCACTTGGAGGCAAAGTCAAAACGCATAAATCGTATGTGGATTCTCGTAATGGAAGTTGAATTTTATCCATAGAGATAAGATTTAGAAGGAAACACTCATCGGAGTCAAGGTTCTCCAACACCAACCATCCATAAGAAGAAGTACATATCTGTTTATTGCACAATTCAGGAATTTTTTTTATGTAGCAATAATCCTCTGATACGCTGTAAAAATTTTGAAATTGTCTATACTTCCCGTGATAAATTAAAAGCCAAGGCTGTTCTTGAATGAGAGGAGGGCGACTCTTCTCGTTTTTAGTTAATTCCATGGCTCTCCACTTCAAAATATCCGATGTTATGGTCTACAAGAAAAGAAGAAACAAATTGCTATTTTGATAAACTAAACATAGAGACAAGGTTAACATTCATGAAACTCATTCTAATCGCTATTATTTCTTTTCTTTTATTTTTTGTATTTTATTTATTGGTGTATTACAATGTTATTGATTGTTATGACAAGGTAGTGATGGTTATTGGCAATTCTTATTGGAAAGAAATTAAAATGAACAGTATGGTAACCTAATGCATACAAAGAAAGTTATTTTTTTTAAAAAAAAGAAGGTATTTTTATTATTTATTTATTAAGCTCATCACTAGCATTAGTTCTTTGGCTGATTTGTAATAATAAGGGTAATGTCCATTTTGATACTTGTATTCTTTTTATTTTAATACTACTTTCAATCGGACACATACACCACAAAGCATACGGTTATTAGCTTAAAGATGGCTCGTGAAAGAATAATGCTAGATATTTGAAAAATTTTATCAAAATTTTTATTAAATGTCTTACATGGGTGTGAAACCTACATAATGTGAAACATTTGGTAGAACTTTTGGTAGAATTTTTGGAATTTCTAGCATTTTTGCTCGTGAAAAGACCATTGTTAATTTGTCATCTAAACTGAATAAATTTTTTTTTTTAAAATCAGAGACAAATTGATGAAGAGGAAGTGGAAATATAACATATATAGTTTGAGTAATAATATAGAAATAAAAAAGTCATAATGATATGATTAATGTGCAGTTTTTATTTATGAATTTATTTACAAGAATGATATTATTACAATATTCTCATAGAGATTTTTGTATAAATTTTGGATTGCCATGTTTGGTTTGAGTTTTAGAAAAAAATTTCCAAAAAATTGTTTGGTTTGAGATTTTTCTCAAAAAATTTCCAAAATCACTTTTTCTCTTTTATACATCAATCAATCACTTTTTCTCTCTCCTCTCTCCTTCTCAATCACTTTTTTTCTCACACATATCTATTCAATTACAACAAAATATCAAATCATCCCAAACTCCCAAACTCCAAAAACTACTTTCAAAATATATAACCAAACAAACCAAAAAAATTTCTAAAACAACTCTCTCAAATTTTTTTCAAAAACAACTCTCCCAAAAACAAACCAAACCTTCCGACGTTGCAATAATTTTTTTTGTTGATTACGTGTTAATGTGATCTTTTAAGGGATTTTTGGGTACTAAAAGGCAATGAAAATAAATGTAAAGTCACGACATGACCTTGAATGAAGCAAATTATTATAACAAGAAATTTGGTCCAATTATGCAAATTGCCTCATGTCCTCTCTCTCATTTATTTTATTTTATTTTAATTTTGTTTGAAAATTATTATTATTATTATTATTTTGTATGTGAAGGTATTAAAGAACAAAATGAAAAGGAAAATTACAATCAGAACCAACACGATATGCATGTTGTTCGATTGTTTGATTAAAATTAAATTATCGCACTGAAAAAAAGATTAAAATTAAATTAAACCAAAACAATTTTTCTATTTTTAAAAACCAATAAATAAATAAAAATATGCTAAACGCTGTTATGTTTGGCTAAGTTTTCAGACCTTATTTTTCTGAAATATTTTTGAAAATTTTAAAAATAATTTGACAAAAATAAATAATTTTTCAGTCACCATATTTCAGCAGATTGGATAAATTTCAAACTAAAGAAAACTGTGGTAGAAAACGAGTTCGGTTTTTTGTGTGTTTTGTATGGTGTGTTGTGTATTGAAGGTAGAAAAGAAAACTCTTCAGATCACAGTTTTATTTGTATGCCTTTTTCTAAGTAGCTAATTCAAATTCAATAACAAAAATCATAAATATACACATTTATACATATGTATAGAGAGATTAAGAGTACCTGTGTTGTTAAAGTCGCCAAAGACGAACTTGAAAAAGACCCTCGCTTTGTCTCTTTTTCTTTCTGTAAAAACTCTTATCACTTTGTGGGCAAGAATGAATAATCAAGGGTGGGAGTATATATATATATATTCTCCCTTTCTTTTTAGGAAAGAAAACTTTTGGAATCCTACTACCAAGCAGGGTAGGATTTTGACTTTCCTTTATTTATTTATTTCTTTTTTCTTTTCCCTTTTAGGAATAGGAATCCTATCTATCTACTCGACTAGACAAAGCAAAAAAATAAAAGAAATATTTTTTTTTTTGAAAAGAAGTCTACCAAAGACAAATAAAAAATAGCTAGTATTTTTTGGATATTTTGTCTTTAGAAAACTTTTTGTAATTTTTTTTAAAAAAAGAAGTACTATTTTGATTTTTCTACATTAGATAGACTAGAAAAGTGTTTTAAAAAAAAAATTGACATAAATTTTAAGAAAAAAATCACTAAAAAATAAAAAAATTCAAAAAAAATTAGGACTTTTTAAGTTGGATGCCAATGAGGTCTAAAGCACTATTTGACATCCTCTCCAAAAGTGTGATTTTTTTTTTTTAATCTTTTTATCTTTTTTGAGTTACATCACTTCTTTATTTTTTTACATGTTTTTTTGTATAAAAAATTAAAAAGTATACTTATTTAGATCATTCCAAACACCCCTCTACGTATAGGTTCTACTATCTAAATGTTTAATTTGAATTATGGTTGGGATTGTGGAGTGATAGTTATGATACTTTTTGTACTTCCCTCCTTTATTGATGTACTAGTGTATGCCTGTACCTGAAGGCACGGTGAAAATATTGTTGGAATGAGAATTTAATTGAATATAAAAGTATTGGGTTAAAATGGAATTTATTCAATTTGTAGCAAAAAAAAAAAAAAATTGAGGTGAAAATATAAATAGATTATCCGCATGATTTTGGACTTTCAAATGAATTTTATATTTAGATTTTTGAAAAGAGTTTGTCAAACTTAAAATTTTGTTTAGTTGTATATATTAAAAATAATTTTTATAAATTTAAAATCCAAAACTTGCTTGGTTTTGGAGTTTCCAAAAACAATTTTAAAATTTTTAATTCGTATTTTATTATTTTTAGTGAACTTTTTAAATATTTTAATCAATATTTTTCACTTTTCAGATCCACTCAATCTAAATAAATAAATAAAAAAAATTAAAATTGTCCAATTGAATTTAACAATAAGAACTGTCCAATTGAATTTAACAAAAAAATTAAAATTGTCCAATTGAATTTAACAGTAATCAAAATTTAGAGAGATGTAACTTAATAAAGAAAAATTTAGGCCCTCCTTATCTGAACTACAAACTTAACGATAAACATATAAAAACAGTCCAATTGAATTTAACAATAAGTTTTGCTAGAAATTTTTATTTATAACAATAAGCAAGTTTCAATAATATCATTGTAATTGATATAGTATTTGAACTCAAATTCTCAATGCAAAAATAGTTGCGTTTTTGTTTGTCAAACAGAAATTTAAATAACAAAAAATGGTGGTGTCCATGATTAGTAGTGGTGGAGGCAATGTGATGGAAATTGCTATAATTTATCAAGAAAACGTAAAAATAGTAATTATACAATTATTACCCTGGCCAAGAAAACGTAAAAATAGTGATGACACAAATGCAAACAAAGACCATATCACCGAATATTTACTATTGTAGTATTTTTGTTTTTTTAACCCACCTGCAATTTGCAATAGAAAATAAGCACTTTATTACCCTGGCCAATAATAGTACCTAAATAAATTTCTATATTCCACATTTTTTTAGAGAGTAAGTTTTGGTTGAAATAAATAAGAGAGATCTTATGGCTATAGTTTTGCATCAATTTTAATCTAATGGTTGAAATCTACCAATTTTTATGGTTTGGTGGTCAGTTTATAGTGCATAAAATTAAATAAATGAAAAATAAATAAATTGTATGCTACTTGGTAAACACATAAATGCTACGTAAAATTCAAACACAACAAAAAATTAAGATTTTAAACAAATAATAAAATGTAAGTCCCACAACACAAAAATATATAATAAAAATCAGACGAAATACGCCAGTCGGTGCTCTGCAATAGAAAAAAATAAACAAGAAATTAAGCATACCAGCCAAATTTTGTAATACAAAGAAAATGCAAAACAACAAATTAAGCACATTAACCAATATTCTACAATACCAAAAAAAATGACAAATAAATAAAGTACACCAGCCATGCTTTGCAATACCAAAAAAATGATAAAGAGGGCGTTTGGTAGAGCTTATAAGCTGCTTATTTCAGCTTTTAACTTAATTTAAGCTAAAAACTTGTGTTTGGTTCAGCTTAACTTGACCAACTTATAGCTTAAATGAAGCTAAATTTCAGCTCTTTTGAAAAGTTGGTCAGGGGGTGCTTAAATATTTCAGCTTAAGTGCGTAGCTGGTGTGGGCAGGTGAAATGACTTAAACGCCCCTCCCAAACTTCATTATTTATGAAAATGCCACTATATATACCGTTTGATGATCTCTCTTGCCCTAACTTTTGCCTCTCACACTCTTCTCTCATATTCTCCTCTCCTCTGCTGACCGAGAAGAAACTCTACCAAACACCCACGAAAACAGTCGTCGACCTCTCTGATCGCAGCAGATCGTGCTTGTAGAACAGTCGTCTACCTCTTCAAGAACAGTCGTCTCCTTGTTTTCTGTTCATCTGCACCGAAAAGATAAGATTTCATGACTGTGAAGTTATATACATGTATGGACATCGATTAGGGTTTTGTTTTTGGTTATGTGAAATGGTGTCTTCTCTCTTTCTTTCTCTCTCTCTTTCCCTTCTCTCTTTGATTACGGTGAAATGTCCCTCTTCTTCACTCTGTGAATAGGGTTGAAAACGCCTCTCTCTATTCTTCACTCTCTGATTAAGGTTGAAAGCCCCCTTTTTACTGCGATCTGTTATTTATTTATTTAATCGTTAGATATTTTTCAATTTTAAATGCATAAATTCGGTACTGGAGTAGGTGAAATTTGAGTTCAAAAAAGTTATATTCATTTCATGAGCTTCGTTAATAATGTACCGGAGTAGGTGAATTTTGGGTTGTAATGTGAGTGCTTAATTGTGTTTGTGAAACTAAAAATCAGTCTTCATATTTAACTTTGTGTTTGTTATTTGATTGTTACTTTCATCAAGAAAAACTAGTTTCATCACATTCATCACATTTCTTAATATAGAGAAATGTTATATAAATTAATAAAGTTTATAATTTTTTTAAACTGATATCTATCATATTAATGAAACAAGTCTGGTTTTACTTTCCAAATTGTTGTTTAAATTTGAAGTAGCATAAGTTATGATATGAAACAGGTTTGGTTTCATTGAACTTTCTTTTAGCTTGATTATTTGTCTATTGAAATGAAGCTGTTCTGCATCTTGGAATAATCTTTTACAATTACACTTTCTATTTCTTATGAAATCTTATTGGCCAACAGATTAATTAGCTTCTTCCCCTCTAGACATCCAAATGGCAATTACATTCTCTAAATGAGGCATAGTAAAGTTTTGTCTATGTAATTTTTATTATTTAGTTGTATTGTTATTGTTATTACTTTAATTATAATTATCCTGTTTTTTTGGTCCTTCAACATAAGAATTGTGGTGACATGCATGTATTAATGTTTGCTTGCCAAGGCTTCTTATTTTGTAAGGTTGTTTAGCATGTGATTAATGTCCTTTGTTCTCAATTCCTTTTTGGGCTTCTATCAGTAATGAGTTAGATAGAATTCCAATAGATCCTTTTTTTGAGATCCATATTTTAGAAATTGGTTATTTTGGGTTTTTACCATGATTAGAGTGATTATTGACTTATCTCTGGATTGAGCAATGTGACACCCCAAACATTGAATTAATATAATAAGAACAAAAGTAAAATAAAATATTGAATTTTATAAATGTATACGATAAGCATGTGTTTTAATTTAGGATAAATATAGAATTAAGCAAAGTTGTAGATAAGCTCAACAGAAAAAAAAAAAAAATGTAATTATTTTGGATATTTGGGCCAAGGTGTAAATAGACATGAATTCTAACTAATCTTTTGCTTGCTTGGAAGTTAACAAAAGTAAAATAAAATATTGAATTTTATAAATGTATACGATAAGCATGTGTTTTAATTTAGGATAAATATAGAATTAAGCAAAGTTGTAGATAAGCTCAACAGAAAAAAAAAATGTAATTATTTTGGATATTTGGGCCAAGGTGTAAATAGACATGAATTCTAACTAATCTTTTGCTTGCTTGGAAGTTAAGTAGCAAGCTAAGTTGCTTGGAGATAAGGCTTAGTAGGATTAACTCCTAGGATAATAGACCTAGGAAATGTGGCAGTAATTTACAACAGCAACACTAGTATAAATAGGAGCATAAAGCATAGTTTAACCATCGAAAGATAAGAAACAAAGGTGCTTCAAGTAAGTCAATAAAAAGGGAGGGGGGGAATTTCAGTAACGTAAAGGATCAATATTAAGGTGAGTTATTGTCACGACCCAAACTCGCCCCTAAAAGTTTAGGTCATAACCGGCCTGCACTCAGGCCTCAAAGACAAAATTTCAAAACTATTTATTCAAATACGGGGCCTTAAGCGGAAACAAATAAATAACAGAACGTCCATTAAGCAGTGCTTACATGCCAGGATCATTAAACAACATATTCAGATGGTTCATATACGCAGTTCATATATACAAGTTGTAGACACCACATTTTTGACCGTCCTTAAGACTTGGGCACCTCAGGTTGATTACTCGGTAATGAAGACTATGTTGTGCAAATGTGCGATTTCTTCAGCAAGGAGAGCTTTAAATCCCAAACTTACACCCCATTTTAGACCAAAACTATTTTGACCAAAATGATTTTTAGACCTTAAAACTCTCTTTTTCAAAATATTTTTGAAAAAAAAAAAGTTTTTACGATGTTCCGAGGCTCCTATTTCGTTAAATGTTGCACTTTTCGGTAAACCAAGCAAGGACAAAGTGGAAATAAATGAAAGAGAGGTGTGCTCTTTGAAAAACATTTAAAACATCCTATTTAGAGGTTTGGAGTTAAAGAAAATAAGAGGGGAGGGAAGAAAACTAGTTTGAGAAGAAGTTGGGCATGAAACTGTTGAGAGAGAATTGGGCAACCTCGTTAAATCAGGCCTCTCCTTTTGTATACTTAGACTTTAGTTGTGAGGCTACCACCATTGGAAAGTGGACTTCAAGGGATTCATTTTACACTCAAGAATCTCCTAAAGCCGAGTCCGGATGAGGGAGATGTGGCTGTTTGAAGTTAGGCATCCATCCGTTTAAGCCAAAATTGAATAGTCTTCACTAAAAGAGGCATATCTTTTTTCACACTTGGAATATTGATGTGAGGCTACAGAATTGGAAGGAAGACTTCCGGGGCTTCAATTTAGACTCAAGAATGACCTGCAAAGGAGTCCGGATGAAGGAGATATGCCTATTTGAAGTCGGGCCCAAAAAACAGATTTTCTATCCAGCCACTGAATGAGGCTTGCCGGCCATGTACCGGCCATGGGCTTCGCTGGCCATGTGCTGGCCATTGATGGTTTTTTCCGGCTACAAATGAAGCTTGCCGGCCATCAATGATGCCTTGCTGGCCATTGGTGTCAAAAATCAGTTTTTGTGCATATATTTCCTCTCCAGTTGTTCCACACTGCTCCAGCTATTTCTGAATTGATATTTTCGACCAAAGCTCACATTTTTCTCTATATAGAGGACCTTCTCTATTGTTTTCAAGGTTGGAAAAATTTTGGGAGTCTCTCTCTCTAAAATTCTCTCCCTGTAGATTTCTCTTTCTTGAACTTTTGTGTATACAAGTGTGGATACACTTCAAGTTTGCCTATCAACCCTTAACCAAAGTTGCTTATCTTTGGGCTGAGGTTACTTGGGACCCTATTTGAGCTCTAGAAGGTGGTCTTGGCTTGATTTATTGCCTCAATTGTGCCTTGGCTTCAAGAGGTATATTACTTTCATTTTAAGCTTGTTTTGCACAATTGTTTTCCTATCTCTTTCCACTATTTTTGGACTGTTTGGGGGATGGTTTTGAACTGTCAAAAGCTCTGTTTTTGTGGCCTAAAAATGGTGGTTTGAGGCCATTTTCAGTTGGGGGGTGGTTCACCCTTCTTGCTCCCTTGCTTGTAAAGCTTTTGTGCCTTTTTTCCCTACTTTCAAATAAACTTTTTTGGGCCTTTTAATCACTAAATTTCAGAGTATTTTCAGTGGCAAGGAACATATTTTGAAGTCCAAAATTGAAGGGGTTAGCCTCCCCTCCTCGTGTCTTGTTTGCATGCCTAGATAGCTCTATGTTTTAGTCTATTAATCTAGCTTGTTTTAGCTCAAGTCCGGCATGTTTTTGCCCTTGTTTTAGACTGCTTTAGCTCTGTTTTGGGCTATTTGGGTCAGTTGAGCTTTGTTTTGTGTAGTTATAGTGTAAGTCCTTGCACTAGCTTGTTGTTTTAGGGCTTTAAACATCACTGGTATGAGTTGGTTGCATATTTTTAGTACTTTTATCACTTAATTTCAGCACCTAAATCTCTGCAACCTCCCTCTTTGCTTCATTCTTTCATTTTCTTTTGAGGGTTGTTTCAAACTTGGGATCCTTTAAGCTTGAGATTGAGGTCATGCTTAATGGTTTAATCCCCTTTGAGGGTTCATTATCAAAGGCATGATCTCTCTCTTGCCTTACACTATCCCTTGGTTGACACTTCCTTCACCTTAGAGGACACTCACCAATGGACAAACCAATTAAGGAATGTTTTGATAATTAAAATGAGTAAACAAAAATGACAAGTAAAAGTGTGCAAGATGAGCATTCTTTGTGTTGCATTGCATGTGTTCAAACCGGACGTTAGCTTGAACACAAGGAAAATGGGACATTTCATACCTAATAGTGATGAAATGTTCCACCTTCCTTAGTCTCCGTTGCCCTTGATCATGCATGATAGGGTGGTGGTCTTGGTGGTCTTGTTGGTTATATTTGTGCATTTATCGAAATTGTACAACTTGGATCTTTGGCCATCATGCAATGAAATTGCTTGATTGGTGGTTTTGGATCCAAGTGTGTCACTCCTTTGAGGTTTTGAGATGATAAGGAGGGGTACAGTACAAACAAACCCTTGGAAAAACCTTTATTTTGCTCTGTTTGTGCTCTGTTGTAGTATGGTGACTCAGAATATCAGTGGCCGGTAATGCCTCATCAATGGCCGGCAAGGCTTCATTTCTGGCTGGCAGATGGCCGACAACAGCCATCCATGGCCGATAGGCCACTGGGTTAACCCTCAGCAAAGATTTGGTAAGGTGAAGCAGAAAGGTTCTGAAGTATGCTCAACCCTGCAAACCGAGCCTTTCGAGAGTAAAACGGAGGACTTTTCGGGGCGAAAACCAAGCACATGCATCTTCCATTTCCCGAGGCGGAGCAGTGGCAGCATAGTTTAATGCCTTGCATGATTAGTTAGTGTGCATTTGTTTAAATTAATTAGTTTACTAGTTGATTAAAGTGTTGTAATAATTAGTAATTAGTTTGCTAGTTATTCATTTGATTTGTACTAGTTAGTCTTAATTAGCTTAATTAGATTAGTTTAAATTAGCGTAGCTAGTTAGCTCTTGTTCATTTGGACCCTCCTTTGCGAGGGCGAAATGTTGTAATAAGTGTGCGTACGTGTGTGCATGTCTTCCAACCCTGCGTCTTTCTCATTTTTATTTAATTGTTTTTGATGGTTAGATTAGGGACATTTTCAATTAGCATACCTTATGCTCGCATGCTTGCATCCATTCATTTGTCTGGTATGCACCGAGGCTCGGTGCATCATTCAAATTGCATTGCAATTTCAATACTTCTTTGAATACGTGTTTCAAAGTATGCTATCAAAGTGTTGCAAATACCATGATTAAGTAGCCGAGCCTATTTAGTTGCATCATTGTATGTGTTGCATTAGGCATTTTGTATAGTTAGGATTATGCATTTTTCTAACTAGTTTTCTTTGTTTTGGCTTGGAGTACTCTGTAAGTCTTATGCTTTAGCATACTTGCATGCGTGTGAATGTTGCCATAATTAGCATGCTTGCCATGAGGCTATGTGGTTAAATGCTAAATTGCATGAACGCCTGTGGATGAAGGCTTGTTGTTTGAATTGAAACGATTTAACAAATGTGCGTTTTAAGCCTACTATGTTTGGTGGCAAATCATGTTTTAAGCCCACTATGTTTGGTGGCAAATCCGCAACTTTGAAGCCCACTTGAGGTGGCAAATTTAAACCATTTTCGCAAACAGACATGAGTTGAATTGTTTCAAATTGAGCAAACTAGTATATACTTGATTGTGCGTACCACATAGTAAAGCTAGTCTAATAACTGGAATAAGAACACATAATGTTTATAAAAAACATATCATGATTAGTAGAGGCCGATCTTTGATCGGGTGAGCGGGGGTGCTCAATTCATGACCTTCCCCCCTCGTACCCAAGTTCCCGAGCCGAGGCAACTTTAGTGATGACAGACACGTGGCCTTTGGCACGAGTCAGGGTTTCCTAAATTTCTTCAAAAATAAAATATTTAGGTGTCGACTTTGTATCTGGTAAAACAGTCTAATTTTGGCATTATTTGATTTAAAATCGATTTTCCAAAAAGATTTGTCAGATTTGGACTCTTTGGTGTTTATCAATTTCACATTGCACTTATGAGACTCGATTTAGAACCGTAGGAGTCCGAACTGTGAGGCCTTTCTTTTCAAACCTTTTCGAAAGGGGGGCGCGGAAAAAGGCGAGCCCACACAAGTATAAATCATGCACGCTAGCAATTCAAAAAATTACATTTACATGATCAGTTGAACGGAGTGAGCAAGGCTCAATGAATAATAATAATGTAAGGAGGTTTGTGTGAATAGGCATATGTCATAGAGAATATTTATCTAACATATACATGTCTCCATGATCAAATTCCAAAACGGCCTCAGGCCTACATAAGACGGAACGGCCTCAGACCCAATGTAATACACAACAGCCTTGGGCCCAACGTAATGCACAACGGCCTTGGGCCCAACATAATACACAACGGCCTCAGACCCACATGTGAACCACTATTCTAAAACATTATAGGGTAGATGGAACAAAGACATGTCTCCATCTCCCTTGGCTTTAAGCCATAAATCATAAATAATCCATATTCTTATAGGGTGGATGGAACATCGGCATGTCTCCACCTCCCTCGGCCCTAAGGCCAGGAGTCATATGTAGTTCACATCATAATGGCCTCGGGCCCATCATATATAACGGAAACAGAATGACCTCAGGTCCATTTCATATGCCATTGCTCATACTTGTACCATTGCTCAATCGTTCCCATCAATTTATAATTTATCTAACGTATGCTATTTACAATAAAAAATACATGAATCATAGCACCATTTATCCCAAATATGCCATTCACAATCATAATACATAAATCATAGCACAATTTATCTTGAATGTGCCAAGCACGATCAAGGTACATAATTCATAAACAGAAATACAGAAATAAACATATCGTTGCACTATTATTACTCACTGTGATGTGGTGAGTAACAGAAGGTGACAGAATTTCCCCCCAATTCCTGCACGTGCAGAAGTCCCTCTCCGCACGTGCGGAGAGGTGTGTCGTACGTACGGCCCCACAGGTGCCTTTATTTTAGAATCCCGAAGTTGCTTTCCCTGTTTTCTGCACGTGCGGCCATGAGCCCTACACGTGCGGTCTTGGGCTTTGTTTGAGCAGTTCGAAAACTCAACAATTTCAAGCTTAAGCTCAATTCAAGCAATTTCACTTCAACAACATGACATATGATCAAAATAAACATGAAACCTAAACTCAAGTGGATCATAACTTATTTTAATTTGGCATATATAACTCTAATTTTCATATTCCTTCATCTTCTTTATCTTTTCATGATATATATATACACACAAACATATACATACATATATGCATGAGTTCAAAACATGCCAAAATTAAAGATAAAAAAGCAATGGCCCACAGTCTAACTCAAGACAACTCAAAATACAAGAATCAACCCTTTAATTTGCCAAATCCAAAGATTACATCTCCAATTTCATGAAATTGGTTAAGTTAAGACCATAACCCAAAACCCTAACTCATATACATGTAAGAAATTTCATTTTAAGACTTGATTCCAAGCAATTGAAGAAATATTGTAAGTATTTGAGTGATTAACACTTACCTTGAGTCAATCTTTAAGTTACTCTTCGAATCTTCAAGCTTAAATTGAACTCTCTTCTTTTCTTTCTCTCTCTTGGGTGGCTATCCAGATTTTTCCACTTACCAAATGAGAGGAGATGAGCTCAAAAGGGGCTTATATCACATATATATATGTATATAGCTAAAATGCTTGCCAAACAAGCCTTAATGAATCAAACTGAATTAATTTTCAATTAAACTTCCCAAATGGCTCTAAAAATTCTCATTAGCATATTCATATACTCAATTTCGGTTTCTGAACCCATTAAAGTCGTTAATTTCAGTTTCAAAGTGTCAACTCTAGAAGTTTTAGCCAAATAAAGCTAATTTCTTCATTACAAATCAAATTTTTACAAAACTTCATATTATGTTCTAAAAATCATGCTAATCATAATTGTAAAGTCAATTTCGATTTATCGCACCTGTAAGGCTTTCAATTTTCAATCCAAAGGTTGTAATTTCAACAGATGTTCTAATAATCGACAGATACACGTTTAGAAATATAGAATTCACACATTTAAACATGTAGTTTCACATCAAACACATAATCACACATATAATTAGGGAATCAAAGCAGATGAGAGAGTCGGGTTATTACAGTTATATTATTATATCTTGAGTCACCATAATATATTTTACGTATGTTTTGAACTACCATAATTTATTTTATACAAGTTATGTTTTATAACTTATATTTATATTTCAATTACGTTAATTATTTTTTGAACTCCATTTACTTAAATTGAAACCCATGGATATATTTGTTTAAATTTTAGAAATTATTTGACAATGATTTTGTAAACAATTATTTTCTATAAGTACCACCACGGGAGTCCCATGCCTTGGGGGACTAAATAACCATTGGCCTCTGTTTGGCCACTTTGTGGTCCTCTGTTTGTCATGGATCCATTGACCTCTGTTCTGACTATCACTCTAGTGACCTCTGTTCTGTTCTGTTTTGTACCGTGGTTATGGTTATTCATTTACGTAATTTCTGTATTTCAGTTTCTGCCATGTAAATAATTTGTTTATTCAAATTACGTTATATAAGTGTTTTAGTTTAACTAACTACCCATGGTTATTTCGTGTTCTCTATACTCTTGGCATAATATTTCTCACTCTGTTGTATGTTTATAGCTGTTACCCTTAAAGAAATACGAATTTTGGATTACTAGTGTACACTTTCTCGGTCACGTTATTAACAAAGATGGCACCTCGGTTGACCCCCAAAAAGTTACAGCAATCGTGGTTTGGCCACGACCTACTAATGTGTCAGAAATTCGAAGTTTCTTGCGTCTAGCTAGCTATTACTGACGTTTTGTGCAAAATTTCTTGAAAATAAAATCACCTTTGACCCAGCTAACTCAGAAGAACACACCATTTGAATGAACTGACAAACAGGAGCGTTGCTTCCAAGAATTAAAAAGTCGACTTGTGTCAGCTCCTATACTAGCACTCCCTACAGGAGCAGATGGGTTTGTAATTTATAGTGATGCCTCATACAATGGTTTGGGCTGTGTTCTTATGCAAAACAGAAAAGTCATTGCTTATGCCTTACGCCAACTAAAGACTCATGAGAGAAACTACCCAATTCATGATCTAGAATTAGCTGCGGTGATCTTCGCCCTCAAGATCTGGCGTCATTATCTCTACGGTGCAACTTGCGAAATTTATATTGATCACAAGAGTCTTAAATATCTGTTCAGACCAAAGGAACTGAATATGAGGCAACAATAGTGGCTAGAATTTATGAAAGACTACGATGCAAAAATCCATCACCATCTAGGCAAAGCTAACGTGGTGATAGACGCATTGAGCTGAAAGACGACCAGAAGTTTGGCATGTACTCTCGTTTCCCACAAGATCAATGGACTGCTCGCCAATATAATCGTGGAACCCACTTTGATTGAAGAAATTAAAGCACGCCAATGTGAGGATAAACTTTTTAAAGAAAAAGTAAGAAGAACAAGGAAGTATGTCCGATCCTGACTTCACTATAAGCAATGGGATGCTAAAATTTAAAAATCGAATCTGCGTACCTGATATTTCGGAGTTCAAGAAGAAGATATTGGTAGAAACTCATAGCTCGAAGTTTGTGGTTCACCCTGGCAATACGAAGATGTATCATGATTTGAAGAAACACTACTGGTGGACAGGAATAAAAAGAGACATGGCAAGCCACATCTCCAAATGTCTGCATTGTCAACGTGTTAAAGCAGAACATCAGAGACCTGCAGGAATGTTGCAACCACTCCCTGTTCCTGAATGGAAATGGGAGCACATTACTATGGGTTTCTTGGTCGGGCTACCATAGTCATTTTCGAAGAATGATGCAATATGGGTTATAGTAGACCGATTGATGAAGTCGGCGCATTTTCTGCCAATCAAAATCATATACTCCCTTAATAAGTTTGCCACTTTGTACATCAAGGAAGTCATTCGATTTCATGGTACCCCAGTTTCAATCGTGTCTGATCAAGACCCCCGCTTTGTGTCTCACTTCTAGAACAAATTGCAAGAAGCTTTGGGAACAACGTTGAAGTTTAGCACTGCTTATCACCCGCAAACTGATGGATAATCTGAAAGAACAATCTAGACGCTGGAAGACATGTTACGTGTATCCGTTTTGGACTTCAAAGGTTATTGGGATGAGCACCTATCTTTAGTGGAATTCGCCTATAACAATAACTACCAAGCAAGCATTAGAATGGCACCGTACGAAGCTTGTATGGAAGGAGATATCGATCACCTCTGTGTTGGACGAAAGTCGGGGATAGGAAACTGTTAGGCCTCGAGATTGTGCAAATCACAAATGATAAAATCCAAATCATCCAACAGCGAATTGGCACTACTCAGAGTCGCCAAAAAAGTTATGCAGATACATGAAGATGGGAATTGGAATTCTAAGTAGGAGATCATGTTTTCCTAAAGATCTCACCAACAAAAGAGGTTATCTGATTTGGAAAGCGAGGAAAGTTAAACCTATGTTACATCGGGACATTCAAGATACTGGAAAGGGTTGGTCCTGTGGCATATTGCCTTGCACTGCCACCTGAACTGTCTAATGTCCACAATCTGTTCCACGTTTCGATGCTCCGACGGTACCTCCAAGATCCAGAACATGTTGTCAACTATGAGAACTTGGAAGTTCAAGAGGACCTCTCTTATGAAGAGCAACCAGTGCAGATTCTCGATCGTCGTGATCAAGTTCTCCGAAACAAGACTATATCTCTTGTAAAAGTCTTGTGGAGAAATCATCGAGTCGAAGAAGCTACGTGGGAAACGAAAAGTCAAATGCGAGCCAAATACCCGTACCTCTTCGAAAGCTAAGGTACGTTAAGTTTGAGAACAAACTTCTATGTAGGAGGGAAGAAATGTGACACCCTAAACGTTGAATTAATATAATAAGAACAAAAGTAAAATAAAATATTGAATTTTATAAATGTATTCGATAAGCATGTGTTTTAATTTAGGATAAATATTGAATTAAGCAAAGTTGTAGATAAGCTCAATAGAAAAAAAAAAATGTAATTATTTTGGATATTTGGGCCAAGGTGTAGATAGACATGAATTCTAACTAATCTCCTTCTTGCTTGGAAGTTAAGTAGCAAGCTAAGTTGCTTGGAGATAAGGCTTAGCAAGATTAGCTCCTAGGATAATAGACTTAGGAAACGTGGCAGTAATTTACAGCATCAACACTAGTATAACTAGGAGCGTAAAGCATAGTTTAACCATCGGAAGATAAGAAACAGAGGTGCTTCAAGTAAGTCAGTAAAAAGGGGGGAATTTCAGTAACGTAAAGGATCAATATTAAGGTGAGTTATATTATACCTTGAATCACCATAATATATTTTACATATGTTTTGAACTACCATAATTTATTTTATACAAGTTATGTTTTATAACTTACATTTATATTTCAATTACGTTAATTATTTTCTGAACTCCATTTACTTAAATTGAAACTCATGGATATGTTTGTTTAAATTTTAGAAATTATTTGACAATGATTTTGTAAACAATTATTTTCTATAAGTACCACAACGGGAGTCCGATGCCAAGGGAGACTTAAATAACCATTGGCCTCTGTTTGGCCACTTTGTGGTCCTCTGTTTGTCATGGATCCATTGGCCTCTGTTCTGTTCTGTTTTGTTTTGTACCGTGGTTATGGTTATTTATTTACGTAATTTCTGTATTTCAGTTTCTGCCATGTAAATAATTTGTTTATTCAAATTACGTTATGTAAATGTTTTAGTTTAACTAGCTATACATGGTTATTTTGTGTTTCCTATACTCTTGGCATAATATTTCTCACTTTGCTGTGTGCATATAGCTATTACCTTTTCAGGTGACGAGATGTAAAAAAGACCCGTAACCTCATGTAGTGGAACCTGAACAAGAATTGATGCTGATCCGTTATTTATTTATTTATTTTCCCTTTTCTTCCTTTTATTTATTTTTTTACTGAGGGCTGGTCACTGAATAAAAAATAAATAAATAAAAGCTCTATAGATGTACTTTCTTTTATCAAAATAGTCGAATGAAGTAAATTTTCTATTTAATGCTTTTCTTACTTCCATTTTTGCCTCCGCTTGCGCCATTTAATTTGTTACGATTATAATTATTTAGTAAGTTGCAATTTCAGCCCTAAGCCCTGGGGTTGGGTCGTGACAAGCAAAGTATTTGTTTATTTTTTGCAATTTTTTTCAAATTCATATTTCAGAAATTGGTTATTTTGGCTTTTCACCATGATTAGGTTGATTGAATCCATAATTTGCTATCTTAGATGAAATAATGTTATTCCATTCATTTTGAAGTTTGAGAAGATTTAGTGATTTGTCCATCAGGATCACAAGGGTTATAAACAAATCATGCTTATTTGTTATTAATAAAGGTTCAATTGCTGGGATTTCTGGATTGGAGAAATTCAATGTGTTTTATCAACCTTATTTCTAGTACTAGTAGTGGTAGTTGTGGAGGTATTGGAAAGGGACTGTTTATGGAAGTGAGTGCTAGTATGGAAATATGCTAGTGTTACAAAGGATTGATTAATCTTGTCCCTGGTCTAATAGCTATTGTAATGTCCAATGAATTGGGTAGGCAGAGCATGCTACTCTTCTTCAACTTGGATGACAATCATTGAACTATCTGTGTGCTGACTCAGAGCCCCTATCTTTTTCTTAACATACCCACATCAGTTCAAATCCTTATACAACAAGTCTTTAAAATTCACAATTGAAGAACCAATTGGAATAATTTTCTACCTTCTTTTGGGAGAATACTCTTGAACCTCAATGAGCAACACCTTTTGCCATATGTCTTTCTTTCTTTGTTGACTATTCTTGCTAGCCAGATTTTTAGTCACGTGTTTTCTATGTCATGTTCTATGTTTAGCACTGAATTGAATCTTTTAACTTTATTAGTTGATAAATCGAAATTAACCACATGTAGCAAGTGGGAAAAAATTAGGTAAAAATTAATCTTGTAATACATAGTTATATAAGGATTTGAATTGATGGGTGCAAACGAATTGTCAATATGTTAGAAACATTTTATTCAATCAATACTTCTTGGGTGCAATGTATTTACAATTAACTTCCCAATCAATTTTAGAGGATTTGGATTCAATTTTTCCTAATTAATGTAGAGGCATTTCATCCTCTAGTAACTATTATTCTAGTAGTGAGAGCTTCGACTAGAGGTATGAGGCTTTGAAATGTGATTGTGGGCTAAGAGCTGCCATAAGGGTTACCGAGTCTGACAAGCCATCTAAAGGGAGATTGTATTTCATTTATGAGAAGAGAAATTGTCAATTTTGGAGGTGGTGTACCCCAAAATTTGTGACGATGGTAGAGAGGTTGAGGAACGAGAGAATGCTTGATCAAAATCAAAATATGGAGACTGTAGGACTAAAAGTGAAGAACCAAATGCTTGAGCAATCCAATGCTTTCATGATGTAGCTTATTGTGGGTCTGCTCATGATTTGTATTGTTATGTCAGTTGCATTACTCTTCAAATGATGACAGGTGCCATTTAGAGATACCTAGTGATTTTTGTGCTAATGTAGTTTACCATGAACTATTGTACTAAGCTTTGTACCCAATGAATGTTGACGTAGTTGCCATGTATGGTTATTTTGTACTGATCTAGCTGTTGTAATGCAAGCACTGATGAATAAGTTTGTTTTAAATTTTTTTTTTCCTTTCATAGAATGAGTACCCAAGATAAAATACAATCTGAAAATAGGAAGAACAAGGGAAAATCAAGTCAAGTACTATCCGTGAAAGCTCACTGGGATGCAAAATCAAATGAAATTTTTATTAACCTTTGTGTTGAGCAAGTGAAGGTTAGACACAGACTAGGTACACACTTAGATAGAGTCAGGTGGGAAAATGTGATAACTACATTTAAAAGTATGACTAGAAAAGCATACCAACGAATACAAATGGAAAATCATTGGGATGTGTTGAAAAAAGATTGGCTTTTATGGAATAATCTATTAAGAGGTGAGACATGCTTAGGCCGTGATACATTGATTGGAGCTATATCTGCATCTGATGAGTGGTGGACCAAGAAATTAGAGGTAAGTGAATTGCTTAATGTACATATTATGTTTGTTTTTTTTAAACAGACCAAATTTTGTTACTTGAAATTGTTAAAATTTCCTTTGTAATTGTTGCAGAGGTATCCTAATGCTGGTTTTATGGTGGCTGAGGTATTAGAGAGATCAATGGTGGTTCGGTCTAGGTGAAATGACAAGTTTACCCGCCAAAGAAAACTCCCATGCAGAGCAATTTATGTCCAAAAACAGAACGGAGTCATCAATTGTCCTTGATTGAAATCATTTTCAAAATTCAAGATTAAATGTGTTTTAATTGAAAAGTTAATGATCAAATTGATACAATGAGTAAATTTTAGGGGCTATATTTGTAATTTGCCAGTATATTTTTTATCAATTGTGAATGTTTGATATTGAAATTAAGTTTGGCATGGGTCTGTTTTGATGTGAACCACCGTCAAGTGGCCCAGCGGTCGAAGGCGTTACACATATCCTCTCTTATGGTTGTTGAACAAAATGGGTGTCATTTTGTTTTGATTTTTACAGATAGTTCGGTTTTGGTGGACGCCCTTCATGGCAACGTCAAGGAAGATTGGGAAGTCAATATGGTTATATTAGATATAAAGAATCTTAGTTGTTCTTTTCATTTTCTAACTATCTCTAAGGTTGATCGGTAATTGAACCACCTCATCAAATTGCTTGGTCTGTTAATGGTTTCTACTGTGCTATAATATTTCTCATTCCTCATAAAAAATAAAAAATAAAATTATATTTAATCTTTGTTGGTCTAGAAGTCTAAATTTTATTTTGTTTTAATTTATTAAAACATGTTCTATAAGTTTTTAAAGTTTTTCATAAATCTATAATTAGAGGTGGTTAACTCAACCCAAACTCATGAACCCACCCAATTATCCATTTAAAACTTATATAAATCCGCCCAAATTAATAAATGGGTATATTCATTTAAGCCCGTTTAAATGGACACCACTTCTATCACCAATCCACTTGCACCACCGCCACTCTACCACCACAACTACCTCATTCACTACCGCTACTCTGCTGTCATCGCCACCGCCGACTCACCACCACAACTTTTGCCACCACCACCTCCTCTTCTCCACCACCAACATAATCATAAATAAATTAATAAATTATTTTTAAAAAATAAATAATAAATAGATGAAGTAAATGGATTAGTTGGGTTCATTTATCCAACCTGTATCCAATTCAACTCAACCCATTAAGTCCATTTATTAAACGGGTGAGTTTGGGTTGAGTTGTTTTGAATGCGTAACCCATTTTGACCTGCCCATATCAGTCCACCCTAATCCTGTTATAAAGACATGTGCATCATTGAATCTTACAAGTGTTTGTATAAATAAAAAAATCCTAATAAATGGACATAAACACTTTGTGTCACAATTTTATGAATGTCGCTAAAAAGTTACAATTAGTGGTGATTTTCCAAATTTGTCACTAAAAATGACAATTAGTGACGTTTTTCTGTATTGAAATTTTCAAACAGTTATTAAAAACTAACAATTAGTAACACTTTTTATGAAAACACCGCTAAAAAAATGAAAAAATAGAATTTTGTGGTAACAATTAAAAGTGAACAAAATTTTTTAATGTATCAAAAAATCAAGAAAACTTATTAGTGCACTCATCTTCATAATAGGATTTTTCAATCAATTCCCATTAAAAAGCTTGGCATTCCCTAGGTCTATTAATAGATATTTAGGCTCGACTTGTGAGCCCAAGGTATTTAGGCTCATCTTCATAAATATAACAAGAAAACTTATTAGTGCACTCATCTTCATAAATATTTAGGCTCGACTTGTGAGCCCAAGGTATTTAGTCAAAGCTTAATACAACTTAATAAATTTAGCCCAAGTTATGTTCATTTTAGACAGACCCAGTGCAATATACATAATTAACTAAGCAATACTTAATCAATTAACAAAAATAGAAAAAATAAAACAAAACTGAGATCAGTGGAGAATTCACATACTTGTTATGTTGAATGCTATCTTTTACTAGGAGGCACTTAAAGGTTCTAGAGTATCCTTCAACCTTCTAAAGTATCTTAGTCTTGTAGAAGAATTTGTACATATTCTAGAATTTCTTTTATACATGTAGATATTTATCTTGTATATTTGGAAGAAAAGTCTAGAGTATTCCATTCTTAAGACTCTAAAACAATCATTGTATGCCTATAAAAGAGGGAGTGCATCATTTATCCCACCATCCAAATAATTCTAGTTCTCATTCTGGAGTAATTTAGAGTTTGGTTAGGTAGAATTGTTAGTGTGAGAATTATTAGTGAGGAAATTGTTAGGATGAGATTGTTAGTGAGAGAGTTAAGAAAAATTATGTTTGTTTAATGACCATATCTAGGAACACAAATATCCTCTCACTTAACTTTGGCCCCTGTTTGTTTAAGCTCAAAACTAGACCATAAAAAGGCTCTAAACAAACTTTTCACTTCCTTCAGAATTCTTTGAGATAAAATAAAAAAGAAACTCCATTAGATTTGTACACTAGACAATCTGTTTGAATAAGTTGCATCCTCCCCCATATGATAATGCTGCTTGAACGATTACACTTTTTGCTAGCAAAATAGCTTTTACTCATGTATGTAAAATTGATTGAAGAATATCTTATTAGCAAATTGCTATTGCTGGGGGCGCCGCCGCCGATGGGAGTCTTGGCTTGGGAGCCTTGTGAGTCAACAAAATCAAATCAAATCAATTTAATTTGAACATTAAGTAATTGTATTAATACGAATATGAATTTGATGATGAGACATTTACTTACCTCTCGGTGTTTCATCAACTCTAAATTATGGCGATAAGTGAAGTGCTTGACTCGTTATTTGTACAAAATGACGTGTTGGACCACTAAAATTGAGAACAACCAAACTCATTCTATTTAGACCATATAACTTTCCTTCAAAGCTAGTGGTAGAGTGGAAACAATTTTCAAAGTCCAAAACTAATTCATTGAATTCATTATCACTTGGTTGGCAGAAAATAAGAGAATGATTGTTGTTGCTGATAAAGATAACCCGACAATCAACATCACTTGGAGGCAAAGTTAAAACACATAAATCGTATTTGGATTCTTGTAATGGAAGTAGAATTTTATCCATAGAGACAAGGTTTAGAAAGAAACACTCATCAGAGTCAAGGTTCTCCAACACCAACCATCCATAAGAAGAAGTACATATCTGTTTATTGCACAATTCAGGAATTTTTTTGATGTAGCAATAATCCTTTGATACGCTGTAAAAATTCTAAAATTTTTTATACTTCCCGTCATAAATTAAAAGCCAAGGCTGTACTTGAATGAGATGAGGGCGACTCTTCTCGTTTTTAGTTAATTCCATGGCTCTCTATTTCAAAATATCCAATGTTAGGTCTACAAGAAAACAAGAAACAAATTGTTATTTTGATAAACTAAACATAGAGACAAGGTTAACATTCATGAAACTCATTCTAATCTCTATTATTTTGTTTCTTTTATTCTTTGTATTTTATTTATTGGTGTATTACAATGTTAATGATTGTTATGACAAGGTAGTGATAGTTATTGGCAATTCTTATTGGAAAGAAATTAAAATGAACAGTATGGTAACCTAATGCAAACAAAGAAAGAGGTTTTTTTTTTAAAAAATAGTTATTTTTATTATTTATTGTTGGAACAATCTTCTGTGCAAATTAAATAAATGAAACAAATCAAATAGAATAAAAATAAATTACATACCAAATTTATTTTATCGAACCGAATAAATAATTAAAAGATCAAGTCGAATGTGTGACACTCTGTCCTTAAGACAGATTCGTCCCGCTACGGTGCTTACCGACAAATGGCGTCTATCTCCCAGGATACAATGATCTTCACAAATTGTAGTAACACTTCAAACAATTTGTACGGCGAACAAAAACCTTGTGTTCTATACTCTCTTTAATTTTTTTCCCTAAAATAATATGAAGAATAATTTATGCAAATGAGGAAACAAGACAGCAAAATGGGACAGCAAAAAAAATGAATTTTTCAGACTATTTTTGGATCCCCAAGACTGCTAGAAATAGCAGATATTTATAGGCAAAAAGATAGACCTGAACAGGTCTGATTTTGAACATGAACAGGTGCAAAAACTGGACAGATTCAGTTTGAAATTCAAACAGATTCGGTGGTAACTGCTGGCAGTTTTGGACAGATAATTGCCTAGCAGTTTGGATCTGTCCGGTTAGTAAAAAACCTGTAAACAGTTTGAATCTGTTGTGGACTGGAAATGGCACATTTCTGGATAGAAAATTTAAACTCAAATTTGGAATTAAATTCTAGCAATAATTTTTGAAAAAATTCAAATGAATTTTGTCTAAAAAATAATATTAGAATCGACCCGATCCACACCACACCCACGTCCGGCACCACTCGGTTCGGTCGGCCGGTCGGTAGCGACGCGCGTGTGGTGGTGGTTTGGGCTAAGGTTCACATTCTCCATAATTCCTCCCTTCTACAAACCTAGGGCAAGTGTTGTCACCTAGAACTTGTATACACGCATAAGTTTTCTTCAAGTTTAATGTGGGAGCCTTACAAGGAAACCCACATTTATTCTTGAATTTGTCCATTCCACGAACTCAAAAACAACGTCAAGTTCCCATTCACTCATAAATGGTTTTGACGAACCGTCTTCCCCGTGTGGCTTACCATGCAGCAAGGAACACGTCACCTCTTCGGACTCACCTCAAAAGATGTGTGGACCCCACTTAGTTTTGGGCTCAAAGTTGGTGCAAAATAAGCCTATAAAATCTATTTTTTCCCACATTTATTTATTAAGCTCATCACTAGCATTATTAGTTCTTTAGGCTGATTTGTAATAATAATGGTAATGTCCATTTTGATACTTGTATTCTTTTTATTTTAATACTACTTTCAATTGGACACATACACCACAAAGCATACGGTTATTAGCTTAAAGATGGCTCGTGAAAGAGTAATGTTAGATATTTCAAAATTTCTATCAAAGTTTTTACCAAATGTCTCATGTGGGTATGAGACCCACACAACGTGAGACATTTGGTAGAACTTTTAATAGAATTTTTGAGATTTCTAATATTTTTGCTCGTGAAAAGACCATTGTTAATTTTTTAAAATCAGAGACAAATTGATGAAGAGGAAGTAGAAATATAACATATATAGTTTGAGTAATAATATAGAAATAAAAAAAGTCATAATGATATGGTTAATGTGCAGTTTTTATTTATGAATTTATTTACAAGAATGATATTATCACAAGAATGACATTGTCGAAAATTAGGTACAAGCTTTCAATATTTTATTTCATTTAAGGTCTCTTATTTATATCAAGATTAGTGGGGCTTATTTCATCAGAAGATTGAACTCATTTCGATGAAGGATTCACTCACAACACAATCAGATGGCTTCATCAGAACATTGACAAGATCTGTTTTGTGCCCCCTCTAAGATATGCATCACCATGACTATGATGATTCCCTGTTAGATGTCATTAAATCTAGTCTTGCTCATAATTCAATTTATTTTGAATGTTTTCTCAATTTTGAAGTATTTTTGATTGACCCTACCATACTCAAAACTCTTACCCTTAATATTCAAACTAAAATATATAAAACGGACTCTCTATCTTTTAATCTTATGATCTGTTACCAAGTCTATCTTAAGACCATGACTACTTGCCTTGGCTTCAAATTTATAGCTTCAAATCCCAAACAATCTACCATTTTATTCCATGCTCATCAAGAAAGTTCTGAAGTTATGGTCCCTGAATGTATAACTTGGGAAGAAGTCCTCCAAGCCGATGAAAAGGATGATGAAGATAAGTGGGCCATTCTTAATGCTGTCCCAACTCTTACCTCACAACCCCAAACAAATCCAAATTCTATTCTCTAAAATCTCGATAGATCAATTGTTCTTCGTTTCCAACGTTCCAAGTCTGTCCGAACTCAATCTCAAATATCATCTCAACCACCATCTACATGATATCATATCTCGGTTAGTAATTACTACACTTAAAATGTGGTAACTAAATTATTTAATTTGAAACTACATAAACTAAAGTAAAATTTGAGGCACCGTTTAAGAAAAAACTATTTTAATTATTTTTTAAATTTTTTACAAAAAAAATATAAAAATAAAATAAAATAAATAATATGATAATTTATAATAATTTTTTAACTAAATCACTGTCCCCCAACCGGCGCATGAAAAGTGTAATTAACCCCCCCCCCCCCCGGCCCCCAAAAAGAAAAAAAAAAAAAAAAATATGGAACCGACTCTGTGAAGCCTAGGGGTTAAAAGTCAAATGAGTGGATGAGCCTCAAGCTCTATCTAGGCTTAGCCCGAGTACTGCTTAACGTTATTTTGAAAAGTTAGTGAAAAATTAATTTTTTTGATTTTTTTAAAAATAATGTGTAAAAAAATAGAATAATAATGTGACTTAAAATAAATTAAAAATTAATTTTTGACTTTTAACTAAGTTCTCAAATTAAGCCTTAACACTGCCTAAGCCCAAGTTGTGGACCCAGGTTATTTATTTAATAAATTTAATAGGGATTCTATTTACATTTAAAAAATTATTAAGTATATTTAATTTTCAATTTACTCTATTAAATTATTTAGGTTTATGATTTACTCTCAATACCCTATATATATATTTTTTAAAAATTATTCTTAAAGTACACCCAAATAATAAACAAATCAAAAACTCTAAATACCACCCCTTTAAATACACCCAATGTTCTTGTCTTCAAGAATGGACTTTCTTCGTCTGTGTAATGACATACGTACAAGAATGGACTTTCTTTGTTTGTGTAATAACATATGTTACTAAGCAATGATTATAATTTTGCAAATCATAGCATATATATTTTAACAATGATTCATACCACTAAAAAAAAAATCATTAATAACACTAATGCATTAGGAATACCAAAAAAAAAAGGCCTCACTGTCACATCATTAATGGTGCTATTAGAGTATCACTTTTAGTACTTTCAACCATTTTTCTATATATTTATAGCATTATGCCAACCCCACCATGTATATAGAAATATATACAATTACCTCAAACATTGCTAAGAATAAATTGATTTCTAGTGATGATGATGATGATGAAAATTGATGGATTCGAATGAAATAGAGATTGTGGTGGGTTGGTAAAGAAGCTCTAACAACAATAAATCTTATATGATGTAGAGTTTTACAGATTAAACATGACGTTAATTGAAATTTTAGCTAAAAGAAAAGGGACTTACTATTCTTCCATGAATCCTAAAATCCTCTTAAGTTAAATGGTTATACGTGATTAGGGTGTATCTTTAGAAAAAAAAAATATTTTGTTTTAAAGTTTAATGTATATTATTTCTATTAGTAAATTTATATTAGTAAATTTATATTAAGGTATAATAGGAATTAAAATTTTAATTAGACGTATTAAATTATTATTTGAGTGCAAAGAAAATCGTCCAAATTTAACTCATGTTTGGTTTAGGTTGCCTAAATAAAACATTTTGGATTCGACTATTAAACATCTTTTTTTCACTTTTATTGGGAAAAAGCCCAGAGTGAGTTTTTTTTTTTTAATAATAAAAAAGAACATGTCCTATCCAGTTTATAAAGTGGTTCAAAAATCCATAATATAAAAAGTTTTGGCGCCGGCCAGGCCTACGTAGGCCCGACGTGTGAGGCCCAAGTATTCAATCAACGTTCAATCAAAGCTTAATAAATTTACGGGCATTTGTTGTAGCCGGTTCAATTATCTAAATTTATTTATAGTACTATTTGTTTTTTCACTTATCAATATTTTAAAAAAATATTAACATAAAATAAGCATTTTTACAACTTGTTAATGCATTAAAAAAATATAAAACACTCATAAGTACTTAATTCCATCACATAGAATTGATTCATAATTTACTCGTAAATAAATTTTTTAGTTCGGATTAGGTTAATTTTGAACTTACTTATTAAACTATATTTATTTTTTTTGGGAACCAAATTGTATTACTCAAGTATTTTATTCTTATTTATTCTTCTATATTTCTAGACATAATTTGTTCTTCTATATCTCTAAAAAATATTGTAACAAAAAAAAAAAAAAACATTTTAAAAGTTATTGATTCATTCAAAAAGTATACATTAGTTTGAGTTAGGTTAATTTTGAAATTGAACTATATTAAAAAGAGAAAAAGAAGAAAAAGAAAAAGAAGAAGGTGATTTGAGTGTTTGATGATACAAATGAATTGTTTGGCAGTGTAATTACCAATTCTGCTGTGACTAAATCATGGAAAACATGATTTACAAACATAATTTCTGGACATAAAATGTATTCAAAATAATGCGGCAATAGCATTCTTGTAATAATGAGATACAATAATGGGTATTTTGAATAAAAATGAAAAGATTATGAACAATCATATGTCATTTTGTAAGAAAATCCTGTATTAAAATTATGTTTATGTATCATTAATACCCTTTAACAAATTTGGCCGTTTGGTCAAGACAGACACTATTCATCATTCTGTTTGATAATGACTTATATAATCACTTTCGTTATTTCAGCTTTAAGAAACATAAAAAAAAATGATCTGTTCGGCAATGATTGATTTATTAGTTGATGAAAAGGATAACAAAAAAATTCTCTCTCAACTTTATCCATTAAAAAAAAAGAGATTATTTTTTAAACATTTGTTGTCATAAATTTTGAGTTGTGTGATGTTTGGTAAAACTGACGTGAAGACAATTACTTTGTCGTAGATTAGTATCTATTTGCACTAAATTAACCTGTCCCATACTCCTAACGGACTAATTAATCAGAAATTTTATGTCCTTTAAATTTTTGTTTTCATCTGTGGGCTGCGTAGTATATACTTACAGTTTATCTATCTTTAAAATTTCTACTCTCATCCGTAATGTACTTTCAATTACACGATGTAATGAAACTCTCAAATTGAATGGATGATCATGCGATTGGGATACAGAGACAGAAGTATTGTGCCATATATCAATGATCCAGCAATTACCATTCATGCAATTTTTTTTTACCTGTTAAAACTATAGGCTTTATTTTCAGAAAATAATGACAGAAATCTATTCCTTCAGCAATTTGTTCTTTTTTGGGAACCAAATTGTATTACTCAAGTATTTTATTTATTTATATATATTTCTTTGTCTGTAGTTTTCTGTTTGCTTTTTTCTGAGCCAATCATACTACCTAACTAAGCACACTTATTTAATGAAGTCCTAATTGAAAAATCTAGAAACCCTCTAGATGTTGATTTGTGATTATGTAACAATTTTAAACAGAATATAACAATCCCAATCAAACAATCAAGAGAAAGACACAATGATTTTTACGTGGAAAAACCACAATTGGACACCACCAACTGTGATAAAAAAACCACGGGCAACTGCCACAAGACAATCCACTAAGAAGAATTAAAGGAATTACACAGGTATACTCTCAATTATCTAGCGAATACACAACGCCTAATTGAACCAATCTCTATGTGCCTCTTCCAACCCCATCTTCACCACGAAATTGTCTTTCTGATGAGTTACTCCGGATTCCACCAAAGCTTCAGGCTCGAATTCTTCAGAATCCACAACTGAAGAACAACTCCCTCTTTTGTGTATAACAAACAAACCTTTGATGTACTCTCTTTAAACCATGAGTTGAATACTCAATAAAAATATGAAAGAAAACTTAACAAAATATCTCCAGATATAACCCTTAAGAACCAAAAAGAAGATCCGGAGAGATTCAATGAATGAATCAATGAATAGCCTAGATTTGGGAGAAACCCAACTATTTATAGAAAACCAAAGCAATCCTAGTTGGGAAAGAAAATCAACTTCTTGTAGAAAACCAACTTCTTGCAAAACTCCAAAGTAATCCTGTTTTTGAAGGAAACCAACTTCTTAAAGAACTCTTGTTACAACCTTGGTTTTGATCCATGGAATTTGACAACAAAAGGTCCTAACACTAATTAATGATGGTCGTTCGTTTTTTTTATTTAAATTTTTTAGAAAAAGATGTGGAAATGATGGTTGTTTTTTTTTTTATTTAATTTTTTTAGGAAAAGATGTGGGAAAAAAAAATGAAGAGAGTAATGTGATAATTTTTATGATTTTTTTTGTGTTTTGGCTTTTTTATCATGTCCCTAAACTACCCTTGAATGCGAGCTAACTAGTGGGAATAAAAATTAAAAATTAAAAATTAAAAATTAAAAATTAAAAAAAAAAAAACTAAGAAAAATTATATATTTTCCTATATGATTCCTAGTAACCAAGCATGTGGAAGTGCTTGGAATGTGGCGATCTAAACTATCAATGGCAAGTTTTAGATTGCCACATTCCAAGCATGTAGAATGTGACAATCTAAACTTGCCATTACTAGACTAATCTGTCTGTCTGTCTATAAAAATTAATTAGATGCACATACATAAACCCTAACAATTACTTAAAAAAAAAAAACCAAAGAACATTCATCCTCAAGTACAACTGAAAATTGAAATTTGCTTTAAGATTAAAAAAAAAACCTACATTAGAAATTGAAGTAAAAACAAATGTATAATAAATAATATTTGTTAACAAAATAAAAATTTGAAGCCTTATTCCTAATTACCAGTCTTGAAAAACACCCGTGGTTGTATGATCGTCCTCGTAGATGGCTTCAATCCAAGTGCATGTGGAGGACACCTGTTCAACGAAATTGAAAGGAGTTGTACTAGAATAATTACCAACAATAGAGTGATACTTGCCGGTATCGAGAGAATAGAAAACCCCATTTTCACCATGAAAATTGGGGAAGTATATCTTATTAGCCATCCCTTCTTTGACAGCCTCTACTAACAAGGATGCCCCATGACTGAGGAACAACATTTTGTTACCCAAACTTTGCACATCTTGCCATTCCATATCCGGAACAATAAGCTTTATCAGCCGAACACGTCTCTCCTCATGGGTCACAAACACAACCAACATTCCTCCATCACAGTTCACCATGAAACTTTTTTGACATTGATATTTGAACCGCGGCCACGCCAAAATGGGCTTACAGCAACATATTATACTCCAACTCAAACTAGAACTGAGATCAAGTACGCCCACATCTCCCCCATTTCCCAAACAATATAGCTTCCCATTAAATAAAACGGGAGGACTGGCATCGTATAGGACAAAACGTCGATTATGTTGGAATTCGTGAAATGTCCACCGATCATCTCCACGTTTGATAATGCACAATTCTATGTGTAAAAAGCCCCAACAAATTCCAATAACCAGACAATCAGATGAAGTAGGCGGTGATGAAAAAGACACGCTCATGAAATCATTTGCCCAATATATATTAGGAAGTTTGATAATTACCTCCGTGAATGGGTTGAAAAAAAATATTGTCCCACCGCCAGACATGAGCAACCAACCATACTTAGAGACCCGGATTTTTGCATCCTTTAATTGATCATTTGAAATAATAATATTGCTAAGCTTATCATGATATGTCTCATTGCGCAGTGGCTGAAAAAATTTGCAACCATCATCACCGCCATTTAAGATCATCAAATACGGCAATTTAGAAAGTGCAGAATTAGTCGGTGGGAATGGGGTAGTGATTGATTGCCATGATCTACAAGTGGCTCTAAAATTACTTGAATCTCCCAAAAAAAGATTTGAGAGTATCATGCTTAAAAGCTCTGGTGGAAGATCAGACCAATTAGAAGAACCTCTCTCTCCATGCTTTATCTTGTCATGGACGAGGTGATCGCTGCTAGTTGATGTCATCATAGAGACTTCATGTCCCAAAATTTCCTTTTGCTTGGAACCAACAACCTGTTCATCAGCCATTCTGGTTACAACAAGCATTCAACTATTGTATTAATTAAAAGAGAAACAATATCAAATTTAATCCGTCCAAAATTTAACTCAAGGACACAGGTATGTCTTTGCTTGGCATTGCAGATCACCGATCAAGACTCTCTGTTTTTGTGTGTGTTTCGTATGCCAGAGCATGGTCGTGTCCAACTTTGCCAAGGACACATCCTGGTTTGTGGAGTAAACTATCAGCTAGGTGCCAATATTTTTCTTCAATAATGTCTCAATAAAGATGTAAGGTAATTTCGATAATTAGCACAAACTTGAAGACAAAACTATAGGAGTTCATGACACTGCACTAGAAAAATACAAGTTAAGTTCAACTTGCAAGGCATATACAACTATTAAATGTCATTTTCAAATGTTAATATTCTACCCAAGCATTTAGTGAAGAAATAATAATTTCAAGAAAATAAACTATCAACTTCTTGTTTACACATGTAAAATTAATGTCATTGTTGATTTTATGAGTAACTTTGCACAAGTGATTAATCAAAATAACATATGAGCCAGTGATTTTATTTTTTATTTTTGGCTAAAATAAAGAAGACTGAGGTTGAAGAATGAGGTTTGAAGGTTACTGGGTATGCATATGTAGAATTTTCATATCAATTGAAAAAAATTATTGAGAGTCGCCTGTATGATTCCAAGAAGGTTCGAATACATTGGGTTCAGATGCAATATGAAGCATGGGTACAGTTACGAGTATTGGAATTGGTATGATAAGAGTATGTTAATACAGTAAAATCTAAAAAAAAATAAAAAACGCACATGACTTGGTATATTTGTAAAAAAATATTTATTTTTTATTTAGAGTAATACAAAAATTGATTAAATGGTTTAATTTGTTAAGATCCAACCTACAATTAACATTTACAGTGGTGATTGGCACCCCCTCAAATCACCACCCCCACCACCCCCCTTTGACGCGTGGCGGGTGGTGATTGGAGGGAAAAGAAAAAAAAAGAAAAAAGAAGAAAAAGGTGACCAATCAAATCAAGAGGGGGTCCAAAGGGGGTCCTAAAAAGGGGGTCCTGCACATTATTCTTAACATTTAATGTCAAAAGTAAAGTATAAACCAAAATTAAATATTATTTTATTAAATAACTTACAAACCATAACTTAATTTTAAAATCATGTTAAGTATAAAACTAAAAATAAAAAAGAAATCTAATGAAAAGAATTTCATCTCTGTAGTAGAAGAAAATATTGTTTTAACTGAGATGCAGTACAATTTGGGTATATATTCTGTACGTCTAGATATGCCAAAAATTAAAAAAAATAAATTTGGATACATGTTTTGTGTACTTGATATGTATGCAAAAGTACCATATACCAATAAGTACAGTATATTTATCAAAGTATCCATGCTTCATAATAGATGCATATCGGGGCGTTTATACTTGAAAACCAGCGAGTCTTAATTCCTCCATCAACTGATCAACGGTCCAGAAACAATTCCCTTTTATATTACATAAACTGCTTTGTATGTTTGATTAGAGAGAATCTTTTGTTAATTAGATCCAAGGGGAATTCAAAGCTAAGGAAAAAACAAATTCAATAGAAGAAAGTCATAAGAAACTCGCCTAGCACAAAATCAGCAAAGAAGAAGATTTTCTCGTCTCAAATTTGTCATTTTATTTATTTAATAATGCAAACTACACCTAACAAACACCCACACTAAATTAGAAAGGAAAATAAAAATGATAATTAATACAAACTTACCCAGTGAAAGCTTGAATCACGGCGACTGACATTAGAACAAGGCATAGAAAAAGATACCCTTTGTTTTTCCAAGCTGAAGGCATAAAGGTATCTATCACTAGACTGAGTGAAATAAATGAAGTTTCTTTTAATTCCAGATTTTTCTGACGCAGAAAAAGAAATTCCTTCATGAGAATCAAGAAAAATTGTACGTTCCCCTATACTTGTCACTTTCACCCATGTCTTGCTAGGCAAGTCTGCTTGATAGATTGAGAAACCGAATAGCTCACTACCATAATATCCATGGAACATCTTTTCTATCATCAAAAGATCGCCACCCGATTCAATCATATAAGTTTTAAGGGAAATGATAAATTGTGGCGACAAGTGAAGTGCTTGACTCATGATTTGTACAAAATGAGGTGTTGGACCACTAAAATCGAGAACAACCAAACTCATTCTGTTTAGACCATATAACTTTCCTTCAAAGCTAGTGGCAGAGTGAAAACAATCTTCAGAGTCCAAAACTAATTCATTGAATTCGTCATCACTTGGCCAGCAGAAAATAAGAGAATGATTGTTGTTGCTAATGAAGATAACCCGACAATCAGGATCACTTGGAGGCAAAGTCAAAACACATAAATCGTATGTGGATTCTCGTAATGGAAGTTGAATTTTATCCATAGAGACAAGATTTAGAAGGAAACACTCATCGGAGTCAAGGTTCTCCAACACCAACCATCCATAAGAAGAAGTACATATTTGTTTATTGCACAATTCAGGAATTTTTTTGATGTAGCAATAATCCTCTGATACGTTGTAAAAATTCTGAAATTGTCTATACTTCCCGTGATAAATTAAAAGCCAAGGCTGTACTTGAATGAGAGGAGGGCGACTCTTCTCGTTTTCAGTTAATTCCATGGCTCTCCACTTCAAAATATCCGATGTTATGGTCTACAAGAAAAGAAGAAACAAACTGCTATTTTGATAAACTAAACATAGAAACAAGGTTAACATTCATGAAACTCATTCTAATCGCTATTATTTCTTTTCTTTTATTTTTTGTATTTTATTTATTGGTGTATTACAATGTTATTGATTGTTATGACAAGGTAGTGATGGTTATTGGCAATTCTTATTGGAAAGAAATTAAAATGAACAATATGGTAACCTAATGCAAACAAAGAAAGTTATTTAACAAAAAAAAAGAAGGTATTTTTATTATTTATTTATTAAGCTCATCACTAGCATTAGTTCTTTGGCTGATTTGTAATAATAAGGGTAGGGTAATGTCCATTTTGATACTTGTATTCTTTTTATTTTAATAGTGCCTTCAATTGGACACATACACAACAAAGCATACGATTATTAGCTTAAAGATGGCTCGTGAAAAGACGATTGTTAATTTGTCATCTAAACTGGATAAAACATTTTTTTAACATCAGAGACAAATTGATGAAGAGGAAGAGGAAAATGAAGAGGAAGCGAAAATATAACATATATAGTTTAAGTAATAATATACAAATAAAAAAGTCATAATGATATGGTTAAGGTGTAGTTTTTATTATGAATTTATTTACAAGAATGATATTATTACAATATTCTTGTAGGGATTTTTGTATAAATTTTGGATTGCGAAAGATTAACTTCCGACGTGTGCAATAATTTTTTTATTGATTACGTGTTAATGTGATTTTTTTTGGATTTTTAGGTACTAAAAGGCAATGAAAATAAATATAAAGTCACAACATGACCTTGAATGAAGCAAATTATTATAACAAGAAATTTGGTCCAATTATGCAAATTGTCTCATGTCCTCTCTCTCATGTTTTTTTTTTTAAATTTTGTTTGAAAATTATTATTATTATTATTATTATTTTGTATGTGAAGGTTTTAAAGAACAAAATGAAAAGAAAAATTACAATCAGAACCAACACGATATGCATGTTGTTCGATTGTTTGATTAAAATTAAATTATCACACCGAAAAAAAGATTAAAATTAAATTAAACCAAAACAACTTTTCTATTTTTAAAAACCAATAAATAAATAAAAATATGCTAAACGCTGTTATGTTCGGCTAAGTTTTCAGACCTTATTTTTCTGAAATATTTTTGAAAATTTTAAAAATAATTTGACAAAAATAAATAATATTTCAGTCACCATATTTTCAGCAGACTGGATAAATTTCAAACTAAAGAAAACTGTGGTAGAATTTTTGTATGGTGTGTTGTGTATTGAAGGTAGAAAAGAAAACTCTTCAGATCACAGTTTTGTTCTGTTTGTATGCCTTTTTCTAAGTAGCTAATTCAAATTCAATAACAAAAATCATAAATATACATATTTATACATATGTATAGAGAGATTAAGAGTACCTGTGTTGTTAAAGTCGCCAAAGATGAACTTGAAAAAGACCCTCGCTTTGTCTCTTTTTCTTTCTGTAAAAACTCTTCTCACTTTGTGGGCAAGAATAAATAACCAAGGGTGGGAGTATATATATATATATGTATATTCCCCCTTTCTTTTTAGGAAAGAAAACTTTTGGAATCCTACTACCAAGCAGGGTAGGATTTCGACTTTCTTTTTTTTATTTATTTCTTTTTCTTTTTCTTTTTAGGAATAGGAATCCTATCTACTCGACCAGACAAAGCAAAAAAATTAAAAAAAAAAAAAAAAAATTGAAAAGAAGTCTACCAAAGACAAATAAAAAAGTCAGTATTTTTTTTGGATATTTTGTCTTTAGAAAACTTTTTGTAAATTTTTTTAAAAAAAAATCACTATTTTGATTTTTCTACATTAGATAGACTAGAAAAGTGTTAAAAAAAATTGACATAAATTTTAAGAAAAAAATCACTAAAAATAAAAAAATTCAAAAAAAAATTAGGACTTTTTAAGTTGGATGCCAACGTCTAAGGCACTATTTGACATCTTCTACAAAAGTGTATTTTGTTTTTATCTTTTTGGATCACATCACTTCTCTATTTTTTTTTTTTTGCACATTTATAAAAAGTTAAAAAGTATACGTATTTAAATAATTTCAAACACCCCTCTAAATATAGGTTCTACTATCTAAATGTTTAATCTGAATCATAGTTGGGATTGTGGAGTGATAATTATGATACTTTTTGTACTTCCATCCTTTATTAATGTAAATTAATGTTGTGTGTTTTGTATGGTGTGTTGTGTATTGAAGGTAGAAAAGAAAACTCTTCAGATCACAGTTTTGTTCCGTTTGTATGCCTTTTTCTAAGTAGCTAATTCAAATTCAATAACAAAAATCATAAATATACATATTTATACATATGTATAAAGAGATTAAGAGTACCTGTGTTGTTAAAGTCGCCAAAGATGAACTTGAAAAAGACCCTGGCTTTGCCTCTTTTTCTTTCTGTAAAAACTCTTCTCACTTTGTGGGCAAGAATGAATAACGAAGGGTGGGAGTACATATATATATATATATATATATATATTCCCCCTTTCTTTTTAGGAAAGAAAACTTTTGGAATCCTACTACCAAGCAGGGTAGGATTTCGACTTTTTATTTTTTTATTTCTTTTTTCTTTTTCCTTTTAGGAATAGGAGTCCTATCTACTCGACTAGACAAAGCAAAAAAAAAAAAAAAGAAAAAAAAAAAATTGAAAAGAAGTCTACCAAAGACAAATAAAAAATAGTTAGTATTTTTTGGATATTTTGTCTTTAGAAAACTTTTTGTAAATTTTTTTTAAAAAAATTACTATTTTGATTTTTCTACATTAGATAGACTAGAAAAGTGTTAAAAAAAATTGACATAAATTTTAAGAAAAAAATCACTAAAAATAAAAAAATTCAAAAAAAAAATTGGACTTTTTAAGTTTGGATGCCAATGAGGTCTAAGGCACTATTTGACATCCTCTACAAAAGTGTATTTTATTTTTATCTTTTTATCTTTTTGGAGTCACATCACCTCTTTATTTTTTTTACACATTTATATAAAGTTAAAAAATATACTTATTTAGATAATTTCAAACACCCCTCTAAGTATAGGTTCTACTATCTAAATGTTTAATCTGAATCATAGTTGGGATTGTGGAGTGATAATTGTGATACTTTTTGTACTTCCATCCTTTATTAATGTAAATTGATATTGTACTTGCTTGTTTTTCATCAATAAATTTTTTTTTTTTTTTACCGATAAAGAAAAGGTTTTACTATTCGTGTTATAAAGCATTAAAAGAATGTTATCATTATTTGAAAACATGTGAGTTTTAAAACATGATTTCAAATTTAAAATTTATAAAATAAGTTTGAAAGTGCATATGTTTTGAGAAATAGATTTTCAAACAACTGGAATTTCCTAAATAGCTCAAAAAAAAGTAATTACAACCTAGGCAAGTATTTTTAGGTAACAATATAGCACATGCATGGTACAGAAGTACCTAGATTGAGGGGGCAAAATAAAATAAAATAAATTAGTGATCTACAAAAAAAATTAAATTAGTATGGTCATATTGTTTGTTATGTAATAAGTGTTGGAACAATCTTCTATGTAAATAAAATAACTTGAAATAACTCAAACAAAATAAATAAATAACATATCAGATTTATTTATCAAACCGAATAAAAATAAGGATCAAGTCGAGTGTGTGACACTCTGTCCTTAAGACAGATTCACCCCGTTACGGTGCTTACGGTTGAGTGGCGTCTATCTCCCAAGATACAATGATCTTCACAAATTTATAGAAGCACTTCAAATAAATTTGTTCGGCGAACCAAACCTGCGTTCTAACTCTCTGAATATTTATTCCTAAAATATAAATGAAGAATAATACACTAAGGAAATCTGGACAGCAAAGAGATTGTTTTTTCCGAACTGAAATTTTTGGAGATACCAAAACCGTTGGAACATATGTGTATTTATAGGCAAACTCAACAGTCCCGAACAGGTACAATAAGACCATGAACAGGTTCAACAGACCGTTGCCTATTTGAACATAATTCAAACTTCCTGAAAAGCAACCGTTGGACTTATATGCAACTGATGGTGCATTTATTTATTTACACTATCTCAAATATATATATATTAAATTAATTGAATATATATATATATTAAACTAATGAAATAGTTAAATAAATAAATAAATAAATAAAGAGGTATAAATTTTAGGAAACTACTAAAGAACCTAAAATTTGAATTTAGAATTAAATTAAATTCTCACAATTACAAACTTTAGGAAACCACTTAGGAACCTAAAAATTGAATTTAGAATTAAATTAAATTCCCGAAAACGACGTCAACTTCCCATTCACTCATAAATGGTTTTGACGTTCCGTCTTCACCGTGTGACTTGCCACGCGGCAAGGAACACTTCACCTCTTCGGACCAACCCCAAAAGACGTTTGGGACCCACTCAAAATTGGGCTAAAAAATATGCCTATATTAAACCATTTTTCCAACAATCCCCCACATGAATGGAATTTGACGGAGAGAAAATGCAACAACATAATCTAATTACAGAGAGTACAGAAATTGGTAATATTCTGCAAAGGATAGGTAGCTTTTGGCTTTGAACCTTCCCTTGTGAGACACTATCAGATTTACTAGCTAACCAGTGAACATGATGTCTTGAACTGTTCAGCCGTTTGTGTAAACCAAAACAATAGAACTCACACAGATTATTCCCAGACATAGTTTAGTTCTCACTATTGTGTTCATTTTGGCCCTGAACAACCTGGTTTTTCGTGAGTGCTCTAAAGACTTGTAACCCTTCACAAATCTTATAGAACCGGCCCAGTTCACACTCACATAGGTAATTCTTATGAAGAGTATCCTGCTATACTCCACTAGGTTAACCTAGATATAAGAATCATTAAAAGTTTTACTTAACCTAAAACGCTGCAGACATCACTATTTCATCATAGAAATGGGTAGGAGTTAGACTCCCTAGTGATCCTTCTGAGTCAATCACAACTCGGTTGTCCCTTTGAACCTAGATCTTGGGATCTCCAGTCAACTAGGTTGGGTTGCCGTTGTGGTAACTCTTATTTAATAGGCTTAAGTCCCATTCCCCTCGATGAATTCTCAACTAACTCTCTTGCTAACCCTTTGGTTAGTGGATCCGCTATGTTGTCTTTAGACTTAACATATTCTATGGAAATAATTCCATTAGAGAGTAGTTGTCTTACGGTGTTATGTCGACGACGAATGTGTCGTGACTTACCGTTATACATATGACTCTGTGCTCTACCTATAGCTGATTGACTATCGCAATGTATGCATATAGCAGGCACCGGTTTTGGCCAAATTGGAATATCTTCAAGGAAGTGGCGAAGCCATTCTGCCTCTTCCCCTGCTTTGTCTAAAGCTATGAATTCAGATTCCATAGTAGACCTAGCAATACAAGTCTGTTTGGAAGATTTCCAAGATACAGCCGCCCCACCAAGAGTAAAGACATACCCACTGGTGGACTTCGAGTCTTTAGTATCCGATATCCAATTTGCATCACAGTATCCTTCAAGTACTGCTGGATATCTAGTATAATTCAGCCCAATATTACGAGTGAATCAGAGATATCTTAGAACCCTTATAATTGCTTTCCAGTGTTCTACTCCCAGATTATTCGTATATCTACTTAATTTACTTACTGCATAAGCTATATCTGGGCGAGTGCAGTTCATCAAGTACATTAAGCTTCCAATAATTTGGGCATACTCTAATTGAGAAATACTTTCCTGTATATTCTTAGAAAGATACAAATTAACATCTACAGGAGTTCTAGCAAGATGATCATCATCTTTGCTGAATTTGTCAAGTATTTTCTCAATGTAATGAGATTGTGACAAAGTATAACCTTCTGATGTTTTTGTAATTTTCATACCAAGAATTACATCAGCAATGCCCATGTCTTTCATGTCAAAATGTTTATTCAACATTTTCTTGGTAGTTTTAATCATGTCATTATTACTACCAATGATGAGCATATCATCTACATAAAGACATACAATGACATAACCCTTATCTGTGTTTTTAATATAAACACATTTGTCACACTCATTAATTTTAAATCCATTTGACATCATTGCCTTGTCAAATTTCTCATGCCATTGTTTTGGCGCTTATTTTAAACCATATAATGATTTTACCAATTTACACACTTTCTTTTCTTTCCCTGGAACAGAAAACCCTTCTGGTTGTTCCATGTAAATTTCTTCATTTAACTCACCATTTAAGAAAGCGGTTTTAACATCCATTTGATGAATTTCTAGATTGTATAGAGATGCAATGGCAATTAGCATTCTAATGGATGTTATTCTAGTAACCGGTGAGTATGTGTCAAAGTAATCTAGACCTTCTTTCTGTCTAAAACCTTTGACTACAAGTCTTGCCTTGTATTTGTCGATTGATCCATCTGCTTTCAATTTTCTTTTGAAAATCCATTTGTACCCAAGAGGTTTACAACCTGGTGGCAAATCCACCAATTCCCAAGTGTGATTTTGCAAGATGGATTCAACTTCACTGTTGACAGCTTCTTTCCATAAAGGAGCTTCAGGACTGGACATAGCCTCTTTAAAAGTTAAAGGTTCATTTTCTAACAAATATGTTAGAAAATCTGGACCAAAAGATTTTGAGGTTCTAGCACGTTTACTACGCCTAAGTTCCTCTTCCTCATTTTGATCTAACTCTATTTTTTGATCATGTTCTTGATCTTGATAGTAATAGCATCAAAAGATCTCTTATTATTACTAGTCTCTTGTCCAGTGTTATTTGGAAATACATGTTCAAAGAATGATGCATTCCGAGACTCAATAATAGTATTTACATGCATTTCAGAATGTTCTGATTTATGAATCAAAAACCGATACGCACTACTATTCTTGGCATAACCAATGAAAATGCAATCAATGGTCTTAGGCCCTATCTTAGTCTTTTTAGGACTAGGAATAGCAACTTTAGCCAAACACCTTCACACTTTTAAGTATTTATAGGATGGTACTCTTCCATGCCACAATTTATAAGGTGTTTGATTTATTTTCTTTCGGGGTACTTTATTTAAAATATAATTAGCAGAAAGTATTGCTTCCCCCCACAAGTTCTGGGGTAATCCAGAACTGATCAACATGGCATTCATCATTTCTTTTAAAGTCCTATTTTTCATTTCAGCAATTCCATTTTGCTGAGGTGAGTAAGGAGCGGTGGTTTGATGAATTATTCCATGTTCTTTACAAAATTCACCAAAAGGTGATTCATATTCACCACCTCTATCACTTCTAAGTTTCTTGATTTTCTTACCAAGTTGATTTTCAACTTCATTCTTATATTGAATGAAAGTTTCCAAAGCTTCATCCTTGGTTCGAATTAAATAAATATAAAAGTGATTACATACTTTTTTCCACCTCTGGTTTGAATTGATTTAAAATCACAAATGTCACTATGAATTAATTCAAGTGGTTCCGAACTTCTTTCAATTGAATGAAAAGGAGTTTTAGATAATTTTGCCTCAACACAAATTTCACATTTATGATTTGAATCAATGTCAAATTTAGGTAAACATTCCATATTAATTAATCTACCCAAAGATCCAAAATTAACATGTCCTAGTCTACCATGTCATAAATTTGAAGACTCAAGCAAATAAGAAGAAGATGTAGTATTATTAATAACTGAGGGTACAACGGTCATTACATTCATCTTAAAAAGGCCATCAGACATGTAACCTTTTCCTACATACATCCCGTTTTTGGTAAGTACAAACTTGTCACTTTCAAAAACTAGCCTAAACCCATTCTTACTCAACAAAGATCCGGAAACTAAAATCTTGCGAATGTCCGGTACATGCAGCACATTGTTGAGAGTGAGTTCCTTTCCAGATGTCATTTTCAGTACAATCTTTCCTTGTCCTTCAACTTTGGAAGTTGAGGAGTTGCCCATAAAGAGTTGTTCACCATTGTCCACTATAGAATAAGATGTGAACATCTTTTTGTCGGCACAAATATGGCGAGTAGCACCAGTGTCCACCCACCATTCTTTAGGATTTCCGACAAGATTTGCCTCGGAAACAACTGCAGAAAGATTTATAACATTTACACCATTGGAAATTTCATCTATTTCGGTCATTTTGGCTTTAGCAACCTTCCTACTAGATCTTCCTTTGCCTTTACGAAAATCAGTTCTTGAGAACTTCTCTGGTTTTCCACCATGATTCACTGGCACAGTCCCAACATAAGGAGAGGTTGGCGTAATGGCAATCACCATACCAGTACTGGTTTGAACATAAGTTTGACCAATTTTAGTAGCCATAAATTCTAAATTATAAAATAAAATTAGAATTAGAATTTTATGCTACACAGAAAATTTAATCCAAAGAACACAAAATTTAATTCTGTAAAAATAAAAGAAACAAGAATGTAACTTTTATTTTCCAATTAATTTGAAAATAAAATAAAATTTTATTTAAACAAATTAATTCCACACAGAAAATTAAATTCTGTAAAATAAAAGAAATAAGAATATAACTTTTATTTTTCAATTAATTTGGAAATAAAATAAAATTTTATATTTGACCAAATTAATTCCACACGAAATTAAATTTTGTAAATAAAAGAAATAAAAATATAACTTTTATTTTTCTAATTAATTTGAAAATAAAATAAAATTTTATTTAAACAAATTAATTTCACACAGAAACTTAAATCTCTTGTAACACTCCAATAATTAAAATACTGAAACAGAATTTTATTAAAGAAAACTCAGAAAATAATTTCTAAAAACCCAAAATTAATTTTCTGACAAAATTCCACAAAAATATATTCTGAATTGTTAATGACACCAGTATCGTACTACTAGTTGTTGTCAAAGAAAAGAGACAGTATATTACTACTATCTGTCAAATAGCATATAATCACTATTTCTTTTTCCAACCAGAATATTATTTTGTAAATCCACAGAAAATAATTTTCTTCCGAAATTATTTACGAAGAATGAAAGAAGGGAAACAAACGAAAAATTCTGTAAACAGAATAATTCAAATATGTCTTAAGATTGTTGGAACAATCTTCTGTGTAAATAAAATAACTTGAAATAATTGAAACAAAATAAATAAATAACATACCAGATTTATTTATCAAACCGAATAAAAATAAGGATCAAGTCGAGTGTGTGACACTCTGTCCTTAAGACAGATTTGCCCCGCTACGGTGCTTACGGTTGAGTGGCGTCTATCTCCCAGGATACAATGATCTTCACAAATTTATAGAAGCACTTCAAATAAATTTGTTCGGCGAACCAAACCTGCGTTCTAACTCTCTGAATATTTATTCCTAAAAATATAAATGAAGAATAATGCACTAAGGAAATCTGGACAGCAAAGAGATTGTTTTTTCCGAACTGAAATTTTTGGGGATACCAAAACCGTTGGAACATATGTGTATTTATAGGCAAACTCAACAGTCTCGAACAGGTACAATAAGACCATGAACAGGTTCAACAGACCGTTGCTTATTTGAACATAATTCAAACTTCCTGAAAAGCAACCGTTGGACTTATATGCAACTGATGGCGCATTTATTTATTTACACTATCTCAAATATATATATATATTAAATTAATTGAATATATATATATATTAAACTAATGAAATAGTTAAATAAATAAATAAATAAATAAATAAAGAGGTATAAATTTTAGGAAACTACTAAGGAACCTAAAATTTGAATTTAGAATTAAATTAAATTCCCACAATTACAAACTTTAGGAAACCACTTAGGAACCTAAAAATTGAATTTAGAATTAAATTAAATTCCCGAAAACGACGTCAACTTCCCATTCACTCATAAATGGTTTTGACGTTCCGTCTTCACCGTGTGACTTGCCACGCGGCAAGGAACACTTCACCTCTTCGGACCAACCCCAAAAGACGTTTGGGACCCACTCAAAATTGGGCTAAAAAATATGTCTATATTAAACCATTTTTCCAATAATAAGGTTGGTTAAGCAAGTTTAATTTCAGTGGTAATTAGAAAGTCGTTTTTGTATTATTAGCAAGTTCAATTTTAGTGGTACAAGTAAGGTTATATTGTGTGGTAAATCTTGTCAATTCTAATACCTTACCAAGTAAAATTATGAAAATCACTTCGTTATTTGGAAAAATTGTCTTATTTTTTGTATATAATTTTAATCATTAAAATTAAAATTTAAAAAGAAAAAGTATTTTTTAAGGTTGAAAATTCCAGTTATGAAGCTCACTTCCAAAAAGCTTTGGGGTGAGACACGAACAAATTTCATTGATCACTATGGGGTGCGAAAATATGTTTGGAGTATTACTATGGGGATGCAAAAGTATGTTTGAAGGTATTCTTATAATTTTTAATTATTTTAAATTTTATAATATAATATATGATATTTGAAAAATCACTAGATTTGATTTATTGAAAACTCTTTTGAAAATCTAGATATGTCTTGTGTTAACGTGATTATTGATTTAGGTGATCCAATAAAAAATTATGCAACAATGATCAAAATAGAGAGAGCATGACACAAAAGATTTTTTACGTGAAAAAATCACAATTAGAATACACACCAACTTGTGATAAAAAATTACGAACCTTCTGATAGATGAATAATAATACACTATGAAAAAAAAAAAAAAGAGTAGTGTAAGAGCCACTACAGGACACCCGCGTTCGCTCAATCTACAGGTAGCTTCACCTCATTCTTCACTGGATATCCGCTTCCACTATTAAATCTACAATAACGGTGTCAAATCTATAACAGAACGACTTTGGAATCCACTAACGCCGCAAAATACAATCTTGAAATCCACCACGAAGGAACACACAATAAGGTGTTAAAGAATGTTTTACAACTTGATGTTTATCATGAAGCACCTATGAATCTAATGAAACATCAAGCAAATGAGAGATACATAAAATCCTCACTACAAGTTCTCTCTCAAAAAATATTTCTCTCTTAAAAGTAAACTCTCTCAAAAATAATCTCTCTAAATATTTGATAATAATTATAATGAAGTTCAGAGAGTTTTAGAGGAGATAGAAAAGATCTAAAATGAACTGGGAGAGGTACACAAACAATTCAGCAAAACAATCCTTAAATAGACTTCAAGACTTAATTACCAAGTGAGTGTACTGGGCGGACGACTGAGTCATCGACTGATTCCATGCAAATTGTGGGCTCGATGCATTTGTACTGTGGGCTCAATGAAGCACGTGAATCCAGCTCTTTTTATAGACTTTTCTCCATGTTTTTCTCCTTACTTTCAGCTATGCTTGCTTTGACAACCATTTCCCCTAACAAATAGCCTTCCTTTGGGTTGGAAAGTTTCAACATTCTCACATGCTTCTCCATCAAAGATTGCCAACAAAGATTAATCAAATTTTCAATGATCACGCCAACCAAACCTTGACTAAAAAATCAAACAAATCTTATTTGATATCTTGACAACTTTGAGACACAATGATCAGTCAACAATCTTCTCTCCGTGGACGTAGGCATTGAGGCCAAACCACGTAAATCTTGTATTCATTATAGTGTGTTTGATTTCTGGTAGTTCAGGTGGGTTGCCTTAAATCTCAACAATTAGTATCAGAACCTCGTTGGTCATTTTTTGTGTCAGACCGTTGTAGAAGACACTGATACTCTTAACTACTTGGGGAATATGAATGTGATAAATTGATTTGAAAAATAAATAAATAAATAAATAAAAGAAGAAAAGTAGAATGGGTTTGAAAATACAGCTTGGGAACAAGAAGAAGGATGGGTGGATTTAAAAAGATATAGATATATATAGTGGAGAACAAGCATGTGATATAAGTGTATATATATATGGATATTGTTTTTCTATTTTTATTTTTATGTTTAAATAAAAGAAAGAGTTGTTGGACAATGTGTCAAAAAAGGAAATAGTGGGACAAGCATATGGTTGTGTGTATGATAGTGGTGATATTATTAAAACAATGTGGATGAAGGGTTGGAAAGTTGGCATAGTGGTGGGATTGGGAGAGTGGGGTGTAAATTCGAGTGTAGATGAGATAGAGATATGGGTTTGAGAAAAAAAATAAAAATAAATAAAGAGTGTGATGATGTATATGGAGAGAGGGATAAATCTTTGTGAGAGAGAGATTAGATTTAAGAGAGAATGAGTAAAAAATTCATCAAGGGTGAATCCAAGCGGTCCCGATAGGTGGAGACGGGCTCGGATCTGGCCGGCGAGATGGGTGTTTAAGGAGAAGAGGCCAGTGGCAGAGATTTAAGGCAACCTACCTTATACCATGAAATGATAATGGATGAAACAATAGTTGGTAGAGAGAGAGAGAGAGAGAGAGAGAGAGAGAGAGAGAGAATAAATTGTGTATTAATGTTATCATTTACAAATGTTCAGTTTGCTCCTTTATAGAGGAGAGGAGCCGAAAATGGCCGAAAGGCTAAAGGGGCAGCACTAATAAAGTAAAGTAAGCATAATATACTAACAACTAATATTCACTAACATCTCCTTGCAAACTCAAGGAGGGTAAGCTGTAGACACCCCATTTTTGACAGCCATTAAGACTTGGATGTTCTTGCAGGTACATCCGATGGTGAGTCTGATTGCTCACCGAACGCTCAAAGTCCGCGGCAGAATGCCACAGGTTTGAGTTTTCCAAACCCTACATCCTTTTTGCTTCATCTTTGGACCATGCTTAGGTCTTTTCAGTATGAGATTGTTGATGGCCTACTGGCCATCTTTGAAGGCTGCCGGCCATGGCTTTTGGCCTACCTGCTATTGATGTGCTTGCCGGCCATCAGTGTTTCTAGCAGATATTTTGTGATATTTTGTGCCAGCTGTACACACAGGTTCATGCATCTTCTAACACGTGTGTGGCTGGATCTTTGTGAGGGGAATTTGCATCTTCTATATATAGGACCCCCCTCTTGCATGTAGGGGGGGTTAGAAAAATTTGAAGACAAAAAAATCTCTCTCTCTTTCTTTAGAATTCTCTCTCTCTTGTTATTTTATGCCCTAAAGTCTAGTTTCTCTACACTTTTGCACATCAACCCTTAATCAAACTTGACTACCTTGGGGCTGAGGTGTCTTGGAGTCTTGTTGGTGCTCTAGAAGAGGGTTTGATCTTGGATTTGTGGCTGTTTTGTGCTGTGATTCAAAAGTATAGAATTTACCTTGATTGGACTTGTTTTGTTTACCTTCCTTGCCATCCTTTTAAACTATTTTTGGGGCTGGTTTTGGCATGTAAAAGTTCTGTTTTTGAGCCATAAAAATGGTGGTTTGAGTCCTTTTGAGTTAGGGGTTGTCTACCTTTTTGCTCTTTTAGCTTGTTAAGCTTTTGTACCATCTTTTCACCACTTTTAAAACAACTTTTTTGGGCCTTTTAACCACTGAATCTCAAAGGTTTTTCAGTGGTAAAAATCTTGTTTTGAAGTCCAAAATTGGAGGGATTAGCCTCTCCTCATTGTATTTTGTTTGCATGCCTAAATAGCTTCATATGTTGGCATGTTTTTCTAGCTTAACTTAGCTTAATCTCAGCATGTTTTTGCCTCTGTTTTGACTTGTTTTGGACTGGTTAATCCAGTTGAGGCTTGTATTGTATAGTTGAAGTGCAATTTCCTTCACTAGTTTGTTGTTTCAATGCTTTGATCATCTTTCTTTTGAGTTAATGGCATGATTTAGTATTGTTTTGCACTCCATTCTAGCATTTAACATCTCTGCAACCTCCCTCATTTCTTCACTTTTTCATTTGCTTTGAGGGTTGGTTAACCTTCGGGTTGTTTAAGCTTGAGATTGAGATTCATACTTAATGGTTTCAATCCTCTTTTGAGAGTTTCTACTAATCAAAGGCATGACCTCTCTCTTGCCTTAAATCATCCCTTGGTTGACACCTCCTCCATTAGAGGACATTCACCATTGGACTAATCAATTAAAGAATGGATTGGTAAGCTGAAATGAGTAAACGAGAATTGGACAAGTAAAAGAGGCAAGATAAGTATCTTTTGTGTTGCATTGCATGTGTTCGAATCAGACATTAATTCGAACACAAGGAAAATGGGACATTTCATACTCAATAGTAATGAAATGTGCCATTTTCCTTGGTCTTCATCACCCTTGATCATGCATGATAGGGTGGTGGTCATTTGGTCTTATTTGTGCATTTTTAAAATTGTACAACTTGGATCTTTGGCCATCATGCAATGAAATTGCTTGATTGGTGGTTTTGGATCCAAGTGTGCCACTCCTTTGAGGTTTTGAGATGATAAGGAGGGGTATAGTACAAACAAACCCTTGGAAAAACCTTTCTTTTGCTTTGTTTGTGCTCTATTGCAGTATGATGACTCAGAGCATCAGTGGCCGGCAGTGCCCCATCTATGGTCGGCAATGCCTCATTTCTGGCCGACAAGGTACCCTTTTGGCTGGCAGAGGGCCGGCAGCAACCTCCTATGGCCGGCAAGCCGCTGGTGTGATCCTCAATAGAGATTTGGTAAGTTGGAGCAAAAGTTTCTGGAGTATGCTCAACCCTGCAAACAGAGCCTCTCGGGAACAAAACGGAGGACTTTTCGGGGTGAAAATCGAGCGCATGCATCTTCCACTTCCTGAAGCAGAGCAGTAGTAGCATAGTTTGATGCTTTGCATGATTAGTAAGTGTGTATTTGTTTTAATTAATTAGTTTCCTAGTTGATTAATGTGTTGTAGTAATTAGTAATTAGTTTACTAGTTATTCGATTGATTTGTAATAATTAGTCTAATTAGTTTAGTTAGCTTAGCTTAGATTAGCTTCATTCAGACCCTCCTTCGTAAGGGCACAATATTGTAATAAGTGTGCGTGTCTTCCAACCCCACGTTTTTCTCCCTTTTATTTATCCGCTTTCGATGGTTAAATTAGGGACACGGTTCAATTAGCATACCTTACACTTGCATGTTTGCATCCATTTATTTGTTTTGCATGCACCGAATCATTCAAACTGCATCGTCATTTCAATACTTCTTTGAATACGTGTTTAATCGCATGTTGTTCAAATTGAATCATATACTATATTAGTCGCTGAGCCTATTAATTGCATTATTGCATGTGTTGCATTAGGCATCTTGTATAGTTAGGATCATGCATTTTTCTAACTAGTTTTTGTTTTGGCTCGGAGTACTCGGTGAGTTTTATGCTTTAGCATAATTGCATGAGTGTGATTTCCATATTGCCATGTTTCCCATGATTGCTATGAGGCTATGTGCTTAAATGCTAAACTGTTTGATTGCCTGTGGATGAAGGCTTGTTGTTTGAATTGGAACAATTCAACAAATGTACGTTTTAAGCCCACTTTGTTGTGGCAAAATCATGTTTTAAGCCCACTATGTTTGGTGGCAAATCCGCATTTCTAAGCCCACTTGAGGGTGGCAAATTCAAATCATTTTCGCAAACAAACATGAGTCGAATTGTTCCAAGTCTTGCGACTAGTCTATACTTGTATGTGTGCGTCACATAGTAAAGCTAGTTTAATAACTAGAACAAGAACACATAATGTTTATAAAAGAACATATCATGATTAGTAGAGACCGATCCTTTGGTCGGGAGAGCGGGGGTGCTCATTTCAGGACCGTCCCCTCTCGTACCTAAGTTTCCGAGCCGAGGCAACTTTGGTGATGACGGACACGTAGCCTTTGGCACAAGCCAGGGTTTCCTAAATTTTCCCAAAATAAAATATTTAGGTGGCGACTTTGTATTTGGCAAAGTAGTCCAATTTTAGTATTATTTGATTTAAAATTGATTTTCCAGAAAGGTTTGCCAGATTTAGACTATTTGGTGATCATCAGTTTCACATTGCACTTGTGAGACTAGATTCAAAACCGCGGGAATCCGAACTGTGAGGCCTTCTTTTCAAAACCTTTCCGAAAGGTCGGGGTGCGGAAAAAGGCGAGTCCACATAAGCATCAACCAACTTGAGTTTGGAAACTAGAACACTAAAACGACCAGGAGGATGAGCCTTGGTGAAAATATCAGCAGGCTGATTTGTAGAAGCATTAGGGAGAAGAAGAACAGTGCCACGTGTAATATGCTGTCAAATGAAATGACAATCAATTTCAATATGCTTGGTGCGATCATGGAAAACATCATTGTGAGCAATCTGAATGGCACTCTAATTGTCACAATAGAGAGAGGTAGCACCAGAAGAAGAAACACCCATATTAGCATGGAGCCATCGAAGCCAGAGAAGTTCCTGAGTAGTATCACCAAGAGCTCGGTATTCAATTTCGGTACTAGAGCGGGCATTGAGGGATTGTTTCTTGCTGTGCCAAGTAAAAAGAGAATCCCCTAAGAAGAAACAAAAACCCATGGTGGAGCGTCGATTAGTAGGATCTCCAGCCTAATCAGCATCAGAAAAGGCACACAGTTCAAGAGAGAAGTAAGCAGAGTAGTGAAGTCCATGGAACAGAGTGCCTTTGAGGTAGTAAAGTATGCGGAGTAGAGCAATATAATGTGGAGTGCGAGGACCGATATGTATTGACTAACAAGATGAACATCATAGGCAATGTCAGGACGAGTCGCAGTGAGATATACAAGACTATCGACTAGTTGGCGATAAATGGTAGCATCAGAGAGAAGATCCCCATCGAGAGGAGTGAGACGAATCTGAGGATCAACTGGAGTAGAGGTAGTTTTGCAATCTGTAAGACTAGTACGTGCCAGAAGATCGGATGCATATTTGGCCTGGGACAAATAGTAACCAGTGGAATCATGAGAGATTTCAAGCCCTAAGAAGTAGTTAAGAGTACTAAGGTCCTTCATCTCAAACTATCGATGGAGAAAACGTTTGAGGTGAAGAATACTAGCCACTTTATCGCCAATGATAATCATATCATCCACATAAAGAAAAAGAAGAGTGGTACCATGAGTAGTAGTCTGAACAAATAAAACAGAGTCATAGGAGCTAGAGGTGAACCCGAAGTCATGAATGGTGGAACTGAACTTAGCAAACCAAGCTCGGGGGGCTTGCTTGAGACCATAGAGGGTATGTTGTAGTTTGCAAGCCTTATAAGCCAGATAAGTAGACCCAGGGGGAGGTTGCATGTAGACCTCCTCAAGAAGATTACCATTAAGGAAAGCATTTTTTACATCCATCTGAAAAAGCTCCCAGTGGAGAGCAGCAGCAACAACAAGCAAACGGCGAACAGAGGTAAGCCGAGTAACAGGGGAGAAGGTCTCCTCATAATCAATGCCATATTCCTGGTTGAAACCCTTTGTAACAAGACGAGCATTGTAGCGCTCAATAGAGCCATTAGAATGGGTCTTGATTTTGTATACCCATTTGCAGCTAATCGCAGTCTTTCCAAGAGGAAGGTCAACAACATCCCAAGTATGAGTTTTGTCCAAAGCCTGGAGTTTATCAATCATAGCTTGCTGCCAAAGAGAATTAGTACAAGCCTCACGATAGGAGGTAGGTTCATAAGTAGAAAAGGTAGCAGACCCAATAATATAATCATGAAAATGAATGGGTGGTTGAGTTACCCGGTGTGGTCGACCCGTGGGAGGATCTGTGAGGGGAAGGGGTGGTGGAGAAGGAAGAAACGAGTTAGAAGGCACAATGAGAGGTGGACCATCAGGGAGAGTAATATGGACGGGATCAGGGGTCAACAAAGGCATCTCGGTGAAGGAGGAATGGGTATCAAATTCATTAGAGAAGAGATCTATGGAAAGATTAGTAAACATGACGGAAGTGGAGAGTGCGGGTAAGTGAAAGGAGGATAGAGAGGAAAACATTTTGTGCTCCCAGAAAACCACATGACGAGAGATACGAAGACGTTTAGAGAGAGGATCCCAACATCGATAGCCTTTATGTTCAATCCCATACCCAAGAAAGCAGCAAAGATGAGAACGAGGTTTATGCTCAGTGTGTTCATGGGATTGAAGTATAACAAAGCAGGTAGAGCCAACAACTTGAAGATTGGTGTATGGAGGGCGAGTGCCATGCAGACGTTCAAAGGGAGTTTGATTATTGATGACAGGGGTAGGAACACAATTGATAGTGTGCGCAGCAGTAAAGGCAGCTTCCCTCCAAAAGTTTTTAGGGCAGGAAGAAGAGAGAAGGAGAGTGCAAGTAGTGTCAAACATATGCCGATGTTTCTGTTCAGCATGTCCATTTTGTTGGGACGTGCCAGCACAGGAACGATGAGGCTGAGTACCAAGACTCTGAAGAAAGGAAAGAAAATCTGTATCCCGATAGTCCATAGCATTGTCAGAGCAAAAAATTTTAATAGTTTTTGAAAATTGGGTGTGGACCATTTTGGCAAAGCTATAATAAAGGTGTTTAAGTTTAGACCGAGTTTTCATGAGAAAAAGCCAAGTAAACCATGAGAAATCATCAATAAAAACAACAAAATAACGAGATCCCCCAATGGTAGTAGTAGGTGATGGGCCCCAAATATCTCAATGTATGAGATGAAAAGGTGCATGGGAAACAAAAGTACTTTTATTAAATGATAAAGCATGTTGTTTTGCAAGTTGACAGGGTAAACAATCAAAAGTGTATAGAAGTACATGACCCAATTGACCACTAGAAACCAAAGACTTTAACCGACTAACAGAAATATGCCCTAAACGACAATGCCAAAGATAAAAAGGCGACAAAGATGAAGCAGATACAGGAGCAACTATCTGTGGGGAGTCAGGAACATGAAGGTGAATGAGTTCATAGAAACGTCTATGCTTACGGTCGATCCCAATAGTCTGTCTCGTTTGAGGGTCCTGCACCAAACAACCATTAGTAGAAAATGTGACAGTGAGACCAAGCTCACATAATTGACCAATAGAGATAAGGTTTAAGGTTAGAGTAGGGATATTATAAACTTGCGGTAAAGATAAATGAGATGTGGAAACAGAACCAACATGTCTGACAGACATGAGAGAACCATCAGCAGTATGAATAGAGGGAATATGAGTGGATAGAGAGATGAAAGAGAATATAGTAGAGCTGGAAGTCATATGATTATAACAGGCGGAGTCAAAATACCAAGAAAAGTTACTTGGAGTCACAGACAAAGTAGTAGGAGGAGGTGTACTAGAGGTGGAGAGAAACTGTTTAAACATGGCCTCAACATCAATTTGAGAAAAGACAGGGGCAGAAGGAGTAGGAGACTCAGAAAAATCCTCAGAGGCAACAACAGTAGTGCGATGAGCAGGAAAAGACTGTTTCCCGGGACGATGAGAGCTTCCCTTGGAAGAGCCACCACGAGAGGAATGGCTAGTGGAAGATGACCGAGATGGATTGTAAAAACAATCCTGCTGTAGATAACCAGAACCAAGTTTGTTACAGTATCGGCAGGATCTGACAGGGCAATGATCCAGAAGATGACTAGAAGCAAGGCTCTGATTCTGACTATAATGCAGGCAGTGGACCGCTGGATTGGTGAGGGCCGTGACTGAGGAGTGGCAAGAACAAAGTTCACATGATGAGTCTAGAGAGTACTAAGACGAGTCTCCTCAAATAACAGTTTAGAAATAGCCTGTTCAAGAGTGGGCAACGGAAGGCGATGAAGAAGAGATGCACGCACAGGCTCAAAATAGGGAGTAAGAGCCATGAGAAATTGAACCAACCGTTGCTGATTACGATATGTAGTGAATAAAACAACATCTTCAAGGTGAGGCCATGCCGGTTCTGAGAGAGCAAGCTGGTCCCAAACAGAATATATCAGAGAAAGAAAATCATTAATAGATTGACTGGATTCTTGGCGCATGCGGTGAAGTTGACTCTGAAGTTGATACTGATGGGCAAGATCGGTAGTTTGGTATCGTTCTTCAAAAAAATCCCAAATGGCTTTAGTAGGAGTGGTAACAGAGTCAAGCTAAAAACGACCAAATTGAAGACTAATAGAGGGAACAGAGGTATTCTGAAGCCAAGTAATGATCTAGTAGTTTTTACTGTCCCAATCTTCGAGTCGGTCTTCATATGTAGCAGCAGTTTCATCGAACTCTTTCATCAGCTGGGTCACATCCCCGGTGATAATGCGCCAGAGCTTCTTACCTTTGAGGAAGGAAGACATGGCTTGAGCCCACAGAACATAATTAGAACCATTAAGAAGAATAGAAATCGGATGGGAGGCATCATGGCGATCCATAATAATAGTGGAGTAGGACCAAATAAATAGGAACAGACTTATAGGAGCAAAATCAAATAAAACAGAGTGTACCAGTGAGTTCGAAAGGTCAAAAATAGCTAGGAAAGGGGCTGCTATGCAGAGATGATGTCAGCAGAGGGTGGAATGATGTCAGTGGCGCACAATAACAGACTGAGGTATGGCGCACAATAGCAGGAAGGGCATGCGGCGCACCATAGTAGAATGGTGCACGCGCGACGCACAGGAGCAGAATGGCGCACGCCGGTGCGCAATAGCGAAACGGCTCATGCATGGCGCATAACAGCAGGCGCGGCGCACGTGAGGGCAAGGCTGACATTAGATGCTGATGTGAGCAAGCAATAGAGGGGGGCGTAAGGGCGCGTGTGAGAGTGACGGCGGAAGCGGAGACGCGCCAAACACAAAGGCGGCGCGTGGAGACATTTCTGGTAACGGGGGTGGTGTCGTTGTAATCGTGAGGTGATTTTGAGTAGGTTGGTGTAGTGCCACTATGTACGGGACTAAGTACCAAAAACAGAAAAGGCCAGAAGTGTAGAACTGCACTCTGATACCATGAAACGATAGTGGATGAAACAATAGTTGGTAGAGAGAGAGAGAGAGAGAGAGAGAGAGAGAATAAATTGTGTATTGACGTTATCATTTACAAATGTTTAGTTTGCTCCTTAATGGAGGTGAGGAGCCGAAAGTGGCCAAAAGGCTGAAGGGATAACAATAATAAAGTAAAGTAAGCATAATACACTAACAGCTAATATACACTAACATATTTGTTGGATATCACCCCAACCAACAAGCCAGCCACCGAAAGTGAAGGAACAGTTAGCTATGTGCAACGCTAGCCAAGCTCTCCACCATACTCTTTAGTGTATAAATGGAGAGGCTAAGAGGAGAGTTTAGAGTATATAGAGCAATACAAGAAAGGAAAAATAAGTGATATACAAGAGAGTGTATATCTCTATGAGAGTGAGAAGAAAAACCAGAGAGTGTAAGGCAATAGAGAGTGTGTGAGTTGAGTGAGAGAGTCTCCTCCTCTGTGTAATCTCTATTTGCTTTCTGGTTCTCTCTGTGGACATAGGCATTGAGGCCGAACCATGTAAATCTTGTGTTCATTATATTGTGTTTGATTTCTGGTAGTTCAAGTGGGTTGCCTTAAATCCCAACAATTGATATCAGAGGCCGAACCACGTACATCTTGTGTTCATTATAGTGTGTTTGATTTTTGGTAGTTCAGGTGGGTTGCCTTAAACCCAAACAATTGGTATCAGAGCCTCATCAGTCGTTTTTCAAAAAAACAAGGTGTGTTTTTCAGAATTGCTCAGAAATCAAGTTGCTCGAAATCAGATTTTGAGCATACCAGGAGCAAGGTCTTGCTGAGAGGAGTCCAAAACTGCAAAGCAAAGGCCCAGAAGAGGTCCTACGCACTCTCACGCGCCTCCTGAAGATAGCGCGTGAGGCCCATTGTAGACACCCCATTTTGACCAGCCCTAAGACTTAAACGCTTTGTTTTGAACACCCGATGATGAAAATTGGAATATGTGATTTTATAAATTTCTTAGCAGAAAATTCAGATTAAAGCTTTAATCCCAAACCTCACCCATTTTGGCCAAATTATTTTATATCACTAAAATATTTTTTATTATTTTCTTATTTGGAGTATTTTATAATTTTATGTGTTTGTATATATTTTTAGATGTCTTTATGTAAATTGGTATAAATAATACATTTTAGATATTTTAAAGAGAGGTCGGTGCCGACCTCCTCCGCTGGATTCAAGTTGTATATGTATATATATATATATCTGTTTAGATATTATTAAAGGGGGAACATGATATAGAAGATAGAAGAGGAGATATTATTTTTTAGGATGGGTTTGGAGTGGAGCATAATGAGAAGATAGATTAAAAAAAACTAAAAGATGGTCATTAGGAATGATAATGTTTTTGGGGTGGGCGGTGGAAAATATTATTTTAGAGAAAGAGAATGGAAGAGAGTTTGTTGTTATAAAAAGATGGAAGAAAGAAAGGTGGTGGTGATTTTAACATGGCGTGGTGTTGGATCAGGAGGATGATTATGTTTTTGGGTGGAGGAAGATTTTTTTTTAAAGACAATGTGGAATATATTATGTTGAGAAGTTTGTGGTGAGTTGGGGGGGACAAAGGTAGTGGAAAATAATATATTATCATGGGTTTGAGTGGGAGGGTTTTTTTTTTACATATATCTCTCTTAGAGGCAAAATGGAAGCTCTTTCTCTCTCTCAAGGGGATATACAATTGGAGCAAATGTTAAAGTTGATCTCTCTCTCTCTCTCGTGAGGGATGGGAAGAGAGCCTTTATCTGAGAAAAAAAAAAAAGACACACACATGGACATCGGTCATCTCTCTCTCTTCACAATGATCAGTGTCTGTGGGCGCAAGTGGTATAGATTTTGATTATTTTGATTGGGTGATATAGAATTTCAGCAAAGGCTCAAAGGGGGCTCTCTCTCCTCCGTTTACTACAAGGGCTGTTTCAGCTCGACTCGAGCCCAGTCAACTTAGCCCCAAAGCCTTATTAGAACAAGAGGTTGACTGAGTCACTAAACTTCCCGGCCAACCTCCGGTGACGTTTTGGCAATATTCAGGCTATGTTACAGTCAATGAAACCCATGGTTTGAGCACTGGTATCAGAGGCTATCATCAGCATGCTGGCAGAGGAGTGCTTCACCGCTCCGGCAGCAGCTCTAGCTTTTCAGAGAATGATGGGCAAAGAGGGAGGATGAAGAAGAAAGAGCTGACACAAAAGCTAAAGGAGAAGCTTCCAGGTGGGCACAAAGGCCAGACATCGTAGTATGACAACACAACAACTCCAGCAAAAGTCACCAAAGCAAGAAGGTTTAGCTAAAGCTGTTTGCACACAACAACTCCAGCAAGAGCTGACGAAGCAAGAGGGTGTAGATAATTTTTCTGTAAAGTTGGAGAAGAAGCTTTATGAAGTTGCAGTAACCAAGCCAGATTATGCAGCAACCAAGTTAGATTTTAGGTCCAGAATATGTCAAAAGTTAATGCCAATGGAAAGGCTATGTGATATCACGGTTCAGGAGGTTTTTGAACTCACTGGTTATAACAGAGTGACGGCTTATAAATTTCGTAATGATGATGATCACAGTGAGGTTGTGTTTGAGATCACAAAACCGGGCCTTGAGCCTTATCTTGGTTTACATTACCCAGCAACAGATATCCCTTAAGCTGCACGATTTTTATTTATGAAGAATAAGGTCCGCATGATCTATGATTGTCGTGCAAAACATGTGAAGGTGCTTCAAGATAATAAGCTTCCATTTGACCCAACCTTGTGTGGTTCTACCCTTAGAGCACCACATAGTTGCCATTTACAGTATATGGAGAACATGAACTCTATTGCTTCTTTAGTTATGGCAGTTGTAATCAAAAGTGGGAAAGAAGAGGCAACAAAGACTTCTTAGGTCCCTAATCCAGTGATTGGCTACTACAGACCCGAGAATAAAGCTAACGAAATCGATATAGCTGGAGTTGTGATCGATAATACATGGGAAAGTGGTTCACGTGGGTTTCTTGGCCCACGGTTTTGTTAGCATATTACATGTGCTGCAAGTGGATTTGGTGGCAAGCTGACTGGGATGTTTGATGGAGGGAATTTTAAATTGTTTTGGGGATTCACGAGGGTAAGGGCCTGAGGTGGCAGGCTTTTGAATGGTCTTTTAATAGGAATCCGGATCCTCGGTAGCCCTACCCTGTAGCGCTCCCCTGTAGCCTCCAAAACGACGTCGTTTTGGGGGCGGATTTTCAGAAAAAAAAAAAAAATGTAGAAGAGGGAGGGAGGGAGGGAGGAAGGAGAAGGAGAGGGAGAGGGAGGGAGGAGGGAGGAGGGAGGAGCTCGCCGGCCGGACTGAACTGGAGGGGGCCATAAATATTGGGGGAGGGAGAAGGAGGAGGAGGAGGAGGCGGAGAGGTGGAGCTGCTCCGACGACCTGCCATGGCTGCGACCACGGCTGCGACGACCTGCCATGGCTGCGACGACGGCTGCGACGGCGGCAACGATGGCGGCGACGACGGCGAGGGACGAGGACGGCGAGCTCCTCCCTCCTCCCTCCTTCCTCCCTCCTCCCTCCCTCTCCCTCTCCTTCTCCTTCCTCCCTCCCTCCCTCCCTCTTCTGCGTTTTTTTTTTTTTTTCTGAAAATCCACCCCCAAAACGACGTCGTTTTGGGGGCTACAGGGGAGCGCTACAGGGTAGCGCTACCGAGGATCCGGATTCCTTTTAATAGTGTGAGTTTGTATATATATTATATATATACATTACTTTAGTGGGTTACTGGTTAAGAGTGTTGGTTCACGTTGTAATTAATTAGTTAATTAATTAGAATTTTATAATTAATTAATTAGTTAGTTCCAATTTTTAATAATTAGCTAGAATAATTAATTAGTTGTGATGCTGTAATAACTAGCTAGCATAGATAGTTAATTTGTTTTGTAATAGTTTAGCTTTAATTAGCTCGCTAGTTAGTTCATTCGGACCCTCCTGCGTGAGGGCAAGCAAACTTGTAATAATGTGTATGTCTTCCAACCCCACGTCTTTCTCCTTTTTATTTAACTACTTACGATGGTTAGATTAGAGCATCATGTCTTGTTTAGCATACTTCATGTTTGGATACACTTGTATAGCATGCACCAAGGCTCGGCGTATCATTCTAATTCACATTGTCGTTTAAATACTTCTTTGAATACATGCTTAGACCGCATGTTATCAAATTATTTCATATGTCATATTAGTAGCGGAGCCTAGTAATTACATATCACATGTGTTGCATTTGTCATATTGCATAGTTAGGAATCATGCATATTTTACTAATTTTGTTTTGTAGCTGTTCGAGGGACGTCGGTAAATATGTAAGTTTTTATGCTTTAACATCCCGCTTGTTAAAGTATCTTACCATGTGGCTATTTGCTTATGTGATATATCTCCATGAATGCTGGTGAATGGAGGTTGTGTCGCTGAATTTGGAATGATATTGATTTTCATGTTTGTAAACTCAATTTCTTTGAGTTGTGCATCTTCAAAACTCTTTCAAAAAATAAATGAACTCAAATTGTTTCAAGATGAATGACATAGTCTATACTTGTATGCTTTACATAGTAAATTTTAGGATTTATTAAATAATCAGAACACGAACATATAAGAAAATAAAATGCATATCATGGTTAGTAAAGGCCGATCTTTTGATCGGGTGAGTAAGGGTGCTCAATTAATGACCTTCCCTTCTCATACCTAAGGTTCCGAACTGAGACAACTTTGGTTACGACGAATAGTGGCCTTGGCATGAGTCACGAGTTTCCTAATTTTCCCGAAATAAATATTAGGTGACGACTCTAAGATCTGATGATGCAGTCCATTTTTGACAAAATTGCAATAAAATGGATTTTCAATAAAATTTTCCAAATCTGGACTTTTATCTATGTTTCACATTGCACTCGTGAGACTAGATAAAAAAAGTCGAGGATCCGAACTGTTTAACGCGCACGGGTAGCTCCCGAGCATGTTACAGTTTTTGGCGACTCTGCTGGGGATTTTATAAAACCTTGACTCGAACTCCATGATATGACTTTTATTTTCAATTGTATGTTTATTGCATTGCATGCATTGGTGCACTTGAAGCTCTTGTGTTGCCCAGATACTGGTGGGAGCACAGACACACTTTTTGTGACACTACACCTATCTCTACGTTACTTTGGAGGCCTTGTGTGTCACGACCCAAACCCGGCCCTATGGGTTTAGCACCGTAACCGGCCAGTAATCCGAGATTACCGAAGGCCTGCTTAACAGTAATACAGTAAAACAGAGTTCAGGGCCTGGCGGAAGCCAATACAGTAAGTAACTAGTGTCCATTAAGCTGTGTAAATCTGTATGCCAAAAACATTTTTCATGCATTCATACAGTTCAGAACAGTACGGTCTATACATTCATATACAACATTCGGTACGGGGACTTAATCCCTCGATAACAGTACGGTAAAACAGTAAACAGTTTATACAGTAATACAAAACAGTCGGGAGACAGGTGGGGAACACAAAAACACCCCAAGCCATAACATGGCGTCTCGGAACCTCGCAGTGAGGCACATAGGCTGGCTTGACAAAACTGGGGGACTAACCCACGCTCCTAGCTCCGGTCTGGCTGCTGAGAACCTACATATATATATAAACAGTGAGCTAAAGCCCAGTGAATAACATAATGTATAAAGAGGTTAAGAATGTAATGTCCTTACAGTAATGAAAACAGTGCATTAAACAGTATTTCAGTCTTTCAGTATGTCAGTCAATCAATCATATGTGGTACACACAATAGCCTATAAACAGTAGGTCCAGAAGGACCGGGTCTTAACAGACCCAACAGTAGTGATGGCCATCAATCAATAAACAGTATGGTTCCACAAGGAAACCGACAGAGCTCTGTAACAATAACAGTAATCAATAAGTGCTAAGGATGCCACAGTACAGTTCACAATACAGGACATACATTCATTCAATAAACAATATCAGTTCAATAAACAGTTCAGTTCAGTATTCAAAATATAACCATTTTGAACATATCTTTACACAATCTGTTACTCACAGAGATTGGGCTAATAGCAGCTAGAGCGCGTCCCCGAAAGCCAACCCTAAACAGTTAACAAATAGAACACACACTAAGTTTCACAGTTGGGAAGGATGATAATTAAATCCCTAAATTTCCTCGGTGTGGTTCTATGTCTAAATCCTCATTAAGATGCCTTAAACTAGGCCTAAGAATGCCTAGGATGAGATGAGGATGCAAAAATACACTTGGAAGGCATTTTCAAAAGTTGCTGAAAACAGGGGTCTCGCTCGAGCGAGCCTTCCTTCGCTCGAGCGGACTTCCAAAATCAAAGGCTTCGCTCGAGCGAGAAATCCTTCGCTCGAGCGAGCTGCTGGAACAGTAAAAGTACTGGATGCTCGATTTTTACGCGCGATACCACGCTCGATGCTCGCTCGAGCGGAGCCCTGTACAAAGGTGCTCGCTCGAGCGAGGAATCCTTCGCTCGAGCGAAGAAGCCAAATCTGGAATTTCCAGATTTGCCTTCCAAGCTCAAACCAAGCATTCTAACACTCAAAACTCGACCTCTTGGGCCCAAATTCTGGAAAATACATCCTAAAACAATGTATAACAAGTTTCAAAAGCCAATTTGAGAATTCAAGCCCCAAAGGTGAGTCAATTAAGACCATTTTTCAAACCCAATTCAAGAACACTTTTAAAAACATGCAATGCATGAACTTTAAACCAAATTCAAGCTTCAATTCTTGCTCTAAAGAGCTCAATAGTTGGAAAACACTTTGAAAACATGGACTATAATATAAACATGGACATGCATGTACAATCCACCATGAATTCAACTTCAAATTACACTAAAATGGCCATGCATGCATGAATTCAAACATAATTCAACCCCTATGCACTAAAACATGGCTTGATTCTACAATGGAGCCTAGAACATGCAAGATGAATCTCAAGACAACAAGAAGAAGATGAATTCACTTACCTAGAGTTTCAATTACAAGTCTTGCTAGCTCAATTTGCCAATCTATGTTACAAATCTTCAAGATTCAAGCTAAATTCCCAAAGTTGAGTTCAAATCTCTTCCTCTCTCTCTAATTCTCTTTTTGGACGGTAGGAACAAGAGGGATGGCTGATCAAAATGTGTCTCTAAGTGTATAAGGCACAATAGAATTGAATAAACAAAGGTCCACTATAGGTGGCAATTCCGTAATTACGACAAACTCTTTAATTGGCTTAATTTAATCTAATTTAATCATTCCTAATCGCTTTTCAGATAAATATACCATTAAATCACAAATATTCTACTGATCATGAAACACTAAACGGTTCCTAATTTGGCCGCCGATAGGGCCTCCAATTAGCAGTTTAAACATATAAATTCGAACAGATAATCAATCAATCAAACAGATGCAATATGCAATTCAATAGATAAACTTATTCAATTTCAGTTTCGATTTCAATCAGTTCATTCAGTACTTCAATTAATCCAATTATCAGTCATTGTCAGTTCGGTTTAGCAGTAATCAGTAACTAATTCAGTAGGTTTATCGATAATCGGTACGAGGGTTGTTACATTATGTTATAATCTTTTGAGATCTGAAGGTTCTGAGACTTTGAAGAGAGGCTGTATTAACTCTTCTGATTTCTTAAGATCTTTATTGGTTATGACCCAAAGGATTCTTTGGTAACGTCACATTGACTTCAACCTCTAGAGTAAAACTAACCTTGTGCATATAATGAACTTTAGTACCTTCCAACAATAGGACAGGATGCTCTCCTATTTCTAAGTTGTATGATACTGCTTGTTTGAATAGTGAAACCCTAGATCATATCAAAAGCTAGGACAGGATAACCCTACCCTCCATAGGGGTGTTTGTTCTCTTTCTTGCTATGTACAATGTATGGGATCGATACAGGAGATCTCAAATTCAGATATGTGGTTCAGGTATTTCAGTTTGTGGGGTTGGGTTCAGTGTGTCAGCATGAAGTAGTAGTAATCAGTGATCAGTTGAGTCGAAACGCTACTAAAATTCTGATTAGGGGTCCCATTGTTTTTTTTTGCAAGGTAGTTTGCAAACATTGCTTCAAAAAAGTTCGATATCCCACAAAGTCTACCATGTAAATAAATAGAACTTGTGGGATATCCGACCATTTCTGTGATTTGGGAGTGACCACCTGTTGCTTACACGGGCTTTGTTTTGAATGTTGTGGATGGCCCACACTTTGACTAGAAATTTGAGAACGGTTTTATTCTGAGTTTTGAATTGAGTATTAAGTCTAAGTTTGATTCCACCAAGTTTGTAGAGTTGGGATCAGGCTTAAATCATTCTAGTGAGTCAGAGTTTGTTGACTTCGGGAGTGCTAACCTAGACATTTCTGTCATGTCTAGGTCTTCTTTGTCATTTTCTTTTGAGTTTATTGTCATTGCTAAGTCGTAGTTTCTTTTCAATAAAAGTGTCATAGATTCTGCTTACTTCTATGTGCCCTTAATTCATTGCATTGACCAAAAAATTACAAAACTTTTTTAAAAAAAACTCTAATAAAAACGAAGATGAAGAAATTTCTCGGGGATTTGTAAATTTTGATTGACTGAGAGGAAGAGAGGTATGCTAAGCCTTTGATGAATGAAATCATTTCTGTTAATGTGGATACTGAAAAGGATCCTGGCCTGGTCCAAATTGCTTCTGTATTGTCTTCATAAGAGTACGAGTGATTAGTCACTTTGTGAAAAAATTTCAAAAACTATTTTTGTGTGGTCCTATGAAGACATGCTTGGAGTTGATCTTGAGATTGTACAACATCGGATCTCTTTTGACTTGAGGTTCGTCCTCCTTAGCTTTCAAATTGTGATTCAAAATATTCAATGGTTAACTAAAGTGTAAGGCTTGCATAGCCGAAATGGAGGTAGCCCTTGAACTAGGGGCAATGATATGATTCAGATTGAAAACAGCCCTTGAACTATGGGCAATAAGGTCGAATGAGATGTAGATTGGAAGCAACCCTTAAACTAGGGGCAATAAGACTAGATGTGATCAAAGATTTAAAACTGGATTGTTTCCTAATAAAGACCACCCAGAAAGTCAAAACTTAGAATTTGGGAGAAGAAGGTCAATCCACTTCCTATCCACTACACTAGGGGCAAATCCAGACCCAATTAGCCTAGTCTCTACATCATCATATCTACTGGTCAAGTGGAGCAGTCGTTTTTATAGATTTAGATGGCCAAGAGATTTCACAAGCAATCAACATGGACAAGCTAAAACGAAAGTACCATCCTTGAGAGGCTCACTGGGCTAAAAACCCGGAAGGACGACCCAGGCAAAAGTTAGAGCAGAAAAACAGAAAAATAGAAAGTGAAAAAAAAATGAATGAAAAAATGAAAAAAATATAAAAATGAAAAATGAAAAGCTCGCAAGGTTGAAAACCCGAAAGGGTGGCTTTGACAAAAGTTAGAGCATAAAAGGAGAGTGTCAATACCTGAGTGAACCTTAGCCGGAACTACGTATGGCTTGATTCCTATCTTTAGGATACATAGGTAGCTTCATCTTGAAGTTCGGCCCTAAAAATTTTTCAACTCATTCATCTCGTCCATGTTTGATTGGTGTATCTTTAGTCCACTTGACTGTCCTATCCACGTTTGCTTGGTTTGTCTTCGTTCTGCTCGGTTCAGTTGGTTCGATTCAACTTGGCTCTGTTCAGTTCAGTTCGGTTCGGTTCGGTCCAATTCCGATCGGCTTCATTCGGTTCGGATCGGTCCGGTTTGGTTATCACCATTGCTACAACAGAACCAATTCGGGGTTATCTAGCTTGGGGATATGCACCCCAATGGTTGATTCCAGGTTGGTTGTGTAGTGACCATTTGCAAAAATAGGTTTTGATTATTTTGAATGAAGCTGACTAATTTTTCTCGAAAATTATTCCATTTTTGCAAAACCAAACCATTCTTTGGACTTAAAAACAGGAAAATTTTCAGTACTTACAGCCTGACTCACATGATTTCAAAATAGAAAATGGAATAAGTATGCTAATCTGACTCTTATGTCGATCAAAACATTTTTACAAAAAAATCAAAAGAAAAAAAGTCAAGGTAATGAATTAGGGGCATAGTTGAGTCAGAGATTCTGTTTTCTCCACCGCTCAAGTCAACTATTTACCACCTGAAGTTGCTATTCATCCAGCGGGGTTTAATTTTAATTTTTTGGTTCGGCCACCAGTTTCAATTTCACTCTATTATGACAAACTGCAGAATCGTTTAGGCTCAATGGTTGTGTCTCAGAGTCACATTTTGTTTAAGTTCCTTTCATACCAGTCAGTGTATATAAGTGTGTTTGGATTGTTTTGCTTTGTTTTTCTTTCGTTAAGTCATTTTTTTGATTCAGGTCAGTATGAAATCAATGTCCAATTCAGGGTTCAAAATTCAATCATTCTCAAATTCAATCAAACAAAATTGTTTTCAAGCTCAAAGTGATATGCCAGTTACACCATTGATGTGCAAAAACGAAACTGATTTTATTGAAGTCAGGGGATGACATCCCCGATTACAGAGACAACATGCCCGATTACAGAGACAACCAAAAAAAAAAAAAAAGAGTTGAAGTTATACTTGCCCACTCCAACAAAAAAAAAAAAAAAACAAAAACAAAAGCAAACAAACCCATATATATATAAAGAGAGAGAGAGAGAGAGAGAGAGAGAGAGAGAGAGAGAAAGAAAAAAAAAAAAAAACCCAGAAAAACAAAAAAAGAGAGGGATCATGTTTTGTTTTGATGATGGCCACGCACCGACCTCACTTACTCGACTCTCCCATTGATCTTTTCCTCTTTTTTTTCTCTCTCTTGGGAAACCGTTGAAGGCCCTACCCCAGTGCTTCCACCCAGAGAGTCGACTCCCCGCTGACCATCAAAGGCAAAGTACGACGATGCCCCAAATCGGGCCATGGAGGTGGCCTGCCGTTTCAGCTCTTTATTCTCCGCCTTTAATGTGCAAATCTCTGCACGCGCATCCTTGTATATGCGCTGGAGCAAACAGAGTTAGGCATTGACCTGATGTACCTCACTGTCTTGGTCTGTAGTCGGTGAGCCAATTTGGAGACTGCAGTCACCATCTCCATACAAGACTTCAGCGTGTAGTGGTTGGCTTCAATGTCAGATTGAGCTACCATTATTTGCTCAACCGACAGCATAGGAAGGTTAGGAAGAGTAGGAGCAGGGGCACTCGGTCCATGAGAGCTTATGGGATCATTAAGGTCCGGAAAGTGAGTAAGGGGATGGGGAGGAGGCTATGTATTAAAGGTAAGAGATGTAAAGGAAATGAGTCACAGAGGAATAGCACAGAGCGGACTGAGTTTCAGCAGCTTTTCTCCTCCGCTCAATCTCTCCGTTCTATTTCTTGAGGAAAAAAAATCGGAAGAGAAGAAGGAGACAGAAGAGAGTGATGAAGAAAAAGACGGAAGAGGAGAAGAAGAAAGAGATAGAAGAGTGAGATGAAGAAGAAGATGGAAGAGATTGATTAAGAAGAAGACAGAATAGAAGAAAACAAAGAGGAAGAGAGAGCCAAGGCAATCGTTACAAATTAATGAGGGTCGGCTTTTATCGGTCGGCTGACGTAAAAAACAAGGCCGCGTGTCAGATGTGGTTTTCGAAGGAAGAGAGAAATGCGGAAGAGTTGTATATATATATGTATTGTATATCTATGCATTATATGTAGTTGTTTGAATATTTGGTCACAAGAGTGGCTTGGCTTCAGTGGTTTGGCTCGGCGGTTAAAGACTGAAAGGTTGAGGCTGAGGTCAGAGGTTCGACCTTCCATGGCAACGACTGTTTCTTTTGTTTTGTTTTGGTTATATGTATATATATGTCTCGTATACCTATATATATATATATATTTGTTTGAATTTCTTTGTCACAAGAGTGACTTGGTTCAGTGGTTCGGCTCAGTAGCTGAGGACTAAAATGTTAAGCCTGAGGTCAGAGGTTCGACCTCCCATAGCAACGAGTGTTTGTTTTGTTTTGTTCTTGTTTTATGTATATATATGTCTTATATACCTATATATATATTTGTTTGAATTTTTTTGTCATAAGAGTTACTTGGTTCAGCGGTTCGGCTCAGTGGTTGAGGACTGAAAGGTTAAGCCTAAGTGTAACAACCCTCATCACTGATCACTGATTGATTACTGATTACTGCTAAACTGAGACTGCTTATGATAAGTAATTGAATCAACTGAAATACTGAACTGATTGACTGAAATCTGAAACTGATTGATTGACTGTATCCGTTTAAATGCATTTCTTATCTGTTGCCTGTTTAATTATCTGTTCGTGTTGTTGTGTTTAAACTGCAAATTGAAGGCCTTATCGGCAGCCGAACCAGAAATTGATTGATGCTTTATGATCAGTAGAATTAATGTGAATTCATGGTGTAATTATCTGAAAATTGATTTGGTATGATTAAATTAGATTAAAATAAGCTTAATGTCAAAAGTTGGCCTAATTACTATTTTACCACATGAGTGGCCCACTACCTAGACTATATTTGAGCCTCACTATACACTTAGGCAACATTTCATCAGTCCAATTCTTGTTTTAACCGACCATGGAGAGAGAGAGAGTGAGAATTGAGCTCAACTTGTAGAATTGGCTTGAATCTTGGAAGAATTGAAGATTGATAGCATCATTGACTCATAATTGGAGACCTAAGGTAGATCATTGACCTTCTTCATTGTGTATTTGAGTTTATTCTTGCATGATTAATGGGTCTTTAGTGATCTAAGGCTTGAATTGGTTCAATAGTGTTGAATTAGAGCTCAATTGTTACATGCATGTGCATATTGATAAGTTTTGAGGTTGTAGGTTCATAATCCCTCACATGCATGTCCATCTTTTGATCATACTCCATGAAATCATCTTGTTTTTGAAAGGTTTGGCTCATTAGAGCATGAAATTGAAGCTTTGAATTGAGTTAAACTCATGCATGTCATGTCCGTAGCATGTTCATGAAAATTGGTTTGGAATTGTGTTTGAATTAAACACCCTTGGGCTTGGATTTTTCAATTGAGCTTTGGAATCATGTTAAACTGTGAGTTTGGAAGTGTTTTCTGGAGAATGAGCCCAAGAGGATCGAAATTTTTGCATCAAAACTTGGTTTTTAGCTTGAAGGTGCAATCTGGATTTTCCAGATTTTGCACTCCCGCTCGAGCGAGGAAAGTGGCGCTCGAGCGGGAAATTCGAGCATCCAGTACTTTGCACTGTTTTGATGTCTGCTCGAGCGGGGTAATTCACGCTCGAGCGTGAACTTGTGTCTTACGCTCGAGCGGGTGTCGAGCGCCCTATCGAGCGTGATTTTTACCCAACTAGTACTTTTGCCCTGTTTTACAGACCGCTCGAGCGAGAAATTCTACGCTCGAGCAGATACCTTTGTTTGCATATACGCTCGAGCGGGGAAACCCACGCTCGAGCGGGACTCTGTTTTTCTAAAAATTCTGAAAATGTTTTCTGAATACATCTTTGCCTCTTCATTCCATCCTAGGCATTCTTAGGCCTAGTTTAAGGCATCTTAATGAGGATATTGATGTAGAACCACACCGAGTCTAAGTAGAAACTAAGTCTTTAACTCCTGAATGTGAAACTTAGTGTGTGTTCGTCCTGTCACTGTGTAGGGTTGGCATCTGAGGACGCACCCTAGCCTAATTGTAGCCCAAAACTCTGTGAGTAACAATTGTGTAAAGATATGTTCAAATATGAATATCTTCTGAATACTGAATTATACTATTTTCTAAAATGACACTGTTAACTGAATGAATGTATGTCCTATATTCTGAAACTGTATTGTGGCGTCCTTAGCAACTACTGTTTACTGTTACTGCTACTATTACAGAGATCTCTGTCGGTTCCCTTGTTAGAACCACTACTGCTTACTGATTGATGGCCATCATTTACTGTTCGGTCCTTTGAGACCTACTGTTTACTGTACTGCTATGCTAATGGATGTACCACATATGACTGTTTAACTGAATGACTGATATACTGAATCAATGAACTGTTTTCATTATTGTAAGGACATTCATTCTTAACCTCTTTACACATTACGTTATTCACTGGGCTTTAGCTCACTGCTCATATATATATGTAGGTGTACAGGCACCAGACCGCGGCTAAAAGCGTTGGGGTAAACTCCAGTTTTGTCAAGCCAACCACTGTGCCTCACTGCGAGGTTCCGAGCCTGCCAAGCTATGGCTTAGGGGTGTTTTAATTTCCCCATCTGTCTCTGTATCTGTTTTGTACAATTGTATAGACTGAATGTTTTTGTACTGTACCGTTTAATAGGGATTAGGTCCCTGTTCTGATAGACTGTAAGTATTGTACCTACTGGTTTGCACTGTTTATACGTATGTGTATAAAAAGTCTTTTTGCATACAGACTGTCACAGCTCATTGGACATTGTTTAGTTACTGTTTTGGCTTCTGCCATGCCCTTGTACTCTGTATTACTGTATTTCTGTTAAGCAGGCCTTCGGTAATCTCGGATTACTGGCCGGTTACGGTGCTAAACCCATAGGGATGGGTTTGGGTCGTGACAGAGTGGTATCAGAGCGATACTTAACCACGAGTTATACCGCACACACGTGTCCAGATGAGCTATAGGGTGTCCTAGAAAAGTGGTTAGGGCATTGCATGAGCATGATAAGTGTGTGGTTATGACATGACTGAATATATGCTAATGTGAGAAACTGTTTAAGTATGCAACTGCTTATGTTATAATTGCTATAATTGCCTATAGTGAAATGGATAATGCAAAAACTGCAAATGAATCTGAATCCTCATCCTCCGAGGCAAGAATGACAAGACTGGAAAGAATAATGGAACTAATAACCGACAGATTAGATCAACAATAGAATCAACTGCCCCCACCTCCTCCTCCGGTACAGCCAGGACAAAATGTGAATGTTAATGATGGGGACATAATTGCTCTCACCCACAAGTTTAGCAAAATGAAACCGCCATCCTTTCAGGGAGGCCTTGAACCGTTAAAAGCTGAAGCATGGGTTCTTGAAATAGAAAAATTGTTTGAGGTGTTTCCGTGCTCTGAAGCACATAAAGTACTATTGGCCACCTTTACCTTGCAAGAAGAGGCTAGAAGGTGGTGGATGCTTATCCGTGAGGACAACACTGTAATGACTGGGGCTCAATTCAAAAGAGCCTTCTTCGAGAAATATTTCCCATAGTGTGTCAGAGACAGAAAAGTAACTGAATTTGAACAGCTAAGACAGGGCACAATGTCCGTTGCTGAATATGAAACAAAATTCACTGAGCTTGCTAGATATGCACCACACATGGTGGACACTGATTACAAGAAGGCCAGAAAGTTTGAAGGCGGCCTGAATGTTGCAATACTGGACAGAATTAATGTTTTGAAGCTACCGAACTATGTAAATGTTCTTGACCGAGCCTTAATGGCTGAATCAAACATCGAGGCACTGAAAACTGAAACACCAGCGTCTGAATGGCGTGGTAAAATGCAGGGTTTCAAGTTCAAGAAAGGCAAGCATAACCCGTTGAACAAGAAACAGAATACGGGGTCAACAACTAGCCCCAGCCAGGGGAGTGGTTCCATACCACCCTGCCTTGAATGCGGTAAGAACCATAAGGGAGTTTGTTATAAAATTTCTGGTGCTTGTTACAGGTGTGGCAAGGTGGGCCACATGGTCAAGGATTGCCCTTCCACTGCTCCGGGCAATAGTAAAGCTACAAGCAGCACTGCAGCATCAACTGTCACACCAAAACTGAACCCCAAGGCTACCGGGAAGGAGCCTATGAGGCAGGGCCGAGTGTTCGCCCTAGTACCGGGAGATATACAAAATACTGAGACCGTGGTGTCAGGTATCCTCTCTATTTGTACTCAAAATGCATATGTTCTGATTGATTCGGGGTCTACACATTCATACGTATCGCATGCTTTTTCGCGAAAATTGAATAGACCACTGGAACCTATGAACTATTTGTTAGCTGTATCTTCACCTGTTGGAGGATCTGTGACTTGTGCTTATATGTACCCTACATGTGAAATTATTGTTGGGGATATGCATCTGTATATTGATTTACTGCCTCTGAACATTGATCATTTTGATGTAATATTGGGAATGGACTGGTTAACAAAATATCATGCCACTATAGACTGTGTGACAAAACAAGTTGTTTTCCGTCCACCTGGCCTACCCGAATTTGTGTTTAACGGAAGTGGAGTGGTACCTCCCCCATATTTGATTTCGTCTGTGAAAGCTTGCAAACTGATTAGAAAGGGGTGTAAAGGGTATTTATGTTCTGTATTGACTATATCTGCTGATGTTAATGCTAATGTGAACAGTATTCCTATAGTCAGAGAATTCCCAGATGTTTTTCTAGATGATCTGCCAGGGGATTTGATTGATAGGGAGATTGAGTTCACCATTGATGTGATTCCAGGTACACAACCAATATCTAAAGCTCCTTATCGAATGGCTCCAACTGAACTGAAAGAATTGAAAGTGCAACTGCAAGAACTGTTAGACAAAAAGTTCATCAGGCCTAGTACTTCACCATGGGGCGTACCTGTCTTGTTTGTGAAAAAGAAAGACGGCTCACTGAGACTTTGTATCAACTACCGTGAACTGAACAAGGTAACTGTGAAAAATAAATACCCATTACCGCATATTGATGACTTATTCGATCAGTTACAGGGTGCTCAAGTATTTTCTAAGATTGATCTCAGATCCGGATATCACCAGCTGAAGGTTAAACCAAAGGACATTGACAAAACTGCTTTTCGAACAAGGTATGGACATTATGAATTTTTAGTTATGCCTTTTGGAGTTACCAATGCACCTGCTGCATTTATGGACCTCATAAACAGAATCTTTAAACCGTTCCTCGATGACTTTATTGTTGTATTCATAGACGACATTCTGATTTATTCCAAGAGTAGAGAAGAACATGAACATCATCTGAGACTTGCCCTACAGACCCTAAGAGAACAGAAACTTTTTGCTAAACTGTCTAAATGTGAATTTTGGCTTGATCATGTTATGTTTTTGGGACATGTCATTAGCAATGATGGAATTTCAGTTGATCCACAGAAAATTGAAGCAGTAGTGAACTGGCCTAGACCAACAAACGTGACAGAAGTCTGAAGCTTTTTGGGACTAGCCGGGTATTACAGAAGATTTGTCAAAGAGTTCTCCAAAATTGCTTTACCGTTGACTCAACTGACTCAGAAAGGGATATCATTTGACTAGACCGACCAAAGGGAATCAGCATTCCAAGAGTTGAAAACTCGACTCGTGACTGCACCAGTTCTTACCCTACCTTCAGGTACAGATGGTTATACTGTATTTAGTGATGCTTCTCATAAGGGTTTGGGATGCGTTTTAATGCAGAATGGGAGAGTTATTGCCTATGCTTCCCGACAACTGAGACCGCACGAAAAGAACTACCCGACCCATGATCTTGAACTTGCTGCAGTGGTATTTGCACTGAAAATCTGGCGTCACTACCTATACGGGGCGACGTGTGAAGTGTATACAGATCATAAGAGTCTGAAGTACTTCTTCACCCAGAAAGAACCGAATATGAGACAGCGGAGATGGCTAGAACTGATCAAGGACTATGACCTACAGATTCTGTACCATCCGGGAAAAGCCAACACCGTTGCTGATGCATTGAGTCGGAAATCAATTGGGAACTTAGCCTGTTTGCTTACTGGACAGAAAGAGTTGCTTTGTGACCTTGAGAAATCTAAAATTGAGATTGTTTTGCGAGAACAAGGTGGAACAATAGCTGCTGTTTCTGTTCAACCGGCATTGATTGAAGAAATTAAAGAGAAACAGCAACAGGATGACTTCTTGAAGAAGATCATCGATGAACGGGAATCTAAACTGAGACCGGGGTTCAAATTTAAAAATAATGTACTGAAATTTCAAGAAAGACTGTGCGTACCAAATGATTCTGAGTTGAAAAGAAGAGTTCTGTAAGAGGGCCACAATTCAAAATTTTCTATCCATCCAGGGAATACGAAAATGTACCAAGACCTGAAACTGAATTTCTGGTGGCCGGGAATGAAGAAATAAATTACTGATTTTGTATCAAAATGTCTTCATTGCCAACAAGTCAAAGCTGAACATCAACGACCCGCAGGCTTATTGCAGCCCTTACCGATACCGGAGTGGAAATGGGAACATATTACTACGGACTTTATCGTTGGTTTACCTCGCTCCAGTGAATGTATGGACTCAATTTGGGTTATCGTCGATAGACTAACTAAATCTGCTCACTTCTTACCTGTTAAGACAATTTATAATGCGGACAAGTTGGCTATACTCTACATTGATGAAATTGTTAGACTGCATGGAGTGCCTGTGTCCATTGTTTCTGACAGGGATTCGAAGTTTACATCAAAATTTTGGCAAAGCCTACAGACAGCATTGGGTACTAAACTGAGGTTGAGCAGTGCCTATCATCCTCAGATAGATGGCCAGTCAGAAAGGACCATCCAGACTCTGGAAGATTTATTGAGAATGTGTGTCCTTGATTTTCAGGGAAACTGGGAAAGCCATTTACCATTGGCTGAATTCGCCTACAACAACAGCTTCCATTCAAGTATTGGCATGGCGCCTTTCGAGGCATTGTATGGCAGAAAATGTAGATCTTTGATTTGCTGGGCAGAAGTTGGAGATGGGCCTTTGCTTGAGCCCGAGATTGTGTATGAAACGACTGAGAAAGTAAAACTGATACAACAGAGACTAAAAACCGCACAGAGTCGACATAAAAGTTATGCGAATGTCAGAAGATGAGACAGAGAGTATGAAGTGGGTGATCACGTGTTTGTGAAAGTGACGCCGATGAAAGGTCAGACTCGTTTTTGGGTCAAAGGCAAGTTAGCGCCAAGATATGTCGGACCGTATGAGATTATTGAGAAAATCAATCCGGTGGCGTATCAAGTTGCGCTTCCTCCTGAAATGGAGCATATGCACAATGTGTTCCACATTTCTATGTTGAGGGACTACCTCCGGGATCCTTTCCATGTGATAGAGCCTACTCATGTAGTGCTAAGTGATGACTACACTTACGAGGAACGGCCTATTCAGATTGTAAACAGACGAATCAAGAAGTTGAGAAACAAAGAGATCTCGTTAGTGAAAGTTGACTGGCAGAACCATGGTGGCGTATATGCCACTTGGGAAAGGGAAGATGACATGGCTAAAAGATATCCTGAACTGTTTCCACTGAACCTTGTTTTCTTCCAGAATGAAGGTAACTCGAGTTTAGAGGACTAAACTCTTTTAAGGAGGGGAGACTGTAACAACCCTCATCACTGATCACTGATTGATTACTGATTACTGCTAAACTGAGACTGCTTATGATAAGTAATTGAATCAACTGAAATACTGAACTGACTGACTGAAATCTGAAACTGATTGATTGACTATATCCGTTTAAATGCATTTCTTATCTGTTGCCTGTTTAATTATCTGTTTGTGTTGTTGTGTTTAAACTACAAATTGAAGGCCTTATCGGCAGCTGAACCAGAAATTGATTTATGCTTTATGATCAGTAGAATTAATGTGAATTTATGGTGTAATTATCTGAAAATTGATTTGGTATGATTAAATTAGATTAAAATAAGCTTAATGTCAAAAGTTGGCCTAATTACCATTTTACCACATGAGTGGCCCACTACCTAGACTATATTTGAGCCTCACTATACACTTAGGCAACATTTCATCAGTCCAATTCTTGTTCTAACCGACCATAGAGAGAGAGAGAGAGTGAGAATTGAGCTCAACTTGTAGAATTGGCTTGAATCTTGGAAGAATTGAAGATTGATAGCATCATTGACTCATAATTTGAGACCTAAGGTAGATCATTGACCTTCTTCATTGTGTATTTGAGTTTATTCTTGCATGATTAATGGGTCTTTAGTGATCTAAGGCTTGAATTGGTTCAATAGTGTTGAATTAGAGCTCAATTGTTGCATGCATATGCATATTGATAAGTTTTGAGGTTGTAGGTTCATAATCCCTCGCATGCATGTCCATCTTTTGATCATACTCCATGAAATCATCTTGTTTTTGAAAGGTTTGGCTCATTAGAGCATAAAATTGAAGCTTTGAATTGAGTGAAACTCATGCATGTCATGTCCGTAGCATGTTCATGAAAATTGGTTTGGAATTGTGTTTGAATTAAACACCCTTGGGCTTGGATTTTTCAATTGAGCTTTGGAATCATGTTAAACTGTGAGTTTGGAAGTGTTTTCTGGAGAATGAGCCCAAGAGGATCGAAATTTTTGCATCAAAACTTGGTTTTTAGCTTGAAGGTGCAATCTGGATTTTCCAGATTTTGCACTCTCGCTCGAGCGGGGAAAGTGGCGCTCGAGCGGGGAATTCGAGCATCCAGTACTTTGCACTGTTTTGATGTCCGCTCGAGCGGGGTAATTCACGCTCGAGCGTGAACTTGTGTCTTCCGCTCGAGCGGGTGTCAATCGCCCTATCGAGCGTGATTTTCACCCAACCAATACTTTTGCCCTGTTTTGCAGACCGCTCGAGCGAGAAATTCTACGCTCGAGCGGATACCTTTGTCTGCATATACGCTCGAGTGGGACTCTGTTTTTCTAAAAATTCTGAAAATGTTTTCTGAATACATCTTTGCCTCCTCATTCCATCCTAGGCATTCTTAGGCCTAGTAAGGCATCTTAATGAGGATATTGATGTAGAACCACACCGAGTCTAAGTAGGAACTAAGTCTTTAACTCCTGAATGTGAAACTTAGTATGTGTTCATCCTGTCACTGTGTAGGGTTGGCATCTGAGGACGCGCTCTAGCCTAATTGTAGCCCAAAATTCTGTGAGTAACAATTGTGTAAAGATATGTTTAAATATGAATATCTTCTGAATACTGAATTATACTGTTTTTTGAAATGACACTGTTAACTGAATGAATGTATGTCCTATATTCTGAAACTGTATTGTGGCGTCCTTAGCAACTACTGTTTACTGTTACTGCTACTATTACAGAGATCTCTGTCGGTTCCCTCGTTGGAACCACTACTGCTTACTGATTGATGGCCATCATTTACTGTTCGGTCCTTTAAGACCTACTGTTTACTGTACTGCTATGCTAATGGATGTTCCACATATGACTGTTTAACTGAATGACTGATATACTGAATCAATGAACTGTTGTCATTACTGTAAGGACATTCATTCTTAACCTCTTTACACATTACGTTATTCACTGGGCTTTAGCTCACTGCTCATATATATATATATGTAGGTGTACAGGCACCAGACCGCGGCTAGAAGCGTCGGGGTAAACTCCAGTTTTTTCAAGCCAACCACTGTGCCTCACTGCGAGGTTCCGAGCCTGCCAAGCTATGGCTTAGGGGTGTTTTAATTTCCCCATCTGTCTTTGTATCTGTTTTGTACAATTTTATAGACTGAATGTTTTTATACTGTACCGTTTAATAGGGATTAGGTCCCTGTTCTGATAGACTGTAAGTATTGTACCTACTGGTTTGCACTGTTTATATGTATGTGTATAAAAAGTCTTTTTGCATACAGACTGTCACAGCTCATTGGACATTGTTTAGTTACTGTTTTGGCTTCCGCCATGCCCCTGTACTCTGTATTACTGTATTTCTGTTAAGCAGGCCTTCGGTAATCTCGGATTACTGGCCGGTTACGGTGCTAAACCCATAGGGGCGGGTTCGGGTTGTGACACTGAGGTCAAAGGTTTGACCTCCCATAGCAACGAGTGTTTCTTTAGTTTTGTTTTGGTTTTATGCATATATGTCTCATATACCTATATATATATATTTGTTTGCATATTTTGTCACAAGAGTGGCTTGGTTCAGCGGTTTGGCTCAATGATTGAGGACTGGGAGACTAAGTTTGAGATCAAAGGGTCGAACCCCCGTATCCATGCATTTTGTGTTTTTACTTTTTCTTTTTTTGCGTATTTTGTGTACGCACGCTGACGTTAGGTTTGTAGCGCTCAATAGAGCCATCGGAATGGGTCTTGATTTTGTATACCCATTTGCAGCCAATCGCAGTCTTGCCAGGAGGAAGATCAACAACATCCCAAGTATGAGTTTTGTCCAAAGCCTAGCGTTCATCAGTCATAGTTTGCTGCCAAAAAGGATTAGTGCAAGCCTCACGATAGGAGGTAGGTTCATAAGTAGAGAAGGCAGCAGACCCAACAATATAATCACGAAGATGAGTAAGTGGTTGAGTTACTCGGTGTGGTCGACCCGTGGGAGGATTTATGGGGGGGAAGGGCTAGTGGAGAAGGAAGAGACGAGCTAGAAGGCGCAATAAGAGGTGGACCATCAGGGAGAGCAGTCTGGACCGGATCAGGGGTCAACAAAGGCATCTCGGTGAAGGAGGAACGGTCATCACATTCATTAGAGAAGAGATCCATGGAAGTATTAGTAAACATAACGGAAGTGGAGAGTGTGGGTAAGTGAAAGGAGGATAAGGAAGAAAATATTTTGTGCTCCCAGAAAACCACATGACGAGAGATACGAAGACGCTTAGAGAGAGGATCCCAACAGTGATAGCTTTTATGTTCAATCCCATACTCAAGAAAGCAGCAACGATGAGAACGAGGTTCAAGCTTGGTATGTTTATGGGATTGAAGTAGAACAAAGCAGGCAAAGCAAAAAACCCAAAGATTGGTGTATGGAGGGTGAGTGCCATGCAGAAGTTCAAAGGGAGTTTGATTATTGATGACAGGGGGTAGGAACATAATTGATAGTGTATGCAGCAGTAAAGGCAACTTCCCCCTAAAAGTTTTTAAGGCAGGAAGAAGAAAGAAGGAGAGCGCAAGTAGTGTCAAGAATATGCTGATGTTTCTGTTCAGCATCTCCATTTTGTTGGGACGTGCCAACACAGGAATGATGAGGCTGAGTACCAAGACTCTGAAGAAAGGAAAGGAAATCTGTATCCCAATATTTCATAGCATTGTTAGAGCGAAAATTTTTAATGGTTTTTGAAAATTGGGTGTGGACCATTTTGGCAAAGCTATAATAAAGGTATTTAAGTTCAGACCGAGTTTTCATGAGAAAAAGCCAAGTAAACCGTGAAAAATCATCAATAGAAATAACAAAATAATGAGATCCCCCATGGTAGTAGTAGGTGATGGGCCCTAAATATCTGAATGTATGAGATCAAAAGGTGCATAGGAAACAGAAATACTTGTATTAAATGATAAAGCAGGTTATTTTGCAAGTTGATAGGGTGAACAATCAAAAGTATCTGGAAGTACATGACCCAATTGACCACTAGAAACCAAAGACTTTAACCGACTAACAAAAATATGCCCTAAACGACAATGCCAAAGATGAAAAGGAGACAACAAAGAAGTAGATGCAGGAGCAGCTATTTGTGGGGAGTCAGGAACATGAAGGTGAATGAGTTCATAGAAACGTCCATGCTTACGGTCGATCCCAATAGTCTGTCTCGTCTGAGGGTCCTGCACCAAACAACCATTAGTAGAAAATGTGACAGTGAGACCAAGCTCACATAATTGACCAATAGAGATAAGGTTTAAGGTTAGAACATGGATATGATAAACTTGCAATAAAGATAAATGAGATGTGGAAACAGAACCAACATGACTGACAGACATAAGAGAACCATCAGCAGTATAAATAGAGGGAATATGAGTAGAGAGAGAGATGGCAGAGAATATAGTAGAGCCGGAAGTCATATGATTACAACAGGCAGAGTCAAAATACTAAGAAGAGTTACCAAGAGTCACAGACAAAGTAGTAGGAGAAGGTGTACCAGAGGTGGAGAGAAACTGTTTGAACGTGGTCTCAACATCAGTTTGAAAAAAGACAAGGGCAGACGGAGCAGGAGACTCAGAGAAATCCTCAGAGGCAGCAACAGCAGTGCGATGAGCAGGAAAAGACTGATTCCTAGGATGATGAGAGCTCCCCCTGGAAGAGCCACCCCGAGAGGAGTGGCTAGTGAAAGATGAACGGGGATGGATTGCAAAAACAATCCTGCTGCAGATGACCAGGACCAAGTTTGTTGCAGTATCATGCGGATCTGACAGGGCAATGAACCAGAAGATGAGTAGAAGGAAGGCTCTGATTCTGAGAATAGATGCAGGCAGTGGTCTGCTGGATCGATGAGAGCCGTGACTGAGGAGTGGCAAGAACAAAGTCCACATGATGACTCTGGAGAGTACCAAGACGAGTCTCCTCAGATAACAGTTCAGAAATAACCTGTTCAAGAGTAGGCAACGGAAGCCGATGAAGAAGAGATGCATGCACGGGCTCAAAATAGGAAGTGAGAGCCATGAGAAATTGAACCAACCACTGCTGATTACGATATGTAGTGAATAAAACAGCATCTTCAAGGTGAGGCCATGCTGATTCTGAGAGAGCAAGCTAGTCCTAAACATAATACATCTAAGAAAGAAAATCATTAATAGATTGACTTAGATTCTTGGCGCATGCGGTGAAGTTGACTCTGAAGTTGATACTGATGGGCAAAACCGGTAGTCTGGTATCTTTCTTTCAAAAAAATCCCAAATGTCTTTAGTAGAAGTGGTAATAGAGTCAAGCTAAAAACGACCAAATTGAAGACTAATAGAGGGAACATGGGTATTCTGAAGCCATGTAATAATCTGGTAGTTCTTACTGTCCCAATCTTCAAGTCGATCTTCATATGTAGCAGCAGTTTCATCGACCTCTTTCACCGGGTGGATCACATCCCCGGTGATAATGAGCCAGAGCTTCTTACCTTTGAGGAAGGAAGACATGGCTTGGGCTCACAGAACATAATTGGAACCATTAAGAAGAATAGAAATCGGATGGGAGGCATCATGGTAATCCATAATAATAGTGGAGTAGGACTAAATAAATAGGAATAGACCTGTAGAAGCAAAATCAGGTAAAACAGAGTGTACCAGTGAGTCCGGAATGTTGAAAATAGCTGAAAAATGGGCTGCTGTGTAAAGATGACGTCAGTAGAGGGTGGAATGATGTTAGCGGCGCACAATAACAGACTGAGGTGCGGTGTACAATAGCAGGAAGAGCGTGCGACGCACCGTAGCAGAACGGCGCACGCGCAGCGCACAGGAGCAGAATGGCGCACGCTGGTGCATAATAGCGGAACGATGCATGCACGGCGCATAACAACAGGCGCGGCGCACACAAGCATAGAGCTGGCGTCAGATGCTAACGTAAGCAAGCAACGGAAGGGCGCGTAAGGGCACATGTGAGAGTGGCAGCGGAAGCGGAGACCTGCCGAACACAAAGGCGATGCGTGACGGCGTGTGGAAGCATTTCTGGTGACGGGGATGGTGCCATTGTAATCGTGAGGTGATTCCGAGTAGGTTGGTGTAATGCCACTATGTACGGGACTAAGTACCAAAAATAGAAAATGCCAGAAGTGTAAAACTGCGCTCTGATACCATGAAACGATAGTGGATGAAACAATAGTTGGTAGAGAGAGATAGAGAGAGAATAAGTTGTGTATTAATGTTATTATTTACAAATGTTCAGTTTGCTTCTTAATGGAGGTGAGGAGCCGAAAGTGGCCGAAAGGCTGAAGGGACAGCACTAATAAAGTAAAGTAAGCATAATACACTAATAGCTAAAATACACTAACATATTTGTTGGATATCACCCCCATGTGAGAGGTGATCATTTCCTCTATGTGAAAATGAGCTGGCCATGTGAAGAATGGAGGCTGCCAACTGATAAGCCAGCCACCGAAAGTGAAGGAACAACTGGCCATGTGCAAGGCCAGCCTAGTTCTATACCATTCTCTTCAGTGTATAAATGAAGAGGCTAAGAGGAGAGTTTAGAGTGTAGAGAGCAATACAAGAAAGGAAGAATAAGTGATATACAAGAGAGTGTATATTTGTAACATGCTCGGGGGGTACCCGTGCGTGTTAAACAGTTTGGACCCTTGATTTCTTTATTATAGTCTCACGAGTGCAATGTGAAACGTAGATGAGAGTCTACATTTGGCAACTTTACCTTTTGCCAGAAATGGACTGCGTCATCAGATCTCAGAGTCGCCACCTAATATTTATTTTGGAAAAGTTAGGAAACCCATGACTCGTGCCAAGGCCATTGTTCGTTGTAACCAAGGATACTTGGCTTGGAACCTTAGGTATGAAGGAGGAAGGTCATTAATTGAGCACCCCCACTCACCCGATCAAAAATCGGCCTCTACTAAACCATGTTATGATTTTTATTCTCTTTATATGTTTATGTTCTAATTATTTAATAAATCCTAAAATTTACTATGTGAAGCATATAAGTATAGACTATGTCACCCATTTTGGAATAACTTGATTTTATGTAGTTTTGAAAGAGTTTTAAAGATGTGCAACCCAAAGGGATTGAGTTTACAAACATGAAAATCAATATCATTCCAAATTAAGCGACACGGCCTTCATCCACTGGCATTCATACAGTATATCAAGTAAGCAAGTAGCCACATAGTAAGATGCTTAAACATAATAAGAAAAACACATACAAGCGGGATGCTAAAGCATAAAAACTTACATATTTATCGACGTCCCGCGAACAGCTACAAAACAAAGTTAGTAAAATATGCATGATCCTATATACAAAATCCTAATGCAATTCACTCAAGAATGCTTCTAAAGATCTGGCTTCTAAAATATGGCATGTGAATCATTGCAAAACATGCGATAGCGCACAAAATCATATAATAATCAATTAAATCACAAAGATGCAAATTTAGCCGGATCAAGATATATGAAACATGGATGCAAAGCATGAATATGCATGGCATGTCAGATATATACATATGTGCAGTTAGGGAAAGCGATTAAAGAATGGGATAGAAAGAAGCAGGGTGAGGGATTATTACAACACTTTAAATATTACAGATCTGAAGGAGATGAATAAAATAAAATCCTCACAAACACTCAAAATTAAAAAATAAAATAAAGAACTCCCGGCTATTTATCAACTAACAAGTAACCATTTGTCTTCAATCCAATCCAACAAGCCTCAACCCATGTAAACTCGTCTTCAATGAGGCCCCACCTTTATAGTCGACGTCAGCAGGTCCACAGTGTGACGTGCAACTGATTTTTCATCCAACAATGATTCATCCCACTAAAAACACCACCAGTAATAGCACTAATGCATTAAAAAAGTAAGAAAAAAAAAAATACAACTCCAAGACCAAAATATCACATCATTACTGGTAGGACCCACTGCCACCTAATTAGTGCTCCCACTCATTTTCCTCTTTCATCAGGTACACCATCATGATAATGAGAAGACAGCCACCGACTCAACAGCCTAGAACCATGTTCAGAAGCAAGGCTCCTTTGTATAGAAAACTGATTCCCAACTACAGAGGGCCTGCTCCATTGTTTGTGATAGTAGTACAACTTGCCTTGATGATCAAGAACGAAAAATCTTCTCTTCCAGTCACCTCTCAACTTAGATGAATGTTTTGAGAGATATCCTTGTTTTATGGTTTGAACTTTTCCTTTTGAAGTAGACTCCATCACTGTATAGACGTTTTCATGGTCTTCAAATGCATCATAAAATTGGACTAGATTGTTATGCCCTGTTAAAGCTCTCAAAATTTCCCTACTTACGTCCTCAATGGCTATGGCAATGGTCATCTTGACTTTTTGGATGACCTTGACCGCTATTTCTTGTCCCTTAAGCTCACCCTTCTTGAACTTGGCCTTGCATGTATACCCAAAATCCCCCCTCCCAACCTGTAAGAGCTACGGTGGTAGAGAACGGCGATGGTAGTGCTGGTTGACGGCGGTGGTGGACGGGCCAGCGGTGGTGCTGGTGCTAGCCTCCGATGTGGCTCTCTTCTGAGCTGCCATGACATCAACCTGTGGTTTTGGGTTGAGTTTCGGTGGTGGTGTTTGTGGTTTTCATCGGTGTAAGCCTCAAAGGGAGGTGGTGGAGAAGATGAAGCAACCGAGGTGAATGAAGAGGAGGAAGAGGGAGATGAAGTTGGTGAAGAATGGTCATAAGCTCGCCATTGTTATGGGAGCTTTTAGGTCTGCTATTGCCATGAATGAGTTAAAGAGAAAGATGAGAGTGGAGTGAATGATGGAAGAGAAGAGAGAGAGACCATCCCTGTGTGTTGTTCTCTTTTGCCTAGATAATGTTCTCCTCCCATCCCTCAACGAGAGAGAGAGAGAGAAGAGGCACACATACACAAAAAAAAAAAAAACCAATGGCAGTTCAAAGAATTTGAGAGATTCTGGAGAGTAATTCTTCTTCAGTTCATTCCCTCTTGCTTAGCTTTGATTCTCTTGGTCCCCATAGAAGCTCTGCAACGGTTGTTTTTCAGTTACTTACCACCAGGAGAGAGAGCGAGAGACATTGGTTTTTTTTGTTATATCAGACCCGAGAGAGAGAGTGAACGAAGATGCCATTGAATTCTAGAAAAACCAAGAATAGAATTGACATTCTATTTGTTAAGAGAGTGTTGAGATCAGTAGTAACATCATCAAAACAAAGAATTGTAGAGAGATAGAGAGCTCACGGTTTGAGCATTTTCTTCTTTTTTTTCTTTTTATCTGTATCGTTCACCCCCCTGTGTATCTCTTTTTTTTAGCTCTGAAAACAAGAACTCTGTCTTTTATCCTCTTTTTTTTATCACCAAGCAGAGGGAGAGATATATCAGCAAGGATCCTCTAGAATATTTTTTTTTTAAAATTTTTTGAAGTGATATATTGTGTGGTTGAGATTTAATGCTGAAAAATTGATGTAACTTGTCATTACCACTCTAAAAAACTTTAGAAAAAATTGATGTAACTTGTCATTACCACTCTAACTTGTCATTATCACTCTAAGAAACTTTAGAAAAAAAAAAAAGTTCTAAACAATCCTTGCTCGAGATATATTATGTGTGAGCCAGCTCTAGAGAGAGAAATCCCGAAGATAGGTCTCCTTTAAAATAATCAACCACCCACTCCCTTGAACACCACACTCTATTTTTTTTTTTAATCATTGTTTGCCCACCAAAAAAAACATCATGATCCTTGTTTGCCCACCCTCTCTTTCATTCTCATTCAAACCAATCTTTTCCACCGCCCACACCTCCTTATCATCATTCTATTTTCCACCAAAAAATTCTTTAACTTCTCCCAAAAAATATTCTGACCATACCATCTTTTTTGTTTTTGTTGGTTTTTTTTTGTTTTGTTTTTATTATTTTCTTTTGATAAAATAGTTAAAATGTACCAATTTATATAACACCATCTCAAAATATGTACAAAACATATAAAATTATAAAATACTACGAATTAAAAATATTTGGCCAAAATGGGTGAGGTTCGGGATTAAATCTAGAATTTGATTTTTTTGCTGAGATATTCATAAAGTAGCATATTCCAATTTTCATCAGCGAGTGTTCAAAAGAAAGCGCCTAAGTCTTAGGGCCGGTCAAAATGGGGTGTCTACAGTATTTCTATGAGAGTGAGAAGAAAAACCAGAGAGTATAAGGCAGTAGAGAGTATGTGAGTTGAGTGAGAGAGTCTCATCCTCTGTGTAATCTTGTAACATGCTCAGGGGGTACCCGCGCGCGTTAAACAGTTCGGACCCTCGAAATCTCTTTGATATAGTCTCACGAGTGCAACGTGAAACATAGATAAGAGTCCAGATTTGGCAACTTTACAGAAAATCCATTTTATTGCAAAAACCTTTTGCCAGAAATGGACTGCGTCATCAAATCTCAGAGTCGCCGCCTAATATTTATTTTGGAAAAATTAGGAAACCCATGACTCGTGCCAAGGCCACTGTTCGTCGTAAGTAAGGATGTTTGGCTCGAAACCTTAGGTATAGGAGGGGAAGGTCAATAATGAGCACCCCGCTCACCCGATCAAAGATCGGCTTCTACTAAACCATGATATGAATTTTATTTTCTTTATATGTTCATGTTATGATTATTTAATAAATCCTAAAATTTACTATGTGAAGCACACAAAGTATAGACTAGTTTGCTCAAATTGGAACAATTCAATTTCATGTTTGTTTTTCGAAAAGGATTTGAATTTGCCACTTGACAAAATGGGCTTAAAGCGTACATTCGTTGAATCATTCCAATTCAAGCAAAAAGCCTTCATCCACAGGCATTCAAACAGTTTATCACTTAAGTAATTAGCCACATGGTAGGATGATAAACATAATAAGAAAATCATGTACAAGCGGGATGTTAAAGCATAAAAACTCACATTTTTATTGACGTCCCTCGAACAGCTACAAAACAAAGTTAGCAAAATATAAATGATCCTATATACAAAATCCTAATGCAATACATACATAATAATGCTTCTAAAGATCCGGCTTCTAAAACATGACATACGAATTAGGTAGCGCACATAATCACATAGAAATTGATTAATTCAACAAATGCAAACTTAATTGAATCAAGATGCATGAAACATAGATGCAAAGCATGGATATGCATGGCATGTAAGATATATACATATGCACAGTTAGGGAAAACGATTAAAGAATGGGATAGAAAGAAGCGGGGATGGGGAATTATTACAACATTTTAAATATTACAAATTCGAGGGAGATGAATAAAATAAAATCCTCTCAAACACTCAAAATGAAAAATAAAATAAAGAACTTCGTGGACTTTGGGGAAACAGCCCACAATTAAGAACCCAACTCAGTAGTCCACTGGGGCATTCCACCCCTTTTCTCCAATGAAATTTGAGCCCAACAAGTAAACCCAAAATTATGAAACCTAATGTTTTAAACCCCCAGGCATTACCATTTATCTTCCATCCAGCAGCACACCAGCAAATTACCGTGGGCCCAATAACCCACTTGCAACTCATCAACACATATTGTGATATATACAAATCCAGCCCATGTACTCATGTTGAGCATCTTCAATGGAAGGCCCCACCATGCATCATCAACTTCACTATTGTGGCTACAAGGAGCATCGGTGCTAGAACTAGCTAGATCAACCAACCATTCACCAGACGTTGGTATCGCAGAATGGTTTCGGATGCCAATTGAGAATGGTGATAGTGTAATTGCAGGCTACGGTGACCGAAGTGGCAATGAAGACGATGGAGACAAGTCTCAAGAACTCAGATTTTGATGGGAATAAGCTCGGCGATGGTTCGATTCAGAGACTATGTAAAGAAGAGGATGAAGAAGAAAAGTTGGGGTGGTTGTTGGTGGTGCTGGTGGTGGCTCCCATGGCTACTGCTGCTGCTGCGATGTGGTGACTCCCGTGGCTGCTATTGCTGCGATGTGGTGACTCTCGTGGCTGTTGCTACTGCGATGTGGTTGTCGAATCGGAGTTGCTGTGTAAAGTGAGGAAATTACCGTCACCGTACTAGTTCCGCTGCCGGAGAGTCGCGCTGTTAAGCCATGTCAGTCCAACACGGTGGTTGTTGCGGAGGTTCGTAGTGGTGGCTCGGTGTAGAAAGAGAGAGATATAGATAGAGAGTCAAAGAGTGAGAAAGAGGGTGAGGTTGGCCATGCATGGAGAGGCAGACGTGTTCTGTGTGTGTCTCTCTTTGTTATTGCAGATGATCAACTATGCTCCAAAAACCAGCTGAGAGAGAGAGACCAGAGAGAGGGAGATGTGCGTCCTCTCTGTTCTGTGTATGTGTCTTCAGTGTATCAGCGTATGTGTGTGTTGTTTACAAATCTTAGGATCTGTCTCCCCCTTTTGTTTTTTTTACATCATTTTTTTCACTCATTCACTCACCTCATCTCACCACATTTTCTCTCTCTAGACATTTGTTTTCTTTTTTCACCCACACACATGAACACCACCCTCACCCATTGGAACACCCAGAGAAAGCCTCTGTGTTGTGTCTATTTTCAGCCTCAATTCTCTTTTTTTTCTCCAACCCGAGAGAGAGATAGTGCATTCATCCCTTGTCTGTGTGTATCTCTCTGTGTATTATCCTTTTTCACCCTCTCACCTGCTCTCCTCTCTTTTCAATCTTCTCTACCTTCTCACTTGCTCTCTTCTTTTTTCAATCTTCTCCACCTACCTTTGAACCCCACCCACCGAATTCAACATCTCTATCTCCCTCTCCTTTTCTTTTTCAATTTCAGATTGTCTCCTTTAAAATAATACACCACCCACTCCCTCCTTTTTGAAGCTGCTCTCTCTGTCGAGAGACACACCTAAACCTTTCTATCTCTTAGTATTTTTTTGTACACCTGTGTGTGTCTCCCCTTTCTTCATAACACCACCCACTCCCTCTTTTTTTTTTTTTTTAATATATTCCTTCACGAGAGATAGTCATCTTTTTTTGAACTTCTTCCTTTTTTTTTTCTTTTCTTTTTTTTTTTTCACTTACCAACCCAATCAAAACTATAAAGAAATATATCTCTTATGTCCACCCCCCATCATTCTGACCATCTTTTCTTTTTCTTTATTTATTTATTATTATTTTCTTTTTTTTGTATTTTGTTTTTATTATTTTCTACTTCTAAAATACACCACCTCAAAATATGTACACACACATCAAATTATATAAAAATATATAAAAATTATAAAATACTACAAATTAATAAAATATTAGTCATATAAAATAATTTGGCCAAAATGGGTGAGGTGTGGGTGAGGTTTGGGATTACAGCTTCAATCTGATTTTTCTGCTAAGAAATTCATAAAATAGTATATTCCAACTTTCATCATCAGGTGGTAAAAAAAAAACGCCCAAGTCTTAAGGCCGGTCAAAATGGGGTGTTTACAAATCTTTATTGTTTTAGTGAAAATTTCTGGTTCTTTCCGTGGACGTAGGCATTGAGGCCGAACCACGTAAATTTTTTATTCATTATAGTGTGTTTGATTTCTGGTAGTTCAGGTAGGTTGCCTTAAATCCCAACAATTGGTATCAAAGGCCAAACTATGTAAATCTTGTGTTCATTATAGTGTGTTTGATTTCTGGTAGTTCAGGTGGATTGCCTTAAATCCCAACAATTGGTGTTAGAGCTTCGTCGGTCGTTTTTTAGAGAAACAATGTGTGTTTTTAAGAACTGCCCAGAAATCAAGTTGCTCAAAATCAGATTTTGAGCATACCAGGAGCAAGGTCTTGTTGAGAGGAGTCCAGAACTGCAAAGCAGAAGCCCAGAAGAGGTCCTACGCACCCTCACGCGCCTCCTGAAGATAGCGCGTGAGGCCCACTGTAGACAGCCCATTTTGACCAGCCCTAAAACTTGGGCGCTTTGTTTTGAACACCCGATGATGAAAATTAGAATATGTGATTTTATGAATTTCTTAGCAGAAAAATCAGATTAAACCTTTAATCCCAAATCTCACCCATTTTGGCCAAATTATTTTATATCACTAAAATATTTTTTATTATTTTCTTATTTGGAGTATTTTATAATTTTATATAATTTTATATGTTTGTATATATTTTTAGATGTTTTTATATAAATTGGTATAAATAATACATTTTAGATATTTTAAAGAGAGATTGGTGTCGACCTCCCACGCTGGATTCAAGTTGTATATGTATATATATGTTTAGATATTATTAAATGGGAAACATGATATAGAAGATAGAAGAGGAGATATTATTTTTAAGGTGGATTTGGGGTGGAGCATAATGAGAAGATAGATTAAAAAAAACTAAAAGATGGTCAGTAGGAATGATAATGTTTTTGGGGTGGGCGGTGGAAAATATTATTTTAGAGAAAGAGAATAGAAGAGAGTTTGCTGTTATAAAAAGATGGAAAAAAGAAAGGTGGTGGTGATTTTAACATGGCGTGGTGTTGGGTCAGGAGGATGATTATGTTTTTGGGTGGAGGAAGATTTTTTTTAAAGACAGTGTGGAATATATTATGCTGGGGAGTTTGTGGTGAGTTGGGGGGAACAACGGTGGTGGAAATAATATATTATCATGGGTTTGAGTGGGAGAGGTTTTTTAAATATATATATATATATATATCTCTTAGAGGCAAAAAGGAAGCTTTCTCTCTCAAGGGGATATACAATTGGAGCAAATGTTCAAAGTTGATCTCTCTCTCTCTCTCTCTCTCTCTCTCTCTCTCTCTCTCTCTCTCTCGTAAGGGATGAGAAGAGAGCCTTTATCTGAGCAAAAAAAAAGACACACACACATGGACATCGGCCCTCTCTCTCTCTTCACAATGATCGGTGTCTGTGGGCACAAGTGGTTTAGATTTTGATTGTTTTGATTGGGTGATATAGAATTTCAGCAATGGAGTCCGTAAAAGAATGGGGAAACACTCCATTGGTAACCGTGGATCCAGAGATCCACGAACTCATTGAGAAAGAAAAGCATCGACAGAGCCATGGAATCGAGCTCATCGCCTTCGAGAACTTCCCATCCTTTGCAGTCATCGAAGTTCTCGGAAGCGCACTCACAAACAAGTACTCCGAAGGCATGCCCGGAAACCGATACTACAGAGGCAACAAGTTCATCGACGAGATCGAAAACTTCTGTTGTAGCCGAGCCCTCAAAGCCTATTACCTCAAACCCACCAAATGGGACGTCAATGTCCAACCCTACTCCGAAAGCCTCGCCAACTTCGCCGCCTACACGGCGATGCTCAACCCTCATGATCGAATCATGGGTTTGGACATTCTCTCTAGTGGTCACTTGACTCATGGCTACTATACCTCTGGTGGAAAAAAGATCTCGGCGACCTCGATTTATTTTGAGCATAATGAGTTTTTACTCTTTCTCACTCTCTCGGATTTAACTCTCTCCTCCTTACAAACTACCTTTCTTCTCTTTATTATTCTTCTTTCCAACAAATACCACCAAACCAATTTCTTTGTCTTCGTCAACCCACATGGGCTTGTACCCCACTCTCTCATCCTATATATATATATATGTAACCCATCATCCACATCACACCCATCTTTCACCCCACCTCGTTTGATTTCACAATAAATTATTTTTTTTTATATAACATTGTTTTAATAATATAACCACCTATCATGCACACGACCATATGCTCTGAAATGTTTTCATCCACCAACTTTTGTCTCACCAACTCTTTCTTTTATTAAAAAAAAAAAAAATAAATTTTTTTTTTTTATACACTTATATCATGCTTGTTCCCGAGCCGTCTTTTCAAACCCATTATACTTTTCTTCTTTTATTTATTTATTTATTTCTTCAATTTATCCCATTCCTGTTCCCCACAATTGTTTAAAATTTTAAATTTTCATATTTTTAAAATTTTCTTCCACTCACTCCGCACGAAACTTTTTCATCCTTTTGCTCCACTCTGTGTTGAGCCACCTTGTAACTCTTTTTGTTTCACCCTCAAATGGGTTTCCCTGTTCCACCCTATTTGCGTTTGCGGAGGGTATTATACATATATCATAGTGAGTATGGTTATACACCCTCTGTGATAGGCTCAATATTTAGTTTAGAATTCATTAAAATGTAGCCATTTTCAAGTTCAACATTCAAAAAAAAAAAAAACCAACCAAAAAAACAAAAAAAAAAAAAAAAAAGGATTTTTCTTTTCCAATGACGGCCATGCGCCGACCTCACTTCCTCAACTCTCCCGCCGATCTCTTCCTCTTGCTTTCGTCTTGGGAGACCCTTGACGGCCCTGCCTCAATGCTTACATGACCACCGAGCGAGTTGACTCCCCGCTGCTCATCAAAAGCAGAGTATGGCAGAACTCCGAATCAGACTATAACGGTGGCCTTCCATTTCAGCTCTTTATTTTCCGCCTTTAGTGTGCTAATCTCTTCTCGCGCATCCTTGTACATACGTTGGGGAAGCGACAGTTGGGCGTTCAATCGGTGTACCTCACTTGTCCTGTTCTGCAGTCGGTGAGACAAATTAGAGATCGCAGCCACTGTCTCCATACAGGACTTTAGCGTGTAGTGGTTAGCTTCAATGTCAGATTGAACTGCCATTATTTTCTCGACTAACAACGTAGGAAGGTTAGAAAGAATAGGAGCAGGGGCACTCGATCTAAGGGAGCTTATGAGATCATTAAGATCTGGAAAGAGAATTAGGGGACGAGACGATACCATGTGTTAGAGGAGAGAAGTGTAAAAGAAATGAGCCACAGAGTAATAGTAGAGAGCAGACTGAATTTTGGGCAGCCTTTCTCCTCCGCTTAGTCTCTCTATTCTATCTCTCTCAAGCAGTGCTTAAGAAGAAGCCGGAAGAGAGTTATTAAGAAGAAGATGGAAGAGAAGAAGACAAAGAGGGAGAAAGAGCCAAGGCAATCATTACAAATCGAGGAGGGTCTAGCTTTGTTGGCCAGCTGACGCAAAAGCCACGTGTACGGCACGGCATTCAACGAGAGAGGGAAGGGAGCCGAGGCAATTTGTCGGCACGATGGCGCAAAAGGCAAAGCCGCGTGTTAGGTGCGATATTCGAAGGAAGAAAGAGACAAAAACAAGGGAGACAACGGTCCGACACGACCACATAGTGTCTTCTACAACGGTCCAACACGACTATACAGTGTCTTCTACACCGGTCCGACACGACCATACAGTGTCTTCTACACCGGTCTGCCACAACCATACAGTGTTTTCTACAACGGTCTGACACGACCATATAGTGTCTCCTATTTTATTATTTAGTTTATTTTCACGTTTTGTTACTCTCTCTAAACCCATGTTGGTTGGTGCCTATCCTCCTTGAATTTGAGGGGGGCTGTTAGTATATATGCTTTATGCTTTAAGTTAGTGTACCTTTGGGCCACTTTCGGCCACTTTCATAATTGTTATCTATAATCTCTCCTATATATAGGAGCCATTGTACATTGAATCAAAAAATAGAAAGGAGATACACACTTCTCTCTATCTTTCTCTATACATTATTCTAACAGGAATAATAATAAAAATAAAGATAAAACAGAGTAATGAAACAAAATACTTGAATCAATAATAACGATATTAAGTTTTGTCGAGAGAGGTATTGCCAAAACACAATGAAATATCATTTCCTTAGGATAAAAATTCTAATTTCAATTTTCTAGATTTAATTTTTTGAAAATTGAGTTTTTTTTTTTTTTTGTATTTTTTTTGTTTTTAGTGAATATTTTTAAAATTTAAAGCAATTTTTTTTTACTTTTTTAGATGCACCTTACCTAGATGTATCTATAAAGTAAAATATTTGTAAAAATATATTTTAAAAAATCAATAAATACATAAGAATTTAAAAATATATTGAATTCTCGTAATTTTTTTTTATATATTTTTGATATTTAGTGAATTTTCTAAAGATTTTTTTCACAAATATTATACTTTTTAAGTATATTTATGTTAGGTGTATCTAAAAATTAAAAAAACTGCTTAGAATATTAAAAAAATCCAGTGAAAACAAAAAATACGAAAAACAAAAAAAATTTAATTTTTTGAAAAATAAATCCTAAAAATCCAAATCAAACCAGGCTTATTTTTTACATTTTTGCGAGTGCTGGCCCCTAGACCCATCCTTGATTGATGGTTCACCCGATAAAGTTCTCCTCTGCTTACTGTGTGTGTGACAGTAGCTCTTTGCCTTCACTAACCTTTGCCTGTTGTACAACAAATCATGTAAAATGAACACCAGATATTAACTAGAATGCCAAGTAAATGGATTTTTTTTTCCCTTCTAGTTCTATCTTGTTCTTCTTCATATATGAAGTTGGAATATGTTACGTAAAAAAATGTTCAAAATTTACACTTAACAGTATAAAATTGTAAATTTAAACTTGTGTCATGTGAGCAATGAGCTATACATCCACACACACACAGAATAAATTTGATTCACATATTTTAAATTTTAAATTTTTTTATTTTTTATTTTTTTATGATACTTGCATTAGTATGGAAGAAAACTTACATGTACAGTTGCAGCCTTCCTCAATGACTCTGAGCTTCCTTGGCAGTATAAAAAGAGGAACTTTGAAATCTTGAGCTGTACAAAATATGTCATGAGTTCATGAGAATGAGAGAGAGAGAGAGAGAGAGAGAACCTTGGTCATGGGACGATTGCACTTGAATTTGTTGAGAGGCATAAGGTGTCAGCAAAACTGAAATACTTATAATTAATTTTTTTTTTTTTATTTCTCCTAACTATCAAATCAACTAATAAAAAAAATTATCTACCTTCCCACATACAACTTTTTAGCTAAACTAAAATACTCAAAAAATTTTAAAAATCAATTAAAATAGTCAACTTCCTTAACCAACTTATAGTGTGGTGATGACTATTATCAGCTCCGTTATTAGCTCAAAATACTTTGCATGAGAGGTTTTCACTTGTGAGTATGGGTTGGAATTTATAACAATCAAGTGAAGAAGCCTAAATCACAACAGAGGGAGAGGTGATTATTTGGTAGTTTAGGAATATGGTTACATGGTGTTTTATAATAGTATAATTGATGGAGAAAGTGAGGTATTAATTATTTGTGTTAAGTGATTAAAAAACATAAAAGACATAATAAATGATAATTGATGAGAAAATATGACCATGTACTACTATGAGATTATTCTAAAAAATTTCGACAGGGAGAGAGTTGCGTACACAAAGCACAAAGCACAAAATGGAGATAGTAGTAGGGCCAATAGTTTTCTTGTTTAATAACAATATCTGTACATGCATATTTCCATATCTATCCACACTCTTCTTGTAAGCCTAAATTCGGACACACACTGATAATTCAAACCTTTACTTTGTAGGTCCCGTAATAAAGGTTATTCATGTGAAAAATCAATTTCATCGAACATCTATAAATACAAAAACAAATCACATTTTGTTTTATAAAATGAATAGCAAACATGATTGTAAACTTAATCCATTCATTTTGTAGAATAAAACGTGATTTGTTTCTGTATTATAATTTTCCGATAAATCTAATTTTTTGTATGAATAACTTTTACTGTGAAACTTACAACATAGACTATTTGGATCATTAAAATTAATCTAAATTTAGACCTGGATAAATATAAAAAGATGGAATATGGATAGGAACTTGCCGAAAATGAAAATACTTGTTAGAGGAACAAGTATCAACACAGCTCAAAATGTTGATACTTGTTAGAGGAACAATAACAGCTCAATCCTCCTTTACCCAATTGGAGAGAGAAAGTTTAATGTCCTGTTTTAGCTTAGAGGATTTTTTTTTTTTTTTTTTAATTTTTTGCTTTTTTGTTTTTTTGGTGCTCGCGCGGTAAATTACACTTTTACTTTTGTAATTAGATTTAAATTTTTTCTTTGATGCTTATTATTTTAATTTCAATAATTTGATCCTTACATTTTATGTCCAACTTCAATATGCTTATTTCATTCAAAATTTTTGTTAATTTTTTCTCCATGTACATATCAGATTGACAAGTGTTTCAAAATCATTAATTTTAACCACTAACTTGAACAAAAGAACTAAATTAAAACTACACTTAAATTGTAGTAACCAAATTGTTCAATTTAAAATTATAAGAACTAAAGTGAAATTTAAATTAAATTACGGGGATTAAAAGTGTAATTTACTCCTTTCAAAAAAAATTAAAAGTCTATGTAGTAATTTTTACTTACAACTTATTAAATAAAAATAGTTTTAAAAAGTCAATTATTAAGAAGTAAGAGATAAGTGTTTTTAACTTTATTTTTTCATTATCAATTTTGAAGTTGTAAAAAAATACTTGTACCGACATGCTCAATATTTGATAAGATTATTCTGATACAACTTCCATCATACTTGGTGAAACTGGCTCATTGGTACCATCATGTATATCATTCTGTTTTTAATTAGTGCTTTCTATTTTGCATAAAAGTCTCTGATGATTGACGTCCAAAGAGCAATGATAAAATACTAGAACTATCCTGTCGCAGTATTGCAAATGTCAACATTTCTTTTATAAAATGTTAAGTGAAAATGTTATTAATGAGCTATATCATAAGAAGTAGAGAAAAATAACTTAGTTAAATTTTGACCAATTGTTTTATAAAATTTAACAATTTTGACATGAGCTTCGGCCTTAGAAGTAGAGATTTTGTAAGCCTATGCTATTACTAGGTTATAATTACTATTATAGCATACCCCACTAGAATAACTCTATTGGGAGTAAAATGAAATTATTCGATCACATTTTAAATACTTATAAAAAATATATATAATATCTTTGTTATCGTGTACTTTTAGAATTAAAAGACATGTTAAGAGAGTTTAAATAGATTGTACATTTTTTGTCACACAAACTTTTCAGTTTTAAGTTTCAAACAATACACTGGTTTAGTAGTTTCTCTGAATTCCATTTTTTTTTTTAATTATTATTATCTTTTAGATAGGGCCTGAATTCCGTCTTTACAAAATAAATAAATAAATTCATCTAAGAGAAAAATATTTTGCTCATTCGATGGACCTGGTTTTGAGTATGGCCCATTTGGGCCTATGAAAGATTAGCTTAACCCAAAATGTGAAGGCCCAAAATATAAAATATGATTTAAAAAATGGGTACAAGTGGTTAATGGGAATCCAATTTTAGGGCAAATTACAAACACCTCCCTCGAAATTTGGTGAAAATACAGATTTTTCTCTGAGGTTTGAGAAATTACATCTCGCCCCTGAGGTTTATATTTCCATAACAAATTGTCCTTTGAGATTTTTATTTTCATACAGATTTCTCCCTAATTTCCTTAATTTGTTATGAAAATTTGACCCTCAGAGAACAATTTATAATTTCTCAAACCTCAGGAAAAAATTTATATTTTCACCAAACCTCGAGGGGAGTTTTTGTAATTTGTCCCAATTTTACAAGCGCCCACCTACTAAACCAGGGCTTTACTACTATCAGAGAAGCTCCTAAAAAATCTGACACCGATGGCAGTAGGGCTAGGCCCATACTACAAGGCCTAGTTATTGGTTTGTGTAAAAAATCTGACACCGATGGCAGTAGGGCTAGGCCCATACTACAAGGCCTAGTTATTGGTTTGTGCGGTATACAATGGAGTGTTTTGGGAAGATAATAAAAAGTTATTTTTTGACTTTTAATTAAATTTTTTGATTTTTTTATAAAGTTATTTAGAAAGTTGATAAAAAATTACTTTTTATTTTTTTAAGTAATATTTATTTAAGTTGGCATGTCAACATGTATAAATATAAAATGGTCAAAATATCCTCACCCAATGCATACATTTCGCCGAATGATCCTGCACCAATTTATTGACTATGAATAGTAATGAGTAACGTTAATTTTGATACGTTAGCTTACTGAAGGGATCTCAGTTTGTAGAAATGAAACCATTTGCAAATTTTTCACATTTGGAATTTTTAAAACTACAAAGTTACTCAGAAATTCTTTCTTTTTATTTTTTTTTTCTCGTAATTAATTTGGCATTTGCGTCTTGTAAAAAAAAAATATAACGTTAATTTTTTGGTTATGAAATTTTGCTTCATTATCTGGACTAACCTATCATTTAGCCCAAACAGTTGTTAATTTTTTTTATTCTTTTCTGTTTCGATATTTTTTTTGTTTCGTGCATGGGCAACGGACATTTGTATTCAGCACAAGATAATTGTACTACAATATTGCCACACAATAATATCATTTCCCTACATTGCATACTACAAATGCGATTACAGCCCGAGCTCATGTCGATTACGTACCAACAAATTCCTAATGGATTTTCTAAATTCGTTCATTTTTATGTCATCATTGTCCTCCGGGTCACATTCATCGTCATCACCCACACCCTCTGCATTGGGCATGTCTTTGAAAATAAAATTCTCTGCGTTGGCCACCCTGTTGAACGCTTCATCATCGTTTGAATTCCGGCGTATAAAATTATGTAGTGCCATTGAAACCCTCACCAATGGCACCTGCACTTTCTCAAAATCATACCGAGGCATGTTATGTAGAAAACCCCAGCGCGCCTTCCATACTCCGAGCGTACGTTCTATTACACTCCGTAACGATGAGTGGACCATGTTAAAAACTTCGTTTGCATTTCTTGCTCGTCCACTCGCATAGAATTGTTCCTGGTGGTATCGATAGCCCTTGAACGGGGCAAGAAAGCCTTTTTGGTTTTTGTACCCAGCATCAACGAGGTAATACTTTCCTGCGTATCAAACACTTTGTTTGTATTAGTAACGTTAGTTAACAATGAAAATCATATGTAATCCAACAACATTGCCTACCACCAACTCATCTAACCTTTCTCTGGGTGTGGGAATTGTTTTGCCGAGTCTTGTGTTACTTCGTTAAAAACTCGGCTATCGTGCATACTACCCTCTCACCTACACGAGATAAATGTAAAACATAAGTCAAAATCACAAACTGCAAGGATGTTCTGTATGTGCCGTCCTTTTCGGCCAAAATATGGTGGCGCCTCCTGTGGCTTCAGGTTTGCCTCGACGTTTGTCCCATCTAGCATGCCAATATAGTCTTGCAAATGCAGAGGCTTCAGTTTTACAAAAAAATATGCTCTGTATTGCTACCATATTAATTTATGAAAACAGTTTACTACATGCAGTTTTACAAAATGTCAGAAATTTGGACACTCACCCTGAATGGCAAATATTTTCGTTGCAACTCCAAGTACGGATGTCTCCCGCTTTGCGACCAAATTGGTTGACAGTGTGCTTTGGTAAATTCCTTCATTGCTTTTAGTACGCGCATAACATGACGCCACACAGTTTCAATTGAGTGTTGGCAATGGTCTTCAATATCCCAACTTGGAAATCTTCGCAACACGAATATGAACATACCGACACTCTCAACTACGTCCAACCCATGCGAGCGCTGTGGAACTTTGAGGCCAAAATCGGCAACTAATGTGTTACACAATGCTATGAACACGTCCCTTGGCATCCTAAACTTTCGTTGAAATGCTTCTTGCTGACCTGTAAGCATCTCCTCCATCTATAATCTACTAGTCAATGCTGATGTATGAAACGAACTCCTGTCCACATACGCGTACTCATTCACAATGCGTGCAACTTCGACCCATATCATCGGCGTCGTCATTTCCATCTCCCCAATTGTCTCTCGAATCCAATCATTAATTTTCCCATTTCATATGACACTTGCGGAAGTATCCTCCTGCGGATCCATGGCAATTGCACACAAACAAAGTGAACCAAAAAAAATAAATTGTCTACAAAAAAATAAAAATAAAAAAAAAAAAAAAAAAACAAGTGGGAGGCTTTGGCCGGAAGTGAAAAAAAAATTATACAATTTGACTCTAAACTTGACGTGTGCCACCATACTCACATGTCCTCGGGTGATGTTATTAAGAGCTGTTAACTGGTCTTCAACTAGGCCAAATATGTGATGAATACTTACACTTGGTAATAGACCAACCTGTAAGTTAATGGTGAAAGATGTATAGACCACTTGCTTCATTATTATTATATATATATATTTTGCTAACTACTATGTGTATGTGATTAATGTACTCATAGGTGCACATGTACCACCAAAGTCCAATAGACATAGGACATAATGCCATTTATACACATCCAAATTTTGTACCTTGTCACATGCAACCTGGGAAGTGAATTGCATAAACAAAAATTGACAAGCCTATACACTGGCCTAATGACAGCAACCTGAAACCAACAGATTACTACATGACAATATAATCCCCCCCCCCCCCCAAAAAAAAAAAAAAACAGCACGATCCACGCGAACAAAAAAAAAAATGTGGAAACTTGGCAAAATAGCACTCAACAACCCAAATATGTTCCAAACAAATGTAAGTAGAAAATACAACACGATCCTAACAGTTTTTGGCCAACAAACATTACATTAACAGTACAATAAACCAAAAGATTCGAACATAAAAAAGGTGAAACCAAACCAGTACTTAAAAAGAAAATACAAGAAAACAAGAAATGCAAAAGCAGTTCCAAAATAAAATTGCTGTTGTCCCAGTTCTTAGTCCATTTCGACAACACCGTCCTGTCCAAATAAATGAACGCCACGACTCCGCTCCACCACAACAGGTTGGTGGGCGATTACAAGCTTCTCTTTCAGCCAATTCATAATGTAATCCAGGGGGAGGCCCATAATTAGGTCGCAGTTATCGGGTGAATCCATAAGCGAGCAAGCAAATGAGAATAGCGGCCCATCACCCTATAACCCAGGCACCGTCATTAACCTGGCAAGACAGTCCCCGACAATGTTTTCGCCCTTTCTTGTAACAACGTACTATGTTATTTTTAGTTCCCTATTCTGTTTACTAACGGCCTCAACAAGGTTGTCCATGCTGCTTGCCACAATACCAGGGGCTGCCCATTTGCGACGTTTGGCATTGCCTGACCCGTCTACTGTGGAATGGGAAGGAGCATCATCAAACAGCGAACAGTCCACCACATTCTCGCCCACACGATCTAGCATATCACGTGGTGGTGTGCCACCACTGAGACGTCCCATGTCGTTGTTAGGGGTTGTAGTATTGTCACCGATTGCATCAGTATCTCAGATTTTATATGGTGTCCATGCATGTTTCCCTATTGCAACCGCACCCACAAACACCCTTTCCATAAGATCCAAGTGTTCCAGTGGCTTTGTCTTGAACTTTGCACATCGGTGGTTCATCTGTGGCAATAAATGTATAACAAGTAATCAAAACAGTGAATTCATTAACTACGCAACACAAATATATTGTTCTACTACAAATTCATAAGTACATACCGTTTGCATTTTTGCCCACCAGTGGTCTGGGGTTATGAACAATCCCAATGTGTGGTCATACCTAATCCCTGTGAAGCCTTGGTTAGTGTCTTGCAACTTCTTCCAAGCAATCCAATCTTTTTTCAAGTTGTCATATTTATTTTTCATCTGTTTAGCAGAATGTAGTAGGCCGGTTCTGTCCAGGAACTTATTCGCAAGTTTCTTATAACCACTCATTGACAAGGAGCGCAGTTGGCGATTATCGGTTTCCATCTTAGCTATGACCAGTTGCAGAAAAAGCTTTGTGTTGTCGTTATCCCAGGAACATATGTATACCGGTTCTAGTTGGGTTGTTGTGACACCCTTCCCGTGAGGTATGGGGTGAGGTACGGGTGGATGTCATCACACAAGCACTGTTTGACAATTACAATTTAAAGAAAAAGTAGCTAGCAGAAACAGAGAGTATGTAGGAATGCAAAATGGCTGGAAAAATATATAATATGAAGCATATGCAATTAAACAGAGAGTATGTAGGAATGCAAGATGGCCGGAAAAATATATAATATGAAGCATATGCAGTTAAACCAAAACAACAGTCCATATAAAATGATTGCAAGTTCAAGGAAGCTTGGAGCAATACATAAGTTAGGTTACAATACCCTTATCAATGAAATTGATAAGTACAAACCACCGTATTTTGTAAATACATCACATACGAAATAACAAGATAACAACTACAATGCACAACACACCGACGACTGCCCTAAGGGTATGGAGGCTCTAATTTATGTGAACAACGTCCGCACGTAACCCAATATCGACTGCAATCGGTGGGTGGTCATTAGCAACACTTTTGCTGCGGAATTCGTCACACCAACCAACCCACGGAACACAGCGCTGCCGGAACACAAGTGCAATTGTTAGACGACACAAGTTGGTCTATAACCACACAGGATGAAGTAGGTGACTATTGGATACATGAATGAGAGGTGATACGCACCGTTCGGCACGGGCAAACGTAGTATGCACGACCTGGGTTTTTGCTAGATCTCAAAATCTTTACGAGGCATTGTCCAAAGCTACATACACATATCCTTCGTGGCCATGAAGAAGTGGCAGTTGACATCGATGATGCCATTTATGTTGTTTGCATTAACAGAAGTGTAAATGTCATTAACAAAGAACTGTAAATGTTGGCCTCACATGAAAGAAGTTTCATGACAGAACTTTGTTTCATGCAAGTTGTTTCATGTATGTACAGTATTATGGTTCAACAATTAGGGTGCATGAATAACCAACAATAAAATGTTTGTTACTATTGGTTTAAAAGAATGTGCCTCTTTCTCAAACATTGATCTAGAAATATATCAGAAATTCATTTTTATTAATCAATGAACTCAATTACCAACTTAACATAAAAAGAAGAGGAAGCACAAAGTGCCCTATGCTGGAGTGCAGTATTCCATTTGCTACTTTGGACTCTGTGAATTCCCACAAAGACAAATCTTGAAAGAAAAAGGCTGGAAAACCACAAACATGTGTGGAGATGTCAAACATGTATTTGTAATGTAAGGTTTTCTTAAGACGTGGATCATTCACACTTCATATGGCCAACTGTATATATATATATTTTTAAAGTGAGAATTCAATATATCTTAAGTCCACAAGGACCGAAAATACTGATCCAAAGGTTAATAAGTTTCACTCTCTTATTGCCAACTCTAACAAACCTTCAATATAATTATCAGTGGACATTTTAATGAAGATAGTAATCAAAACAAAAAGGATAACTATCAAATATGAAATATATATATTGGATATTGACATATTTAAGACATCTTAACTACAAAGTGTGAGAAGAACAAAAATGTTAAGAACAATGAAAATTTATTCCGATAGTTATGTCAAAAATGATTGTGCGGTATAGAATTAAATTAGTACAAGGTGAGCCACACTCATAATATATAATTTAGTGATTTATTTTTGTGAATAAATTTCGTGTAAACTTTTGCCAGTAATTACTCTTTGAAGGGTATCGTATCTAATTGCATATTCTTTAGAAATTGGGCAAGTCTGATTAAAATTTTAAAAGTGAAAAGTTAAGACTATTTCTATATATATGGCCACTTGACTCTAAAATACAAAGCAGAAAAAGAGGAGGAAGAAACATATTATGAATTTGTGTACAAGTTTTGTAAGATTTCATGGGTTTACTCTTTATCTGTCCTCTTTCTCTTCAGCAATGAAATAAATTTTTTTAACAAAAACATCGCAAATCAGTAGCACAATTGAAGAAAAATTTAAAATGTGTGCATTATATGTTAAATATTGTTGAGTACACTAGTTACAGTTGCCTCTTGCCTTTGGTAAGAGAAATTTAAAATGGGCAACCGACATGGAAAACAGGGACGCAGCCGTGTGGACGAGTGAAATCCCCTAACATGAAACACAAACACGGTGGACTAATCGAAGGGAAACAAGCAAGACTCAAGCAAATCAGCACAATTTCATGGAGAACAAGCCGTATTTGGGTGAAAACCCCATAGAGAAGCAAAAAATCTGGGTTCACTCGACCTATATGCCGACTAGATTTGTGGCTAAAGGCGTACCTGATTCTGCGCAGCTGACGACACTCTTCCACGTCGGCTTCGTTGGTGTCTGCGCAATGTACTTTGGACATATCGGACTACACCGAGAAGATCAACTGGGGAATCCCAATTTGCCATGGCTTATGGTACATAGGTAGTAATCCCATTAGAAGTTGGCATCCCAGGGATCAAAACCCAAGGAGTAGAGAATGGGACTAATGAGGCATTTTTGGCCCGAAATCTGGACCTGTTGGAAGAAAGAAGAGAGAAAGCAGCAATTCGGCTGGGGGCATACCAGCAACAGCTTGCTAGGGCTTTCAATAAGAAGGTCAACCCACGAGAATTTCAAGTTAGGGACCTCGTCCTGAGAAAGGTCGTTGGTAACAAAAAGGATCCCAGAGAGGGAAAGCTTGGCCCAAATTGGGAGGGACCTTATAGAATCATCTCGGTCACCGGAAATGGGGCATACAGGCTTGAAGACAATAAAGGCAAAGAGTTGCCAAGACCCTGGAATACTTGCAACTTGAAGTTTTTTTATCATTAGATTTTTAGTTTTTTAATTAAAGTTTTTTGTTATTAGTCGAAGTAATAATAAAATTTTAGCTCGATTTTTAATTTCAAACTTGTGTAATATGACTAACCAGTCCTCTGGCGATGTTTCTAAGTGAAACATGACGAATAACTTAGACTCATTATATGGCAGAGTTGAATTATACTTGCATATAATAAAGTTGAACTAAGTTGGCGATGTTTTTGATTAAAACATGACGAATAACTTAGACTTATTATATGGCAAAGTTGAATTATACTTCCATATAATAGAGTTGAACTAAGTTGGCGATGTTTTTGATTGAAACATGACGAATAACTTAGACTTATTATATGGCAGAGTTGAATTATACTTGCATATAATAGAGTTGAACTAAGTTGGCGATGTTTCTGATTGAAATATGACGAATAACTTAGACTTATTATATGGCAGAGTTGATTTATACTTGCATATAATAGAGTTGAACTAAGTTGGCGATATTTCTGATTGAAACATGACGAATAACTTAGACTCATTATATGGCAGAGATGAAATTATACTTGCATATAATGGAGTTGAACTAAGTTGAATTAACCTAGATCCGCCATATTGACAGAATCAAACTCAGATTGGAACTAAGTGCATTTGAGTAGGGCTAACAGAGGAATAAAGGTTGAGAACCTCGGCCAGTCTTTGTTCAAATCTAACCTCGGCAACAAGATCGTAGCCACATGCTTAATGAGAACCCAAGTGAAACTTAAATTCACATTTAGGGGTAGAGAGCTGGAGAATGATGGTTAAAAGTTTAAAATACTTAGGGACTTGGTTTAACACTTGTTGAAATTTTCAAGAAAATTTACAAGTTGAAGATAAGCCGAGGTAAAATTGCAAGAAGTACATACGTACTTGCCGAGATGACCAGGCTTGTCCACCTCGGGGAATATAGAAAACAGAAGTCTTGATAAGAAAGAGTAAAGTGGCAAGTTTAGAACCAGCACTTGTGAAAATACTTTTACAATGTTTTCAAGTGTTAAACTAAGGCCGAGGTAAACAATCAAAAAGTTATGTCCAAGGTAATATACCATGAAGAGGTTATACAGATAAAGGTACACTTTGAAGACATGCAAAAATATTCTAAGTATGGAAGCAGTAAAACATGCAAACACTTGAAAGAAGAAATTATGCTTGCATTTAAAAGAAAAAAAAAAGAAAAAAGGCACTTCGGCCTACAGAAAGATTACTTGTTCTGATACAAAAAGGGCACATCGGCCAAATACAAAGCTGACATTGTTCAAAAACAAAGTATTACAGCTAAGAAGGAAACAGAGAAAGAATACAAGGAAGAGTAGGAATATCCTAAGTGTTAGGATTGGCTTCATCGACTGGTGGTGTTACACTCTTGTCAGCCTCTACCTCGGCATCAATCTCACGCAATATGTCATCAAGGCTCTTATTGGCAGTTTCGACCTCGGCTTCAGAAGTGGTCTTTTGGACCTCGTCCTCCTCATCCTGAGTCAAGTCCAAGACTTGCTCATTCAGAGTTGGCGACTTAGCCACAGCAGAGCCTTTAGCATCAACTTCCACTTCGGCCTCTTTGTTTTCTTCTTCTACTTCGTCTTCTTCTTCTTCTTCTTTCCCCCCAGTCTTAGCCTCAGATTGGCTTGAAGCAAGAGGGAACGGCAAAGCAAGTCGGCTTTTATCTCTGAGGGGAGAGTCGTCGGGGACAGCCAACTCCTTCAGAGCAACCATCCAACCAAGGGTGTAACCCTTGTTGCATGCCTGTCTGACTTGTCTTTTGTACTCCTCGCGGACATCGATTGCCCCCTCGGTATAGGCCTTCTTGTTCGTCGCTTTGATTTCAACGTCTTTTGTGGCCAAGGCCCTTCGAAGTTCTTCTTGGGCTTCGGCAGTTTTTGCTTCAGGCTCTTTTATTTCAGCTTTGAGGACCTCAGCAACAGCCTCTGTAGCACCGGCCTTTTCTTTGGCTTGGTCTTGGGCTTGTTTAGTTGCCTTGGCCTGATCTATTAGGGCTTTCATTTTGGCTTTGGCATTATTTAACGACTTAAGCAAGCCAGTAGCCTCCTTGGTCTTGTGGACCAACTCCTTCTTCATGTCCTCAATCAGTATCGCAAAGAAGTGGGCGTGTTGGATCGCCTAGAAAAAACAGAATGAACAAAGTTAGTAAACTTTTTTAGTATGGAAACAAAGAATGAAGAGTACCAAGTGTTAGGAATTTACTAGTATAGAGTGCTGCACCATCAGAGTGAAATTTTCATATTCACTGACCTCGGCCATACGGTTGAGGTCAATGGAAAGGAGCAACGCAGTGAAGAGGGCAACGCTGACCTCAATATCAGATGCGCTATCGCTGGCTCTGATTAGCTTGTCCTCAATTATGATAGAGAGGGCCCAGGGGTCATCAACTTTAAGAGAACCCGAGATGGCTGCAGAGTTCGACCTCAGCTTCTTTGACTTAGTGGATTCGGAGGGGTCAGCCTCGGCGGGACTTTTCTAGGTGGCGGAGGTGCTTTTCTCAACCTCGGCCAGTTTGGATATAAGTAAAGTGTCCTCAGAGTCGATCTGAGTCACTGTTGCCTTGGCTTTGGCCTTCTTCACCCTTTTTGGCTTGGCCTTTGGTTGGGATTGCGATGGTGAAGATTGGACTGTGACAACATTGGGGATGTCGGCTAGAAGTTCTTCAGCGACGGCCTTGGTGTGCCGCATCTCATCGGCGGCGACAGCGACTATAACCTTGGTGCCAAAGTGAATTGTTGATAGTGCAGTGGGTGGGTTGGCTAGATCGACAGCGACTATAACCTCAGAACTTCGGCGTTTTCGGCTACGAGTTCTACCAGCAGGAGTGTTGGCGGGAACTTGGCGGCGGCGGCGGCGGCGTCGACGCTATGCTGGAGGAATTAGTTGGGGAGTGAATGTTGATGGTTGCTTTGCTGGATCAGATGTTGAGGCTTGGTCAGCCCGTGGTGACAAAGTGGTAGGAGGGGTTGTTACTGAGGGTAGAGACTTGCTCTTCTTGGAGACGTCAGGCAATATAAATTTATAGGTCGGGATGTAGTTGAGCAGCAAAGGGGCCTTGCACTGATTGACAGGCAAGCCCAGTAACTTCTTGAAGTCTTTGCTGGGATAGAAGGTTTTGCGGAAGTCCTTTGGTGGCTGGGGAAGAGCTGCAAGTAAAAAACAGACATTAGAACATATGAAAGGAACAAAGTAATAAAGACTTCAAAGCAAGAAAAGTAACACTTGGTTCTTACCATTACCCTCTTTAAAGACTGATCGGCTTAAGGGGTAGAGATGGAGGCCATCATCTGGTGGGAACTCCCAATTGCCCGAGATGATGAAATAATCATCTCTAACACCTTTGTTGGAGTCTAGGAGGCCGGCAATAAGTTTGTACTCGGTCGACCTAGGCTTAAGGTAGTAGATGTAGCCTTTTTCTGATTTAAGGCCACACATGGTATAGCAGTACTGGATGTCAGCTAGAGTTATCCTAGCGTTCTCTTGACTAGCTAGGGTAATTATATCGTTAATGACTCTGTAAGAGTTAATGGCTAGCTGCATTGGGTTATGTTTATAGTAATGAAGGACTTGGCGAAAAAGGATGTCAAGAGGGAACCTAAGTCCGCACTCAATGAAAGCGACTACTGGGAAAGGCATGAGGTTGTCCTTGAGTCCTCCTCCCTAGCTAACTTGAGTTGGACATCGACAAGGATGGAGAACTCCCTCCTAAAATGCTCAAGTTTTTCCGGGGTATCTACTCTCCACCTAAACATACCCATGATGTCGGCTAGGGGGACAAGGTGTGAAAATTTAGAAGAAAGAGGTTTGTGTGGGTTTCAGGGACCTCGGCCTAACTCAAAACAGAAACTGGGGCAAGGGTTTTTCAAGATCAAAGGGAGTTTGTTTTAGTTTTCCTAGTTTTGTGATTTCTCTACCAAAACCCAACCCTAATCTATGTAGAAGTAGAGAATTGAAGGCAAGAATCTAGAAAATGCAACAAGGAAATAGAAAAACAGAGAAGCACAATGATTCAGACTCAAGAAAACAAATACGAATTCAAGAACACTGAATAAAATGTAGATGTGCACAAGTCGAAGATAGTGGCAAGTTGCAAGAACATCAAGTATATAAACGGTTTGTGTGTGCATGTACGGACCTAGAGGTGGATTGGACAAGCACAGAATCGCAGAACAAACATGTTTGATACATGAATGATGAAATTTAAAACGCAAGCAATTATTCAAGAATATGGATGGATTCATAATAGCAGTGCATAAACATAACAAATTTCGAAGTAAGTCAAAAACTGAAAAGAGGGGAAACAGTGGCTTACCAAGGAAAATGACGACAGAATAAGGTCGCCGAAGTCAGGCAATGATGGTAGATGTAGCAGAGTGGTGGATGCTTCATCAGAGGAGGTGAACAGAGTGGTTGCAAAAAGCTCGAAAAGTCAACAATGGAGGTTGGGGATTTTATTAGAGAGAAAAACTTGAATGCAGAGGGAAAGCAAGAATGTAAAATGAAGAGACGGGGAGAAAGAGATGTTTTGTTAAAACGCGAAAGGGTGGCAAAATCATAATTAGTGTGCCTAGGACGACGTGTCTGTCAGGCGGTGCGCGCAGAAGCGACGCGACCTGGTGGCGCGTGTCAGGTACGGATCAATAAGAAAAGACGCGTGGCAAAAACGGTTGAGAAGTCATGCGTGACAACTCATGTGCAGATGGAACTCTTAGAGTTCTTGATTTAATGAAGCAAAGACCTCAGCTAGGGGGACGATCTCGGCTAAGGAACTTAAAGAACTTGGTTCTTAGTTCTAAGGCATTAATAAAACACACTGTAGTCTTGGCCGTGAGGAGCCGACGTATGATGACCTCGGTAATGAAGGATATGACAAGTTTTAGCCAATGTGCTATGTGGTTAAATGATTTAGGTTCCATCACCTTAGGATGTCGATGTAATAGAACCTAGGGGGCAGTTGTGGGGACATATTTTTGTGGGTGACAACACGTGGCCAAGGTGGCATCGAAGTGCAAGCCGGGGTGCCATGTGTCCTGATCATAGCGACGAGATAATCTCGGCTAGGCCGAGATTATCTACGGAGATACCGGAATCCGAGATGAGCAGATAAGGGATAAGAGTCCTAGAGTGGAGGAGGACCTCAACCTGGATAAGGATAAAACTCTTAGGGAGTTTATCTTTATTTATTGGAGAGTCCAGGATGAGCATTGAGCCAGAGTCCAAGAGAAGCTAGGCTTCTATAGAGATCAGGTTAGTGTTGGCTATAAAAGTAAGGCACCCTCGTGGGTCTAAGGTACGCTTTTTGTACTGTGGCTAGTGAGTTAAGCATTGTTTGCTATCTTTGAGAAATAAGTTAGTACTAACTTGATCGTCGGAGTGCCCCCAGGTGGACGAACCACCGCTGGAGTCTTATCTTTCTGTGACAAGTTGTTCTGGCGCAATCTATTCTGCCGGTGTTCTCCAGCTGGGTACCTGTTTGGCAGTGTGGTCAGAAATCGACACATACAGTATCTATGCATGTATATGTGATAATTTTAATTAAATTATTTATGTGGATATTTATATATAATATGTAAAATTATTTTAAAAGTATGTTGTTGTATGAGCACGAAATAATCTTCTCGTATAATCCTGTTGATCAAGTTTGCACTCCTCCAAACGTCGTCGCTTTGTTACCTGAAAACACAAACGTGAGCTAACCGGCGGGTGTGTGCCGGAAACCCCTCCTATGCCTAAGTCAGCAAATAGACAATAGACAAAAAGCTCTGTGTCTTCTCAAGTCAAAATTGTGATACCTGTACATAGGTCCTGTTACGAGCTTTTATAGATTCCACCTGGCACAATCCTAGTAGGACTCTTATTCTCCAATGTAGAGTCCTCCTAGGAATCACACTTCTGAAAGATAATGCTTATCCTTCATCACCCTCCTCACTGCTTAACCGAGTGAGATGGTTCTACCGCGGTAACATCACCGAACAACCGAGCTACACCTTATCCCTCGGAGACTCAGCTCGGTGCGTCAACAAGCGACGCTTAGCTCGGTCATTGTCCAACTTTACCTTGCATCTAAACACTATGACCGAGCTGATTATTACCACTTCGCCCAAGCGAACTATAACCTTACTTCGACTGAGCTAATAGAGCAAGGTCCAATTACTGAGTCCTTTTCACTACGGCCCATAGATCGGTCCATTATAATATCTGGGCCTAGCTTGGCCCTAACTGCACATAAAAACTCCCTCTCAATTGCCCCTTAATTCCATCTATAATGCATGATTTGGGATTATTCTTCTACAGCTGAGCTAGAAACATTCAAGCCAACCGAGCTCACTTTCCACCGAACTACCGATGAGGCCAGTCCATAAACATCTTTTCAAGTGCTCTGCACGTCTGAATCGTTTTCTATTCCATTGGACACGTGGCTGGCTCCCATTGGCCAAGTGTAGCTGTCACAGCCGTCTTCGTACTCCGCAAATTTTGAGCAGTCCCGCCCAAATCCATGCTTTATACAAAAACCCTACTTTTTGAACCATACACACCACTGTTCATTTTCTTGCACTCGTCCTCTGAGCCTCCATTTTCACCGTCATAACTCTTGCAAAGTTTGCGTCTTCGCTACCATCCTTACGGTTTTGATCCTCATCCCTTTATCTCAAAGCTGTGAGTGGCTCTAACTGTAGACAACCCATTTTTGACCGTCCTCAAGACTTGGACGTCATCGTTTGAACACTCGGTGATGATCCATGTTTGTGTTCGTTTGGAGTTCCCGGAGTTCTCGGCTACGCGCCTTGCCTCAGGATCTCCGAACTCGACCCTTCTGTGTCTGGTTTTGCACCAAACACTTGTGCTCTGCCTTGGAGGGGGAGGGAATGCCTTGTGAGGTATCCCTACACACCACCGGCAGTGGCTAGAGGCCACCGGCTGGTTGTTGTTTCCATCGGCACTATATTGTGCCGGTCGGCACTCTTTTGTGCCGGTCGGCAGTCAATTTTGTCAAAATGACATTTTTGCCCAGCCGACCACTGTTTAGTTGCTTTTTGAGATATTTTAAAGCAGCTGTTTTGCAGTGACTTTCCCTCCATACACGTGTATGGAGGGATGCCCTCCTTGTAAGCTTGTTTGACAAGCTTTACAAGATGGTTGCCTATAAGAGAAGGCCTTCTCTCTTGGCATTAGGGTTAGAAAAGTTTTGGTTAGAGAAGTGAGAGGAAGCTCTGGTTTTAGGGTTTGAATCCTATATCTATTCTATCTCTATATTTCTCTCTTGTTTGTGGGACTAGGTGTTTGTGTCTTACTATTGCACATCAACACCTAGTGTTTCACCTTCCTTTGGCTACTGAGGTTCTAAGGGCTGGTTCTTGAAGTTTTTGGTTGGATTTGAGCTCAAGGAAGCAACAACATCAACCTTTGTGAAGGTGGTCTTCAAGGGTAAGAAACTACCCCTTTTTACCCCATTTTTGCACTCCATTTTTGCATAGTTTAGAACTGTTTTTGTGCTTGGTGTTTAATACAAAAAAGTTCTATTTTTTAGTCCTCTTTATTGTTGGTTAAGAGTGTTTGGTGGTTTGGGTAGGTTTGACCACCCTTAGACCTTGAAAAGGGCTCATTTTTGTGCTTTTTTGTTGAGATATGAGACCTTGGTGCTTGGGCCTCTTCACCACTGAAATCTTGAGGGATTTTAGTGGTGAAGATGGTGCCTTGAGGTCCCAAGAAGGAGAGGGCCACCCCCTCTCCTTGATGTCCTTGAAAATGGCAAGTTTTGGCCTCTTGAGAGAGCATAGTGTTTGATTGTTTGTTGAGCATGTCTTGGCTACATTTTATGTTTATTATGCGCTAATATGACATTGCTAAGTGTTGGTTTTAGCACTCCTTGCATGCTTTGCATAGTTGCTTTGTAATGCCTTAATAGTCCCTTAACATGCCTAGGTTGTATGCCTTTATTTCTAGCATGTTTTAGGCCTAGATCCATGAAGTGTATATGCTTATTTTGCCATGCTTTAGGTCTGTCCATGCTTATTTTGATCGGCCATGACTTGCATTACATAGCTCCTTTGCATTTGGCTTGTTGGCCTTAAGAGCATGAGAGTGTAGCATGCCTTGCTTGCATCATTTTGATGGTTTGGAACCATCTAGCATGCTATTTCAGTCCCTTTAGTGTGCTTGTATGCTTGCCTTAGTAGCCTCTTTAATGCTTTAAAAGCATGTGTTGTATGCCTCATGTTTTGGTCATGTTGCATGCCTTTGATTTCAAGCCTCTTAGATGCCATCTAAGTAGTCTTTTGGGTTTAGTTTTATGTGTTAAAACTCTGTTTTTAGTTGGTTAAGTATTGCCATGTGTGGTTGCACTATGTGTAGTTCAAAGCCTCATTGGTGAACCTTAAGTACTTGGGCCATTTGTTGCATGTTTGACTTGTTTTGTTGCATGATTTGGCACCATGTTTTGCATGATTTTCAGAGCTTTCTATGCATGCTCATTGTCTATGTTTGGTCTCCTTGAGTGTGCTTAAGAGTTGCCATGTTTGTGCCTATGTGTTGGAGCATGTATGGTTGCATGTTTGCATGCATTGTGACTTCACCTCTTTAGCATTTTGGCCAATAGTTTTAGGCCTATTTGGGGCTGCCTAATCCATGTTTAAGCCCACCCCATTGCTTGGTTTGCATGCTTGCCTTGTATGCTTACTTGCATGTTTGCATAAGTGCCTTGCATTGTCCATTTTGCATACTAGTTGACATGTCTAGGATTGCATCATATTGGCATGCATGCTAAGCCTCTTGACCAAGTCATGATGGAGGTTTGGCACCCTTATGTGTTTGTTTGCTTTGTATGCATTTGAAATAGAAGTTGCACTCTTGGTTCTTTGGGCCGTCATGCATGGAAATACGTGATTGGTGGTCCGAGAACCGAGGCACATCTTCCTTTGAGTCAAAAACATGATAAGGAGTGTGTTTGGTGCATACATGCTTTGAATTACATTGCCATGCAAGTTGTGTCCTCTGCTGCTGTGAGTTACAGGTTCTGCAGGCATTTTGTGCCGACCGGCACTGTTTAGTGCCGACCGGCAGTCTACTGGCAGCCGATGGATGAATTCAGTGCCGGTAGCCACATCCTTCAGCCGGTGGTGTTCTACCTCAGCCGGTGGTGATCTCCAGTGTCCAGGGAAGTATTCCTGAAGTTTTGGCAGTCTTCGGAGGAGGGAAGCAGGGAAAACAGAGGCAACCATGCATGGCAGTGCGATTCTGAGCGGGTCCCTGGCGCGTGATGCATCTTGCCCTCTTCCCGAGGCATTTACTACGTTAATTAACTTAGTTAATTTGTTAATTAATTTAGTGAATTTGTAATATTTAATTAGCTTGCGTAGTTAATTATCTGTATTATTTTTTTGGTCCCTCCGAGCGAGGGCAAGTCTGTAATAAGTGTGGGTGTGTGGGTGTATGTCTTCCAACCCCATTTCTTTCTACCCTTTTATTTACCTGCTTATGATGGTAGATTAGGGCACATCTATTTCAGCATACCTTATGCTATGCATGCGTGCATCCATGCATTTGTCTAAACATGCATCGGGCTCGGCACATCATACAAACTGCATTGTATTTTCAATTCCAAATTGAATACGTGCATCGAACAAAGTGCATTTCACATGCCATTTTTAGGGTTAGCCGAGCCTATCCTAATTACATGATTGTATGCGATCCATTAGACACTCTAACATGAACCAGGGCATGCATGTTTGCTAACTAGTTTATTGTTTTGGCACGGAGTACGATGTAAGTATTTTTGCTTTAGCATACCACATGCGTGTGAATGCTAACATGACAGTATGCTTACCATGCGGCTAAGTGCTTATATGAGATAAACTGCTTGAATGCCTGTGGGTGGAGGTTGGATTGCCTGAGTTGGGAAAACTCGTTGAAATCTGTGTTTTAGCCTACTTGCGAGTAGCAAATTCCAATGCATTTTCAAAACCAACGGATATGCAATGTTTATTTCCAAATTAGGCAATCTAGTCTATACTTGTTTGCTGCGCGCATAACATAGTAATTCTAGGTTAATAATTGGAATAAGAGCATGTAATGTTTTCAAAATCGGATATCACGGTTAGTAGAGGCCGGTCTTCGGACCGGGCGAAAGGGGGTGCTCATAGCTGACCTTCTCCAATCGTACCCAAGCTCCCGAGCCAAGACCACTTTGGTGATGACGGACATGTGGCCTTAGGCATCGAGTCAGGGTTTCCTAAATTTCCCATTTTAAAATATTTAGGTGGCGACTCTGTAATCTGGCAAAGTAGTCCATGTTTGGCACTACTTTTCAAAAATCTGTTTTCTCGAACGATTTGCCGGATTTGGACTCTTTGGTTCAGATTTAGAACCGTGACAACAAAGGGAGTCCGAGCTGTAGCGCGAGGTCCCCCCGCGGACGTGTTACAGTTTCTGGCGACTCTGCTGGGGATTTTAGAGAGCTTGACTCGAACTCGTGATATCTTGTTTTTTACTACACTTATGTGTTTCTTTGCATTGCATGTGCATTGGTGCGCCTAGGACACCGTGTTGGCCATCTGCTATTCCTGAGCGGTTTGCTGGAGGCTTGTCTTGTCAAGACATGACCATAAGGCTGATCGGTTGCGGGCTCTGCCAGTATGGGAACACAAACCCCGGTTTTACCGGGGCACTCTTTTTGACCATTCGACCTAGTGCATATTCGGATCCATAGTGACCATCCCAAACTAGGACAGGTTGCTTACCCGATATAGGTTGTTTGAGACCGCTGCGTGCGTAGTGAAACCCTAGCTCCTGACAAAATAGGACAGGGAAACCCTACCCCAACATAGGGGTGTTTTGGCTCTCTTTTACCTGTTATGTGCTTTTAGAGTGTATCTCTGCAGGGGAACGCATGTATCAGTTTGCAAGTCTGGGTATCCGGCCTGAGGGCACCTGTATCAGTATTGTCGAGAATCAGTTGTGTCTGTGGGTATCAGTTCAGTTTTGAATAGTGATTCTGGGGAACAGTGTTCAGTAGTAAAGTACAGTTGTCCAGCTACACCCGTGTTTGATCTGTTTGGGGCTGAAATGCTGCTTGTTTTCCGTTTCAGTTCAGAAATCCAGAGGGTCAATCTAGAACAGCTAGTGTCTTCTCCTTGCTGAGGCGAGACTGAACATGACGCAAAATTCAGAAGAGATCGTGGTCATGACGGCCGCGTTGAGTCAAGGAATTACCCCGCAGGATGAGACTACTGTTGACATGTCGCATCCACCCAGGTCGCCTGCCGCACACCCAATTTGGAGCCCCCAACTATACCAGGCTCGCGAGCCTACTACGTTTGAACTAATGGGAATGATAGGTGATCTTCAAAGGTCCATGGCGGATCTCGCCTATGGGATGTCTGTTTCGCCACCAGCTGCACCATATGCCGGAGGCTTTATACCCCAGGAGCCCCCACTACTGGGACGGATTGTAATTGAACTTAACCAACCGGAAATGGCCTCCGGCTATGGCAACGACGCATCAAACCAAGTTCCAGATTAGGCCGAGGCCGGAGACAAAGGCAAGATGAAGGCAGATGCCGACCCTATCGAACAGCTACTGTGGGCAGTAGAGGCTTTGAAAGCCGGGGGAATGAACAAGCAACAGGTATCTGCAGTTGTGACAAAAGCTGTGGAAGATGCTTTCCCCACTCCGCCTGAGGGCAGTTCCAGTCAATCAGAGAACCGGGATAGGCCCCGTCATGCCAAAACGGTTCTTCCCGCTCCTAGCCTTGCATCCGGAAAGAATCAGAAATCCAAAGCCGCACCTGCTGACCCATTCGCTAGTGCATCTAGCAAGAGTGCTCAGGTTCCAAAGTACCTGCCCCGAGGGCGCAGGGTCTTCCATCCTCTCTACATGCCTTTGTCTAGGGCACTTCTGATTTTGGCCAAAAAGGGGCATCTTACACCCCTCGATCCTAGGCCGCTCCCCAAACCCCTTCCAGCAGGCCATGATGCCACTCAGTACTGTGCGTACCACCAGCAGACTGGTCATGCTACTGATAATTGCTTCCGCCTCCGTCATGAGGTACAGGATTTGATTGACAACAAGGTTATCCTCCCGCCTACCTCGGCCGAATCAGTCACTACAGAATTCTTGGATTTTGAGGACACAGATACCGAGGACACAGATACCGCAAGTGTGTAATTAGAAGGTGAACCGCCTGCGGGCAGTGTCTGGTACATTTTTGGATGTGGCGTTTGGCACGCATTTTTGAGCATCTGCCAACGCTAGTTTTGTAAATCCTGACTTGGGTGTCGAGTCAGTCTTTTGTTTTGTTTTGAGTCTGTCTCTCTGTACTGAGTCAGTCTTTTTGCTTACAGGGTCTGTCTTGTTGTAATGAGTCAGTCCCTTTTGTATAGTATACCCGATGATTCCGGGGTTGTTGCCTCGAACACCGTTTTACCTTGTCATTACCTGTTTTGTTTACCCTTTGAGTCTGTCTCAGTTAAGGAGCCGGTTACAATCAGGGTTTTGAAATGAAACAGCTGCGGCTACCTCGTTTTCATGCTTGCTGTCAGTTTGAGCTAATTGTGCCGGAAGATGTGAATGGAACGACGGTACATTCTACCTACTCTCTTGTGCCTTGAACTCGTTTTAATGACCTAAGTTTTTCAAAACCTTTTTTTCGTACACTGCGGTGATAAAAACGAAGAGGAAGGAATTCCTTGGGTTTTCGCAAAACTTTGATCGAAATTGAGAGAAAGAAAAGCACGTTGAGCTCTTAATGAATGAAATCATGCTCGTCAGCGTGAGTACTGAGAAGGACCCTGGCTTGATCCAGACTGGTTCCACACTATCTTTAGCGCAGGCGATGTGTCGCTTCCTTAAAAACTTTCAAAAACAAAATATTTTGCGCGGTCCTGTGAAGACCTGTGTGGAATCGCTCTTGAGATTGTGCAGCCTAGGATCGCTCTCAGCCTCAAGGTTCAATCTATCTGTTCCGAACCTGGAATTCGTTCAGAATATTCAAGCAGTCAGCCGCCGTGTAATGCCCGTATGGCCCAATTTGAAGCAGCCCTCGAGCAAGAGGCCTCAAAGTTAGATCAAGGAGATCAGATCCCACCAAGCAAAGCTCGAGAAGCAACCATGAAGGACTTTTTCTGCAAGTCAACATAACAGCCGCTCTTTTGGATACAGAGGGCTTCGATTTCAAAAACCATTTGGCATGGGCTAGCTACACTTTTACCCCTTGAGAGGCTCGCTGGGCCGAAAACCCTGAAGGGCGGCCCAGGCAAAAGTTAGAGCAAAGAAAAGAAAAGGAAGCAAAAAATACAAAATACAAAAAATACAAAAAATGAAAAAAAATACAAAAAATGCAAAAAAACAAAAAAAAAATGAAATGAAAGATCAAAAATTGAAAAGAAAAGAAAACATAGCTCGCAAGGTCGAAAACCTGTAACAGGCGCCTTGGCAAAAATTAGAGCCTAAAAAGTGAAGGTTAAAATACCCGAGTGTACCTTAACCGGAACTACGTAAGGCTTGATTCCCATGTTTGGGATACGTAGGCAACTTCATCCTGAAGTCCAGCCCCCAACGCTTCCATAGCGTCTCAGTCCATGTCATGGTTTTGATTACTTTTGCCTCCTCCGAATCCAATGTCTCGATTGTAGCAACCCGGAAGCTACGCAGCCAACTTCCTCTTGAAGTCTAACCACCAACACCTTCCAGGCGACTGTGTCCATATATTGATTCAGACCATCTTCGTCTCCTCCGTGTCCGAGGATCCGATCGTCATCAACAAGGACTGGCTTACAGCATGCTGCGGTATCATCCAAACAAGGGGCAACTTTCCGTTGCCATGCATTGTCATAAGTTGCCCTAAGTCATCATCCAAACTAGGGGCAACTTTCCGTTGCCTTGCCCCTCCTTTAAGCAAGGGGCAATTTTTCCATTGCCTCTGATCCGAGGTTGCGCATCTCGAGGGCGAGTTCGTGCTCGTTGGGCATTGATTGCTTGCAAAAATAGTTTTTGAAAATTTTTACTAAGGTTGACTATTTTCTCGAAAACTATTTCATTTTCCAAAACTGGACCACTTTCTTGGACTCAAAAAAGGAGAATTTTCAGTGCTCAAGGCCTGATTGGCATGATTTTCAAATCAAAAACTGAACAAGTGTGTTAACTCGACCCTCACTTTTGGTCAAAACTGTTTTAGGAAGAAAACAAAAATGGTCAAGGTGACGAACTAGGGGCACCGCTGAGTCAGGTCTTCTGTCTTTCCCCCATCCACACACTTGCCCGAGAGGCACCCTATCTACCAGAAGGAATGGCTGCAAGCTAGCTGTATCGGGCGTGAACCCGCAACCTCTCATTTACCCGTCAACCATGCCTGGGGAGGGATTCAAAATGAGAGAATAAAGAATAGAGAGAAGTGAGTTGAGAGAAAAGTAAGGAGAAGGGTTTTATGAGAAAAACCGAGCTTGAGGGCCGAGTGATGTGAGTATCGCAAATCAGAAAGGGTGGGAATAATACCCGGAGGAATTGGCTCCTCGAGATCTGAGGTCTTTTGTAAACATGTCTGTGTGTCGTGTCTTTTGATTTGTCGGTCTTGTTTTTGGCTTCGAGTCTTTTCCGAGCATGTCTCGTTATGTCAGGTCGTGTGCCTTGGTTTCTTTGTTTGAGTCTGTCTTGCCGTGTCCTGTGGTAGGCTCGATACCCCGGTCATAAAGCCCTTCCTTGCTTCGAAAAGATCGTTTGTGCTTTGAATGCTGTGCCATTCTCTACATTCGTGTGAGGCAGGAGAAGAAAAGGGATGATTTGGGACATCCGGATGTGTTTCAACTATAACTGTTTCTGCTTTCCTGGTCCGTCTTGTCAGATTGGGCTGTTGGTTCAGAATTTGTTGTATGCAGAATGGGCCGAATGCTACGTTCCGGGTTGCGTACAGATCAATCCCCAGCAGATTAGTCCCCAGCAGAGTATGGGCTGTGTATCCAGTTTTGAGCAGTGGTTCGTATGTGTTGTGTTGCTGTTTAGTTGGTTGGTTATCTGATTATTACAGTGCGAGTGTTCAATTGTCAGACAACAAATTATTTTCATTTACATTTGAGGTGTAACATGATGCAATGCAGTGCAAAGTATGAAATATGCAGATATATACAAATGTAACACTTTTTCGGACAAAAAGTTTGTTCCATTTCATATCATCTCTTTCAAGTACATAGTTTTGGAAACAAAAATCTGCTCGTGGCAGTACAAGGTAATCTAACTACCAAAAGAAAAGGGAAGAAAAGAAAAGCAGCAAAATAAAAAAATCTGCAACAGCATCGATGGCCTCGCGCCTAAGGATCCGTCCTCGCCCTCTTCCTGGGCAGAAGCCTAGGAGCATCATCAGGAGCATCGCTATCTGAGTCTGAGCCCGAGCTGTCCCCGGTCTCCTTCTCCGACGACCCCGCCTCCGCCTCCGTCTCTGCCTCAGACTCATCATCTGGAACTGGAGCCTGTGAGCTGCTCTCGACGTAAGTGCGCCCCCCTTTGGTGCGGGGGAATACTCTGCCATCCCGAGTAGAAACGGGAAGTCCAGCTGGAGCACCACCTACTGGGGGAATCTGGAAGGGAGGCTGAAAAGTACAAAAGGCAAATACATCAGAATGCCGTGAGCAGTTAATCAGTGCAGAATGCAGTGTATGAGTACAGTATATACGTGCCGTGAGCAGTTAATCAGTACAGAATGCAGTGTATGAGTACAGTGTATGGGTGCCATGAGCAGTTTATCAGTGCAGAATGCAGTGTATGAGTACAGTATATGCATGCCATGAACAGTGTATCAGATGTTGTGTCATGCATCAGATTATGTAAAAGCAGTTTGTGTATGGTTTGAGGCTGTGGTCAGAGAGAACATATCGGAATGCTGTAAAGGGCTAGGAGGTCGAATGTCCGCTGCAGCATCCCCGTCATGGAGGCATTCATCTCCAGTAACTGCCGGGTGTACTCAGAAGACGCCTGCAAGAGAATCAGATGCATCAGTATTCTGTGGAATATCAAATAAACTGAAATGAAATGACTGTACAGAAATGCAGTAATACATACCGGAGGCAAGTCGGGGACACCGACGAACTCGTGATCAGCCGGCGGAGGGGCGAAGGGGATCTGATAGGTCGCCCCACCCTGCCCTCGGAAAGTCAATGAAGCGGGCAGAGCAGGCCAACCTGTCCCTCGCCCCCGCTGAACTCCGCCCCTGCCGCGGACTCGGGCCCTCCTCGGCGCTCCTCCTCTAGCTCCTGCTCTAGCCGCTGGCGCCGCTGGTCTCTCTCTCTCAACTCGACGGCCACCGCTCAGGGGCCACATGATGAAGGTCCGGACGTACTCCGAGTAGTCGCCCTCGCCTCTGTAGCCGTCTGCCTCCCAGCCGATGGTGTAGTCTGCCATCTGCTCAGCGGTGAAATGCTCGGTATCCCGCATGTGCTCAAGAGGATGCACCGGGACTATCTGCTCAGGTAAGCCTAGGGTCTGGCGCAAGAAGCGCTCGCCCAGGTACCAAGCCCGACAGACCGTGCCCTCCAGCAAAATCCGGTAACGCGAGGTCTCAACGGCACCGGCAAACCGGTCCCGCATCGTCGCTGGCAAAGGAGCCCAAGGCTGCCAGGTGATCTGAAATTGAAATACAGTTGGTTATCTACTGGTATTGCAAATATACAACGGAAAAGCGAAGCTTAAATGAACTGTAAGTAAAAACATACCTCGGCAGGGGTGATGGTGTCGAAATAGCGGCAGAAAAAGCTGAATGTGTCGCGGGGCCGCCGAGTGCACCTCCCATCGTAGCGGCGTGAGAAGGGAACGACTAGAGGAGTCTCCGTCTCCGGCACCGGCTCCAGTCTGGGGAAGTAGGCATAAACCCACAACTGCAAGGTGAATACCAGTACATTTATCAGATAAAGCAGAATACAGAGTAAAGCAGAAATAGCAGAGCCGTGTGTTGTGCAGTGTATTTCGCAGAATGTACAGTGTGAGCAGTGTACAGTCAGTGTAAAGCAGAATATGTGTGTGCCGTGTGTACAGTATACAGCAAGTGTAAAGCAGACTACAGTGTGTGCAGTGTGCAGAATACAGAAAGTATAGAGTAGAAATGTAAAGCAGAGGAGAAGACGTACCTCCCAAGCTCGCCAGTAGCCTCCGAGCAACTGCCCGCTGCCACGGGAGACCGAGCTCATGTACCCGTAAAGAGTGGCCAGGGCGGCGCCACCCCAGTCATAATGCAAGGTGTGTCGGACGTCCACCAGTGCGCTGAGTAGGCAGAGAGGCACGGTGTTCGCCCGGTCGGCGAAGAGGGTGGTCCCTAGCAAAAACATCAAAAAGCCGCGCGCGTACTGCTCTACGGCCGCCTCGGTCATCGGAGCCGCCGCCACCAACGCAGGCTGCACTCTAAACTGCACCTCGAACCAGGAGTAGCGGACAAAGCCTGGACGAGCAAGAGGTGGCGCCTCGCTAAGCAAATAGATCTGGGTGGCGGTCCACTCGTCCATATCCGTGTCAAAGGGGATCGGATCACCCCCCACCCCGATGCCTGTCAGCGTCGAGAAGTCGTAGGGAGTCATCGTCATGTCTCCCGCCACGGATAGGTGGAATGAATCGGTGGTGTCCCACCACCTCTCTGCCAGCGCAGCGAGAAGAGGCTTGCAGGCAGTAAGTCGGGTCAGCCCCCTGCAGAAAGCGCCGAAACCGGCATGGTCCACGATGCGTCGAACCGCCTCGGGAAGCTCCGCGTACCAATCTCGAGCGGCGACGTTCCCATACCCGCGGATGGTATGGGAGTCTCCCTGTTTTCAAACAAATAGTTGCGAAGCAATATGAAATGTACAGTTCTGAGGAAACATGTTAAAGTCGGTACAAATCTAGCATGCGTGCAAGTTTTTCAGATTCAAACAGATACCAGGTGTCGGTGCGCCTACGGTGGACTACAGTATGTGATGTGTCAGCGTGTTTTGAGTAAGCGCAGTGTAAACATCGTGCACGTGTGCACATTTTTCAGATCCAAGCAGACATCAGGTTTCAGTGTACTACGGTGGACTACGGCCTGTGATGTGTCAGTGCTCCTGTGGGGGTCAGTATAAACATAACATGTGTGCGTGCTTTTCAAAGTTCAAACAGATACCGGGTGCCGGTATGTTTCGGTGAACTACAACGTATGATGTGTCAGCGTGTTTTGTGTGGTTCAGTGTAAATACAGCATACAACATGTTTTCAGATTCAAATAAGTGCCGGGTGCCAGTAGATTTGCAGTGAAGTACGGTGTGTGCCGTGTGTTTGGGTGGTTAAGGCTAGTGCAACGTGGGTGCATGTGTCCGTCTCAAACAGATATCAGTTGCAAGTGTGATTGCGATTAACTACAGTGAACAGTGTATCAGAATCAAGCAATTAAAGAACGGAAGCAGCTATGGCAGTTGACAGTCTACAGTTCTACATTGCAGAAAATAGAACAGAAAAATGTTACCTCGGAAGTGCCGAAGGATAGATGAGAGGTCGGCTCGCGCAGGAGAAGCTCTGGGTCCAGAGCCCTGTCGAAACCGCGGAAGTGGCGGAGACCATCCGGAGGCAGGACGTGGATTGCCGGTCGGTAGGTCGCCGAGTCAAACGGGCGCTCACTCAACGGGAGAAGCTCGACCCCGGGATCCATCTCATGATCTGGGGGAGTCCCGACGTGGGGAACACCGTCGGCCATGGCAATGGTAGTGAGAAAATGGCCGGAAGAGCTGGAATGTGAAAAGTCAACCGAAAAAGTCAACCCCGAGCGGGCCGAAAATGGTCGGGAAGGCCGGAAGATGGAAAGGTAGGGAAATGAAGAGGAAATCAAGGGGAACAAGTCCCAAAAAGTGGAAATAGCAAAGGATGCCCCGAAACGGAATTTCAGTCGGTGGAAAATGTCCGAAACGCGAAGAAAATCGCGAATCCGACGACGAAACGGGCTTGGAACGCGAAGAAAACAAGGAAATAAGGAGAGAAAACACTCTAGAGAGAGGGGGTGAGAGTTTTCAGCGGTATAGAAGTGAAAAGAATAGGGTTTCAAGCCCTATTTTAAAACACCCGAAGCGAATTGTCAAAACTGCCCCCGATCAGGCATTTTTGGCCGGTCGGCACTATTTTGTGCCGGTCGGCATAATATTGTGCCGGTGAAGTCATTCTTCAGCCGGTGGCCAGCCGGTGGCCACCTAGTCCAGCCGATGGTGTTCCCACAGCCTTGTTTAGGCCATATGAGTAGTTTTGGGTCTCCATAGCTCAAGAAAGTGCAAGAAAGTGCATCTCCGATGCTCAACCGGCCTCCGTTTTGACCTCGGACCCTGTCTTCTGTGCGTGGCGCTCAGATTCGAGCAAAGATTGTATCCTTTTGTATCCTTTTGTCTTTTATAAGATTCAAAAGTTGTCCCATGTGCGTTGCTTGCATTCATCACACTGCCCGGTGCGTCGCATCGCGCCATTTTGCACGTCCCTTGTGACTTGCACCATTTTGCATTTCTGCGTGGCATGCGTGTCACACTTGCACTGTTTTACATTTCGGTGCGGCATGCGTGTCACACTTGCGTTGTTTTACGTTCCGTGTGGCATGCGTGTCATACTTGCACTTTCATTTTGCATTTCATTGCATCTCGAGGTACGCGTGCCTCGTTTTGCATTTCATTTTACAATCAATGAGGTATGTGTGCCTCATTTTGCATTTCACTTTGATCTGCGTGAGGTGTGCTACCTCACGTGTTTCATTTTGCATTTCACTTTGATCCGCGTGAGGTGTGCTACCTCACGTGTTTCATTTTGCATTTCACTTTGATCCGCGTGAGGTGTGCTACCTCACGTGTCTCATTTTGCATTTCACTTTGATCCGCGTGAGGTGTGCTACCTCACGTGTCTCATTTTGCATTTCATCTTGATCCGCGTGAGGTGTGCTACCTCACGTGCATCATTTTGCATCATTTTGCATTTCATCTTGATCCGCGTGAGGTGTGCTACCTCACGTGCATCATTTTGCATCATTTTGCATTTCATCTTGATCCGCGTGAGGTGTGCTACCTCACGTGCATCATTTTGCATCATTTTGCATTTCACTTTGATCCGCGTGAGGTGTGCTACCTCACGTGTTTCATTTTGCATTTCATCTTGATCTGCGTGAGGTGTGCTACCTCACGTGCATCATTTTGCATCATTTTGCATTTCACTTTGATCCGCGTGAGGTGTGCTACCTCACGTGTTTCATTTTGCATTTCATCTTGATCCGCGTGAGGTGTGCTACCTCACGTGTCTCATTTTGCATTTCATCTTGATCCGCGTGAGGTGTGCTACCTCACGTGCATCATTTTGCATTTCATTTTTCATTCCATCTTGATCCACGTGAGGTGTGCTACCTCACGTGCATCATTTTGCATTATTTTGCATTTCATTTTGATCCACGTGAGGTGTGCTACCTCACGTGCCTCACTTGCATCATTTTTACATTCCAGTGGGGTATGCGTGCCTCGCTTACATCATTTTGCATCATTTCGCATTCATGAGGTATGCGTGCCTCGTGTTCATCATTTTACATCTTGAGGTATGCGTGCCTCGCTTTGCACTTCATTTTCCATCCGATAAGGTATGCGTGCCCCATCTTGCATCCCATTTTGCATTTCATCGCGCTATTTTGCGCACCGCACTTGCATTGTCATGCATTACACCGAAACCCGGTCTGGCGAGACCTTAAACACGCATGGTCTAGGAGACCTTAAATCCTCGGGAGGTGCAAGACCTTCGGTGCATTAAGGTGCACACCTCATTGCATTTGGCATGCATTCCATCGCACTATTTCGTGCACTCGCGTTGTCTAAACGCATCGCGCTGTTTCGCGCAGTGCACTATCTCGTGCATTACATGTCGTTCGCGCTATTTTGCGCGCCGCACTTGCATTGTCATGCATTACCCCAAACCCGGTCTGGCGAGACCTTAAACACGCACGGTTTAGGAGACCTTAAATCCTCGGGAGGCGCAAGACCTTCGGTGCATTAAGGTGCACCTCATTGCATTTGGCATGCATTTCATCGCGCTCTTGCGCATTGCACTGTCTTGTGCACTGCATCTCAATTCATACATCGTTGCCCCACACGGGTCTGGCGAGACCTTAAACACGCACGGTCTAGGAGACCTTAAATCCTCGGAGGGTGCGAAACCTTCACATGCATATGTCATGCATCGCATTTGTATATACTGCATATGTCATGCATTTCAAAAAACAAATCAAAAAAGAAACATGCATATGTCATGCATCGCATTTGTAAATAGTGCACATGTCACGCATTCCATTGCATTTTCCCCAGCAGATCGCATCACTTGCATTGCCTTATCCATTGTAAATATCCATTCCATTGCATATTGTAAATATTGCATTTTAGTTGCATGCATCCACTGCATCACCTTCCATCCATGGCTTGCGCCTTTCCTTGTTGAGCTTGGTCTGGTATGTGCTCATACTTTTCACGTCGAAGCATAGTTCTGCATGTGTACGCGCCTATTCCACGTTGGTATGTTGGTTTGAGGGTTGCGGCACCTTTTCTGTGCTAGACATGGCTTGTACGTGTACATGCCCTTCCTAGGCGAGATTTGGTTTGGCCTGCGTGCCATATCCATTTGTATCATTCTTCCATTCCATTTGCATTGTAGTGTTGCATCCGACATTAGGATCATTATTCTTTCCTCAGCGGCTCGTCACCCCACTTATGTCAATTCCACCCAATACTCGTTCTTGTGTCTGTCTACATTACTCATAGTTCTGCATGTGTCCGCGCTTTGAGGGTTGCGGCACCTTTTCTATGGTAGACAGACTTGTTACCTCCATCAATCTATTTGACATTTGTGTGGTTTTGAACCGCTCATGATTGAATCATGATTCAATTGCTTTGCATTTAGTTTGCATAGTTTCAATTGTATTGCATATCATTTGCATTGTTTATACATTGTTTTGTATATATTGTATCTCATTTTGCATTCATTTTGCATGACATGCATGTTGCTAACAATATTGTACCTGTTAAGTTTGCTTTCTTTGCAGGCACGATATTGTATGTACGGTTCATTCGAGGCCGGTGCAACCGGACGAGCCGCACAGGTATTGTATCTCCCGAGTGAGACGTATTGAGGATTGCATAATTCTCTTACACCCTCTCTGCATTGTAGTGTAGTTTGGCGTATCTAGCTTAAAACTGTTGCATGCGTGCTTCGTTACAGCTTTCTTTGCATGATCATAAGTTATGCTCGGCTTCTTGCATTGTCTTGCATTTTGCCCCTGTCTTCGGGCACATACCTTGCTTGTCTTGCATGTTTGTCCAAGTCTTCGGCCTTGTCAAAAATGGGTCGTCTCTGGGCTTTGACATTCACTCCCGTCATTGTTATGACTTTCGAGTTCTGTCAAAGAGGGGCAACTGTAGACACCCCATTTTTGACCGTCCTCAAGACTTGGACGTCATCGTTTGAACACTCGGTGATGATCCATGTTTGTGTTCGTTTGGAGTTCCCGGAGTTCTCGGCTACGCGCCTTGCCTCAGGATCTCCGAACTCGACCCTTCTGTGTCTGGTTTTGCACCAAACACTTGTGCTCTGCCTTGGAGGGGGAGGGAATGCCTTGTGAGGTATCCCTACACACCACCGGCAGTGGCTAGAGGCCACCGGCTGGTTGTTGTTTCCATCGGCACTATATTGTGCCGGTCGGCACTCTTTTGTGCCGGTCGGCAGTCAATTTTGTCAAAATGACATTTTTGCCCAGCCGACCACTGTTCAGTTGCTTTTTGAGATATTTTAAAGCAGCTGTCTTGCAGTGACTTTCCCTCCATACATGTGTATGGAGGGATGCCCTCCTTGTAAGCTTGTTTGACAAGCTTTACAAGATGGTTGCCTATAAGAGAAGGCCTTCTCTCTTGGCATTAGGGTTAGAAAAGTTTTGGTTAGAGAAGTGAGAGGAAGCTCTGGTTTTAGGGTTTGAATCCTATATCTATTCTATCTCTATATTTCTCTCTTGTTTGTGGGACTAGGTGTTTGTGTCTTACTATTGCACATCAACACCTAGTGTTTCACCTTCCTTTGGCTACTGAGGTTCTAAGGGCTGGTTCTTGAAGTTTTTGGTTGGATTTGAGCTCAAGGAAGCAACAACATCAACCTTTGTGAAGGTGGTCTTCAAGGGTAAGAAACTACCCCTTTTTACCCCATTTTTGCACTCCATTTTTGCATAGTTTAGAACTGTTTTTGTGCTTGGTGTTTAATACAAAAAAGTTCTGTTTTTTAGTCCTCTTTATTGTTGGTTAAGAGTGTTTGGTGGTTTGGGTAGGTTTGACCACCCTTAGACCTTGAAAAGGGCTCATTTTTGTGCTTTTTTGTTGAGATATGAGACCTTGGTGCTTGGGCCTCTTCACCACTGAAATCTTGAGGGATTTTAGTGGTGAAGATGGTGCCTTGAGGTCCCAAGAAGGAGAGGGCCACCCCATCTCCTTGATGTCCTTGAAAAGGGCAAGTTTTGGCCTCTTGAGAGAGCATAGTGTTTGATTGTTTGTTGAGCATGTCTTGGCTGCATTTTATGTTTATTATGCCCTAATATGACATTGCTAAGTGTTGGTTTTAGCACTCCTTGCATGCTTTGCATAGTTGCTTTGTAATGCCTTAATAGTCCCTTAACATGCCTAGGTTGTATGCCTTTATTTCTAGCATGTTTTAGGCCTAGATCCATGAAGTGTATATGCTTATTTTGCCATGCTTTAGGTCTGTCCATGCTTATTTTGATCGGCCATGACTTGCATTACATAGCTCCTTTGCATTTGGCTTGTTGGCCTTAAGAGCATGAGAGTGTAGCATGCCTTGCTTGCATCATTTTGATGGTTTGGAACCATCTAGCATGCTATTTCAGTCCCTTTGGTGTGCTTGTATGCTTGCCTTAGTAGCCTCTTTAATGCTTTAAAAGCATGTGTTGTATGCCTCATGTTTTGGTCATGTTGCATGCCTTTGATTTCAAGCCTCTTAGATGCCATCTAAGTAGTCTTTTGGGTTTAGTTTTATGTGTTAAAACTCTGTTTTTAGTTGGTTAAGTATTGCCATGTGTGGTTGCACTATGTGTAGTTCAAAGCCTCATTGGTGAACCTTAAGTACTTGGGCCATTTGTTGCATGTTTGACTTGTTTTGTTGCATGATTTGGCACCATGTTTTGCATGATTTTCAGAGCTTTCTATGCACGCTCATTGTCTATGTTTGGTCTCCTTGAGTGTGCTTAAGAGTTGCCATGTTTGTGCCTACGTGTTGGAGCATGTATGGTTGCATGTTTGCATGCATTGTGACTTCACCTCTTTAGCATTTTGGCCAATAGTTTTAGGCCTATTTGGGGCTGCCTAATCCATGTTTAAGCCCACCCCATTGCTTGGTTTGCATGCTTGCCTTGTATGCTTACTTGCATGTTTGCATAAGTGCCTTGCATTGTCCATTTTGCATACTAGTTGACATGTCTAGGATTGCATCATATTGGCATGCATGCTAAGCCTCTTGACCAAGTCATGATGGAGGTTTGGCACCCTTATGTGTTTGTTTGCTTTGCATGCATTTGAAATAGAAGTTGCACTCTTGGTTCTTTGGGCCGTCATGCATGGAAATGCGTGATTGGTGGTCCGAGAACCGAGGCACATCTTCCTTTGAGTCAAAAACATGATAAGGAGTGTGTTTGGTGCATACATGCTTTGAATTACATTGCCATGCAAGTTGTGTCCTCTGCTGCTGTGAGTTACAGGTTCTGCAGGCATTTTGTGCCGACCGACACTGTTTAGTGCCGACCGGCAGTCTACTGGCAGCCGATGGATGAATTCAGTGCCGGTAGCCACATCCTTCAGCCGGTGGTGTTCTACCTCAGCCGGTGGTGATCTCCAGTGTCCAGGGAAGTATTCCTGAAGTTTTGGCAGTCTTCGGAGGAGGGAAGCAGGGAAAACAGAGGCAACCATGCATGGCAGTGCGATTCCGAGCGGGTCCCTGGCGCGTGATGCATCTTGCCCTCTTCCCGAGGCATTTACTGCTTTAATTAACTTAGTTAATTTGTTAATTAATTTAGTGAATTTGTAATATTTAATTAGCTTGCGTAGTTAATTATTTGTATTATTCTTTTGGTCCCTCCGAGCGAGGGCAAGTCTGTAATAAGTGTGGGTGTGTGGGTGTATGTCTTCCAACCCCATTTCTTTCTACCCTTTTATTTACCTGCTTATGATGGTAGATTAGGGCACATCTATTTTAGCATACCTTATGCTATGCATGCGTGCATCCATGCATTTGTCTAAACATGCATCGGGCTCGGCACATCATACAAACTGCATTGTATTTTCAATTCCAAATTGAATACGTGCATCGAACAAAGTGCATTTCACATGCCATTTTTAGGGTTAGCCGAGCCTATCCTAATTACATGATTGTATGCGATCCATTAGACACTCTAACATGAACTAGGGCATGCATGTTTGCTAACTAGTTTATTGTTTTGGCACGGAGTACGGTGTAAGTATTTTTGCTTTAGCATACCACATGCGTGTGAATGCTAACATGACAGTATGCTTACCATGCGGCTAAGTGCTTATATGAGATAAACTGCTTGAATGCCTGTGGGTGGAGGTTGGATTGCCTGAGTTGGGAAAACTCGTTGAAATCCGTGTTTTAGCCTACTTGCGAGTAGCAAATTCCAATGCATTTTCAAAACCAACGGATATGCAATGTTTATTTCCAAATTAGGCAATCTAGTCTATACTTGTTTGCTGCGCGCATAACATAGTAATTCTAGGTTAATAATTGGAATAAGAGCATGTACTGTTTTCAAAATCGGATATCACGGTTAGTAGAGGCCGGTCTTCGGACCGGGCGAAAGGGGGTGCTCATAGCTGACCTTCCCCAATCGTACCCAAGCTCCCGAGCCAAGACCACTTTGGTGATGACGGACATGTGGCCTTAGGCACCGAGTCAGGGTTTCCTAAATTTCCCATTTTAAAATATTTAGGTGGTGACTCTGTAATCTGGCAAAGCAGTCCATGTTTGGCACTACTTTTCAAAAATCTGTTTTCTCGAACGATTTGCCGGATTTGGACTCTTTGGTTCAGATTTAGAACCGTGACAACAAAAGGGAGTCCGAGCTGTAGCGCGAGGTCCCCCCGCGGACGTGTTACACTAACCTTTTTGCTTTCCATTTATTTTGTATAGTATAGCAATATATAGCATAGTATATGTATGTTTTTCAAAACACACTAGCACAATTTTCACATCAATGAGAAATAACCACTTGGTCCCAAAAACCATGCGATAGATCCTCTACTGGATTCACAAACAATTTGCCACATGATGCTCTTGATCTAAAATAATACTACGACCGTGATAGGGACTTGTTTGCCATAGATGTGTATTAGACCGAACTAGAAGCCTCACCTATTGACCGAGCTAGACCTGGAGTCACGACCGAACTAAAAACCATCTTACCCAATGACCGAGCCAAAAACCTGATGCCCCTACTTGAGTGACAACTGATCTAAGAACGGGCTGCATCCCATTGAACCATACTAGGTTTTACTTTTATTTATCCTTCTTTTTTAGCCCGGTTCAGCGATCTGGGCATAACATTTTTTATCTTCACTTTGCAAACTTTGACTAGGTTGGTTAGGCACACCTTTGCACGCTCAACTGAGATACTCAACGTCATCTCAGCACTGAGCTAGAATCCCGAGCTAATTTATACATAATTTTATTTGAAATGGGTAAATACCGGTTCTTGGTAAACTCACTTGGGGCTATTGCTGAATTCCGTAAGGACTACAACATCCCCGATGATGTTCATCTCTCTTTGGCCGAACTAGATATCACGCTAGATTATGCCCGACTCAACTCAGCACCAACTCTTACCGAATAATCAACGGCATTATCGAGCTAAACCGTCGGCTCGGTCTCAACCTCGGATTGGCTGAGCTGTTCCACCAATACTCACTCGGCCAAAATGACGACGGTTGGGTGTATTATTTAAGAATAAGAAGAGGCCAAGAGAAAATAATTAAAAATACACCGGACAAAGACTTGAATGATGACGACTTCTTCTGGGTTTCTGGCAATTTTGAAGACTAAGAAGCCCAGATACTGGGCTACAATATTAATTGGAATAAAGGGACTGCTGGTAAGGTTACCTCGGTTCTCTTTTTGTTTACTATTCCTAGCTATAATTTTACACCATGCTAACCGTTGTCTTTGTCCTCCTTCTGTGTAGATCTAGACCATCTAAAATCACAGTACCGATACGCCGATCAAGACGCCTTTGGCACCGCACTACGGTACCGTCACCGGGGTTTGATCGAGCTACTGAACTTCGAGCCGACATATACATATAGCGGAAAGAGGAAGACCAAGGTAACCGACTTCTTTCTCGAACCATCACCAGAACCAGATCCAACTCTCCCCCAAATCAACCTCATTTCCTTAACCAAAGAACAAGAGATGGCCAAGCGCCGAGCTGTTCGAGCCTTGATCACCGAAACAACATCAACTCAAGCCGGCGGGGTTCAGACAGAGACACTACAAGCCGGTCAAACACGCGAAGCTCTGGTGGCCCTCCCAATAGCTCGAGCTTCGTCATCCCGGTCGAGGAAGCATGCTCGCACTTCCTCGACCGAGCCATAACACCTTGTGGATGAAGATGACATCGTGCTCCCTTAGTCCACACAACCGAGCCTGGAACCCGTGCGTTCTGACCGGGCTAGCCCTTCAGAGTGGACGCCAAGAATGACTTACAAGAACCGAGCTATAACAAATACCGACTCAGTGGTTACAGAAAAAGACCACTCGTTTGCCTTCAACCTCACCAAGAGCGTATGCCTGCCAGCCGACATGGAGCATCACGATCATTTGACTGAGCTGAAGGCCATCTGCTCGGCCACAAAGTCGATGGTGCTAGTAAGTTCTCCCTTTACTTGTCTTTCCAATTCACACATCTGTTTGCATGGTTTTAATCATAATTGATATCTCTCCTTTTGCAAGCCATGCAGAAGAATCACGTTGCTCACAAGCGCGTGCTAGAGCTGCGTAAGACAGCACGGCTGGCTGTTGCAAATGCCAACGCCAAAACGGCCGAGCTAAACGAAATGAAGCAAAAAACGACCGAGCTAGAATCTGACAATGCCCGACTTATCGAGCTAGTCAACGCGGCGGAAGCGGATGAGCAGAAAGCTTTGGCTGTGCTAAAAGACCGCTATTTGTGCAAACTGGCCAAGCTTGAAAAGAAAAAAGATGCCAAGATCGCTGAACTGAAAAAGAGGGCGGACAATGCTAAAAACCGCGGCTACAAAGAAGGGGAGGCCACCTATATCCTGCAATGTGAAGCTGCTAAGGACATATTTATCAAATGTGGATGGAAGATAGCTATGTAAAAGCTCGGTTATAGCTAAGAAACTGAGGTCTTTTAGAATCCTCCTCCCCACTTCATTCCGAGTTATATGGCGGACTACGCCAATGCCATTCAGCAAAAAATTCTTCAAGTAGGGGAGGAAGAAGAGGCATCCCCAGAGCCCAACAACGCCCCAGCTGCTACCAATGATCCTGGTCTTCAAACCGCTCAGTCAGCTCGGATGAAGCCCCCGGTGCCCAGTACGTTTGAAGATGTGACCAACCTTCCTGCTGGAACCGGGCTACCAAGTGGTGAAGCTCGAGTTGACCTGGATGCAGATCTGGATGATCTATTTGCCTGATCTTGTATTTTCTTCTTTTGATACCAATTTTTGTAGGTATTTGTAGCTGGGCTGAAGCCCCACCTCTCGTAATGCAGTTTTTAAACTTGAATGAAATCCACTGTTTTGTTCGTCTTTTTGTTCAGTTTACTCCATACTTGCATTTATTTTTCAACTTTCAATTGTATGAGAGCTCAACTCTTTGCTTGGTTTCTGTGTTTTATCTTTTTTCAGACCGTGATACCCATCTCTGGTCTATGAGCCTAGTAATCTCTTACTTCTTTAGCCCAGATCCTTATCTTGGCTGAAGAGAGCTAAGTGTTGGTTATTCCTGCCAACCTTTCTTCAGCCCAGATCCTTATCTCGGCTGAAGAGAGCTAAGTGTTGGTTATTCCTTCCAACCTTTTTCAGCCCATATCCTTATCTCGGCTGAAGAGAGCTAAATGTTGGTTATTCCAGCCAACCTCTTCAGCCTAGATCCTGATCTCGGCTGAAGAGAGCTAAATGTTGGTTATTCCAGCTGAAGAAAGCTAAATGTTGGTTATTCCAGCTGAAGAGAGCTAAATGTTGGTTATTCCAGCCAACCTCTTCAGCCTAGATCCTGATCTCGGCTGAAGAGAGCTAATGTTGGTTATTCCAGCCAACCTTGTTCAGCCCAGATCCTTATCTCGGCTGAAGAGAGCTAAATGTTGGTCATTCCAGCCAACCTCTCTAGCCTAGATCCTGATCTCGGCTGAAGAGAGCTAAATGTTGGTTATTCCAGCCAACCTCTTTAACCTAGATCCTGATTAGGGCTGAGCAAGGAATCCGTGAAATCCGTAATCCGATCCAGTCCAGTCCAATCCGATAGGTTTGGATTGGTTTTTTGAATCTGCGGTTCGGTTCCGGATTGAAGAATTAAAAATCCGTAGTCTACAGATTGGTTCCGGATTGAACCCCACGGTTCCGGATTGGAACCGATCCGGACCGTATACAAATAATCTATATTTTTATTATACATCCTCCTCCATAGTATCTTCTCTTATTCTATATAAAATCTAAATTCAAACCTAAAACCGTATAATATCTCCTTTTATTACTTTTGTTTGTTAGTTTTTAGTTTTAATTTGTAATGGTCTAAATACTTATGGTGAAACCAGTTTTCTTATGGTTATTTAAATTCTACAACAGTATGTTGCTATTATAAAAAAAACATGTTGCTATTGTGGAACTAATATAGCGCTATGTTCATATTTTATGAAATTAAAGTGTTATATATATATATATATTTGTTATTTAATTATGTGAATCCGTAGTCCTAAACCGATCCAATTCGTATTTAAATGGATTGGTTTGGATTGGTTCCATGATTTAAACGGATTGGATTGGTTCCAATTTTTCAGAAACCGTAGATAGCGGATTGGTCCTGGTTTTACCCCAATCCGGTCCAATCCGGACCATGCTCACCCCTAATCCTGATCTCGGCTGAAGAGAGTTAAATGTTGGTTATTCCAGCCAACCTCTTCAGCCTAGATCCTAATCTCGGCTGAAGAGAGCTAAATGTTGGTTATTCCAGCCAACGTCTCCAGCCTAGATCCTGATCTTGGCTGAAGAGAACTAAATGTTGGTTATTCCAGCCAAGCTCTTCAACCTAGATCCTGATCTCGGCTGAAGAGAGCTAAATGTTTGGTTATTTCTGCCAAACTTCCTGATTGCCCCTTGCTGGCAATGACTGAGAACAATTTTTACGGTAGAAAGAATTGTGCTAAAAACTACTTCTTTTATTTGAAAGAGGGAAGATTACAAGTATTCTATAAAAAAAACTAAAAATAAAATAACTTGAGATTAGCGGTATTTCATGGCCTGGGAATAGCCTTGCTGTCTCCATATTTCAAGTGATATGCCCATTTTCCTGCTAAACCGACTACTCTATAAGGTCCTTCCCAGTTAGGCCCTAGCTTGCCGTCTTCTGGTACCAAAGTGTTGCCCATTACTTTGCGTAATACCCAATCCCCAATTTTAAATTTCCTGGGATGCACTGTTTTGTTATATTTTCTGGATAACTTCTGCTGGTATGAGGCAATGTGAACTAGAGCTCTTTCTCTTCTCTCTTCTGCAAGGTCGAGTTCCAAGGCTATGGCATCTTTATTCAAGTCTGGGTCAAAATTTTCACTTTTAATAGCAGGGAGGCCTACTTCTAGTGGGATTACAGCCTCCATGCCATAGGCTAAGGAAAAAAGTGTTTCTCCTGTTGACCGCTGAGGTATGGTACGGTAAGCCCACTTGCCTTTTGCTTTCTCTAACCTTTTCTTCAATCCGTCCAAGATGACTTTGTTTGATGCTTCTGCCTGGCCATTTGCTTGAGGGTATGCTGGTGTAGAGTTGTAGAATTCTATCTTGTATTCTTTGCAAAAGCCCCTGAAGATTTTACCATCGAACTGAGTGCCATTGTCAAATATTAGGGCCTTGGGTATGCCGAATTGAGTAATGATATTTTGCCAGACGAATTTCTTAACATCTTTCTCCTTTATTGATGCAAGTGCTTCGGCCTCCACCCACTTTGTAAAGTAGTCTGTTGCTGCGAGAAAGAACTTTCTGTTGCCTGGTGCTATTGGAAGTGGTCCCACTATGTCCAGGCCCCACATTGTGAAGGGCCATGGGCTAGTTAATGGTAGAAGCTTTCTGGCTGGTTGGTGTATCTGGTGTGCGAACTTCTGACATTTCTCGCATTTCTTGACATACTTCTCAGAATCTGCTTGCATGTATGGCCACTAATATCCTTGTGAGATTGCTCTGTAAGCCAATGATCTTCCCCCTTGGTGGCTTCCGCATGCGCCTTCGTATATCTCGAACAAAAATGTCTCGACCTTGCTAGGATGGACACATTTCAAGTAAGGTCCTGTAAAGGATTTTTTGTACAACGCCAATGATGGAGAAAGCCAAAATCGCTGTGATTTTGCTCTAATTTTGTTGGCCTCTTTCTTTTCTTCAGGCAGAATGCCATCTTTTAAGAACAGTATGATGGGGTCCATCCATGAAGGGCCTAGTTCGGCACAACATACTTCAGCTGCTTCGGGTTCTTCAATACTTGGTCTGGGTAAGAAGTCGATCAGTAGTGGGTGTGGAATAGATGTATCTGTTATTGAAGCAAAACCTGCCAGCTCGTCTGCTCTACTGTTCTCTTCTCGGCCGATTTGCTCTATCCGAACTACTTTGAACTTCATGATTTTCTTTCTAACTAACTCTTAATACTTAGCCATTCTCTGATCTTTCACCTCGTAGTCGCCTGAAATCTGGTTTACTACTAGCTGCGAATCACTGTAAACCATTAGCTCGGTGGCCTTTATGAAGAGTGCTGATTTTAGGCCTGCTAATAGTGCTTCATACTCCGCCTCATTGTTGGATGTTAGGAAGCCAAGATTGACTGCCTGTTCCACTACTAGACCATCTGGTGAGATGAGGACTATGCCAAGTCCTGCACCATGCCTATTGGATGCTCCATCCACGAAGAGTTTTCATATTTCTCCGATGAATAGTTTCCAGCAAGTAAAGGGGTCGGATGATGTTTTGGGGTCATGTGTGTTGCTAATGTTTTCTTCCAAGTCCATGCCTGCTGTTGGGGTTTGCTCTTCACTATCTGACTGTCCCAAGTTTTTACTTGTTGATGAGTCCTTGCTGGGGACCGCATGGTTTGCCCATTCCTGTATGGCTTGGATTGTAGCTGGGTATCTTGTTCTGGGGGCTACGCAGTTCCCGTGGTACTTTCTACCCCTACTTCGGTTGTTTCGGTCAAGTCAACTGGGCAGATGTGATGACTTCCTGGTGTGAACTCAGCCACAAAGTCTGCTAATGCTTAGGCTTTTATTGCAGTTCTGGGTTGAAACTTGATATCGTACTGCTCTAATTCCACCGCCCACTTCAAGATTCGTCTAGAAAAATCAACTCTCTCAAACAAAGCTTTTAAGGGAAAAGCTGTTAGGACGATTATGGTGTGGGTGTGGAAATAATGTGACAACTTCCTTGAGGCCATCATTAAAGCTAAGGCCAGCTTTTTCAATAGTAGGTACCTTGTTTCAGCATCCAGCAAAGTTTTGCTAACATAAAAGATAGACAGGTGTTGGATTTCTTCCGCTCTGACCAACACTGCGCTAACTGCATATTGTGAAACTGCCAAGTACAAAAATAGCTCTTTACCTGGCACTGGGGTTACTAACAGTGGAGGAAAGGTCATGTAGTCCTTCAAGTTTTCCAAGGCACGGTCGCATTCTTCATCCCACTCAAATTTGGTTTTTAAAGCTTGGAAGAACGGTCGACATCTGTTTGATGACTGACTTATGAACCGGTTGAGTATGGCTGCAAAGCCAGTGAGGTGTTGTACTTTTTGATTGTGTTGGGCCTCTCAAGATCTTGGATCGCTTTGATCTGAGAGGGGTCAGCCTCTATACCACGGTTGGTTACTAGGAAGCCTAGAAATTTGTCTGATCCTACGCCGAATGCACACTTAGATGCATTTAGGCGCAACTTGTTCTTCTTCACAATTTGGAACATTTCATCTAGGTCCCTGAGATGGTTCTTCTCATCCTTGCTTTTGACCACCATGTCATCTATGTAAGCTTCCATTGTTCTGCCTAACAATGGTTCAAACATCTTGGTGGTCATCCGTTGGAATGTAGCCCCTGCGTTCTTTAGGCCAAAGGGCATGACCTTGTAACAGTATAGTCCTCTAGGTGTCGTAAAAAATGTGACCTCCTGGTCTGGCTCATACATAGCGATCTGATGGTAACCTCTATACGAGTCAAGAAAGCTAAGCCGGTTATGTCTTGCCGTTAGGTCCACCAGTTGGTCTATCTGTGGTAGGGGGAAACTGTCCTTGGGGCATGCCTTGTTGACTGTTTTGTAGTCCACGCAAACACGCCATTTTTCGTTTTTCTTTGGCACTACTACAATATTAGAGATCCACCTAGGATAGTGCACTTCTTTGATGCCTCCTGCCTCCAGCAAGTTTCCCATTTCCTCCGTCACTATCTCCGCGTGGTGAAGTGCTGACTTGCGAGTGCGTTGTATAATTGGCCTAGCATTTGGGTGGACATTAAGTTGGTGGCAGATGAACTTAGGGTCAATGACAGGCATGTCATATGGCGTCCAAGTGAACACTTCGATGTTCGAGATTAAGAATTCCATAATCTCAGTTCTCTCCGTGCTGGATAAAGACGAGCCGAGCAAAAAGAACTTCTCTGGGTTTCTTTCATCTATCCTTTCCTCAACCAGGTCCTCTGCTGCCTTCTACTCTACTGCTTTGCCGACATCTGCAAATAATTCGTTGCTTTCTGGCTTTTCCACCATCTGAATGAACCCTTTCGCGGCACAGCTGTCGTTTACTATGACGAAACATTGCTTCGACATGATTTGGTCTCCTAAAACTTCTTCAATCACGCCGGTTTCGTTAGAGAATCATACTACTTGATAGTAGGTTGACGCTACTGAGCGCATGGCATGCAGCCATGCCCTTCCCAAGATTATGTTGTAGGTGGATGGGACCTTCAATACCCAAAATTCCACATGTTTCGTCACGGAGCCTTCCTTGACTGGAAGGATTATTTTGCCCACTGGCCATTCTGGCATTGAGTTGAAACCGACGAGTGGAGATGTCGCAGGAGCCAAGTCTTTGTCCTCCAATTTTAGCTGTTTGAAGGTCTTGTAGTACATTATCTCGCATGAGCTTCCTTGGTCGATCAGGATCCGCTTGATATCGAAATTTTTGACGCGCAACGTCACCACCAGTGCGTCGTTGTGAGGGCAATGCAGCCTTGCTAAGTCTCTGTCTGAAATGGATATGACATTCTTGGCTTCTGCTCTGCCTTTTTTCACGGTTGGTTGTGCACTTAGTACCTCTCTCAAATGCTTAGCCTTTTTGATCATCCCCCTGAGCTCACATACCCGCTCAGGTTTGACGACTCCATGTATGACGTTTATTATGCCTTGAGGTGGACCGTCGGCCGGCATCCCATTTGGTTTGTTGGGATCCTGTGGGGCTGGCTGTGTTCCCCCTTCTATATACTGGTCCAAGTGTCCAGCGGCCACTAACTCTTCCAGATGCTGCCTTAGTGGTGTGCAATTCTCAGTGCGGTGTCCCTTTTCATCATGGAAGGTGCAGCATGACCTCTCATCGTAGCCTCTTTGTGCTTCTCCTAACTTGGCTGGCCACCAAACGAAGGGTTTGTTACGTATCTCACTGAGAATCCGGTAGATAGGTTTATTGAATACGATGGTGATGGTAGTGCGGACTCTTAACTTCCTCTTTTCTAGGTCCTCTCTATTGGCTCGCCTGCCTCACCCATTCCTGTTTGGTTGCTCTACCGTGTTGACTTTTGATGTGGTCTTTTTATCTGGCATCGCTGCTGTGCCAGATTTTGCTTTAGCACGGGCGCTATCTTCTTCTACTTAGATATGTTGATGTACCCTCTCCATTAGGGCCTCCATCGTGAGGGGCGACATCATAGTAATTGAGTCCCTCAATTTGTTTCTGACTGGTAAACCCCTTTTGTATTGTGTGATCGCGAGATTTGTAGGGCAATCCCCAATCTGGTTGAAAGTCTCCCAATATCGATTGTTGTAAGACCTCAATGTCTCATTTTCACCTATGTCAATGGAGAGTAGTTGATCAATCTCCACTGGTGTCTTGGTGTTCGTTATGAATCTAGTCACAAACGCCTCTGCCAATTGTGCCCATGAGGTGATGCTGCCTTCCGGTAGCCTTTTGAAGCAAGTGAGACCTAGGTCACCAAGGCTAGATGGAAAGAGGATACACATTAGTGCCTCGTTTCGTCGGTATACTGCCATAACCTGGCGAAAGTGGCTTAAGTGCATGTAGGGGTCTGTCTTCCCCTCATAAGTAGTGAATTTAGGCTGGTGGAAGCCTGAAGGTAATGGTGCGTTCTCTATTGCCGAAACGAATGGCGAGCTCTGTAACCTTGCTAAAACCTTATTCGCTGGTTCATAAGCAAGGCGCGACATTGGCATCCCTACCTCAACATTCCCATGTGTCCTAGGGGCCAATCACTGTAGTGTTGAAACCCTACGGGGGTCATGAGTCCTGGTGTCTTTCTTCCATCGGGGCCTCTTCTCAAGCACCGTTCGTAAGTCCGTTGACTTAGGCAATTCCGTATGCCTAGATGTCGTCTGGTGCGTGTGTGAAGGGTAATAGCTGCTTCCTTTTGTATGTGACCTTTCAGTCCTCGTTCTCTCCAACCTGGAGTGACGAGTCCTAGTAGTCCTCGATTGAGTGTCGCCTGTTCTAAGGCTCCTGCTCTCTGCTTGCGAGGGCGTGGTATGCCTGTCACGATGTTTCGAGTGGCGAGGGGGCGTGTTGCCTTTGCGCCCCTCTCCTGTCGCCACCCCTTTTCCTTTTATCTGGCGCTTCATTGCCTCCATGTCTGCTGTCATTCTTTTTATTAACTCGTCTTTCTTTCTCACGCGATACTCTAAAACTTGAGGATCCAGCCTTCGCCTCTGTCTTTCAGGACTTTGAGAGCGACGGGGGCTGGTGCCCTGCCTCTCTCTTGTGTCCCTCCAGGAGTTCCGTCGCTGGGATTCTAAATCCGCTATGGGAGGGATAGAAGGTAAACCTTTGCGCCTCCCACCCCCCTCCGGGGTTTGCCCATCAATAGCAGATTGCGGCAAGTCTTCATTGTGCGCTATTGCTTTCAACTAGAGAGGAAAACTTTGATCAAGAGGTTTTGTTCTTTGTGTTTTTCCTACAAACGGCGCCAATTGTACAAGCACGAAATAATCTTCTCGTATAATCCTGTTGATCAAGTTTGCACTCCTTCAAATGTCGTCGCTTTGTTACCTGAAAATACAAACGTGAGCTAGTCGGCGGGTGTGTACCGGAAACCCCTCCGATGCCTAAGTCAGCAAATAGACAATAGACAAAAAGCCTGTGTCTTCTCAAGTCAAAATTGTGATACCTGTACATAGGTCCTGTTACGAGCTTTTATAGATTCCACCTGGCACAATCCTAGTAGGACTCTTATTCTCCAATGTAGGGTCCTCCTAGGAATCACACTTCTGAAAGATAATGCTTATCCTTTATCACCCTCCTCACTGCTTAACCAAGTGAGATGGTTCTACCGCGGTAACATCACCGAACAACCGAGCTACACCTTATCCCTCGGAGACTCAGCTCGGTGCGTCAACAAGCGACGCTTAGCTCGGTCATTGTCCAACTTTACCTCGCATCTGAACACTATGACCGAGCTGATTATTACCACTTCAGCAGACGTAACTATAACCTTACTTCGATCGAGCTAACAGAGTAAGGTCCAATTGCTGAGTCCTTTTCACTACGGCCCATAGATCGGTCCATTATAATATCTGGGCCTAGCTCGGCCCTAACTGCATGTAAAAACTCCCTCTCAGTTGTGATATTTACAATGTAGAAGAATAAATTTAACTTATATCATGCTATGAACGTGTAACTTAATTTAATATAGTATAAGTCATAATTTTAATTAATTTATATATATATAGACATATAAAATTAAGTTATATTAATTTTTTTATTTGGTAGATTAATTTTAAAATAATAATAAAAAAGTACATTATTTTAAACAACATCACTACTGAAAAACAGCACTGTGAACAATGCTAAGCAAGAAGAAGAAGAAAAAAAAAAAAAGGGCTGAAATAGCACTGTAAGAACAAAGCGGAAAGAAAAGGAAAAAAATAAAAATAAAAATAAAACGGTGCCGTTTAAAAGGCACAGTAGGCACACAGTTGGGGGGTCACTGCTGTGACCCCGCGTCCCTAAAAAAAATATGAACTTGAGAGACTTATAATATTTGCTTGAAGTGGTATTTGATTATAATTTAAATTTTTTTTAATTATGACTTAAAAAATGATTTAAATAAATTATTTCTAATATTAACATCCAAAAAACACATGTATATTGTAAAAATGACCGCACTTTTTTCTTTTTCTTTTCTGTAGTGAAAGAAAAACTTGCAGAATCCGACTCCCAGCAGGGTAGGATTCAACTTTCCTCTTCTTTTTTTTTTCCTTTTCCCTTTTAGGAATGGAATTAGTAATGCTAGGTTAAAAAAATTAATAAAATAATAAATTATATTAGCCTCTCATGAAATTTACAAAAAAATACAACTAGTTTTACAATTTTAACATAATTACACTAGTCTCATAAGATTTTAATTCATGTAACATTTTACTTTTTTATTTTTTATTTTTCATTTTAGAGCAAAAGAAATATATATACATATTAAGTAGTACCAATGTTAAAGTACAGACTTCGCAACTTGATGAGCTGGTTTAACAACAGTCATAGGAAATTTAGTGATAGAAAGAAAATTTAAAAACCTACTAATATCCTTAATGATCTGAACAATAGTTTTCATAGGATTGGCTTCTTATCAGTCCTAAATCAAACTGAAGAGATATTGTTAGGTTCATGGGATTCATTTTTAGGTTTTGTTTTGATAATCTGAACCGTTCACATTTTAGGGTTTGTCGAGTATATCGTTTCTGCAAAAAATCTAGTCGATCGGATAAAGGCAACCATGTGTTTGGATCAATTTCGTATAAAAAAAATAAACGGTGAAAATATAAACGATTCATATAAAATTAATCCAAATGTGTTGTTACTGTTATCCGATCGACTTAGTTTTTTTAAGGAATGATATATACCATGAATCTTAAAATATAAACAATTTATATCATTGAACCAAAACTCAAAAACCAACCCAATGGGCCCGACTGAATTGTCCAATCCAGTCCCATTTTCATTTTCCAATCTGGATCACGCTTTGTCATTCAAAATGCCCACCAAAATTATTTATTGTCAGTTACTCAAACCTTATATAGATGAGAAAATAATAATATAATATTATTTATATTAATTTTTTTTTTCTTTATTTCTCATTGTAATTTCACACTGTTAAATTAGTTTTAGTCTAACTGTAACAAAGGTCAAAGTAAATAAGCCAAAGCTATGGCATACTTCAGGCAACATTAGTATAATTTACTCAACAAAAAAGAAAATGTATGGTTGAGATCAAAGTTGTTAATACTGTTTCGGACTCAATGTATCAGACAAAGTATTATTTTTTTCATTGGTATAGTATCTACTGGTACCGGTATGTTACCGGATACCATTTTGGATTTATTGCAAATATATTATATGTTTTAAAAATATTATTTACTAACAAATAATTTAACAATACATATCATGAATCATAAATTTATATATAAAAGGGACTTAAAAACACACTATGTCTACTAAATAACACAAATTAAGATATTTCAAAGAGAGTATGGAGCACAAATTTCTACCATTTTAATATTACAAACAACTACAAAAAAAAAAAAAAAAAAAAGGCCAGTATTGTCCGATATTTACTTGATATTATGTTTTCCAGTCGATATTATCTAGTATTGATCGGTATTTAAATGGGATGAAAGTAGACTGTGTAGATACCATTTTGCTTCTAAAACAGCACATACTGACCGATACAATATGAGATTGATTACATTATTTCAGATTTATTAAAAAATTAAATTTCACCAGACAATATGTAATTCTTGATCCTAATATTGTTCCTTTATACTCATACTCCCAAGCTTAACGCACGTAATGTTAAAAGATATAAACAAAAATGCTAAAATTGTCCAAAAAAATTATGTAAAATATAGATATTTAAATTACTAGAAACATTGTTACAGAGAGGGTTTTTACTCATAAATTCCATAACTATAACTTAAGGAAAAGACGAGTCTACCACTAAAATTAGGAACAGTTTTAATCGGGGAAAAGGTAAGTCTAAGAATACCATAAGAATCCAATAGTCAACTCGAGGTTACCATTAGTCTGAGTCAAATTAATACGGTTCAAGCATAATAGAATGTACAGAGATAACGAAACATCCAAAATCAGCAAATCATCCAGGGTCAGAATTGGTATGAATATTAACACTTAAAAATCTTTATCTTTTGGGAGAAAAAACATCACCACATCTTTTAATGTGAATTTATAAATATGAATATTCATACTTTCAATAAATAAAATATTATGAGTTATGAATTTTTAAAAAAGTGTAAGAATTGGTATGAATATTCACACTTCAAAAAAACTACTCATATTTTCTAAAAATTCACATTTTTAATATTCATTAAAATGGTGAATAATCCCAATTTTTAAACAGCTTGGTATTTTTATTCTTAACAAGCATGAACATTTACATTTTAAAAAATGTGAAATTTCAAAGGTGAAAAAGTTTTCACTTCCAAATACAAAAGAGTGAAGTTTTTATATTTTTATATTTTATATAATTTTATATTCAACTAAGATATTGTTTGATATCGTAGAATAATTTTCAAAATATTAAATTTTTTTAAAACACATGCTTACATTGAAAGTTATTGAATTTTAAAATTTGAAAAGAAAAAAAAAATGCGTTGGGCTTTACTCCCGTCCAAAATGTTGTCTAGGCTGAGAACTTTTTATTCCCTTAGCTAATCAGTGAGGCTTTACAATTCTTTTGTACACATACAGCAGTAACTAACTCACGCATATATACAGACATATCTATACATATAGTCTAACCACTTCTCTCTAACTAACTTCCATATCTGTTACACAGTTATAGATCTGCATTCAACAACTGTGAACCTTGAGTCTTGAATTTAGTTGGCATGAGCTCAGGTTCAGTCACCAACTGAGATGATGAAGTAATAGTCTTATCATCCTCCCTCAAGAGAATGGGGCAAGGAAGCACCATGAGCTTGGATTTAAGGAGATGAAATCAAGGAGAGGGAAAAGCTTTAGTAAACATGTAATGACCCGGAACTGTATGACGTCATTATCCGTAATTTAATATGTATTTATGTGATTTAATTGGGAATTATCTGTTTGAATTGGAAAATATCTGTTGAAATGACAACTTCGGGACTGAAATCGATGACCGTAATGAATTCAGAAAATGAAATTGAACACGCCTAAGTGATACCGGGAATTTTTAGAACTATCTGAATCGATAAATTGAAGACTGAAAATTGTCTGATTCGTAATGCCTTGTTTGGCTCAAATGTTTTGGCTTAAGTGCTTATATGTGATATATATGACTTATGGATATAGATGTTTGACCATTCTTGACTCAAACAAAAGAGAGAAATATCTAGAAGAGAGAGAGAGTGAATTCGTGGAGAGAGAGAGAAGAGAAACGTGAGAAAGGGGAAAGCAAGGGAGAAGAAGAGGAGAGAAAAGGAATTCAAGGCTAGATCTCCTCCAAACCAAAGAATTAAGGTAAGATTTCATGAAATTGCTTGTTGATCCTTAATATTTAGCATGTTGATCTCAAGGTTATGGATTAAAATGGAATGATTCATGGTTATTTTGCATGTTTGAGGAAGAGACTCCATGGCTATAGAGATAGGAAGTTTGTATGTATATGTTCATGGATTTCCATCTTAATTTATGAGTTGATCTTGTTATGAGCTATGTGGGATGTGAATTGAAGACATAATAGTTAAAGTATGATGTTTATCAAGTATCTTGAGATGAAATTGGAAGTGGTTTTGCAAAAGGGAAGAAAAGGATGAGATGAAGAAGAAGAACCAGAGTTTCAGAATTTCGCAGGGTGCGCTCGAGCGGAGGGGAGCCCGCTCGAGCGGAGAAATCCATCTCTCAGCAGTTTTGGGGAAATTGTACTGGCCGCTCGAGCGGCCAAAGTTGCGCTCGAGCGGGAAGGCTTATTTTCAGGAAAGTTTGGCAGTTGCTCCACATGATTTTTAACGTATTAATGGCCTTATTTAACATCTTATGAACATGAATTGAAGTAAAGGAAGATTAGATTGAGCATGAGAATGAATATGAAAGAATGTTAAGGCATGTATGATTTAATGTATAATGATGATGAATGTTAAGAAATATGTTATATTGTTGATGTTACAGGACAACGTGAAGACCGTGCACTCGGTATCAAGAATCACTGTAAGTAACATTTTCGTAAAGATATGTTATTATGAATTATGTTCAAAGATAAATGTCATGATATGTTTCAATGATGATGTTTTACGTGAATGAATGTCTTGATTGCGAATCTAGTATGGCATCCATAGTAGTTGAAGTCGTGGGGGCGAGAACATGCAGGCCCATGCGCTTTAGTCATGGGGGACGGCATGGAGGGACAAGCCCACGACCAGTTTACGAGATCTCGGTATGTGTTTAATCGGTGTCCGGGACCGGTTACTCTAGTCGTTTGTCGACACATGATATGTTATGTTATGTTCTATGGAGTATGCCATTACGTATGTTCTATATGATGACTGATTATAATTATGAAATGTTTTATTACGGTTTTATATAAAATGTTAGACTTCATTCACTAACCCCTTTACGTTACTGTTACTTGCTGGGCTTTAGCTCAACCCCGTATATATGTATTTATAGGTGAGCAGCCGGGAAGTCAAGCCTAGGCGGAGTTCTTGCTGAGCCGCCGTTTTGTAAGCCAACCAGAGTTTTGGATGCCTCAGAGCTGGGGCTAGGCCTGGAAGGCCGTTTTGTGAGCTTTCGTCTGTTTTTGTTGTACTTTGTGAGCATTGCAACTGAGCTGTATTTATGGTGGATGATCATGTTATGTATATGTTGTGGGTAATTAACAATATTTTTGGCATGTATATATACCTGTTCATATTATGCACAGCTCTTTGGACTATTTGTTGTATGTAGACGCTTCCGCGAGCCCTATTAATTATGTTATGTACAGTAAGGCCTGTGGTAATCTAGGATTACTGGCCGGTCTCGTCACCAAACTTTTAGGGGCGGGTTTGGGGCGTGACAGAGTGGTATCAGAGCGCACGAGTTAATTACTCACACACGTGTCCATATGAGTTGTTAGGTGCATTAGAAAAGAAATAGGGCATGGCATGAGCATATGTGCATGTGTGTGTGTGTTTTGAATATGGAGAATGAGAACTGTAATGATGCGAACTGTAAATGATGAGACAACAGAGAAATGAATATGTTGAGAACGAAATGTTGTATTTGATATGGTATTATAGACAAATGGAAGACACCAATGCCAGAAACGTAGATGAGACTGAATCCTCTGATGCTAGAATGACTCGATTAGAAAGAATGGTAGAGGCTTTAACAGGGTTGGTAAGACAACAACTAGAACAAGGTCAACAACCACCACAAAGACAGCCATTTCCACCACCTCCTCCACCACCGGTGCAAATGGAACAGATGAACAATGATGATGTTATCAGTTTAACACAGAAATACAAGAAACTGAAACCGCCAGAGTTTGCAGGGGGAATTGAACCCTTAAAGGCAGAGGCCTGGGTCTTGGAAACAGAAAAGATTTTTGAAGTATTTCCGTGTAATAACGTGTATAAAGTGTTGTTGGCAACGTTTACTCTCACAGAGGAAGCTCGAAGATGGTGGATGCTAGTTCGGGATGCAAATAGGGACTTGACATGGAGCCGGTTCAAGGAAATATTTTATGAAAAATACTTTCCACAATGTATGAGGGATAGGAAAATATCTGAATTTGAACAGTTCAAGCAAGGCACTATGTCAGTTGCAGAGTACGAAAGTAAGTTTACAGAATTAGCTCGTTATGCCCCACATATGGTTGATACAGAATACAAAAAGGCAAGAAAATTTGAGGGTGGATTGCACGTTGAGGTACTTGACCGAGTAAATGTATTGAAACTGGAAAAGTATGTTGATGTGCTTGACAGGGCCTTGATGGCTGAAACAAATATTGCGGCTTTGAAGACATCTCAATTAATGACCATGACTGAAGGAGAAAACAAGAAATTTAAGAAGCAGAAAATAGAAATGGCTAGTGAATCAGTGGGCTCCATAAATGACAAATCAAACTTAACCATTAATGATAATACAAAGGGAGGTGTGCCTACCTGTAAAGACTGTGGAAAGCAACATTGGGGTGTTTGTCGCCGTGGAACTGGGGTCTGTTACAAATGTGGACAGAGGGGACACATAGCTAAAGTTTGCCCACAAATGTATTCAAGAAATGAGAAATCCATGGCTAGCGGAGTTAACCCAACAACGACACCAAAGGCAACTACAATAGCTACCTCCGAGGGGAATACCTTGAGACAGGCAAGAGTCTACTCCTTAATTTCAGATAAGACGCAGGAGACAGGCAAAGCGAAGACAGGTACAATTACTTATCTATTCCACTGTTAATGTTGTTACCTATGCAATGGAGAATATTGAACATGGATATAATCGAAATGATGTTAGAACAGATAACTATGATTATGATGGAATAACTTCCCTTTGCTATTACCTTTGCTATGGACTGTTATAGTTACGTTTGACTTGAACGTTATAGAATTTGTTAGTTGACGTCAGCATGTGTGGAATATGTTTATTATATGTCGGATTGCTATGGGATGGATGCATGAACTATTTGAGTACTGAATAGAACCGTTGAATTATCCTCTTGACATAATGACACTTCTGTGAACTAGTGAATGATTATGGAATGAATAATGACACATGACTACGATTATTGATTGGGATTTGATTTTTGATGGGAATTCTGCCAGGATAAGAAAAGTTTGGAGGACCAAACTTCTTAAGGTGGGGAGAATGTAATGACCCGGAACTGTATGACGTCATTATCCGTAATTTAATATGTATTTATGTGATTTAATTGGGAATTATCTGTTTGAATTGGAAAATATCTGTTGAAATGACAACTTCGGGACTGAAATCGATGACCGTAATGAATTCAGAAAATGAAATTGAACACGCCTAAGTGATACCGGGAATTTTTAGAACTATCTGAATCGATAAATTGAAGACTGAAAATTGTCTGATTCGTAATGCCTTGTTTGGCTCAAATGTTTTGGCTTAAGTGCTTATATGTGATATATATGACTTATGGATATAGATGTTTGACCATTCTTGACTCAAACAAAAGAGAGAAATATCTAGAAGAGAGAGAGAGTGAATTCGTGGAGAGAGAGAGAAGAGAAACGTGAGAAAGGGGAAAGCAAGGGAGAAGAAGAGGAGAGAAAAGGAATTCAAGGCTAGATCTCCTCCAAACCAAAGAATTAAGGTAAGATTTCATGAAATTGCTTGTTGATCCTTAATATTTAGCATGTTGATCTCAAGGTTATGGATTAAAATGGAATGATTCATGGTTATTTTGCATGTTTGAGAAAGAGACTCCATGGCTATAGAGATAGGAAGTTTGTATGTATATGTTCATGGATTTCCATCTTAATTTATGAGTTGATCTTGTTATGAGCTATGTGGGATGTGAATTGAAGACATAATAGTTAAAGTATGATGTTTATCAAGTATCTTGAGATGAAATTGGAAGTGGTTTTGCAAAAGGGAAGAAAAGGATGAGATGAAGAAGAAGAACCAGAGTTTCAGAATTTCGCAGGGTGCGCTCGAGCGGAGAAATCCATCTCTCAGCAGTTTTGGGGAAATTGTACTGGCCGCTCGAGCGGCCAAAGTTGCGCTCGAGCGGGAAGGCTTATTTTCAGGAAAGTTTGGCAGTTGCTCCACATGATTTTTAACGTATTAATGGCCTTATTTAACATCTTATGAACATGAATTGAAGTAAAGGAAGATTAGATTGAGCATGAGAATGAATATGAAAGAATGTTAAGGCATGTATGATTTAATGTATAATGATGATGAATGTTAAGAAATATGTTATATTGTTGATGTTACAGGACAACGTGAAGACCGTGCACTCGGTATCAAGAATCACTGTAAGTAACATTTTCGTAAAGATATGTTATTATGAATTATGTTCAAAGATAAATGTCATGATATGTTTCAATGATGATGTTTTACGTGAATGAATGTCTTGATTGCGAATCTAGTATGGCATCCATAGTAGTTGAAGTCGTGGGGGCGAGAACATGTAGGCCCATGCGCTTTAGTCATGGGGGACGGCATGGAGGGACAAGCCCACGACCAGTTTACGAGATCTCGGTATGTGTTTAATCGGTGTCCGGGACCGGTTACTCTAGTCGTTTGTCGACACATGATATGTTATGTTATGTTCTATGGAGTATGCCATTACGTATGTTCTATATGATGACTGATTATAATTATGAAATGTTTTATTACGGTTTTATATAAAATGTTAGACTTCATTCACTAACCCCTTTACGTTACTGTTACTTGCTGGGCTTTAGCTCACCCCCGTATATATGTATTTATAGGTGAGCAGCCGGGAAGTCAAGCCTAGGCGGAGTTCTTGCTGAGCCGCCGTTTTGTAAGCCAACCAGAGTTTTGGATGCCTCAGAGCTGGGGCTAGGCCTGGAAGGCCGTTTTGTGAGCTTTCGTCTGTTTTTGTTGTACTTTGTGAGCATTGCAACTAAGCTGTATTTATGGTGGATGATCATGTTATGTATATGTTGTGGGTAATTAACAATATTTTTGGCATGTATATATACCTGTTCATATTATGCACAGCTCTTTGGACTATTTGTTGTATGTAGACGCTTCCGCGAGCCCTATTAATTATGTTATGTACAGTAAGGCCTGTGGTAATCTAGGATTACTGGCCGGTCTCGTCACCAAACTTTTAGGGGCGGGTTTGGGGCGTGACAAAACAAATCATTAGTTTGATCTTGAGTAGAAATGAACTTCAAATCAAGCGGTTTGGCCACTACCCTTTCTCGAACAAAATGGCAGTCTATTTCAATATGCTTAGACCTTAAGTGAAAGACAGGATTGGAAGAAATAGGAAGAGAAGAGGGAACAAACAAGTCAGAGGGAACAAACAAGTCAGTAAGCAAATAATAGGAAGAGAAGAGGGAACAAACAAGTCAGTAAGCAATTGCTGAAGCCAACACAGCTCTGCTGCAGTGTGAGCAAGAGACCTATATTCAGCCTCAATGGACGATCGAGACACAGTGTTCTACTTCTTAGTAGACCAAGAGATCAAGTTGGAACCAAGAAAAACACATAACCTAGAGGTAGACCTGCAATCAGTAGCGTCCCCAGCCTAGTTAGAGTCAGAAAAGGCTTGAAGAACCAAATGCCCATAGGTAAAATGAAGACCATGAGTAAGAGTGCCTTTGATATATCGAAGCAATCTCTTAACAGCTTGAAATGACCATTAGTAGGAGATTGCATAGATTGACAAGCCTAATTGACAGCTAAAACAATATCAGGTCTAGTAATTGTAAGATATTGCAGACCCCCAACCAAACTTCTGTACAAAGAGGGATTGGCAAAAGGCAAACAATCAGAAACAGAAAAAGAGGGCTTAAGAGCCAAAGAAGTAGCACATGACTTGCAATCAAGCATACCAGCCTTAGAAAGTAACTCAGTAGGATACTTGTGTTGAGACAAATAAAAACCGCCAGAGTGAGCAGTCACAGAAATACCCAAAAAATATGAAATGTCACCAAGTTCCTTCATAGAAAAAACCTTATGCATTTGGGCAAGCAACTGAGAAAGAAAAGAAGAATCGCTCCCAGTGAGGAGGATGTTATCAACACAGATTAGAAGAATGGTAATGTTAGAAGAAGACTTCTTGACAAAGAGAAAAGCATCTGAGTGACTGTTGCTGAAGCCTTAAGATAGCAGAAAAGAAGAAAAGGTAGATGTGGGAGCCAGAAAATTATAGGTACCAGCTTATTGGGCCTAACCCAAACAAGGCTTGCTAAAGCCCCAACTATTGGGCCTATTCGGCCCACCCCCGTCTATAAAAGGAAGGGACCTCATAACATACAGGTAGGTTCTCATCTCTCTGGACACAACACACACCCCTTCAAATGCATATACTATTTCTTCCTTTATACAGGGACTGACTTCATCATCGGAGAGTCCCTGGCCGGCAACCCCGGTTGGGTGGCATCGACTATGTTCATCATTGCAGATCTACAGGGGTGAAGCTCTTCTCTTCGTTGGATCTCCACAACATCCATGTGAGAGGATATTTCATGGTCTCACAATTGGCGCCGTCTGTGGGAATGACTGAATGAGATCAACGAAGAACACAAAAAATATACTGCTGTATACATATATATATATACATATACACATCTATGTATGTATCTATTTATGCTCACAGATTTGATCAAAGCATCGTTGAGTATTAATATTGTTTAGAAAGGTTGTCAAAACAAGATGAGGTTAGTAGCTGTTTTTCTCTCTCTAAAAATGGGTTTCACACCTTTATATACATATATATATACGCATCTATGTATGTATCTATTTATGCTCACAGATTTGATCAAAGCATCGTTGAGTATAATATTGCTTAGAAAGGTTGTCAAAACAAGATGAGGTTAGTAGCTATTTTTCTCTCTCTAAAAATGGGTTTCACACCTTTATTGGTACGAACATCTTTTCGGCAAGTCAACACATCTGCTCGGCTAAATTAATACATGTGTCTATCTATTTATTTATTTATTCTTTGTTTCACAAAACATATCTTGAAGGTGATTCTTCATATATATGCACATGTACACAAGTTGGGTTCGCTTTTTCTCTAATGGCTTCCGTTGATGCCAACCCAAATCTCGGCAAAACCAAAGATCAAAGGTGTCGCATGCATAACGCAGTCTTGCCGACCACATTCTCAGCAAAGCCAAATTCAAAGAGATGTCGACCAAGTGATTCGGCAACATTGCTTATCAAATTCCGCAAATTTGGCATATCATTCGGCATCTTATCAACTATTCTCTACATATTATCTCTTCTTCGGCAACTTATTCGGCAAGTATTTAACACTACACCGCGATATTGCTTATTCGGCTAACATTTATTACTCGGCAACCTACCGCTGAAGTCGGCAATCCGACAAGGCTATTCGGTAGCTCTTCCTCCCTTCTCGGCAACTGACTAAACGGTACTACCCAACTTTACAAATCGGCATCGTCATTATTCATTACTCACATATTTCATGCTGTGCAATTATTCTATTGTTAAAGGAATTAGGACAATGTAATCTGAATCATGTAACTAGAATGACATTGATGATATTCTGGTTTGTCATTATTCCTCTGCATGTGCTTTAAATCTTTCCAACCATATATGGAGCTGTTGTTCTGGGGCAAGGCCTCATGTTCCTTAATTACATCAAACACCCAAGGTAGTTGGTTCACAGTGTGAGTGTAACACTGAAGAATTCCACTAATGGTAGCTGCTGGTTCGATAGATTTCTTTCCTTGATAATTTCAATGTATCTTGCTCACTGTCAATAAAAATCAATGGCTATTCTCATGTTGACCTGCAAAATGGTAATTATGTAGATACATGTTCTTGTATTTAATTTGGATTCATTGATTTTGCTCATGTTTCTACACCTATTCCAGTTAATTTAAATAGTTAGGATTTGGAAAATCTTCTTCTTCACTGAGTACTTGACATGGATGATATGAGTATTTTATTCGACAAGCTATAGTTGGGTTTACATCATTGCTCGGCCAAATAATTCGGTGGTGTCGCGGTAGTGCCGAGTCGCTACCGCCTTGAATCTCAATATAATTCTCGAAAATATCACCACTGCACGGCGCTACTATCACGGCATATCACATTACCGTCTCGGCTTCGGAAACACTATTCGGCTCCGATGTTGCTTATCAACTTACTTATGGTACTCGGCAAACATCATCTCGTATTGCTTATCCTCTGCGATTCGGTACATCATTCGGCCTATTATCCACTGCATATTAACACAACTATGCATATTCGGCAACCACCAACGAACCAACTTACCTCCATAGGCCCAACGAACAATTCGGCAATTTGATTGGCTTACTCGGCATATTATCAACGAGGAGTTTCGGCAAACCTATTGACTTATTCGGCAATTTATATTTTCATCCAGGCTGCATGCATATGATTAACTCGGCTTATCACTTATTCGGCAAAAATTACACCGCCAACATTTCTTGTTCAGCACATTCTTTGACCAGCGCAATATTCCGCATCAAATAATCGGCAACTTTATGTCTTATTCGGCACTAATATCTCGGCTCAGAACTATCATCTTGGCTTGCTGAAATTCACATATGAACATATTAGAGGATTCGTATCGGCTCAAAGGGTCCAAACCCACCAACCCGAGAAGTCAAGAAGTAACCAAAGTATGCCGAAAATTGCGATACGGCTCACATTTTCTGACAAACTGAAATTTTCGAAGCTGTCAAACTCAAGTTTTGCCTATACCAACGTGAAGTACTCATTGAGACGATTCCAACGCAACAAACCGCGTCAAAATCGGAGCTCAAACGAAGCCGTACGGGCCATTCAAAGTTTGCCCAGAAAATAAATTCATTCGCTGGAGAAGATGATCCAGCAAGTTATGAAGAAATAATCATGTGCTTCGCGGTCGCATTACACCCTGTTGATCTAAGTCATTAAATCTATTTTGGCTACAATTACGCCATCAGAAGACTGATCACAGCGATCCAATAGTCCTTTCCAGCTATCTAACGCATTTCGAGTCCATCCGTACAGTCAGAATTTGCAAATTCAGCACAAAATAAATATATACATATATATTAAATAAATAAATAAATAAATAAAAATACAAATAAATTGCAGATTCGATTCCGATATCACCAAGCACCTTACTTTGTCTCGGCTTCATTCTGATATTGCCACAGCACCGAACAGGGGCACGGAATCCGTTTCAAATCATTATCGGCCTACTCGGCAATTTTGGCCCAAGTCAATTTTATTCCTTTCGCATAACAAATCTTATTCAAAAGCAATGGGGCAAATATACGATTGGACAAGAAGCTCAACTCCACTAAATTGGCAACCACTGCCGACCAAGTTCTTAGCAAACCACTGCCGACACACCGCCGACCAAACGATCTCAACTCCACTAAATTGGCAACCACTGCCGACCAAGTTCTTAGCAAACCACTGCCGACACACCGCCGACCAAACGATTGGCACAATCGCAGGTCCAAGTGTAAACGGACACCGATGTTCTGACACTAGTTACTCGGCAGTATATCAACTTTACCCGGCAAGATTATTCGACCATTATTAATTCAACATTATGCATGATCAATATTCGGCAACATTGGCCACAGTATTCGACAAAGCAATTATGCATGATCAGTATTCGGAAACATTGGCCACAGTATTCGGCAAAGCAACATTATTTGTCAACTTTATGCATCGTCAAACTTTATGCAGCAACATTGGCCACAGTATTCGGCAACTTTATTCACCTACCAACATTATTTGGCAAAACATTTGCCCACTCGGACATCAGTCAATTTTCCGCTTTCCAATTGGGGCACATCAGCCGATCATCATCTCGGTACCTTTGATATGCATGTATACTCGGCGAACTTGGTACAAACACTACAAGGACGATTACTTGAGTTACAAACTTCCGCCCCCTTTTTACACAGCTTCAAGCAAGCGCCCGTTTTGAGGCAATACATTACACACTTGGCAGACAGCAGTTTGCATATTTTTGCACGCCGTCATTTTACCAAAGCCGAATCTTCCTCGCAACATAGGGCAATGGGAATCTACATTCCTTCCGACTAACACCTGTCATTCGAAAGCAATGGGGCAAGTCTACCTCGGAATAAACGCAAACCGAGCAACTCGGCAATTACATAGTTGGCCTAATATCTACTTGGCAATTCCATATAAGCGGAGCAATATTATTGGTGATTAACACGTCCACCTTATTCCGTACAGGATACATTATTCAAAATCCTTGCCACTTTGGCACTTGCCACTTAAAATTAGCAAAAGTCTCCAAGTACAACGCAATCTTCGCACTCGGCACAGAGCGCCGTTAGCAAAAGCCTACACCCTTGCCTGGGGTTATAATACCACAGGTCTATACCCTCACCCGGGGGTAATAATACCGTGGTCCAATTTTTGATTGATATATCTACCTTATTTAATCTATCTTATTTGGTTCAGGTAATCATTTCCGTCTTCGGCCTATAGAAATATTTCTAGCTCGGCATAAAAGTCCATATTTGGAAGCAATCTTTGCACTTGACAAAACACTGCACCCATGCCCGGGGGTTAGAATACCGTGGCCTATACCCGTGCCCGGGGGTTAGAATACCGCGGCCTACACCCTCGCCCGGGGGTCATATTACCGCGGCCTACAGCCCTTGTCCGGGGGTAACAATACCGTGGCCCAACGTTATGATTTGTTTGTATTCCTTTCTGGGTTTTAGCTCAACCCCCCTTATCTTATGATCAACATATATACATTTATACATACATTCAAGACATAAGTACATTTATACATACATTCAAGCATGCATGCAGTCATCCATTCATATATTTTATTCATTTATCCAAAGTGCTCTTTATCAAAAAACCTAACAGCTATTTGAACAGCGTAACTTGGCAAGAAAAAACTCTCATTCCTTCTACCGCAGACAATGAAAGTTTTGGGGCAATTGTGGGAGCCAGAAAATTATAGGTACCAGCTTATTGGGCCTAACCCAAACAAGGCTTGCTAAAGCCCCAACTATTAGGCCTATTCGGCCCACCCCCGTCTATAAAAGGAAGGGACCTCATAACATACAGGTAGGTTCTCATCTCTCTGGACACAACACACACCCCTTCAAATGCATATACTATTTCTTTCTTTATACAGGGACTGACTTCATCATCGGAGAGTCCCCGGCCGGCAACCCCGGTTGGGTGGCATCGACTATGTTCATCATTGCAGATCTACAGGGGTGAAGCTCTTCTCTTCGTTGGATCTTCACAACATCCATGTGAGAGGATATTTCATGGTCTCACAGTAGAGTATCAGGCTCCAGGAGCCTGTTTAAGCCCATAGAGAGCCTTCTTTAATTTGCAAATATGAGTAGGGGAGGAAGAGGACACAAAGCCAGGAGGCTGAACCATAAACACTTTCTCTTCAAGCTTTCCATAGAGAAAAGCATTAGATATGTCTAATTGCTTGAGCGGCCACTGAAAATGCAAGACCAATGACAGTAAAATTCTGATAATGGGTTGCTTAGCCACAAGGCTAAAAGTCTCAAAATAATCTATGCCTTCTTCTTGAAGATACTCTTTAGCTACTAACTGAGCTTTGTATCTAGCAATACTTCCATCAGAGTTCCGTTTGATCCTATATACCCATTTACAATCAATAGTATGCTTGTGAGGTAGAAGAGGAAGAAGATCCCAAGTGCATTGTTGGTGAAGAGCATCAAATTCTTCTTGCATAGCCTTTACCCAAACAGGAGAAGTTAAGGCTTCTTTGATAGTGTGAGGTTCAATGGTAAGCAATGTAACATTAAGACACAAAAAGACCTCTTGTTTAGATTTTGATCTAGTAAGCATAGGATGATCGTGGGAACAATGGAAGTGGAAGATGGAGGTGGCAGCAGAGGAAGCTTAACATAAAGAGAATCAATAGGAATAGAAGGAGGAGTAGGAGAAGAAGAATGAGAGGTTGACTGAAGAGAGATATAGGGAGAAATATGTGGAGAGATAGCTGAAGTCGTAGGAGTAGAAATAGGACAAGAAAACTGAGAAGGAAAAACTGGAGAAGAAGAAACTGAAGAAATTCAAGGACAAGGAGAATCCCAGAAGAAAGAAATTAAGGTAGAGGAAGAAATAGGAGAAGCATGAGGAAAAGTGAAGAAAGGAAAACGAGACTCATTAAAAAAAACATGCCTAGATATATGAATTTTACTAGTAAAATGATCTAGACAGCGATAACCCTTCATGGAAGGATGGTATCCTAAGAAGGCACAAGAGGTGGACTTAGGTTGAAGCTTGTTGGTAGTGTAAGGTTTGAACTAGGGAAAGCATTGACATCCGAAGACTCTAAAAATGGAATAATCTAGAAGATGATGAAACAAAACTTCATAAGGAGATTTATTATGCAAAATAGCACTAGACATTCTATTAATAAGAAACACTGAAGTAGCCACAGCATCAAACCAGAAAGAGAGAGGCAAATTTGACTGATGAATGAGAGCAATGGTAGTTTCTGAGATGTGCCTATGTTTTCTCTTGGCTACCCCATTCTGGGCCCGAGTATGATTTATCAAATAAGATCCATGTTGATTATGAAATTCTTTGAAAATTTTTTTTTATTACTTTTAAAATTGATGTAAATAATAATAGTAACATATTATTCTGTTTGACAGTAACATATTAGTCTGTCTCAAAGTAATATGTTACTTTGTTTGATAATTACTCTGTTTGACAGTAACATGTTACTCTAGCAATATTGTCTAAAAAAAATATATATATATATATTTTACTTTATTCTTACTCAATTATTTGTTTTTTCCTTAGGGGGTTTATGCAGAAAAATAAATTAGGCTGTCCTTTTCACCAAGGATTCAATGAGAGGTTTTGACTAAATTTTCCTAATTTTATTGATGAGGCTCCGTGTTTCAAAAATAAATAAATAAATAAAAATCATTTCCTTATACTGGCGAAATTAGGAAACTAACCGAATTATTAGTTTTTTACGCGGTATAAGAAAATTGTTGTAAAAATCATTTCCTTAATAATTTTCCCTTCTTTTGTAGTTATTGGGTTATCAAGTTGTTGATGTATAGATTTTTTATTTTTTATTTTTTGTGAACAGTTATTGGAGAGCTTTCAAAAGTCCTTCCCCACCCTAAATTTCCCCGCCTTACCAGAGCGAGGAGACTTTGATCTAAGAGAGGTGTTGGAGTCTCCATATTTTTTCAATTGAGCGAGCAGTTCTGTCATGTCAAGTTCACTGGTATGTCTATCTCCATCATTTTGTGACAAGTGATGGCACATGTATTCTTTGATTCATGGGTACGGCAATGAAGGAGGTGAGTCCGGCAACTATTTTTAGAAAAAAATGAAGGACGGGAATACAACTCCGGGATTGGGCTGCCCTCCATACATGAACGCGGGGTCTATAGTTTGTACATAAGTCCAGAAAGATGTCCTTTCAAGCAGGGATGGAACTAGGAGAGGATTATGGGGGGCCATGGCCCCCATGTTTTTGTGAAAAATACTGTTTGTCATAACACTCTAAAAATATATGTCATTTTATACATAAAATGGCCCCCTAGTATAGGAAAATGTGTATCTTATTATTCTCCCATCTTGCCTTCTTTTTCTATTTTGCACTAAAAAAAAATTTCTTCATCCTATTAAAAATTGCTTTTATGGTATTTAATTTTTTTTTCTATATATATATAATTTATATATCATATTGTACATACATATGTGTTTGTGCATTTGGTGATTTTTTTTTCCCGACCCCTCCGGTAATGAAATCCTGGTTTCGTCCCTGCTTTCAAGTCTGAGTCGGCTTAGTGCTTAGTACTTCACGTTATGCTCAAGGAAGTTGGGGATATCACAAATCACAGAAAATGTGGCAGTTGGTCTTTGCCGCCTTGCAACATATACTAGAGGATAGCTGTAGCGAATTAGGAATATTCAAATTGATGAATTGACTCCAATTGACAGGAGAAGATTAAATCATCTGCGACCATTCTCGACTTCTCCACTTCATAATGATGAGAAAGGGCTTTAAGAAATACCGCAGATTCACAGATAGAATAATGATGAGGAAGGGTGCCATTTTTTCTTTTTTCTTTTTTTGAGACCTTTAGTTGTTGTAGCACATTCTGTTTTGTGCTCGCACATTTGATGATCAAATTTTTTGTATTAAAAAAAATTCTGTATTATTTAAGAACTCACTCAAAATTTATTTGTAATACAAAATAACAGAGGCAGTGCCAATTCCTCTTGAAGGCTTTATTGGATGTTCTATAGTGTGTGGTGTGGAGGTGGCAGTGATGGGTTGGCAGTGGGATATCACTAATTAAAAATGCTAGACACTTTAAAAATTTTACTAAAAGTTCTACCAAATATTTTGCATGAGTGTGGAACTCACATGGGACCCACATTGTGTGGGTCATACATCTATGTGAAACATTGAGTAAAAACTTGGGTTTGGTTATGGTGTGCAACTTACACCTTACACTTTTTGTGTTCAACTTACACCTTACACTTACACATTTTTTCCCTTGCACTTACACCTTTTGTGTAAGGTTACACATGGTGTGCAACCCACTTACACCTTACACCTTACACTTACACCTTACACTTACACCTTTTGTGTAAGTGGCACATGGTGTGCAACCCACTTACACCTTTTGTGGGTTGCACACCTAAGAAAACTCCTAAAAACTTTGGTAGAATTTTTGAGATCCCTACCATTACTCATCACTTATAGCTTTGTTTTGTGATTGCTTCTCTCAGTTTATTATTTTCTATTTTTTCCCTTTTTTTTAATTTTATTTGAGGACTTTTTCTCTTGTTTATTACACCAAAAAGTTACTCATTTTGTTGGCACGAATATAAAAAAGAATATTACTCCCTCCGTCTCAAAATAATGGTCCTTTTTGGGGAATCTAACTTTTTTTGGTAGTACAATTATTGTACTTTTAAAAAGTTGATTTTCCAAAATTACCTTTTGATAGTACATTTTTTTGAGAATATCAATGTCATAATTGTACTTTTTATATTATTTATGAATTTAAAAGAAGGGCAAAATAGGAAATTTATGTTATTTTTGTACTTGATTTTTGAAGAGAGACTAATATTTTAGGACAATGAAAAATAGAATAAGGGATTAATATTATGGGACGGAGGGAGTACTAAATACTAAGTTTTTAAATACTAGTCAATATGTATTAGTATTTGGGACTTTCAATACTTGATATTTATTAGTATATTGGCCAATATTTTTTGATACAGATTGATAGTTAATTGTATTACCAATATTGATACATTACCCATTATCACTATTTAAAACCATGCTACACACCCATTTTTCACACTTCATTTGTAGAACTCAAGGGCCTGCTGTGGGAAGAAAAAAAAAACAAAACAAACAACATTCAATAGGAAAGAACAAAGGTGTCCTAGAAATTTGCCTAGCTCAAAATTAACAACGAAATAGATTACCTCAAGTCCACTACATCTGAAATATCGAACTTTGTCAAACTTATCATTTTATTTATTTTAAGTCATTGCAAATTACACATACACAAACTAAAATGGAAACAAATAAAAACCTAATTGATTGATAATTGAATGGTTATTTTAACAGACATTATAATCCAATGAAGACTTGAATCATGGTGACTTTCATTAATGGCATGGAGTTTCATCTAATTCTAAATTCTTCTACAGAAAAAGATATCAAGAAATTATTTTTTAATTTTATTTATCTCTCTAGGATAAAATTGTTGTTAAAAAACTTATACATTTGGCAAATACCAAGAACATTAGCTTAGTTGTCATTGAGAAAGTTTATCTAGCATGACATGGACCTTTTTCTTTTTCTTTTTCTTTTTTGATTTTAGTAAGTTTTTTAGATTTTTACAGATAAAAAAAAGGGGTAAATTACACTGAAACCCTCTAAAGTTTATCTTTATTACAGTTTCTCCTCTCACATTTGAGAAATTACATTGACCTCTCTTGTCAGTGTAATTATTTGACGGTGTTAACTTTAAGTTAAAATGACATATTTATCCTTAACCTTTACATATACTTCAAAGGGTAAATTATATTGACACCCCCTGAGGTTTCAATTTAATATGGATTCTCCCTGACATTTAAAAAAAAAAAAACTAATTTAATAAAAATAAATATGAAAAAATATATTTAATTTGTAAAAAATTATTTCTAACCACTCGAAAGATAAAAATTATATAAAAATGATAATTACTTTTTATTTTTTATTTCTTAACCAAATTAATTTTTAATTTTTTAATTTTTTTTTTCTAAAAATCTAACCATACATAACCTAAAAATCTTTTGATAAGTCATTTCTTACGTTGGTAACTTATTTAATTATTTGCTAATTTTACGACATTTTTACTATTTGAGGCCTGTTTGGTAACCATTTCGTTTTCAGTTTTCAATTTATATTTACAAAAATTAAAAAAAAATGTCATAAAAACTTATTTGATAATTTTTTTGGTTTACAAATGGTTGTCTCAATTTGTAAATTTGAGGAAAAAACGTAAATTCAAAAAATGAGTTTACGTTGGTTTTTAAACAGAAATTTAAAAATTTGACTAATAAAATTTTTTTTCAAATAATTTTTTTTTTCAATGAATTTTTTTTTCAACTAATACTAACCGAGGAGGCAATTGGTAATGCTACTTTAAACCTTGGGGAGGGGATTGTAATTTTTAAAATATGAGGGGTGTCAATGTAATTTACCCAATGAGGGCAAAGTTGGTATTTAAAAAATTAAATTGCTAACATCAGCAAAATCTGTTAGTTGAAGTCAACTAACTGAAGGAGTAATATGTAATGAAACTTTAAATCTCAAGGAGGGATGTTTGGTAGAGTTTTTGAAATTTAATTTCACCCCTTAGTTTGAGTGTGTTGTTTGGTTATAGCTCTAGAAATTAATTCCACACTCACTTTTCAAAACACTCACTTTTCAATATTATATGTCACATCACTCAACTCAAACTCTTTTTAAAACTCATAACCAAATAAATTTTGCACACTCAAATCATAATTCCAAAACTCACAAACTCAAAATACAACTCTATTCTCAAATCATAATTCTAAAACTCTATCAAATGCAATCGTAATTTCCAAAAAGTAGGGGAAATAATAATAAACATAAATATCAGGGGATGTCAATGTAATTTACCAAAAAAAAAAAAATCATACTATTTAAATCCTTCTAGGCAAAGACGTCAATGTAAAAACATAAAATATAATTTTTTAAAATTTTACTACAAAACCAAAAAAATAAAATAAAATTGCAATTACCAAACATCCTATTAAAATTGAAAAAATTACACTAATGATCCTCAGTGTCAATTTAGTAATTTTAAATTGTGATAGATTCAACCTTCAATTTTAGAATTGTTTTCAATCAAGGACGATCTCTGATGGAGGTTTCATTTTTGGACAGAAATACTCATGTGTACTGCGCATGAGCATTGTTAAGGGTAAACTTGTCTTTTTAAAACTCTTCCTCCTTTTCTTTCGGGAGCTTCTATTTACATACCATCTTTTATCTCAAGGCACACCATTAATTGGTTTAATTTTTATTATAATATTAACCTGAAGTAAAATGACCACAAAGGACAAAGGATTATGATACACACCTTTTATAAAATTACCATAAAAGACTAAAATGAATACAATACACACCAAGTATCTCAAATGTTACTTACGTATCTTCTCTCTGAAGAATCCAAAAACCCTGAGACAAAAACCAAAAACCCTTAAAGAAATATGATTTGTTAATGCACGACGTCGTCTCTCTGAGGCAGTGGGTGGAATACGCAAAGGGACATCCATTTTTGAAAATGAAATAGAAAACAGTGAAGGATAAGTCCGTTCGGAAGTACAAAGCTATTCAATTTTGTTCGACACTCAAATTTAGAACATATTGAAATTGTTCGACAAACTAAGTCCGAATAGTTTACTTAAGTTCGACACTAAAATGTCAAACATATTGAATTTGTTTGACAAAAACATTCCGGACAAAAAGTTAATGTTCGACAGACCAGTGTCGAACGGTTCGCAAAATCAATCTTTCATCTGCAATGCCATTGGTTTGCAAAATTAAACATTCATATACAATCATGGCAATGGAAAAAATGTACATAAAACCCTCAAATCTAAGCAAAATGAGAATTCTCACTTACTGTATCTCCATTGTAGAGTTGTTTCCATTGGCGTTTTTGATGAAATAGAGAATGGAGAAGAATGGGTCTTCATCACTGGCGTCTTTGATGAAACAGAGAATTGAGGGGGAAATGGAAGATCGTGGATAGGGTGTGTGAGTGAGTAAGGGTGAAGATGGAAGATATAAGTGGGGTGTGCGAGTAAGGGTAAAGATGGAAGATTATGGTATGTATTGAGAAAATTTTGTATTTATCAAATTACTAAAGGTGTGTCTTGAGTAGTGGTGTGCCTTGAGATAAAAGGTGGTGTGTAAATAGAGGCACCCTTTTCCTTCATTTTCTTCCCTATTTACAGTCACTCTCGCTAGCCTCTCTGCCACAATTTCACCCAAAAAAAAAAACCAACTTGCATTGGCCCCCACATTGTCATTAAATTATTATTATTTAAAAAAAAAAAATTCAAAATCAATTGCTAACCCAAATAATGTTGGAGGTGGTGGGTTCTGATATCTGTGTTGAAAGAGTGTTTTTATTTTTTTGACTGGCATAGTAAAATAAAAGAGTGTTTGGAGAGAGAAGCGAAATCAATTGACACTGCAAGCAATAAAAACTCATCCTCACCAATACCATTCAAACCCATCCCTAACATTACCACACACCCACCACTAAATGTGTGAGAGAGATATATTTTGTTGCGAACACCACTACCATGGCCACTCGGACCGCCACTGCCAACCCCTGGCTTCGTGTCATGGATTGCCTTGCAAGGTCAACTCTGTGACGTTTTGATCGTGGTGGTGTGACCATTTGAGTGCTCAAGAATGGCCCTTGGAAGTGCCTAGGTGATGGGCATCGAGATTCCAAGTCAGTGGTTCAGTGCCTTAACGTGGCCCCAAGATTGGCCCTAAGCAGCCCAAGGTATACACGCCACCATGCAGCTAGCAGCACACCCAAGTAGTAAGGCTACAACCCAGGCCGCAGCCCAGGCCGCTCGCCTAAGCCACAGATAGGCCACATCACAGGCCGTAACACAAGTCGCAGCCAACGCAAGTAGCTAGCCCCAGATAGGCCACGGCTCAGGCCGCAGCCTAGGCTGCCTGCTAGTGTTGCTGCCCACAACCCAGGCTAGTAGCAGCTAATAGTGCAGAGTTTTGGCGCGTTGTTTGGGTATCCAATGAAGGAGTTTTGGGCTGAAATTTTTACTAGAAAAAGGTCTTGGGGGAAGTGTTTTCCTGACCAAGTTTCATTATTTTTCTCAATTTGTAAAATTTTTGAAAAATCATTATGACTCCTTGGACATAGGACATATTGGGGCCGCGAATTCGGAAGCTTTTTGATCTTGGTCAATCGTGATATCCACGGAGGGCGCTCCAAATCTGGAGGCTTATTCGACCCATGCGTGACTTGCACAGATGGTGCTCCAAATTCAGAGGCGTTTTGATCTAGCCCAATCGTGATATTTACAAATGGCGCACCGAATCCGCAGGCATATTCGGCCCATGCCTGACTTGCACATATGGTGCTCCGAATTTGGGGCCTTTTTGATCTTTGACAATTGTGATATGCACGAAGGGCGCTCCGAACCCGCAGGCTTATTCGGCCCATGCGTGACTTGCACGGATGGTGCTCCGAATTTGAGGGGCTTTTGATCTTGGCCAATCGTGATATCCACGAAGGGCGCTCCGAAACCGGAGTCTTTATTCGGCCTGAACATGACCTGCACGGATGGGGCTCCGAATTTGGAGGCTTTTTTTTTATCTTAGCCAATCGTGATATCCACCAATGGCGCTCCGAATCCGGAGTCTTCATTCGGCCGAAACGTGACCGGCACGGATGGGGCTCTGAATTCGTAGGCTTTTTTATCTTGGTCAATCGGGGTATCCACGAAGGGCACTCCAAATCTGGAGGCTTATTCGGCCCATGCCTGACTTGCACGGATGGGGCTCCGAATTCGAAGGCGTTTTGATCTTGGCCAATCGTGATATCCACGAACGGCGCTCTGAATCCGCAGGCTTATTTGGCCCATGCGTGACCTGCATGGATGGTGCTCCGAATTCGGAGGCTTTTTGATCTTGGCCAATCGTGATATCTATGAAGGGCACTCCAAATTCGGAGTCTTTATTCGGCCAAAATGTAACCTGCACCGTTGGGGCTCCGAATTCGTAGGCTATTTGATCTTGGCCAATCGTGATATCCACGACGTGCGCTCCGAATCATATAGCTTATTCGGCCCATGCGTGACCTGTTTGGATGGGGCTTCGAATTCGGAGGCTTTTTGATCTTGGCCAATCATGATATCCACGAAGGGCGCTCCGAATCAAGAGGCTTATTCGGCCAATGCGTGGTCGGCATGGATGGGGCTCCGAATTCGGAGGCTTTTTGATCTTGGCCAATCATGATGTCCACGAGGGGCGCCCCGAATCCGCAGGCTTATTCGGCCCCTGCTTGACCTGCACGAATGGTGCTCCGAATTCGGAGGCTTTTTGATCATGGCCAATCGTGATATCCACAAAGGGAGCTCCGAATCCGGAGTCCTTATTTCGCCTAAACGAGACCTGCATGGATGGGCCTTCGAATTCGTAGGCTTTTTTGTCTTGGCCAATCATGATATCTACGAAGGGCGCTCCGAATCCAGAGTCTTATTCGCCCCATGCGTGACCTGCACGGATGGGGCTCCGAATTCGGAGGCTTTTTGATCTTGGCCAGTCGTAATATCCACGAAGGGCGCTCCGAATTCGGAGGCTTATTCGGCCCATGCGTGACCTGCACGGACGGTGCTCCGAATTTGGAGGCGTTTTGATCTTGGCCAATCGTGATATCCACGAAGGGCGCTCCGAATCCGATGGCTTATTTGGCCCATGCGTGACCTGCACGGATGGGGCTCTGATTTTGGAGGCTTTTTTTATCTTGGCCAATCGTGATATCCACGAAGGGCGCCCCGAATCCAGAAGCTTTTTCGTCCCATGCGTGACTTGTACGGATGGGACTCCGAATTATGAGGCTTTTTGGTCTGAGCCAATCGTGACATCCACGAAGGGCGCTCCGAATACGGAGTCTTTATTTGGCCCAAATGTGACCTCCATGGATGGGGCTCCAAATTTGGAGGCTTTTTGATCTTCGCCAATCGTGGTATCCACGAAGGGCGCTCCCAATCTGGAGGCTTATTCGGCCCATGCGTGACGTACACGGATAAGGCTCCGAATTCGGAGGCGTTTTAATCTTGGCTGATTGTGATATCCACGAAGGGCGCTCCGAATTCGGAGCCTTTATTCGGCCCAAATGTGACCTGCACAGATGGCGCTCAGAATTCGTAGGCTTTTTGATCTTGGCCAATCGTGATATCCACGAAGGGGGCTTCGAATCCGGAGGCTTATTCGGCCCATGCGTGGGTTGCACGGACGTGGCTCCAAATTCGGAGGCATTTTGATCTTAGCGAATCCTGATATCCATGAAGGTGGTTCTGATTCCACTGGCTTATTCGGCCCCTGCGTGACCTGCACGGATGGTGCTCCGAATTCAGAGGCTTTTTGATCATGGCCAATCGTGATATCCACAAAGGGCGCTTCGAATCCGGAGTCTTTATTATGCCCAAACGTGACCTGCACGGATGGGTCTCTGAATTCGTAGGCTTTTTTATCTTGGCTGATCATGATATCCACGAAGGGCGCTCCGAATACGGAGGCTTATTCGGCCCATGCGTGACCTGCACGGATGTGGCTCTAAATTTGGAGGGTTTTTTATCGTGGCCAATCGTGATATCCAAAAAGGGCGCTCTGAATTCGAGGTCTTTATTTGGCCCAAACGTGACCTGCATGGATGGGGCTTCGAATTCGGAGGGTTTTTGTTATTGGCCAATCGTGATATCCACGAAGGGCACTCCTAATCCGGAGGCTTATTCGGCCCATGCATGGCCTGTACAGATCGGGCTTTGAATTTGGAGGCTTTTTGATCTTGTCCAATCGTAATATCCACGAAGGGCGCTCCGAATACAGAGGCTTTTTGATCTTGGCCAATCGTGATGTTCCACGAAGGGCGCCCCGAATCCGCCGACTTATTCGGCCCCTGCGTAACCCGCACGGATGGTGCTCCGAATTCGGAAGCTATTTGATCATGGCCAATTGTGATACCCACAAAGGGCGCTCCGAATCCGAAGTCTTTATTCCGCCCAAACGGGACCTGCACGGATGGGCCTTCGAATTCGTAGGCTTTTTTGTCTTGGCCAATCATGATATCCACGAAGGGTGCTCCGAATCCATAGTCTTATTCGCCCCATGCGTGACCTGCACGGATGGGGCTCCGAATTCGGAGTCTTTTTTATATTGGCCAATCGTGATATCCGCGAAGGGCGCTCCGAATTTGGAGTCATTATTTGGCCCATGCGTAACCTGCATGGATGGGGCTCTGAATTTGAAGGCTTTGTTATCTTGGCCGATCGTCATATTCACGAAGGACGCTCCGAATCTAGAGGCTTATTCAGCCCATGTGTGACCTACATGGATGGGGCTCCAAATTCAGAGTCTTTTTTATCTTGGCCAATCGTGATATCCATGAAGGGCGCTCCGAATCCGGAGGGTTATTCGGCCCATGTGTGACCAGCACGGACGGTGCTCCGAATTCGGAGGCATTTTGATTTTGGCCAATCGTGATATCCAGGAAGGGGGCTCCGAATCCGCGGGCTTATTCGGCGCATGTGTGACTTGCACGGATGGTGCTCTAAATTTCGAGGCTTTTTGATCTTGGCCAATAGTAATATCCACGAAGGCCACTCCAATTTTGGAGACTTATTCGCCCCATGCGTGACCTGCATGGATGGGGCTCCGAATTTGGAGGCTTTTTGATCTTGGCATATCGTGATATCCACGAAGGGCGCTGCGAATCCGGAGCCCTTATTTGGCCCAAACGTGACCTGCACGGATGGGCCTCTGAATTCATAGGCTTTTTTTTTATCTTTGCCAGTCATGATATCCACGAAGGTCGCTCCAAATCCGGAGGCTTATTCTGCTCATGCGTGACCTGCACGGATGAGGCTCCGAATTCGGAGGCTTTTTTATCTTGGCCAATCGTGATATCCGCGAAGGGCGCTCCGAATCTGGAGTCATTATTCGGCCCATGCGTGACCTGCACGGATGGGTCTCCGAATTTGGAGCCTTTTTTATCTTGGCCAATCGTGATATCCACGAAGGGCGCTCCGAATTCGGAGGCTTATTTGGCCCATGTGTGACCTACATGGATGGGGCTCCGAATTCAGAGGCATTTTGATCTTGGCCAATCGTGATATCCACGAAGGGTGCTCCGAATCCGGAGACTTATTCGGCCCATGTGTGACCTGCACGGATGGGGCTCCGAATTCAGAGGCTTTTTTATCTTGGCCAATCGTGATATCCACGAAAGGGCGCTCCGAATCCGAAGGCTTATTCGGCCCATGCATGACCTGCACGGCTGGTGCTCCGAATTCAGAGGCGTTTTGATCTTGGCCAATTGTGATATCCACGAAGGGGGCTCTGAATCTGCAAGCTTATTCGCCCCATGCGTGACATGCACGGATGGTGTTCCGAATTCAGAGGCTTTTTTATCTTGGCCAACCGTGGTGTCCATGAAGGGCGCTCCGAATCCGGAGTCTTTATTCGGCCCAAACGTGACTTGCACGAATGGAGCTTCGAATTTGTAGGCTTTTTGATCTTGGCCAATCGTGATATCTATGAAGGGGGCTCCGGATCCGGAGGCTTATTCGGCCCATGCGTGGCCTGCACGGATGGGGCTCCGAATTCGGAGGCATTTTGATCTTGGCCAACCGTGATATCCACGAAGAGCAGTCCGAATCCGAAGGCTTATTTGGCCCATGTGTGACCTCCACGGATGTGGCTCCGAATTCAGAGGCTTTTTGTTCTTGGCCAATCGTGATTTCAACGAAGGGCGCTCTGAATCCGGAGGCTTATTCGTCCCATGCGTGACCTGTACGAATGGTGCTCCGAATTCAGAGGCTTTTTGATCTTGGCCAATCGTAATATCCATGAAGGGCACTCCGAATCCGGAGGCTTATTCTGCCGATGTGTGACCTGCACGGATGGGGCTCCGAATTCAGAGGCTTTTTGATCTTGGCCAATTGTGATATCCACGAAGGGCACTCCGAATCCGAAGGCTTATTCAGCCCATGCATGACCTGCACGGCTGGTGCTCCGAATTTGGAGGCATTTTTATCTTGGCCAATTGTGATATCCATGAAGGGGGCTCCGAATCCGCAGGCTTATTCGCCCCATGCGTGACATGCACGGATGGTGTTCCGAATTTGGAGGCTTTTTTATCTTAGCGAATCGTGATATCTACGAAGGGCGCTGCGAATCCGAAGTCTTTATTCGGCCCAAACTTGACCTGCACGAATGGGGTCCGAATTCATAAGCTTTTTGATCTTTGTCAATCGTGATATCCACGAAGGGGGCTCCGAATTCGGAGGCTTATTCGGCCCATGCGTGGCCTGCACGGATGGGGCTCCGAATTCGGAGGCATTTTGATCTTGGCCAATCGTGATATCCACGAAGGGCGCTCCGAATCCGGAGGCTTACTCGGTCCTTGTGTGACCGACATAGATGGGGCTCCGACTTCAGAGGCTTTTTGTTCTTGGCCAATTGTGATTTCCACGAAGGGCGCTCCAAATCTGGAGGCTTATTCGTCCCATGCATGACCTACATGAATGGTGCTCCAAATTCGGAGGCTTTTTGATCTTGGCCAATCGTAATATCCACGAAGGGCGCTCCGAATGCGGAGGCTTATTCGGCCCATGAGTGACCTGCACGGACGGCGTTCCGAATTCGAAGGCGTTTTGATCTTGGCCAATCGTGATATCCACGATGGGCGCTCCGAATCCGGTGGCTTATTTGGCCCATGTGTGACCTGCACAGATGGGGCTCTGATTTTGGAGGCTTTTTTTTATCTTGGCCAATCGTGATATCCACGAAGGGCTCTCCCAATCCAGAGGCTTTTTCGTCCCATACGATACCTGTACGGATGGGGCTCCGAATTATGAGGCTTTTTGGTCTTCGCCAATCGTGATATCCACGAAGGGCGCTCCGAATCCGGAGTCTTTATTTGGCCCAAATGTGACCTCAATGGATGGGGCTCCAAATTCGGAGGCTTTTTGATCCTGGCCAATCGTGATATCCACGAAGGGCGCTCCGAATCTAGAGAATTATTCGGTCTATGCGTGACTTGCACGGACGGGGCTCCGAATTCGGAGGCTTTTTGTTCTTGGCCAGTCGTGATATCCACGAAGGGCGTTCCGAATCCGGAGTCATTATTCGGTCCAAACGTCACCTGCACGGATGTGGCTCCGAATTTGAAGGCTTTTTGTTCTTGGCCAATTGTGATATCCACGAAGGGCGCTTCGAATCCGGTGGCTTATTCGGCCCATGCGTGACCTGCACAGATAGCGCTCTGAATTTAGACGCTTTTTGATCTCGGCCAATTGTTATTTCCACGCAGGGTGTTACTAATCCAGAGGCTTATTCGGTCCATGGGTGACCTGCATGGATGGGGCTCTGAATTCGGAGACATTTTGATCTTGGCCGATCGTGATATCCACGAAGGGCGCTCTGAATCTTGAGGCTTATTTGGCCCATGCGTGACTTGCATGAATGGGGCTCCAAATTTGGAGGCTTTTTGCTCTTGGCCAATCGTGATATCCACGAAGGACGCTCCTAATTCGGAGGCTTATCCGGCCCATGCGTGACCTGCACAATTGGGGCTCCAAATTCGGAGGCTTTTTTATCTTGGCCAATCTTGACATCCACGAAGAGCGCACCGAATTGGGAGTCTTTATTTGGCCCAAACGTGACCTGCTCGGATCGGGCTCTAAATTAGGAGGAATTTTGATTTGGCCAATCGTGATATCCACGAAGGGCGTTCCGAATCCAGAGGCTTATTCGGCCCATGCGTGACCTCCACGGATGGGTCTCCGAATTTGGAGGCTTTTTTATCTTGGCCAATCGTGATAACCACGAAGGGCACTTCGAATCTGGAGGCTTATTCGGCCCATGCGTGACTCGCACGGATGGGGCACTCAATCATGATATCCACGAAGGGCGCTCCGAATCGGGAGTCTTTATTCGGCCTAAACGTGACCTGCTAGGATGGGGCTCTGAATTCGTAGGCTTTTTCATCTTGGCCAATCATGATATCCACGAAGGGCACTCCGAATCTGGAGTCTTTATTCGGCCCAAACGTGGCCTGCACAGATTGGAATCCGAATTCAAAGGCTTTTTGTTCTTGGCCAATCGTGTTATCTACGAAGGGCGCTCCAAATCCAGAGGCTTATTCGCCCCATGCGTGACAGGCACAGATTGGGCTCCGAATTCAGAGGCTTTTTGATCTTGGCCAATCGTGATATCCACAGACGGCGCTCTAAATTCGGAGTCTTTATTCGCTCTGAACGTGACCTGCACGGATGGGGCATCGAATTTGGAGGCTTTTTGATCTTGGCCAGTTGTGATATCCACGAAGTGCACTCCGAATCCGGAGGCTTATTCGGCCCACGCATGACCTGCATGGATGGGACTCCGAATTCGAAGGCTTTTTGATCTTGGCCAAACGTTATATCCACAAAGGGAGCTCCGAATTCGGAAGCACATTTGGCCAATATGTGGCCTGCACGAATGGGGCTCCGAATTTGGAGGCTTTGTTACCTTGGCCAATCATGATATCCACGAATCGCGCTCCGAATCGGGAGTCTTTATTCGGACCAAACGTGACCTGCTCGGATGGGGCTCCGAATTCCGAGGCTTTTTTATCTTGGCCAATCATGATATCCACGGAGGGAGCTCTGAATCGAGAGGCTTATTCGGCCCAAGTGAAACCTGCACGGATGGGGCCCCGAATTCGGAGGCTTTTTGATCTTGGCCAATCATGATATCCACGAAGGGCACACCGAATCCGGAGTCTTTGTTCGGCCAAAATGTGACCTGCACAGATGGGGCTCCGAATTCAAAGGCTTTTTCTTCTTGGCCAGTTGTGATATCTACGAAGGGCGTTTCGAATCCAGAGTCCTATTCGGCCCATGCGTGACCTGCACAGATGGGGCTCTGAATTAAGAGGATTTTTGATCTTGGCCAATCGTGATATCCACGAACGGAACTCCTAATCCGGAGTCTTTATTCGCCCCAAATGTGACCTGCACGGATGGGGCTCCGAATTTGAAGGCTTTTCGATCTTGGCCAATCGTGATATCCACAAAGGGCGCTCTGAATCCGGAGTCTTTATTCGGACCAAACGTGACCTGCACGGATGGGGCTCCGAATTCAGACACTTTTTGAACTTGGCCAATCGTGATATCAACAAAGAGCGCTCCGAATCCAGTAGCTTATTTGGCCCATGCATAACCTGCACGGATGGGGCTCCGAATTCGAAGGCTTTTTGACCTTGGCCAATCATGATATCCACGAAGGGCGCTCCGAATCGGGAGTCTTTATTCGGCCTAAACGTGACTTGCTTGGATGGGGCTCCGAATTCGGAGGCTTTTTGATCTTGGCCAATCGTGATATCCACGAAGGGCGCTCCAAATACAGAGGCTTATTCGGCCCATGTGTGAACTGCACGGATGGGGATCCGAATTCGGAGGCTTTTTTATCTTCGGCAATCGTGATATCCATGAATGGCACTCCGAATCCGGAGGCTTATTTGGCCCATGCATGACATGTACGGATGGGGCTCCGAATTCGGAGGCTTTTTCATCTTATCCAATCGTGATATCCACGAAGGGCGCTCCGAATTCGGAGTCTTTATTCAGCCCAAACGTGACCTGCACGGATGGGGCTCCGAATTCGGAGGCTTTTTGATCTTGGCCAATCGTGATATCCACGATGGGCGCTCCGAATCCAGAGGCTTACTCAGTCCATGCGTGACCTGCGAGGATGGGGCTCCGAATTCGGAGACTTTTTGATCTTGGCCAATCGTGATATCCACGAAGGGCGCTCCGAATCTTGAGGCTTATTCGGCCCATGCGTGACCTGCACGGATGGTGCTCCGAATTTGGTGGCTTTTTGATCTCCAATCGTGATATCCACGAAGGGCGCTCCGAATCTTGAGGCTTATTCGGCCCATGCGTGACCTGCACGAATGGGGCACCGAATTTGGAGGCTTTTTGATCTTGGCCAGTCGTGATATCCACGAAGTGCGCTTCGAATCCGGAGGCTTATTCGGCCCATGCATGACCTGCACGGATGGGGCTCCGAATGCGGAGGCTTTTTGATCTTGGCCAATAGTCATATCCACAAAGGGAGCTCCGATTCTGGAAGATTATTTGGCCCATATTTGGCCTGCACGAATGGGGCTCCAAATTCGGAGGCTTTTTTACCTTGGCCAATCATGATATCCACGAAGCGCGCTCCGAATCGGGAGTCTTTATTCGGACCCAGCGTGACTTGCTCGGATGGGGCTCTGAATTCGGAGGCTTTTTTATCTTGGCCAATCGTGATATCCATGAAGGGCGGTCCGAATCCAGATGCTTTTTCGGCCCATGCGTGGCCTGCACCGATGGGGCTCCGAATTCGGAGGCTTTTTGACCTTGGCCAACCATGATATCCACGAAGGGCGCTCCGAATCGGGAGTTTTTATTCGGCCCAAAAGTGTCCTGCTCGGATGGGACTCCGAATTCGGAGGATTTTCGATCTTGGCCAATCGTGATATCCACGAAGGGTGCTCCGAATCCAGAGGCTTATTTGGCCCATGTGTGACATGCACGGATGGGGATTCGAATTTGGAGGCTTTTTTATCTTGGCCAATCGTGATATCCACGAAGGGCACTCCAAATTCGGAGGCTTATTCGGCCCATGCATGACATGTACAGATGGGGCTCCGAATTTGGAGGCTTTTTTATCCAGGCCAATCGTGATATCTACGAACGGTACTTCGAATCTGGAGTCCTTATTCGGCCCAAACGTGACTTGCTCGGATGGGGCTCCGAATTCGGAGGCTTTTTGATCTTGGCCAATCGTGATATCCACGAAGGGCGCTCCGAATCCAGAGGCCTATTCGGTCCATGCGTGACCTGCGCGGATGGGGCTCTGAATTCGGAGGTTTTTTTATCTTGGCCAATCGTGATATCCACGAAGGGTGCTCCGAATCTTGAGGCTTATTCGGCCTATGCGTGACCTGCACGGATGGGGCTCCGAATTCAGAGGAATTTTGATGTTGGCCAATCGTGATATCCACGAAGGGCGCTCCGAATCTTGAGGCTTATTCGGCCCATGCGTGACCTCCACGAATGGGGCTCCAATGTTAGAGGCTTTTTGATCTTGGCCAGTCGTCATATCCAGAAAGGGCGCTCCGAATCCAGAGGCTTATGCGGCCCATGCGTGACCTGCACGAATGGGGCTCCAAATTCGGCGGCTTTTTGACCTTGGCCAATCATGATATCCATGAAGGGCGCTCCGAATTGGGAGTCTTTATCGGCCCAAACGAGACCTGCTCGGATGGGGCTCCGAATTTAGAGGCTTTTTGATCTTGGCCAATCGTGATATCCACGATGGGCACTCCGAATCCATAAGCTTATTCGGCCCATGTGTGACCTGCACGGATGGGGATCTGAATTCGGACGATTTTTTATCTTGGCCAATCGTGATATCCACGATGGGCACTCCGAATCCAGAGGCTTATTCGGCCCATGCATGACATGTACAGGTGGGGTTCCGAATTCGAAGGCTTTTTGATCCTGGCCAATCGTGATATCCACGAAGGTCGCTCTAAAACCGGAGTCGTTATTCGGCCCAAACGTGACCTGCTCGGATGGAGCTCTGAATTCGGAGGGTTTTTTTATCTTGGCCAATCGTGATATCCACGAAAGGCGCTCCGAATCCAGAGGATTATTCGGTCCATGCGTGACCTGCACGGATGGGGCTTCGAATTCAGAGACTTTTTGATCTTTCCCAATCGTGATATCCACGAAGGGCGCTTCGAATCATGAGGCTTATTCGGCCCATGCGTGACCTGCACGGATGGGGCTCCGAATTTGGAGGCTTTTTGATCTTGGCCAATCGTGATGTCCACGAAGGGCGCTCCGAATCTTAAGGCTTATTTGGCCCATGCGTGACCTGCACGAATGGGGCTCCGAATTTGGAGGCTTTTTGATCTTTGCCACTCATCATATCCACAAAGGGAGCTCCGAATCCGGAAGCTTATTTGGCCCATACGTGGCCTGTACGAGTGGGGCTCTGAATTCGGAGGCTTTTTGACCTTGGCCAATCATGATATCCACGAAGCACGCTCTGAATCGGGAGTCTTTATTCAGACCAAACGTGACCTGCTCGGATGGGGCTCCGAATTCGGAGGCTTTTTTTATCCTGGCCAATCGTGATATCCACGGAGGGAGCTCCGAATCGAAAGGCTTATTCAGCCCATGTGAAACCTGCACGGATGGGGCCGCGAATTCGGAGGCTTTTTTATCTTGGCCAATCGTGATATCCATGAAGGGCGCTCTGAATCCGAAGGCTTATTCGGCCCATGCGTGACCTGCACGGATGGCGCTCCGAATTCGGAGGCTTTTTGATCTTGGCCAATCGTGATATCTACGAAGGGCTCTCCGAATTCGGAGTCTTTATTCGGACCAAACGTGACCTGAACGGATGGGGCTCTGAATTCGGAGGCTTTTTTATCTTGGCCAATCATGATATCCACAAAGGGCGCTCCAAATCCAGAGGCTTATTCGGCTGATGTGTGACCTGCACGGAAGGGGATCCGAATTCGGAGGCTTTTTTTATCTTGGCCAATCATGATATCCACGAACGGCACTTCGAATTCGAAGGCTTATTCGGCCTATGCATGACATGCACGGATGGGGCTCCGAATTCGGAGGCTTTTTGATCTTGGCCAATCGTGATATCCACGATGGACGCTCCGAATCCAGGGGCTTATTCGGTCCATGCGTGACCTGCGAGGATGGGGCTCCGAATTCAGAGGCTTTTTGATCTTGGCCAATCGTGATATCCACGAAGGGCGCTCCGAATGTTGAGTCTTATTTGCCCATGCGTGATTTGCACGGATAAGGCTCCGAATTCGGTGGCTTTTTGATCTTGTCCAATCATGATATCCACGAAGAGCGCTCCGAATCTTGAGGCTTATTCGGCGCATGCGTGACCTACACGAATGGGGCACCGAATTTAGAGGCTTTTTGATCTTGGCCAGTCGTGAGATCCACGAAGTGCGCTTCGAATCTGGAGGCTTATTCGGCCCATGCATGACCTGCACGGATGGGGCTCCGAATTTGGAGGCTTTTTGATCTTGGCCAATCATGATATCCACGAAGGGCGCTCCGAATTCAGACTCTTTATTCAGCCCAAACGTGACCTTCACGGATGGGGCTCCGAATTCGAAGGCTTTTTGATCTGGGTAATCGTCATATCCACGAAGGGCGCTCCGAATCTAGGGACTTATTTGGTCCATGCGTGACCTGCACGGATGGGGCTTCGAATTCAAAGGCTTTTGGATCTTGGGCAATCTTGATATCCATGAAGGGCACTCCGAATCCGGAGGCTTCTTCGGCCCATGCATGACCTGCACGAATGGGGCTCCGAATTTGGAGGCTTTTTTATCTTGGCCAATCGTGATATCCACAAAGGGCGCTCCGAATCCGGAAGCTTGTTCGGTCCATGCGTGACCTGCACGGATAGGGCTCCGAATTCGGAGGCTTTTTGATCCTGGCCGATCGTGATATCCACGAAGGGCGCTCTGAATCTTAAGGCTTATTCGGCCCATGCGTGACTTGCATGAATGGGGCTCCGAATTTGGAGGCTTTTTGCTCTTGGCCAATCGTGATATCCACGAAGGACGCTCCGAATCCGTAGGCTTATCCGACCCTTGCGTGACCTGCACAGTTGGGGCTCCAAATTTCGAGGCTTTTTTTATCTTGGCTAATCTTGATATCCACGAAGGGCGTTCCGAATCGGGAGTCTTTATTTCGCCCAAACGTGACCTGGTCAGATCGGCCTCTGAATTAGAAGGAATTTTGATTTGGCCAATCGTGAAATCCACGAAGGGCGCTCCGAATCCAGAGGCTTATTTGGCCCATGCGTGACCTCCACGGATGGGTCTCCGAATTCGGAGGCTTTTTGATCTTGGCCAATCGTGATATCCGCGAACGGCGCTCCGAATCCGGTGGCTTATTCAGCCCATGCGTGACTTGCACAGATGGGGCTCTGAATTTAGACGCTTTTTGATCTCGGCCAATCGTGATTGCCACGACGGGCGCTGCTAATCCAGAGGCTTATTCGGTCCATGGGTGATCTGCACGGATGGGGCTCTGAATTCGGAGACATTTTGATCTTGGCCGATCGTGATATCCACGAAGGGCGCTCTAAATCTTGAGGCTTATTTGGCGCATGCGTGACTTGCATGAATGGGGCTCCAAATTTGGAGGCTTTTTGATCTTTGCCACTCATCATATCCACAAAGGGAGCTCCGAATCCAGAAGCTTATTTGGCCCATACGTGGCCTGTACGAGTGGGGCTCCGAATTCGGATGCTTTTTGACCTTGGCCAATCATGATATCCACGAAGCGCGCTCCGAATCGGGAGTCTTTATTTGGGCCAAACGTGACCTGCTCGGATCGGGCTCCAAATTGGGAGGAATTTTGATTTGGCCAATCGTGATATCCCCGAAGGGCGCTTTGAATCCAGAGGCTTATTCGGCCCATGCATGACCTCCACGGATGGGTCTCCGAATTCAGAGGCTTTTTGATCTTCGGCAATCGTGATATCCACGAAGGGCGCTCCAAATCTGGAGGCTTATTCGGCCCAGGCGTGACCTACACGAATGGGGCTTTGAATTCGGAGGCTTTTTGATCTTGGCCAATCGTGAGATCCACAAAAGGTGCTCCGAATCCAGAGTCTTTATTCGGAACAAACGTGAACTGCACGAATGGAGCTCCGAATTCGAAGGCTTTTTGATCTTGGCCAATCGTGACAACCACGAAGGGCACTCCAAATCTGGAGGGTTATTCGGCCCATGCGTGACTCGCACGGATGGGGCACTCAATCATGATATCCACGGAGGGCGCTCCGAATCGGGAGTCTTTATTCGGCCCAAACGTGACCTGCTAGGATGGGGCTCTGAATTCGTAGGCTTTTTGATCTTGGCCAATCATGATATCCATGAAGGGCACTCCGAATCCGGAGTCTTTATTCGGCCCAAACGTGACCTGCACAGATCGGGCTCCGAATTCAAAGGCTTTTTGTTCTTGGCCAATCGTGTTATCTACGAAGGGCGCTCCGAATCAAGAGGCTTATTTGGCCCATGCGTGAGCGGCACAGATGGGGCTCCGAATTCAGAGGCTTTTTGATCTTGGCCAATCGTGATATCCACAGACGGCGCTCTGAATTCGGAGTTTTTATTCGCCCCGAACGTGACCTGCACGAATGGGGCTCAGAATTTGGAGGCTTTTTTATCTTGGCCAATCGTGATATCCACAAAGGGCGCTCTGAATCCGGAGTCTTTATTCGGCCCAAACGTGACCTGCACGGATGGGGCTCCGAATTCGGACGCTTTTTGATCTTGGCCAATCGTGATATCCACAAAGGGCGCTCCGAATCCAGGAGCTTATTCGACCCATGCGTGACCTGCACGGAAGGGGCTCCGAATTCAGAGGCTTTTTGACCTTGGCGAATCATGATATCCACGAAGGGCACTACGGATCGGGAGTCTTTATTCGGCCCAAACGTGACCTGCTCGGATGGGGCTCCGAATTCGGAGGCTTTTTAATCTTGGCCAATCGTGACATCCACGAAGGGCACTCCGAATTCAGAGGCTTATTCGGCCCATGTGTGACCTGCACGGATGGGGATCCGAATTCGAAGGCTTTTTGATCTTGGCCAATCGTGATATCCACGAACGGCACTCCAAATCCGGAGGCATATTCGGCCCATGCATGACATGTACGGATGGGGCTCCGAATTCGGAGGCTTTTTTATCTTGGCCAATCATGATATCCACGAAGAGCGCTCCGAATTTGGATTCTATATTTGGCCCAAACGCGGCCTGCACGGATGGGGCTCCGAATTCGAAGGCTTTTTGATCTTGGCAAATCGTGATATCCACGATGGGCGCTTCGAATACATAGGCTTATTTGATCCATGCGTGACCTGCGAGGATGGGGCTCCGAATTCGGAGGCTTTTTGATCTTGGCCAATCATGATATCCGCGAACGGCGCTCCGAATCTTGAGGCTTATTCGGCCCATGCGTGACCTGCAGGATGGGGCTCCGAATTCGGTGGCTTTTTGATCTTGTCCAATCGTGATATCCACGAAGGGCGCTCTGAATCTTAAGGCTTATTCGGCGCATGCGTGACCTACACGAATGGGGCATCGAATTTGGAGGCTTTTTGATCTTGGCCAATCTTTATATCCGCGAAGTGCGCTCCAAATCCGGAGGCTTATTCGGCCCATGCATGACCTGCACGGATGGGGCTCCGAATTCAGAGGCTTTTTGATCTTGGCCAATAGTTATATCCACAAAGGGAGCTCCGATTCCGAAAGATTATTTGGCCCATATATGGCCTGCACGAATGGGGCTCCGAATTCGGAGGCTTTTTTACCTTGGCCAATCATGATATCCACGAAGCGCGCTCCGAGTCGGGAGTGTTTATTCGGACCAAACGTGACCTGCTCGGGTGGGGCTCCGAATTCGGAGGCTTTTTTTATCTTGGCCAATCGTGATATCCACGGAGCGAGCTCCGAATCCAGAGGCTTATTCGGCCCAAGTGAAACCTGCACGGATGGGGCCCCGAATTCGGAGGCTTTTTGATCTTGGCCAATCATGATGTCCACGAAGGGCACACCGAATCCGGAGTTTTTATTCGGCCAAAATGTGACCAGCACAGATGGGGCTCCGAATTCAAAGGCTTTTTGTTCTTGGCCAGTTGTGATATCTACGAAGGGCCCTTCGAATCCAGAGTCCTATTCGGCCCATGCGTGACCTGCACGGATGGGGCTCTGAATTAAGAGGATTTTTGATCTTGGCCAATCGTGATATCGACAAACGGAGCTCCGAATCCGGAGTCTTTATTCGCCCCAAATGTGACCTGCACGGATGGGGCTCCGAATTTGAAGGCTTTTCGATCTTGGCCAATCGTGATATTCACAAAGGGCGCTCTGAATCCGGAGTCTTTATTCGGGCCAAACGTGACCTGCACGGATGGGGCTCCGAATTCGGACACTTTTTGATCTTGGCTAATCGTGATATCCACAAAGGGCGCTCCGAATGCAGAAGCTTATTTGTCCTATGCGTGACTTACACGGATGGGGCTCCGAATTCGAAGGCTTTTTGACTTTGGCCAATCATGATATCCATAAAGGGCGCTCCGAATCTGGAGTCTTTATTCGGCCAAAACGTGACCTGCTTGGATGGGGCTCCGAATTTGGAGGCTTTTTGATCTTGGCCAATCGTGATCTCCACGAAGGCCGCTCCGAATCCAGAGGCTTATTCGGCCCATGTGTGACCTGCACGGATGGGGATCCGAATTCGAAGGCTTTTTTATCTTGGCCAATCGTGATATCCACGAATGGCACTCCGAATCTGGAGACTTATTTGGCCCATGCATGACACGTACGGATGGGGCTCTGAATTCGGAGGCTTTTTCATCTTAGCCAGTCGTGATATCCACGAAGGGCGCTCTGAATTTGGAGTCCTTATTCGGCCGAAACGTGACCTCCACGGATGGGGCTCTGAATTCGGAGGCTTTTTGATCGTGGCCAATCGTGATATCCACGATGGGCGCTCCGAATCCAGAGGCTTACTCGGTCCAAGCATGACCTGCGAGGATGGGGCTCCGAATTCGGAGGCTTTTTGATCTTGGCCAATCGTGATATCCATGAAGGGCGCTCCGAATCTTGAGGGTTATTCGGCCCATGCATGACCTGCACGGATGGGGCTCCGAATTCGGTGGCTTTTTGATCTTGTCCAATCGTGATATCCACGAAGGGCGCTCCGAATCTTGAGGCTTATTCGGCCCATGCGTGACCTGCACGAATGGGGCACCGAATTTGGAGGCTTTTTGATTTTGGCCAGTCGTGATATCCACGAAGTGCGCTCCGAATCCGGAGGCTGATTCGGCCCATGCATGACCTGCACGGATGGGGCTCCGAATTCGGAGTCTTTTTGATCTTGGCCAATAGTCATATCCACGAAGGGAGCTCCAATTCTGAAAGATTATTTGGCCCATATATGGCCTGTACGAATGGGGCTCCGAATTCGGAGGCTTTTTTACCTTGGCCAATCCTGATATCCACGAAGCGCGGTGCGAATCGGGAGTCTTTATTTGGACCCAGCGTGACCTGCTCGGATGGGGCTTCGAATTCGAAGGCTTTTTTCTCTTGGCCAATCGTGATATCCATGGAGGGAGCTCCGAATCCAGAGGTTTATTCGGCCCATGTGGAACCTGCACAGATGGGGCTCCGAATTCAAAGGCTTTTTGTTCTTGGCCAGTCGTGATATGTATGAAGGGCGCTCCGAATCCAGAGTCCTATTCGGCCCATGCGTGACCTGCATGGACGGGGCTCTGAATTCAGAGGATTTTTGCTCTTGGCCAATCGTGATATCGACGAACAGAGCTCCGAATCCGGAGTCTTTATTCGCCCTAAACGTGACCTGCACGGATGGGGCTCCAAATTTGGAGGCTTTTCGATCTTAGCCAATAATGATATCCACAAAGGGCGCTCTGAATCCATAGTCTTTATTCGGCCCAAACGTGACCTGCACGGATGGGGCTCCGAATTTGGACGCTTCTTGATCTTGGCCAATCGTGATATCCACAAAGGGCGGTCCGAATCCAGAAGCTTTTTCGGCCAATGTGTGGCCTACATGGATGGGGCTTCGAATTCGGAAGCTTTTTGACCTTAGCCAACCATGATATCCACGAAGGGCACTCCGAATCGGGAGTCTTTATTCGGCCCAAACGTGACCTGCTCGGATGAGGCTCCGAATTTGGAGGCTTTTTGATCTCGGCCAATCGTGATATCCACGAAGGGTGCTCCGAATCTAGAGGCTTATTCGGCCCATGTGTGACCTACACAGATGGAGATCCGAATTTGGAGGCTTTTTTTATCTTGGCCAATCGTGATATCCACGAAGGGCACTCCAAATTCGGAGGCTTATTTGGCCCATGCATGACATGTACAGATGGGGCTCCAAATTTGGAGGCTTTTTTATCCTAGCCAATCGTGACATCCACGAAGGGCACTTTGAATCTGGAGTCTTTATTTGGCCCCAACGTGACCTGCTCGGATGGGGCTCCGAATTCGGAGGCTTTTTGATCTTGGCCAATTGTGACATCCACGAAGGGCACTCCGAATCCAGAGGCTTATTCGGCCCATGTGTGACCTGCACGGATGGGGATCCGAATTCGGAGGCTTTTTGATCTTGGCCAATCGTGATATCCACGAACGGCACTCCAAATCCGGAGGCTTATTCGGCCCATGCATGACATGTACGGATGGGGCACCGAATTCGAAGGCTTTTTTATCTTGGCCAATCGTGATATCCACGAAGAGCGCTCCGAATCTTGAGGCTTATTCGGCCCATGCGTGACCTCCACGAATGGGGCTCCAATGTTGGAAGCTTTTTTATCTTGGCCAGTCGTCATATCCAGAAAGGGCGCTCCGAATCCAGAGGCTTATTCGGCCCATGCGTGACCCACACGAATGGGGCTCCAAATTTGGCAGCCTTTTGACCTTGGCCAATCATGATATCCACGAAGGGCGCTCCGAATTGGGACTCTTTATCGGCCAAAATGAGACCTTCTCGGATGGGGCTCCGAATTCAGAGGCTTTTTGATCTTGGCCAATCGTGATATCCACGACGGTCGCTCCAAAACCGGAGTCGTTATTCAGCCCAAACGTGACCTGCTCGGATGGGGCTCTGAATTCGAAGGCTTTTTTATCTTGGCCAATCGTGATATCCACGAAAGGCGCTCCGAATCCAGAGGCTTATTCGGTCCATGCGTGACCTGCACGGATCGCGCTTCGAATTCAGAGGCTTTTTGATCTTCGCCGATCGTGATATCCACGAAGGGCGCTCCGAATCTTGAGGCTTATTCGGCCCATGCGTGACCTGCACGGATGAGGCTCCAAATTCGGAGGCTTTTTGATCTTGGCCAATCGTGATATCAACGAAGGGTGCTCTGAATCTTGTGGCTTATTCGGCCCATGCGTGACCTGCACGAATGGGGCTCCGAATTTGGAGGCTTTTTGATCTTTGTCAATCATCATATCCACAAAGGGAGCTCCGAATCCAGAAGCTTATTTGGCCCATACGTGGCCTGCACGAGTGGGGCTCCGAATTCAGAGGCTTTTTAACCTTGGCCAATCATGATATCCACGAAGCGCGCTCCGAATCGGGAGTCTTTATTCGGACCAAACGTAGCTTGCTCGAATGGGCTCCGAATTCAGAGGCTTTTTTATCTTGGCCAATCGTGATATCCATGGAGGGAACTCCGAATCCAAAGGCTTCTTCAGCCCATGTGAAACCTGCACAGATGGGGCCCTGAATTCGGAGGCTTTTTGATCTTGGCCAATCGTGATATCTACGAAGGGCGCTCCGAATTTGGAGTCTTTATTCGGACCAAACGTGACCTGAACGGATGGGGCTCTGATTCGGAGGCTTTTTTATCTTGGCCAATCGTGATATCCACAGGGGGCGCTCCGAATCCAATTGCTTATTCGGCCCATGCGTGACCTGCACGGATGGGGCTCTGAATTCGGAGGCTTTTTGACCTTGGCCAATCATGATATCCACGAAGGGCGCTCCGAATCGGGAGTCTTTATTTGGCCTAAACGTGACCTGCTCAGATGGGGCTCCGAATTCGGAGGCTTTTTTATCTTGGCCAATCGTGATATCCACGAAGGGCGCTCCGAATCCAGAGGCTTATTCGGCCCATGTGTGACCTGCACAGAAGGGGATTCGAATTCGGAGGCTTTTTTAACTTGGCCAATCATGATATCGATGAGCGGCACTGCGAATCCGAATGCTTACTCAGCCCATGCATGGCGTGTACGGATGGGGCTCCGAATTCAGAGGCTTTTTGATCTTGGCCAATCGTGATATCTACGAAGGGCGCTCTGAATCTTGAGGCTTATTCGGCCTATGTGTGACCTGCACGGATGGGGATCCGAATTCGGAGGCATTTTGATCTTAGCCAATCGTGATATCTACGAAGGGCGCTCCGAATCTTGAGGCTTATTCGGCCCATGCGTGACCTCCACGAATGGGGCTCCAATGTTGGAGGCTTTTTGATCTTGTCCAGTCATCATATCCAGAAAGGGCGCTCCGAATCCGAAGGCTTATTCGGCCCATGCGTGACCTGCACGAATGGGGCTCCGAATTCGGCGGCTTTTTGACCTTGGCCAATCATGATATCCATGAAGGGCGCTCCGACTTGGGAGTCTTTATCGGCCCAAACAAGATCTGCTCGGATGGGGCTCCGATTTCAGAGGCTTTTTTATCTTGGCCAATCGTGATATCCATGAAGGCCGCTCCAAAACCGGAGTCGTTATTCGGCCGAAATGTGACCTGCTCGGATGGGGATCTGAATTCGGAGGCTTTTTTATCTTGGCCAATCGTGATATCCACGAAAGGCGCTCCGAATCCAGAGGCTTATTCGCTCCATGCGTGACCTGCACGGATGGGGCTCCGAATTTAGAGGCTTTTTGATCTTCGCCAATCGTGATATCCACGAAGGGCGCTCTGAATCTTGAGGCTTATTCGGCCCATGCGTGACCTGCATAGATGGGGCTCCAAATTCTGAGGCTTTTTGATCTTGGCCAATCGTGATATCCACGAAGGGTGCTCTGAATCTTGAGGCTTATTCGGCCCATGCGTGACTTGCACGAATGGGGCTCCTAATTTGGAGGCTTTTTGATCTTTGCCAATCATCATATCCACAAAGGGAGCTCTGAATCCGGAAGCTTATTTGGCCCATACATGGCCTGCACGAGTGGGGCTCTGAATTCAGAGGCTTTTTAACCTTTGCCAATCATGATATCCACGAAGCGCGCTCCGAATCGGGAGTCTTTATACGGACCAAACGTGACCTGCTCGAATGGGGCTCCGAATTCGGAGGCTTTTTTATCTTGGCCAATCGTGATATCCACGGAGGAAACTCCAAATCCAAAGGCCTCTTCAGCCCATGTGAAACCTGCACGGATGGGGCCCCGAATTCGGAGGCTTTTTGATCTTGGCCAATCGTGATATCTACGAAGGGCGCTCCGAATTCGGAGTCTTTATTCGGACCAAACAGGACCTGAACAGATGGGGCTCTGAATTCGGAGGCTTTTTTATCTTGGCCAATCGTGATATCCACAAAGGGCACTCTGAATTCAAAGTCTTTATTCAGCCCAAATGTGACCTGCACGGATGGGGCTCCGAATTCGGACGCTTTTTGATCTTGGCCAATCGTGATATCCACAGGGGGCGCTCCGAATCCAGCCGCTTATTCGGCCCTTACATGACCTGCACGGATGGGGCTCCGAATTCGGAGGCTTTTTGACCATGGCCAATCATGGTATCCACGAAGGGCGCTCCGAATCGGGAGTCTTTATTTGGCCCAAACGTGACCTGCTCGGATAGGGCTCCGAATTCGGAGGCTTTTTTTATCTTGGCCAATCATGATATCCACGAAGGGCGCTTCGAATCTAGAGGCTTATTCGGCCCATGTGTGACCTGCACGGAAGGGGATCCGAATTCGGAGGCTTTTTTATCTTGGCCAATCATGATATCCATGAACGGCACTCCGAATCCGAAGGCTTACTCGGCCCATGCATGGCGTGTACGGATGGGGCTCCGAATTCGGTGGCTTTTTGATCTTGGCCAATCGTGATATCCACAAAGGGCGCTCCGAATCTTGAGGCTTATTCGGCCTATGCGTGACCTGCACAGATGGGGCTCCGAATTCGGAGGCGTTTTGATCTTGGCCAATCGTGATATCCACGAAGGGCTCTCCGAATCTTGAGGCTTATTCGGCCCATGCGTGACCTTCACGAATCGGGCTCCAATGTTGGAGGCTTTTGGATCTTGTCCGGTCGTCATATCCAGAAAGGGCGCTCCGAATCTGGAGGCTTATTCGGCCCATGCGTGACTTGCACGAATGGGGCTCCGAATTCGGCGGCTTTTTGACCATGGCCAATCATGATATCCACGAAGGGCGCTCCGACTTGGGAGTCTTTATCGGCCCAAACGAGACCTGCTCGGATGGGGCTCCGAATTCAGAGGCTTTTTGATCTTGGCCAATCGTGATATCTACGAAGGTCGCTCCAAAATCGGAGTCGTTGTTCGGCCGAAACGTGACCTTCTCGGATGGGGCTTTGAATTCGGAGGCTTTTTTTATCTTGGCCAATCGTGATATCCACGAAAGGCGCTCCGAATACAGAGGCTTATTCGGTCCATGCGTGACCTGCACGGATCGGGCTCCGAATTTAGAGGCTATTTGATCTTCGCCTATCGTGATATCCACGAAGGGCGCTCCGAATCTTGAGGCTTATTCGGCCCATGCGTGACCTGCACGGATGGGGCTCCAAATTCGGAGGCTTTTTGATCTTGGTCAATCGTGATATCCACGAAGGGTGGTCTGAATCTTGAGGCTTATTCGGCCCATGCGTGACCTGCATGAATGGGGCTCCGAATTTGGAGGCTTTTTTATCTTTGCCAATCATCATATCCACAAAGGGAGCTCCGAATCCGGAAGCTTATTTGGCCCATATGTGGCCTGCACGAGTGGGGCTCCGAATTCAGAGGCTTTTTAACCTTGGCCAATCATGATATCCACGAAGCGCGTTCTGAATCAGGAGTCTTTATTCAGACCAAACGTGACCTGCTCGAATGGGGCTCCGAATTCAGAGGCTTTTTTTATCTTGGCCAATCGTGATATCCACGGAGGGAACTCCGAATCGAAAGGCTTCTTCAGCCCATGTGAAACCTGCACGGATGGGGCCCCGAATTCGGAGGCTTTTTGATCTTGGCCAATCGTGATATCTACGAAGGGCGCTCCGAATTCGGAGTCTTTATTCGGACCAAACGTGACCTGAACGGATGGGGCTCTGAATTCGGAGGCTTTTTGTTCTTGGCCAATCGTGATATCCACAAAGGGCGCTCCGAATTTAGAGTCTTTATTCGGCCCAAACGTGACCAGCATAGATGGGGCACCGAATTCGGACGCTTTTTGATCTTGGCCAATCGTGATATCCACAGGGGGCGCTTCGAATCCAGGCGCTTATTCAGCCCATGCGTGACCTGCAAGGATGGGGCTTCGAATTCGGAGGCTTTTTGACCTTGGTCAATCATGATATCCACGAAGGGCGCTCCGAATCGGGAGTCTTTATTTGGTCCAAACGTGACCTGCCCGGATGGGGCTCCGAATTCGGAGGCTTTTTTATCTTGGCCAATCGTGATATCCACGAAGGGCGCTCCAAATCCAGAGGCTTATTCGGCCCATATGTGACCTGCACGGAAGGGGATCCGAAGTCGGAGGCTTTTTTTATCTTGGCCAATCGTGATATCCACGAATGGCACTCTGAATCCGAAGGCTTATTCGCTCCATGCACGACATGCATGGATGGGGCTCCGAATTCGGAGGCTTTTTGATCTTGGCCAATCGTGATATCCACGAAGGGCGCTCCGAATCTTGAGGCTTATTTGGCCCATGCGTGACCTGCAAGGATGGGGCTCCGAATTAGGTGGCTTTTTGATCTTGTCCAATCGTGATATCCACGAAGGGCGCTCTGAATCTTGAGGCTTATTCGGCGCATGCGTGACCTACACGAATGGGGCACCGAATTTGGAGGCTTTTTGATCTTGGCCAGTCGTGAGATCCACGAAGTGTGCTCCGAATCCAGAGGCTTATTCGGCCCATGCATGACCTGCACGGATGGGGCTGCGAATTCGGAGGTTTTTGATCTTGGCCAATCGTCATATCCACAAGAGAGCTCCGAATCCAGAAGCAAATTTTTGGCCTATACGTGGCCTGCACGAATAGGGCTCCGAATTTAGAGGCTTTTTTACCTGGGCCAATCATGATATCCACGAAGCGCGCTCCGAATCGGGAGTCTTTATTCGGACCAAACGTCACCTGCTCGGATGGGGCTCCGAATTCGGAGGCTTTTTTATCCTGGCCAATCGTGATATCCACAGAGGGAGCTTCAAATTCAAAGGCCTTTTGTTCCTGGCCAGTCGTGATATCTACGAAGGGCGCTTCGAATCTAGAGTCCTATTCGGCCTATGCGTGACCTACATGGATGGGGCTCTGAATTCAGAGGCCTTTTGATCTTGGCTAATCGTGATATCCACGAACGGAGCTCTGAATCCGAAGTCTTTATTTGCCCCAAACGTGACCAGCACGGATGGGGCTCCGAATTTGGAGGCTTTTCGATCATGGCCAATCGTGATATCCACAAAGGGCGCTCTGAATCCAGAGTCTTTATTCGGCCCAAACATGACCTGCACGGATGAGGCTCCGAATTCGGACGCTTTTTGATCTTGGCCAATCGTGATATCCACAAAGGGTGCTCCGAATCCAGAAGCTTATTAGGCCTATGCGTGACCTGCACAGATGGGGCTCCGAATTCGAAGGCTTTTTGACCTTGGCCAATCATGATATCCACGAAGGGCGCTTCGAATTGGGAGCCTTTATTCGGCCCAAACGTGACCTGCTCGGATGGGGCTCCGAATTCAGAGGCTTTTTCATCTTGGCCAATCGTGATATCCACGACGGGCGCTCCGAATGCAGAGGCTTATTCGGCCCATGTGTGACCTACACGGATAGGGATCCGAATTCGGAGGCCTTTTTATCTTTGCCCAATCGGGACATCCACGAATGGCACTCCAAGTCCGGAGGCTTATTCGGCCCATGCATGATGTGTATGGATGGGGCTCCGAATTCGGAGGCTTTTTGATCTTGGCCAATCGTGATATCCACGAAGGGCGCTCCGAATTCAGACTCTTTATTCGGCCCAAACGTGACCTGCACGGATGGAGCTCCGAAGTCAGAGGCTTTTTCATCTTGGCCAATCGTGATATCTACGAAGGGTGCTCCGAATCCGGAGGATTATTCGGCCCATGCGTGACCTGCACGGATGGGGCTTCGAATTCGGAGGCCTTTTGTTCTTGGCCAATCGTGATATCCACGAAGGGCGTTCTGAATCCGGAGTCATTATTTAGCCCAAACGTGACCTGCACGGATGGGGCTTTGAATTCGAAGGCTTTTTGTTCTTGGCCAATCGTGATATCCACAAAGGGCGCTCCGAATCCGGAGGCTTATTCGGCCCATGCGTGACCTGCATGGATGGGGCTCTGAATTTAGAGGCTTTCTGATCTCGGCCAATCGTGATTTCCACCAAGGGCACTACTAATCCAGAGGCTTATTCGGTCCATGGGTGACCTGCATGGATGGGGCTCCGAATTCGGAGACATTTTGATCTTGGCCGATCGTGATATCCACGAAGGGCGCTCTGAATCTTGAGGCTTATTCGGCCTATGCGTGACTTGCATGAATGGGGCTCCAAATTTGGAGGCTTTTTGCTCTTGGCCAATTGTGATATCCATGAAGGGTGCTCCGAATCCGGAGGCTTATCCGGCCCATGCGTGACCTGCACAAATGGGGCTCGAAATTCGGAGACTTTTTTATCTTGGCCAATTGTGATATCCATAAAGGGTGCTCCGAATCGGGAGTCTTTATTTGGCCCAAATGTGACCTCCTCGGATGGGGCTTTGAATTAGGAGGAATTTTGATTTGGCCAACGGTGATATCCACGAAGGGCGCTCCGAGTCCAGAGGCTTATTCGGCCCATGCATGACGTGTACGGATGGGGCTCCGAATTCGGAGGCTTTTTGATCTTGGCCAATCGTGATATCCATGAAGCGCGCTCCGAATTCAGACTCTTTATTCGGCCCAAACGTGACCTGTACGGATAGGGCTCTGAATTTGGAAGCTTTTTGATCTTGGCCAATCGTGATATCTACGAAGGGTGCTCCGAATCCGGAGGATTATTCGGCCCATGTGTGACTTGCACGGATGGGGCTCCGAATTCGGAGGCTTTTTGTTCTTGGCCAATCGTGATATCCACGAAGGGCGTTCCGAATCGGGAGTCATTATTCGGCCCAAACGTGACCTCCACGGATGGGTCTCCGAATTCGAAGGCTTTTTGCTCTTGGCCAACCCTGATATCCACGAAGGGCGCTCCGAATCTGGAGGCTTATTCGTCCCAGACGTGGCCTGCACGAATGGGGCTCTGAATTCGGAGGCTTTTTGATCTTGGCCAATCGTGATATCCACAAAAGGTGCTCTGAATCCGGAGTCTTTATTCGTCCCAAACGTGACCTGCACGAATGGAGCTCCAAATTCGGAGGCTTTTTGATCTTGGCCAATCGTGATAACCACAATGGGCACTCCGAATCTGGAGGCTTATTCGGCCCATGCGTGACTCGCACGGATCGGGCACTCAATCATGATATCCACGAAGGGCGCTCCGTATCGGGAGTCTTTATTCGTCCCAAACGTGACCTGCTAGGATGGGGCTCCAAATTCGTAGGCTTTTTGATCTTGGGCAATCATGATATCCACGAAGGACACTCCGAATCCGGAGTCTTTATTTGGCCCTAATGTGACCTACACGGATGGGTCTCTGAATTCGCTGGCTTATTCGGAGGCTTTTTGGTCTTGGCCAATCGTGATATCTACGAAGGGCACTCCGAATTCGGAGTCTTTATTCGGCCAAAATGTAACCTGCACCGATGGGGCTCCGAATTTGTAAGCTTTTTGATCTTGGCCAATCGTGATATCCACGACGTGCGCTCCGAATCATATAGCTTATTCGGCCCATGCGTGACCTGCACGGATGGGGCTTTGAATTCGGAGGCTTTTTGATCTTGGCCAGTCATGATATCCACGAAGGGCGCTCCGAATTAGGAGGCTTATTCGGCCAATGCGTTGCCGGCACGGATGGGGCTCTGAATTCAGAGGCATTTTGATCTTGGCCAATCATGATGTCTACGAAGGGCACCCCGAATCCGCAGGCTTATTCGGCCCCTGCGTGACCTGCACGGATGGTGCTCCGAATTCGGAGGCTTTTTGATCATGGCCAATCATGATATCCACAAAGGGAGCTCCGAATCCGAAGTCTTTATTTCGCCTAAACGAGACCTGTACGGATGGGCCTTCGAATTCGTAGGCTTTTTTGTCTTCGCCAATCATGATATCCACGAAGGGCGCTCCGAATCCCGAATCTTATTCGCCCCATGCGTGTCCTGCACAGATGGGGCTCCGAATTCGGAGGCTTTTTCATCTTGGCCAATCGTAATATCCACGAAGGGCGGTCCGAATCCAGAGGCTTATTCGGCCCATGGGTGACCTGCATGGACGGTGCTCCGAATTCGGAGGCGTTTTGATCTTGGCCAATCGTGATGTCCACGAAGGGCGCTTCGAATCCGGCGGCTTATTTGGCCCATGCGTGACCTGCACGGATGGGGCTCTGATTTTGGAGGCTTTTTTTATCTTGGCCAATCGTGATAACCACGAAGGGCGCTCCGAATCCAGAGGCTTTTTCGTCCCATGCGTGACTTGTACGGATGGGGCTCCGAATTATGGGGCTTTTTGGTCTGAGCCAATCGTGATATCGATGATGGGCGCTCTGAACCCGGAGTCTTTATTTGGCCAAAATGTGACCTCCATGGATGGGGCTCCGAATTTGGAGGCTTTTTGATCTTGGCCAATCGTGGTATCCACGAAGGGCGCTCCCAATCCGGAGGCTTATTTGGCCCATGCGTGACCTACACGGATGAGGCTCCGAATTCGGAGGCGTTTTGATCTTGGCCAATTGTGATATCCACGAAGGGCGCTCCGAATCCGGAGTCTTTATTGGACCCAAATGTGACCTGCACAGATGGCACTCCGAATTCGTAGGCTTTTTGATATTGGCAATTCGTGATATCCACGAAGGGGGCTTCGAATCCAGAGGCTTATTCGGCCCATGCGTGGGTTGCACGGACATGGTTCCAAATTCGGAGGCATTTTGATCTTAGCCAATCGTGATATCCACGAAGGTGGTTCCGAATCCGCTGGCTTATTCGGCCCCTGCGTGACTTGCGTGTATGGTGCTCCTAATTCAGAGGCTTTTTGATCATGGCCAATCGTGATATCCACAAAGGGCGCTCCGAATCCGGAGTCCTTATTCAGCCCAAATGTGACCTGCACGGATGGGTCTCCGAATTTGTAGGCTTTTTTATCTTGGCTGATCATGATATCCACGAAGGGCGCTCCGAATACGGAGGCTTATTCGGCCCATGCGTGACCTGCACAGATGGGGCTCTGAATTCGGAGGGTTTTTTATCGTGGCCAATCGTGATATCCACGAAGGGTGCTCTGAATTCGGGGTCTTTTTTTGGCCCAAACGTGACCTGCACGGATGGGGCTTTGAATTCAGAGGGTTTTTGTTCTTGGCCAATCGTGATATCCACGAAGGGCATTCCCAATCTGGAGGCTTATTCGGCCCATGCATGGCCTGTACGGATCGGGCTCTGAATTTGGAGGCTTTTCGATCTTGTCCAATCGTAATATCCACGAAGGGCGCTCCGAATACGGAGGCTTTTTGATCTTGGCCAATCGTGATGTCCACGAAGGACGCCCCGAATCCGCCGGCTTATTCGGCCCCTGCGTGACCCGCACGGATGGTGCTCTGAATTCGGAGGCTATTTGATCATGGCCAATCGTGATATCCACAAAGGGCGCTCCGAATCCGAAGTCTTTATTCTGCCCAAACGGGACCTGCACGGATGGGCCTCCGAATTCGTAGGCTTTTTTGTCTTGGCCAATCATGATATCCACGAACGGTGCTCCGAATCCAGATGTTTATTCGCCCCGTGCGTGACCGGCACAGATGGGGCTTCGAATTCGGAGTCTTTTTTATATTGGCCAATCGTGATATCCACAAAGGGCGCTCCGAATTTGGAGTCATTATTCGGCCCGTGCGTGACCTGCACGGATAGGGCTCTGAATTCGAAGGCTTTGTTATCTTGGCCAATCGTCATATTCACGAAGGGCGCTCCAAATCCGGAGGCTTATTCGGCCCATGCTTGACTTGCACGGATGGGGCTACGAATTCGGATCCTTTTTTAACTTGGCCAATCATGATATCCAAAAAGGGCGCTCCGAATCCGGAGGCTTATTCGGCCCATGCGTGACCTGCATGGATGGTGCTCCAAATTCGGAGGCGTTTTGATCTTGGCCAATCGTGATATCCACGAAGGGCGCTCTGAATCCGCAGGCTTATTCGCCCCATGCGTGGCTTGCACGGATGGTGTTCCGAATTTGGAGGCTTTTTTATCTTGGCCAATCGTGACATCCACGAAGGGCGCTCCGAATTTGAAGTCTTTATTCGTCCCAAATGTGACATGCATGGATGGGGCTTCGAATTCGTGGGCTTTTTATCTTGGCCAATCATCATATCCACAAATGGGGCTCCGAATCCAGAGGCTTATTCGGCTCATGCGTGGCCTGCACGGATGGGGCTTCGAATTCAGAGGCGTTTTGATCTTGGCCAATCGTGATATCCACGAAGGGCGCTCCGAATCCGCAGGCTTATTCGGCCCCTGCGTGACCTGCACGGATGGTGCTCCGAATTCAGAGGCTTTTTGATCATGGCCAATCGTGATATCCACAAAGGGCGGTCCGAATCCGAAGTCTTTATTCGGCTCAAACGTTACCTGCACGGATGGGCCTCCAAATTCGTAGGCTTTTTTATCTTGGCCAATCATGATATCCACGAAGGGCGCTCCGAATCCATAGGTTTATTCGGCCCATGCGTGACCGGCACGGACAGGGCTACGAATTCGAAGCCATTTTTATCTTGGCCAATTATGATATCCATGAATGGCGCTCTAAATCCGGAGGCTTATTCGGCCCATGTGTGACCTGTACGGATGGGGCTCTGAATTCGGAGGCTTTTTGATCTTGGCCAATCGTTATATCCACGAAGGGCGCTCCGAATCCGGAGTCTTTATTCGGCCCAAACATGACTTGCACGGATGGGGGTCTGAATTTGGAGCCTTTTTTTATCTTGGCCAATCGTGATATCCACCAAGGGCGCTTCGAATCCGGAGTCTTTATTCGGCCCAAAGATGACCTGCACGGATGGGGCTCTGAATTCAGAGGCTTTTTGGTCTTTGCCAATCGTGGTATCCACGAAGGGCACTCTGAATCCGAAGGATTATACGGCCCATGCGTGACCTGCACGGATGAGGCTTCGAATTCGGAGGCGCTTTGATCTTGGCCAATTGTGATATCCACGAAGGGAGCTCCAAATCCGCAGGCTTATTTGGCCCCTACGTGACCTGCACGGATGGTGCTCTGAATTCGGAGGCTTTTTTTATCAAGGCCAATCGTGATATCCACTAAGGGCGCTCCGAAGCCGTAGTTTTTATTCGGCTCAAACGTGACCTACACGGATGGGCCTCCGAATTCGTTGTCCTTTTTATCCTAGCCAATCATGATATCCACGAAGGGCGCTCCGAATCCGAAGGCTTATTCAGCCCATGCTTGACTTGCATAGATGGGGCTACGAATTCGGAGCCTTTTTTAACTTGGCCAATCATGATATCCAAAAAGGGCGCTCCGAATCCGGAGGGTTATTCGGCCCATGCGTGACCTGCATGGATGGTGCTCCGAATTCGGAGGCGTTTTGATCTTGGCCAATCGTGATATCTACGAAGGACGCTCTGAATCCGCAGGCTTATTCGCCCCATGCGTGACTTGCATGGATGGTGTTCCGAATTCGGAGGCTTTTTTATCTTGGCCAATCGTGACATCCACGAAGGGCGCTCCGAATTCGGAGTCTTTATTCGTCCCAAACGTGACATGCACGGATGGGGCTTCGAATTCGTAGGCCTTTTTATCTTGGGCAATCGTCATATCCACAAATGGGGCTCCGAATCCGGAGGCTTATTCGGCTCATGCGTGGCCTACACGGATGGGGCTTCGAATTCAGAGGCGTTTTGATCATGGCCAATCGTGATATCCACAAAGGGCGGTCCGAATCCGAAGTCTTTATTCAGCTCAAACGTTACCTGCACGGATGGGCCTCCAAATTCGTAGGCTTTTCTATCTTGGCCAATCATGATATCCAAGAAGGGCGCTCCGAATTCGTAGGCTTATTCGGCCTATGCGTGACCGGCACGGATAGGGCTACGAATTCGAAGCCATTTTTATCTTGGCCAATTATGATATCCATGAATGGCGCTCTAAATTCGGAGGCTTATTCGGCCCATGTGTGACCTGTACGGATGGGGCTTCGAATTCGGAGGCTTTTTGATCTTGGCCAATAGTGATATCCACGAAGGGCGCTTCGAATCCAGAGGCTTATTCTGCCCATGCGTGACCTGCACGGATGGGGCTCCGAATTCAGAGGCGTTTTGCTCTTGGCCAACTGTGATATCCACGAAGGAAGCTCCGAATCCGCAGGCTTATTCGGCCCTTACGTGACCTGCATGGATGGTGCTCCAAATTCGGAGGTTTTTTTATCAAGGCCAATCGTGATATCCACTAATGGTGCTTCGAATCTAGAGTTTTTATTCTGCTCAAACGTGACCTACACGGATGGGCCTCCGAATTCGTTGGCCTTTTTATCGTGGCCAATCATGATATCCACGAAGGGCGCTCCGAATCCGAAGGCTTATTCGGCCCATGTGTGACTTGCACGGACGGTGCTACGAATTCGGAGCCTTTTTTATCTTGGCCAATCGTGATATCCACGAAGGGCGCTCCGAATCCGGAGGCTTATTCGGCCCATGCGTGACCTGCACGGATGGTGCTCCGAATTCGGAGGCGTTTTAATCTTGGCCAATCGTGATATCCATGAAGGGCGCTTCGAATCCGCAGGCTTATTCGCCCCATGCGTGACTTGCACGGATGGTGTTCCGAATTCGGAGGCGTTTTTATCTTGGCCAATCGTGATATCCACGAAGGGCGCTCCGAATTCGGAGTCTTTATTCGTCCCAAACGTGACCTGCATGGATGGGGCTCCGAATTCATAGGCTTTTTGATCTTGGCCAATCGTAATATCTACGAAAGGGGCTCCGAATCCGGAGGGTTATTCGGCTCATGCGTGGCCTACACGGATGGGGCTCTGAATTTGGAGGTGTTTTGATCTTGGAAAATCGTGATATTCACGAAGGGCGCTCTGAATCCGTAGGCTTATTCGGCCCTTGCATGACCTGCACGGATGGTGCTCCGAATTCGGAGGCTTTTTTATCATGGCCAATAGTGATATCCACAAAGGGCGCTCCGAATCCGCTATCTTTATTCGGCTCAAATGTGACCTGCATGGATGGGCCTCCGAATTCGTAGGCTTTTTTATCTTGCCAACCATGATATCCACGAAGGGCGCTCCGAATCCGCAGGCTTATTCGGCCCATGCGTGACTAGCACGAATGGTGATCCGAATTCAGAGGCTTTTTGATCTTGGCAAATCGGGATATCCATGAAGGGCGCTCTGAATCCGCGGGCTTATTCGGCCCATGCGTGACTTGCACAGATGGTGCTCCGAATTCGGAGGGTTTTTGATCTTGGCCAATAGTAATATCCACGAAGGCCGCTCCGAATCCGAAGGCTTATTCGCCTCACGCGTGTCCTGCACGGATGGGGCTCCAAATTCGGAGGCTTTTCGATCTTGGCCAATCGTGATATCCATGAAGGGCGCTCCAAATTCGGAGTCTTTATTCGGCCCAAACGTGAGCTGCATGTATGGGCCTCCGATTTCGTAGGCTTGTTTATCTTGGCCAGTCATGATATCCACGAAGGGCGCTCCAAATCCGGAGGCTTATTCGGCCCATGCGTGACCTCCACGGATGGGGCTCCGAATTTGGAGGCTTTTTTTATCTTGGCCAATCGTGATATCCGCGAAGGATGCTCCGAATCTGGAGTCATTATTCGGCCTAAGGGTGAACTGCACGGATGGGGCTCTGAATTCGGAGCCTTTTTTATCTTGGCCAATCGTGATATCCACGAAGGGCGCTACGAATCCGGAGGCTTATTTGGCCCTTGTGTGTCCTACACGGATGGGGCTCCGAATTCATAGACTTTTTTTATCTTGCCCAATGGTGATATCCACGAACGGCGCTCCGAATCCGGAGAGTTATTCAGCCCATGCGTGACCTGCACGGATGGTGCTCCGAATTCAGAGGCATTTTGATCTTGGCTAACCGTGATATCCACGAAGGGCGATCAGAATCTGCAGGCTTATTCAGCGCATGCGTGACCTGCATGGATATAGCTCTGAATTCGGAGGCTTTTTGATCTTGGCCAATCGTGATATCCGCGAAGGGCGCTCCGAATCTGGAGTCACTATTCGGCCCATGCGTGACCTACATGGATGGGGCTCTGAATTCGGAGCCTTTTTTTATCTTGGCTAATCGTGATATCCACGAAGGGCGCTCCGAATCCGCAGGCTTGTTCAGCCCATGCGTGACCTGCGCGGATGGGGCTCCGAATACGGAGGCTTTTTGATCTTGGCCAATCGTGATATCCACGAAGGGCACTCTGAATCCGGAGGCTTATTCAGCCCATGCGTGACCTGCACGGATGGGGCTCTGAATTCGGAGGCTTTTTGATCTTGGCCAATCGTGATATCTACAAATGGCGCTCTGAATCCGCAGGCTTATTCGGCCCATGCTTGACTTGCACGTATGGTGCTCCGAATTTGGAGCCTTTTTGATCTTTGGCAATTGTTATATCCACGAAGGGCGCTCCGAACCCGCAGGCTTATTTGGCCCATGCGTGACTTGCACGGATGGGGCTCTGAATTCGGAGGCTTGTTGATCTTGGCTAATCGTGATATCCGCGAAGGGCACTCCGAATTCGGAGCCCTTATGTTGCCCATGCGTGACCTGTATGGATGGGGCTCCGAATTCGGAGGCTTTTTGATCTTGGCCAATCTTGATGTCCACAAAAGGCGCTCTGAATCCGGAGGCTTATTCGGCCCATGCGTGACATACACGGATGGGGCTCCGAATTCGAAAGCTTTTTGATCTTGGCCAATCATCATATCCACGGAGGGCGCTCCAAATCCGGAGGCTTATCCGGCCCATGCGTGACCTGCCCAGATGGTGCTCCGAATTCAGAGGCGTTTTGATCTAGGCGAATTGTGATATCTACGAATGACGCTCCGAATCCGCAGGCTTATTCGGCCCATGCATGACTTGCACGCATGGTGCTCCGAATTTGGAGCCTTTTTGATCTTTGACAATTGTGATATCCACGAAGGGCTCTCCGAACTCGCAGGCTTATTCGGCTTATGCGTGACTTGCACGGATGGTGCTCCGAATTCGGGGGGTTTTTGATCTTGGCCAATCGTGATGTCCACGAAGGGCGCTCTGAAACCGGAGTCTTTATTTGGCCAAAACGTGACCTGCACGGATGGGGCTCTGAATTCGGAGGCTTTTTGTTTTTGGCCAATCGTGATATCCACGAAGGGAACTCCCAATCCGGAGGTTTATTCGGCCTATGCATGGCCTGTATGGATGGGGCTCCGAATTTGGAGGCTTTTTGATCTTGTCCAATCGTAATATCCACGAAGGGCGCTCCGAATACGGAGGCTTTTTGATCTTGGCCAATCGTGATGTCCATGAAGGGCGCCCCTAATCAGCAGACTTATTCGGCCCCTGCGTGACCCGCAGGGATGGTGCTCCGAATTCGGAGGCTTTTTGATCATGGCCGATCGTGATATCCACAAAGGCGCTCCGAATCCGAAGTCTTTATTCTGCCCAAACGAGACCTGCACGGATGGGCCTCCGAATTCGTAGGCTTTTTTGTCTTGGCCAATCATGATATCCACGAAGGGTGCTCCGAATCCAGAGTGTTATTCGCCCCATGCGTGACCAGCACGGATGGGGCCCCGAATTCGAAGTCTTTTTTATATTGGCCAATCGTGATATCCGCGAAGGGCGCTCCAAATTTGGAGTCATTATTCGGCCCATGTGTGACCTGCATGGATGGGGCTCTGAATTCGAAGGCTTTGTTATCTTGGCCAATCGTCATATTCACGAAGGGCGCTCCGAATCCGGAGGCTTATTTGGCCCATGTGTGACCTACATGGATGGGGCTCCAAATTCAGAGTCTTTTTGATCTTGGCCAATCGTGATATCTACGTAGGGTGCTCCGAATTTGGAGGGTAATTCGGCCCATGCGTGACCAGCACGAATGGTGCTCCGAATTCGGAGGCATTTTGATTTTGGCCAATCGTGATGTCCAGGAAGGGCGCTCCGAATCCGCGGGCTTATTCGGCGCATGTGTGACTTGCACGGATGGTGCTCCAAATTTGCAGGCTTTTTGATCTTGGCCAATAGTAATATCCACGAAGGCCGCTCCGATTCCGGAGACTTATTCACCTCATTCGGAGGCTTTTTTATCTTGGCCAATCGTGATATCCACGAAGGGCGCTCAGAATCTGGAGTCATTATTTGGCCTATGCGTGACTTGCACGGATGGGGCTCCGAATTCGAAGCCTTTTTTGATCTTGGCCAATCGTGATATCCGTGAAGGGCGCTTTGAATTTGGAGTCATTATTCGGCCCATGTGTGACCTGCATGGAAAGGGATCCGAATTCGGAGGCTTTTTTATCTTGGCCAATCGTGATATCCACGAACGGCACTCCGAATCCGGAGGCTTATTCGGCCCATGCATGACATGTACAGATGGGGCTCCGAATTCGGAGGCTTTTTTTATCTTGGCCAATCGTGATATCCACGAAGGGCGCTCCGAATTCGGAGTCTTTATTCGGCCCAAACGTGACCTGCACGGATGGGGCTCCGAATTTGGAGGCTTTTTGATCTTGGCCAATCGTGATATCCACGATGGGCGCTCTGAATCCAGAGACTTATTCGGTCCATGCGTGACCTGCGAGGATGGGGCTCTGAATTCGGAGGCTTTTTGATCTTGGCCAATCGTGATATCTATGAAGGGCGGTCCGAATCTTGAGGCTTATTTGGCCCATGCGTGACCTGTACGGATGGGGTTTCGAATTCGGTGGCTTTTTGATCTTGTCCAATCGTGATATCCACGAAGGGCGCTTCGAATCTTGAGGCTTATTCGGCGCATCCATGACCTACACGAATGGGGCACCAAATGTGGAGGCTTTTTGATTTTGGCCAGTCGTGAGATCCACGAAGTGCGCTTCGAATCCGGAGGCTTATTCGGCCCATGCATGACCTGCACGGATGGGGCTCCGAATTCGGAGGCTTTTTGGTCTTGGCCAATCGTCATATCCACAAAGGGAGCTCCGAATCCGGAAGCTTATTTGGCCCATACGTGGCCTGCACGAATGGGGCTCCGAATTTGGAGGCTTTTTCACCTTGGCCAATCATGATATCCGCGAAGCGCGCTCCGAATCGGGAGTCTTTATTCGGACCAAACGTGACCTGCTCGGATGGGGCTTCGAATTCAGAGGCGTTTTTATCTTGGCCAATCGTGATATCCACGGAGGGAGCTCCGAATCCAGAGGCTTATTCATCCCACGTGAACCCTGTACGGATGGGGCCCCGAATTCGGAGGCTTTTTGATCATGGCCAATCATGATATCCACGAAGGGCACTCCGAATCCGGAGTCTTTATTCGGCCAAAACGTGACCTGCACGGATGGGGCTCCAAATTCAAAGGCTTTTTGTTTTTGGCCAGTCGTGATATCTACGAAGGCGCTCCGAATCCAGAGTCCTATTCGGCCCATGCGTGACCTGTACGGATGGGGCTCTAAATTCAGAGGCTTTTTAATCTTAGCCAATCATGATATCCACGAATGGAGCTCCGAATCCGAAGTCTTTATTCGCCCCAAACGTGACCAGCACGGATGGGGCTCCGAATTTGGAGGCTTTTTGATCTTGGCCAATCGTGATATCCACAAAGGGCGCTCTGAATCCGGAGTCTTTATTCGGCCCAAACATGACCTGCACGGATGAGGCTCCGAATTCGAACGCTTTTTGATCTTTGCCAATCGTGATATCCACAAAGGGCGCTTCGAATCTAGAAGCTTATTCGGTCCATGCGTGACCTGCACGGATGGGGCTCCGAATTCGAAGGCTTTTTGACCTTGGCCAATCATGATATCCACGAAGGGCGCTTCGAATCGGGAGCCTTTATTCGGCCCAAACGTGGCCTGCTCGAATGGGTCTCCGAATTCGGTGGCCTTTTCATCTTGGCCAATCGTGATATCCACGATGGGCGCTCCGATTCCAGAGGCTTATTCGGCCCATGTGTGACCTGCACGGATGGGGATCCGAATTCGGAGGCTTTTTTATCTTGCCCAATCATGATATCCACGAATGGCACTCCGAATCCGGAGGCTTATTCGGCCCATGCATGACATGTACGGATGGGGCTACGAATTCGGAGGCTTTTTGATCTTGGCCAATCGTGATATCCATGAAGGGCGCTCCGAATTCAGACTCTTTATTCGGCCCAAACGTGACCTGCACGGTTGGGGCTCCGAATTCGAAGGCTTTTTGATCTTGGCCAATCGTGATATCTACGAAGGGCGCTCCGAATCCGGAGGATTATTCGGCCCATGCGTGACCTGCACGGATGGGGCTCCGAATTCGGAGGCTTTTTGTTCTTCGCCAATCGTGATATCCACGAAGGGTGTTCCGAATCCGGAGTCATTATTCGGCCCAAACGTGACCTGCACGGATGGGGCTCCGAATTCGAAGGCTTTTTGTTCATGGCTGTAGACGCGCCCGTGGGCCTCAGTGCTACAGTTCGGACTCGAATTGTCACGGTTCTTAATCTGAACCAAAGAGTCCAAATCCGGGAAATCGTAAAACAGATTTTTAGAAAAGAAGTGCCAAACATGGACTGCTTTGCCAGATACAGAGTCACCACCTAAATATTTTTTAATGGGGGAATTTAGGAAACCCTGACTCGGTGCCAAAGGCCACGTGTCCGTCATCACCAAAGTTGCCTCAGCTCGGGAACTTGGGCACGATTGGGGAAGGTTAGCTATGAGCACCCCCTCTCGCCCGATCCGAAGATCGGCCTCTACTAACCATGATATCTTGTTTTGAAAACATTATGCGTTCTTATTCCGGTTATTAGCCTAGAATTACTATGTTATGCGCACAGCAAACAAGTATAGACCAAATCGCCTAAATTGGAACAAAACATTTCATGTTTGTTTTGAAAATGGTTTGCTACTCGCAAGTAGGCTAAAATGCAGGTTTTGCTACCCTCGAGTGGGCTTAACACTTATAGTTTTAATGCATTGTTCCAATTTAAACAACTCAACCTCCACCCACAGGCATTCAAGCAGTTATATCACATAAGCAGCTAGCCTCATGGTAATCATGCTATTATGGCAACACTCACACGCATGCGGTATGCTAAAGCATAAAAGCTTACCTAGTACTCCGAGCCAAAACAGAAACTAGTTAGTAATCATATGCATGATCCTAGTTCAAGTTAAAAATGGTTAATGCAACACAAGCAAAATGCAACTATAATAGGCTCGACTATCCTAAAGATGGCATGTGAAATGCTACAACTAACACGTATTCAATTTGGAATTGAAATACAAATGCAGTTAGAATGATGCGCCGAGCCCGATGCATGCAAAACGAATGAATGGATGCAAACATGCTATCATACTGTATGCTAATTGAAACATGTCCTAGACTAACCATCATAAGCTGGTAAATAAAAGGGAGAAAGACGTGGGGTTGGAAGACATGCACACACGCACGCACACTTATTACACAATTGCCCTCGCCCGAAGGGTCCAAATAAATATTATGGTCCGAATAAATAATACTAAATTAATTATTACAGAATTTCTAATTAATTAACGAATAAATGCAGAAAGAGGGTGGCCGCAGCCTTGCCGCGGGATGCGTGGATGATGTATGCTCGATCCGTCTTGCCCGGAAACTCGTTTCCATAGCACTGCTGCCTCTGTTAACACTGCCCTGCTCCTCTAAGGACTGCCAAAGTCCAAGGTTATGCTCTCTATATGTAGGGCTGCAAATGAACCGAGTTGTTCGTGAACAGACTCGGCTCGGCTCGGTAAGGGCTCGGCTCGGCTCGGCTCGTTTAGTAAACGAGCCGAGCTCGAGCTCGATTATTGGGCTCGTTTCGTTAACGAGCCGAGCTCGAGCTCGCCTGTGTTCGGCTCGGTAGGCTCGGCTCGTTTATCTATAATTAAATTATATAATAAATATATTATTTATATATTAAATAATATATAAATATATATAAATACATTATTTATATATTAAAAATATATAAATATATATAAATAATAATATAAATGCATTTTTTATATATTAAATAATATAAATAATAATTTTTATTTAAAAATTTATATTTAAATAATATAAATAATAATTTCTATTTAAAAATTTATATTTAAATAATATAAATAATATTAAAAAAAATTTATCGAGCCGAGCCGAGCCGAGCTCGAGCTCGACAAAAATTAACGAGCCGAGCCGAGCCGAGCTCGAGCCCAGTCCCTTATCGAGCCGAGCTCGAGCTCAATAAACGAGCTCGATAGCTTAACGAGCCGAGCTCGAGCCCAGCAAAGCTCGGCTCGGCTCGGCTCGTTTGCACCCCTATCTATATGTTGGGGAATACCACCGACCAAGTAGAAACACCACCGGCCGAAGGGGATGATCACCGGCCGCCTTTTTATCTATCGGCCACAGATTCCTGGCCGGTCGGCACTATATGTAGCCGACCGGCCAAAACTTCCTGCAGAACCTGCAATTGACAGCAGCAGAGGGCAAGCAGTGTATGGCATGGAATTTTCAGGCAAATGTGAGCATAGCCATACTCCCTATCATGGAATAGACTCAAGGGAGCATGGCCCTCGACCCTCGGGCCATCAATCACGCATTTCGATGCATGATGGCCCAAAAGCCAAGTATGCAACTTTGATATCAAATGAAATACAAGCACAAAACACATCAAGGGGCCCCAACCCCTATCATGATTGATCAAGAGGCAAGGGACGCATGCTCAATGAAATGCAACCTAGGCATGGAGGCTAAGTATGCAACATGAACATGCAAATGAGCAATGTATACTAGGCACGCAACCTAAACATGTAAGCAAACATGGCATGCAACAACATGTGATGATGGACTTAAACTAACATGAGTAGCCCGCAAGCATGCCAAAATTAGTGGCCATGTGATGAAAATGAGGCAACTAAGATGCATGCAAACATGCACAATGCAATGGCCCCGAGTCTAAGGCACAAAACACAACTCCACAAAGGCATTGAAAGGATGAATTATGGCATACAATGGTATGTGTTCCAGCACTAAAGTATGATGCTCAATGGTCCCGAAACATGCAAATATGCCACCCAATGCATGAAATAGCTCCCGAAACTCAAAACTAGGCACATGTATTGAACTATAACTATGCAAAGCAAGCATTATTTGACCATGAAGCACAAAGACAGAGCCAAGGCAGTCCCAAAATACGCACAATACTAGTTTAAAGCATGGCCAAAAGGTGCTAACATGTAGGGCTAAAACAATATACAAGATTGGCTAGTAAGCATGGTTTATACCACACCTATATGAAGCATATGAAATCTCACCAAACTAGCCAAAAACAGCGAACAAAACATGTCAAAATATGCCCAAATAACCACTGAAATGCAACCAATGCATGCAAAAATGAGGGGCTTCTTTGGAGGGCCATGCAAGGGGTTGTTAAGCACAAACAAGATAGACATGTAGCATAGCGAAACCACCTCTAGAAATGGACTATGGCAGCCCTAAAACTCACCAAATTGGCCCTGAAATGGGTCTAGGAAACATGCAAAGAAAGGCCCCTTTGAGAGGCCTTGAATGGGATTGCTCTACACATGCATCATAGACATAAAAAATGGCCAAAAGGGCCTTAGACAGAGCCAAGGCAGACCTCATAACTCACATAATAGGGCCTGGAAAGTGACTTCAAAGCATGCAAGATGGAGCCTCTTTTGAAGGCCAATAAGGCCAACAAACAAGTCAAGGAGAGAGGGGGTCACCCCCCCTCTAATTTGGGCTCTCAAAACAGCATCTAAGCTACTGAAAATCCACTAGATTTCAGTGGCTAAGAGGCCAAACCAAGCATGCAACAAAAGCTTAAATGCAAGGCTCAAAACAAAAGGCAATCAAGCATACAAGGAAGCATATGACCTCAAACAGAAAAATGCCCTTAAAAAAACATCAAGAGGGGCTCAAAATAAGACTTTTTCCAGTTTATATCAAATCTTGAAAATGTTCACAAGTAAGGCTAAAATAGGATGCAAAGATAGCCCTAAAAGAGAGATTGAACAAACAAGGAAGTAGCTGACTTCAAACAGCAAAGTCTCCTTAATCAAAGTTGAAGAGGGGCTCAAAATAATACACTTTACAGTTTGGGTCGAAGCCCAGAAATTCTTGTAAACAAGGCTAAAGTTTGGAGCAAAATAAAGTCACAAAGAGAGAAATAGGGGCTTACCCTTGTAGAGCCGACCCTCAGTAGCTTCTGAACCAAGATGATGAACCTTCAACCTCTGCAAATCAGTCCCAAGGTGCTTGGATGGATGGTGGAGGTGTTGTGCTAGGAGGTGTAGTGTAAATGGCCAAGAATAAGACCCTTTTGGACCCTTTAACACACCCAAATGTAGAGAGAGAGGGAGATATAGAGAGAGAGGGTGATATATATCAGATATATATGTATAGGTCGGGTTTTTTGCTCAACCCCTTCAAAGGAGAGGAAAGCTCTCCTTATATAGGCAAGGAAAGGTGTTTAAGCTTCTCAAAGAAGCTAAACAAAAGGGTCAAAGGGACTAAGCTTCTAAGAGAAGCTAATGCAAAGGTGTAAGCTTCTTGAGGAAGCCAAGACAAGGGGTCAAAGCTTCCTCAAGAAGCTTTGAGCAAAGGGTGCAAAAAAAAAAAAAAAAGGGTCAAAGGTGCAAAACAACCACACAAGTGTATGGGGGGTCGGGTCTGTGCACTCCAGCTGGCATAGCTGGCATGCATTACACTTGAAAGAGGCAAAAAAGTGATATCGGCCACAAAAGGAGACAATCGGCCAAATAAATGGCCGGTCGGCTACTATAAATGGCCGGCCTGCTACTTATTTGGCTGGCTGGCTAAATTGATGGCCGGTGGGTGTATAAAGTGAAGCCCCAGAAGTTATCTTTCCAATGCCGCAAACCTTGCATTAAAATTCCTCCTGTGCAAAAAGTTATGCCCTTTTTGGTGAAGCCGCGCAGATTCGATCCAACCGGGCTAATCCCCTACTTCAACCAACCATATCTCCCCCACCCGGACTTGGCTTTAAGAGATTCTTGAATGAAAAATGAAGCCCCGGAAGTCTTCTTTCCAACGGTGGTGGCCTCATAGCTTAACTCCAAGTGTATAAGCAGATAAGCTTGATTTAGCGAGGACTGCTTGTCCCTCTCTTAGCGATTCCTGCCTATCCTCTTCTCCAACTTGGTTTCTTATCTCTCCGCCTCCTTTCTTCAACTTCAAACCCCTAAGCAAGGTGTTTTGAAAGATTTTTCAAAGATTTCATCTCTCTTTCATTCATTTCCACTTTGTCCTTACTCAGTTTACCGAAAAGCGCAACGTTTGACAAAATGCAAGCCTCGGAACATCGTAGAAACTTTATTTCAAAAATGTTTTGAAAGAGAGGGTTTTAAGGTCTAAAAACCATTCAAAATAGCTTTGGTCCAAAATGGGGTGTGAAGTTGAGATTTGTCTCTCTCCTTGCCGAAGAAATTGAACCTTTGCCCTGCACACCTTTCATCATCGAGCAAACCATCAGTAATGCCCAAGTCTTAAGGGCGGTCAAAAATGGAGTGTCTACAATGGTCAATCGTGATATCCACGAAGGGCGCTCCGAATCCGGAGGCTTATTCGGCCCATGCGTGACCTGCACAGATGGGGCTCTAAATTTAGAGTCTTTTGGATCTCAGCCAATCGTGATTTCCACCAAGGGCGCTACTTATTCGGTTCATGGGTGACCTACACGTATAGGGCTCCGAATTCAGAGACATTTTGATCTTGGCTGATCGTGATATCCACGAAGGGCGCTCTGAATCTTGAGGCTTATTCGGCCCATGCGTGACTTGCATGAATAGGGCTCCAAATTTGGAGGCTTTTTGCTCTTGGCCAATCGTGATATCCACGAAGGGCGCTCCAAATCCGGAGGCTTATCCGGCCCATGCGTGACCTGCACAAATGGGGCTCCAAATTCGAAGGCTTTTTTATCTTGGCCAATCGTGATATCCACGAAGGGCGCTCCGAATCGAGAGTCTTTATTTGGCCCAAATGTGACCTCCTCGGATGGGGCTCCGAATTAGGAGGAATTTTGATTTGGCCAATCGTGATATCCACGAAGGGCGCTCCGAATCCAGAGGCTTATTCGGCCCATGCGTGACCTGCACGGATGGGTCTCTGAATTCGGAGGCTTTTTGATCTTGGCCAATCGTGATATCCACGAAGGGCGCTTTGAATCTGGGGACTTATTCGGCCCAGGCGTGACCTGCACGAATGGGGCTCTGAATTCGGAGGCTTTTTGATCTTGGCCAATCATGATATCCACAAAGGGTGCTCCGAATCTAGAGTCTTTATTCGTCCCAAACGTGACCTGCACGAATGGAGCGCCGAATTCGGAGGCTTTTTGATGTTGGCCAATCGTGATAACCACGAAGGGCACTCCGAATCTGGAGGCTTATTCGTTCCATGCGTGACTCGCACGGATGGGGCACTCAATCATGATATCCACGAAGGGCGCTCCGAATCGGGAGTCTTTATTCGGCCCAAACGTGACCTGCTAGGATGGGGCTCTAAATTCGTAGGCTTTTTGATCTTGGCCAATCATGATATCCACGAAGGGCACTCCGAATCCGGAGTCTTTATTCGGCCCTAACGTGACCTGCACGGATGGGGCTCCGAATTCAAAGGCTTTTTGTTCTTGGCCAATCGTGTTATCTACAAAGGGCGCTTCGAATCCAGAGGCTTATTCGGCCCATGCGTGATCGGCACAGATGGGGCTCCGAATTCAAAGGCCTTTTGATCTTGGCTAACCGTGATAGCCACAGACGGCGCTCTGAATTCGGAGTCTTTATTCGCCCCGAACGTGACCTGCACGGATGGGGCTCTGAATTTGGAGGCTTTTTTTATCTTGGCCAATCGTGATATCCACAAAGGGCGCTCTGAATCCGGAGTATTTATTCGGCCCAAACGTGACCTGCACGGATGGGGCTCCGAATTCGGACGCTTTTTGATCTTGGCCGGTCGTGATATCCACAAAAGGCGCTCCGAATCCAGGAGCTTATTCGGCCCATGCGTGATCTGCACGGATGGGGCTCCGAATTCGGAGGCTTTTTGACCTTGGCCAATCATGATATCCACGAAGGGCGCTCCGAATCGGAAGTCTTTATTCGGCCCAAACGTGACCTCCACGGATGGGGCTCCAAATTCGCAAGCTTTTTGATCTTGGCCAATCGTGATATCCAGGAAGGGTGCTCTGAATCCAGAGGCTTATTCGGCCCACGTGTGACCTGCACGGATGGGGATCCGAATTCGGAGGCTTTTTAATCATGGCCAATCGTGATATCCACGAACGGCACTCTGAATCCGGAGGCTTATTCGGCCTATGCATGACATGTATGGATGGGCTCCGAATTCGGAGGCTTTTTGATTTGGCTAATCATGATATCCCCGAAGGGCGCTCCGAATTCGGAGTCTTTATTCTGCCCAAACGTGACCTGCACAGATGGGGCTCTGAATTCGGAGGCTTTTTTATCTTGGCCAATTGTGATATCCACGATGGCGCGCCGAATCCAGAGGCTTATTCGGTCCATGCATGACCTGCACGGATGGGGCTTCGAATTCGGAGGCTTTTTAATCTTGCCCATTCATCATATCCACAAAGGGAGCTCCGAATCCGGAAGCTTAGTTGGCCCATACGTGGCCTGCACGAATGGGGCTCCGAATTTGGAAGCTTTTTTTTACCTTGGCTAATCATGATATCCACAAAGCGTGCTCCGAGTCGGCAGTCTTTATTCGGACCAAACGTGACCTGCTCAGATGGGGCTCCGAATTCGGAGGCTTTTTTATCTTGGCCAATCGTGATATCCACGGAGGGAACTTCGAATCCAGAGGCTTATTCGTCCCATGTGAAACCTGCATGGATGGGGCCCCGAATTCCGAGGCTTTTTGATCTTGGCCAATCATGATATCCACGAAGGGCACTCCGAATCCAGAGTCTTTATTCGGCCAAAACGTGACCTGCACGGATGGGGCTCCGAATTCAAAGGCTTTTTGCTCTTGGCCAGTCGTGATATCTATGAAGGGCGCTCCGAATCCATAGTGCTAGTCGGCCCATGCGTGACCTGCACGGATGGGGCTCTGAATTCAGAGGCTTTTTGATCTTGGCCAATCGTGATATACACGAACGGAGCTCCGAATCTGGAGTCTTTATTCGCCCCAAACGTGACGTGCACGGATGGGGCTCCGAATTTGGAGGCTTTTCGATCTTGGCCAATCGGGATATCCACAAAAGGTGCTCTAAATCCGGAGTCTTTATTCGGCCCAAACATCACCTGCACGGATGGGGCTCCGAATTCGGACGCTTTTTGATCTTGGCCAATCGTGATATCCGCAAAGGGCGCTCCGAATCCAGAAGCTTATTCGGCCCATGCGTGACCTGCAAGGATGGGGCTCTGAATTCGAAGGCTTTTTGACCTTGGCCAATCATGATATCCACGAAGGGCACTCTGAATCGGGAGTCTTTATTCGTCCCAAACGTGACCTGCTCGGATGGGGCTCCGAATTCGGAGGCTTTTTTATCTTGGCCAGTCGTGATATCCACGAAGGGTGCTCCGAATCCAGTGGCTTATTCGGCGCATATGTGAGCCGCATGGATGGGGATCCGAATTCGGAGGATTTTTTATCTTGGCGAATCGTGATATCCATGAATGGCACTCTGAATCCAGAGGCTTATTCGGCCCATGCATGACATGTACGGATGGGGCTCCAAATTCGAAGGCTTTTTTGATCTTGGGCAATCGTGATATCCAGGAAGGGCGCTCCGAATTCGGAGTCTTTATTCGACCCAAACGTGACCTGCACGTTTGGGGCTCCGAATTCGGAGGCTTTTTGATCTTGGCCAATCGTGATATCCGTGACGGGCGCTCCGAATGCAGAGGCTTATTCGGCCCATGCATGACATGTACGGATGGGGCTCCGAATTCGGAGGCTTTTTGATCTTTGGAAATCGTGATATGCACGAAGGGCGCTCCGAATCCGGAGTCTTTATTTGGCCCAAACATGACCTGCATGGATAGGGCTTCGAATTCGGAGGCTTTTTGATCTTGGCCAATCGTGACATCCACGAGGGGCGCTCCAAATCCAGAGGCTTATTCGGTCCATGCGTGACCTGCACGGATAGGGCTCCGAATTTGGAGGCTCTTTGATCTTGGCCAATTGTGATATCCATGAAGGGCGCTCCGAATCCTGAGGCTTGTTCGGACCGTGCGTAACCTGCACGAGTGGGGCTCCGAATTTTGAGGCCTTTTGATCTTGGCCAATCGTGATATCCATGAAGGGTGCCCTGAATCCAGAGGCTTATTCGGCCCATGCGTGACCTGCAGGGATGGGTCTCCGAATTCGGAGGCTTTTTTATCTTGGCCAATCATGATATCCATAAAGGGCCCTTCGAATCTGGAAGCTTATTTGGCCCTTGTGTGACCTGCATGGATGGGGCTCTGAATTCGGAGGCTTTTTGACCTTGGCCAATCTTGATATCCACGAAGGGCGCTCTGAATCGGGAGTCTTTATTCGACCCAAACGTGACCTGCTTGGATGGGGCTCCGAATTCGGAGACTTTTTTATCTTGCGCCCTTCGTGAATCTAGAGGCTTATTCGGTCCGTGCGTGACCTGCGCAGATGGGGCTTTGAATTTGGAGGCTTTTTTATCTTGGCCAATAGTGACCACGAAGGTCGCTCCGAATCGGGAGTCTTTATTTGGCCCAAATCGGGAGTCTTTATTCGGGCCAAACGTGACATGTACGGATGGGGCTCCGAATTCTGAAGCTTTTTTTATCTTGGCCAATCGTGATATCCACGAAGGACGCTCCGAATCGAGAGGCTTATTCGGGCCATGTAAGACACGCACGGATGGGGCTCCGAATTCGGAGGCTTTTGATCTCGGCCAATCGTAATATCCATGAAGGGCGCTATGAATCCGGAGGCTCATTCGGCCCATGCGTGACCTGCACAGGTAGGGCTCCGAATTCGGTGGCTTTTTGGTCTTGGCCAATTGTGATATCCGCGAAGGTCGCTTCGAATCCGGAGCCTTTATTCGGCACCAACGTGACCTACACGGATGGGGCTCTGAATTCAGAGGCTTTTTGATCTTGGCCAATATTGATATCCACAAAGGGCGCTCCGAATCTGGAAGCTAATTCTGCCCATGCGTGAACTGCACAGATGGGGCTCCGAATTCGATGGCATTTTGAACTTGGCCAATAATGATATCCACGAAGGGCGCTCCGAATCGGGAGTCTTTATTTGGCCCAAACGTGACCTGCTCGGATGGGGCTCCGAATTCGGAGGCTTTTTGATCTTGGCCAAGCGTGACATCCATGAAGGGCACTCCGAATCCAGAGGCTTATTTGGCACATGTGTGACCGGCACGGATGGCGCTCCGAATTTGGAGGCTTTTTGATCTTGGCCAATCGTCATATTCACGAACGGCGCTCCGAATCCGGAGGCTTATTTGGCCCATGCGTGACCTGCATAGATGGGGCACCGAAGTCGGAAGCTTTTTGATCTTGGCCAATCGTGATATCCACGAAGGGCGCTCCGAATCCAGAGGCTTATTCGGCCCTGTGTGACCTACACGGATGGGGATCCGAATTTGGAGGCTTTTTTATCATGGCCAATCATGATATCCACGAAGGGCACTCTGAATCCGAAGGCTTTATTCAGCCCAAACGTGACCTGCACGGATAGGGCTCTGAATTCAGGGGCTTTTATTTCTTGGCCAATCGTTATATCCATGAATGGCGCTCCGAATCCAGAGACTTATTCGGTCCATGCGTGAGCGGCACGAATGGCGCTCCGAATTCGGAGGCTTTTTGATCTTGGCCAATCGTGGTATCCACGAAGGGCACTCTGAATACTAAGGCTTATTCGGCCCATGCGTGACCTGCACGAATGGGGCTCCGAATTTGGAGGTTTTTTGATCTTGGCCAATCGTGATATCCACGAAGGGCACTCCGAATCCAAAGGCTTATTCGGCACATGTGTGACCATCACGGATGGGGCTCCGAATTTGAAGGCTTTTTGATCTTGGCCAATCGTCATATCCACGAAGGGCGCTCCGAATCCAGAGACTTATTTGGTCCATGCGTGACCTGCACGGATGGGGCTTTGAATACAGAGGCTTTTGGATCTTGGGCAATCTTGATATCCACGAAGGGCACTCCGAATCCAGAGGCTTATTCGGCCCATGCATGACTTGCACGGATGGGGCTTCGAATTTGGAGGTTTTTTTAATCTTGGCCAATCATGATATCCACAAAGGGCGCTCTGAATCCGGAAGCTTGTTCGGTCCATGCGTGACCTGCACAGGTAGGGCTCCGAATTCGGAGGCTTTTTGATCCTGGCCAATCGCGATATCCACGAAGGGTGCTTCGAATCTGGAGGATTATTCGGCCCATGCGTGACCTGCACGGACGGGGCTCCGAATTCGGAGGCTTTTTATTTTTGGCCAATCGTGATATCCACGAAGGGCGTTCCGAATCCAGAGTCATTATTCGGTCCAAACGTGACCTGTACGGATGTGGCTCCGAATTTGAAGGCTTTCTGTTCTTGGCCAATCGTGATATCCACGAAGGGCGCTCCGAATCCAGTGGCTTATTCGGCCCATGCGTGACCTGCACAGATAGCGCTCTGAATTTAGACGCTTTTTGATCTCGGCCAATTGTTATTTCCACGAAGGGCGCTACTAATCCAGAGGCTTATTCGGTCCATGGGTGACCTACAAGGATGGGGCTCTGAATTCGGAGACATTTTGATCTTGGCCGATCATGATATCTACGAAGGGCGCTCTGAATCTTGAGGCTTATTTGGCCCATGCGTGACTTGCATGAATGGGGCTCCGAATTTGGAGGCTTTTTGCACTTGGCCAATCGTGGTATCCACGAAGGACGCTCCGAATCCGGAGGCTTATCCGGCCCATGCGTGACCTATACAATTGGGGCTCCAAATTCGGAGGCTTTTTTATCTTGGCCAATCTTGATATCCACGAAGGGCGATCCGAATCGGGAGTCTTTATTTGGCCCAAACGTGACCTGCTCGGATCGGGCTCTGAATTAGGAGGAATTTTGATTTGGCCAATCGTGATATCCATGAAGGGCACTCCGAATCCAGAGGCTTATTCGGCCGACGCGTGACCTCCACGGATGGGTCTCCGAATTCGGAGGCTTTTTGATCTTGGCCAATTGTGATATCCATGAAGGGCGCTCCGAATCCGGAGGCTTATTCGGCACATGTGTGACCTGCACAGATGGGGCTCTGAATTTAGACGCTTTTTGATCTCGGCCAATCGTGATTTCCACGAAGGGCGCTACTAATCCAAAGGCTTATTCGGTCTATGGGTGACCTGCATGGATGGGGCTCTGAATTCGGAGACATTTTGATCTTGGCCGATCGTGATATCCACGAAGGGCGCTTTGAATCTTGAGGCTTATTTGGCCCCTGCGTGACTTGCATGAATGGGGCTCCAAATTTGGAGGCTTTTTGCTCTTGGCCAATCGTGATATCCACGAAGGACACTCCGAATCCGGAGGCTTATCCGGCCCATGCGTGACCTGCACAATTGGGGCTCCAAATTCGGACGCTTTTTTATCTTGGCCAATCTTGACATCCACGAAGAGCGGACAGAATCGCGAGTCTTTATTTGGCCCAAACGTGACCTGCTCGGATCGGGCTCTAAATTAGGTGGAATTTTGATTTGGCCAATCGTGATATCCACGAAGGGCGCTCCGAATCCAGAGGCTTATTCGGCCCATGCGTGACCTCTACGGATGGGTCTCCGAATTCGGAGGCTTTTTTATCTTGGCCAATCGTGATAACCATGAAGGCCAGTTCGAATCTGGAGGCTTGTTCCGCCCATGCATGACTCGCACGGATGGGGCACTCAATCATGATATCCACGAAGGGTGCTTCGAATCGGGAGTCTTTATTCGGCCCAAACGTGACCTGCTAGGATGGGGCTCCGAATTCGTAGGCTTTTTGATCTTGGCCAATCATGATATCCACGAAGGGCACTCCGAATCCGGAGTCTTTATTCAGTCCAAACATGGCCTGCACCGATCGGAATCCGAATTCAAAGTCTTTTTGTTCTTGGCCAATCGTTTTATCTACGAAGGGCGCTCCAAATCCAAATGCTTATTCGGCCCATGCGTGACAGGCACAGATTGGGCTCCGAATTCAGAGGCTTTTTGATCTTGGCCAATCGTGATATCCGCAGACGGCGCTCTGAATGCAGAGTCTTTATTCGCTCCGAACGTGACCTGCACGGATGGGGCTCCGAATTTGGAGGCTTTTTTATCTTGGCTAATCGTGATATCCACAAAGGGCGCTCTGAATCCGGAGTCTTTATTTGGCCCAAACGTGACCTACACGGATGGGGCTCCGAATTCGGACGCTTTTTGATCTTGGCCAATCGTGATATCCACAAAGGGCGCTCCGAATCCAGGAGCTTATTCGGCCCATGCGTGACCTGCACGGAAGGGGCTCCTAATTCGGAGGCTTTTTGACCTTGGCGAATCATGATATCCATGAAGGGCACTCCGAATCGGGAGTCTTTATTCGGCCCAAATGTGACCTGCTCGGATGGGGCTCCAAATTCGGAGGCTTTTTGATCTTGGCCAATCGTGATATCCACGAAAGGCGCTCCGAATCCAGAGGCTTATTCGGCCCATGTGTGACGTGCATGATGGGGATCCGAATTCGGAGGCTTTTTTTATCTTGGCCAATCGTGATATCCACAAACGGCACTCCGAATCCGGAGGCTTATTCGGCCCATGCATGACATGTACGGATGGGGCTCCGAATTCGAAGGCTTTTTTATCTTGGCCAATCGTGATATCCACGAAGAGCGCTCCGAATTCAGATTCTTTATTCAGCCCAAACGTGGCCTGCACGGATGGGGCTCCGAATTCGGAGGCTTTTTGATCTTGGCCAATCGTGATATCCACGATGGGCGCTCCGAATCCATAGGCTTATTCGGTCCATGCATGACTTGCGAGGATGGGGCTCCGAATTCGAAGGCCTTTTGGTCTTGGCCAATCGTGATATCCACGAAAGGCGCTCCGAATCTTGAGGCTTATTCGGACCATGCGTGACCTGCAGGATGGGACTCCGAATTCGGTGGCTTTTTGATCTTGTCCAATCGTGATATCCATGAAGGGCGCTCCGAATCTTGAGGCTTATTTGGTGCATGCGTGACCTACACGAATGGGGCATCGAATTTGGAGGCTTTTTGATCTTGGCCAGTTGTGATAACCACGAAGTGCACTCCGAATCCGGAGGCTTATTCGGTCCACGCATGACCTGCATGGATGGGGCTCCGAATTCGGATGCTTTTTGATCTTGGCCAATCGTCATATCCACAAAGGGAGCTATGAATCCGGAAGCACATTTGGCCAATATGTGGCTTGCACGAATGGGGCTCCGAATTTGGAGGCCTTTTTACCTTGGCCAATCATGATATCCACGAATCACGCTCCAAATCGGGAGTCTTTATTCGGACCAAACGTGACCTGCTCGGATGGGGCTCTGAATTCGGAGGCTTTTTTATCATAGCCAATCGTGATATCCACGGAGGGAGCTCTGAATCGAGAGGCTTATTCGGCCTAAGTGAAACCTGCACGGATGGGGCCCCGAATTCGGAGGCTTTTTGATCTTGGCCAATCATGATATCCACGAAGGGCACACCGAATCTGGAGTCTTTGTTCGGCCAAAACGTGACCTGCACAGATGGGGCTCCGAATTCAAAGGCTTTTTCTTCTTGGCCAGTTGTGATATCTACGAAGGGCGCTTCGAATTCAGAGTCCTATTCGGCCCATGTGTGACTTGCACGGATGGGACTCTGAATTAAGAGGATTTCTGATCTTGGCCAATTGTGATATCCACGAACGAAGCTCCTAATCTGGAGTCTTTATTCGCCCCAAATGTGACCTGCACGGATGGGGCTCCGAATTTGGAGGCTTTTCGATCTTGGCCAATCGTGATATCCACAAAGGGCGCTCTGAATCCGGAGTCTTTATTCGGACCAAACGTGACCTGCACGGATGGGGCTCCGAATTCGAACACTTTTTGATCTTCGCCAATCGTGATATCAACAAAGGGCGCTCCGAATCCAGAAGCTTATTCGACCCATGCATAACCTGCACGGATGGGGCTCCGAATTCGAAGGCTTTTTGAACTTGGCCAATCATGATATCCACGAAGGGCGCTCCGAATCGGGAGTCTTTATTCGGCCCAAACGTGACCTGCTTGGATGGGCTCCGAATTCGGAGGCTTTTTGATCTTGGCCAATCGTGATATCCACGACGGGCGCTCCGAATACAGAGGCTTATTCAGCCCATGTGTGACCTGCACGGATGGGGAGCCGAATTCGGAGGCTTTTTTATCTTTGGGCAATCATGATATCCACGAATGGCACTCCGAATCCGGAGGCTTATTTGGCCCATGCATGACATGTACGGATGGGGCTCCGAATCCGGAGGCTTTTTCTTCTTAGCCAATCGTGATATCCACGAAGGGCGCTCCGAATTCGGAGTGTTTATTCAGCCCAAACGTGACCTGCACGGATGGGGCTCCGAATTTGGAGGCTTTTTGATCTTGGCCAATCGTGATATCCACGATGGGCGCTCCGAATCCAGAGGCTTACTCTGTCCATGCGTGACCTGCGAGGATGGCACTCCGAATTCGGAGGCTTTTTGATCTTGGCCAATCGTGATATCCACGAAGGGCGCTCCGAATCTTGAGGCTTATTCGGCCCATGCGTGGCCTGCACGAATGGGGCACCGAATTTGGAGGCTTTTTGATCTTGGCCAGTCGTGCTATCCATGAAGTGCGCTCCGAATCCGGAGGCTTATTCGGCCCGTGCATGACCTGCACGGATGGGGCTCCGAATTCGGAGGCTTTTTGATCTTGGCCAATAGTCATATCCACAAAGGGAGCTCCGATTCCGGAAGATTATTTGGCCTGCACGAATGGGGCTCCAAATTCGGAGGCATTTTTACCTTGGCCAATCATGATATCCACGAAGCGCGCTCCGAATCGGGAGTCTTTATTCGAACCCAGCGTGACTTGCTCGGATGGGGCTCCGAATTCGGAGGCTTTTTTATCATGGCCAATCGTGATATACACGGAGGGGACTCTGAATCCAGAGGCTTATTCGGCCCATGTGGAACCTGCACAGATGGGGCCCCGAATTCGGAGGCTTTTTGATCTTGGCCAATCATGATATCCATGAAGGGCACTCCGAATACGGAGTCTTTATTCGGCCAAAACGTGACCTGCACAGATGGGGCTCTGAATTCAGAGGCTTTTTGTTCTTGGCCAATCGTGATAGCTACGAAGGGCGCTCCGAATCCAGAGTCCTATTCGGCCCATGCGTGACCTGCACGGATGGGGCTCTTAATTCAGAGGCTTTTTGATCTTGGCCAATCGTGATATCCACAAACGGCGCCCCGAATCCGGAGTCTTTATTTGCCGCAAATGTGACCTGCACGAATTGGGCTCCGAATTTGGAGGCATTTTGATCTTGCCCAATCGTGATATCCACAAAGGGCGCTCTGAATCCGGAGTCTTTATTCGGCCCAAAGGTGACCTGCACGGATGGGGCTCTGAATTCGGACGCTTTTGGATCTTGGCCAGTCGGGATATCCACAAAGGGCGGTCCGAATCCAGATGCTTTTTCGGCCATTGCGTGGCCTGCACGGATGGGGCTCCGAATTCGGAGGCTTTTTGACCTTGGCCAACCATGATATCCACGAAGGGCGCTCCGAATCGGGAGTTTTTATTCGGCCCAAAAGTGACCTGCTCAGATGGGACTTCGAATTCGGAGGCTTTTCGATCTTGGCCAATCGTGATATCCACGAAGGGTGCTCCGAATCCAGAGGCTTATTCGGCCCATGTGTGACATGCACGGATGGGGATCCGAATTTGGAGGCTTTTTTATCTTGGCCAATCGTGATATCCATGAAGGGCACTCCAAATTCGGAGGCTTATTCGGCCCATGCATGACATGTACAGATGGGGCTCCGAATTTGGAGGCTTTTTTATCCTGGCCAATCGTGATATCCACGAACGGCACTTCGAATCTGGAGTCCTTATTCGGCCCAAACGTGACTTGCTCGGATGGGGCTCCAAATTCGGAGGCTTTTTGATCTTGGCCAATCGTGATATCCACGAAGGGCGCTCCGAATCCAGAGGCCTATTCGGTCCATGCGTGACCTGCGCGGATGGGGCTCCGAATTCGGAGGCTTTCTTTATCTTGGCCAATCGTGATATCCACGAAAGGCGCTCCGAATCTTGAGGCTTATTCGGCCTATGTGTGACCTGCACGGATGGGGCTCCGAATTCAGAGGAATTTTGATGTTGGCCAATTGTGATATCCACGAAGGGCGCTCCGAATCTTGAGGCTTATTCGGCCCATGCGTGACCTCCACGAATGGGGCTCCAATGTTGGAGGCTTTTTGATCTTGGCCAGTCGTCATATCCAGAAACGGCGCTCCGAATCCGGAGGCTTATGCGGCCCATGCGTGACCTGCACGAATGGTGCTCCGAATTGGGAGTCTTTATCGGCCCAAACGAGACCTGCTCGGATGGGGCTCCGAATTTTAGAGGCTTTTTGATCTTGGCCAATCGTGATATCCACGATGGGCACTCCGAATCCAGAAGCTTATTCGGCCCATGTGTGACCTGCACGGATGGGGATCTGAATTCAGACGCTTTTTTATCTTGGCCAATCGTGATATCCACGATGGGCACTCCAAATCCGGAGGCTTATTCGGCCCATGCATGACATGTACAGGTGGGGCTCCGAATTCGAAGGCTTTTTGATCCTGGCCAATCGTGATATCCACGAAGGTCGCTCCAAAATCGGAGTCGTTATTCGGCCCAAACGTGACCTGCACGGAAGGGGCTCTGAATTCAGAGGGTTTTTTATCTTGGCCAATCGTGATATCCACGAAAGGCACTCCGAATCCAGAGGATTATTCGGTCCATGCGTGACCTGCATGGATGGGGCTCCGAATTAAGAGGCTTTTTGATCTTCGCCAATCGTGATATCCACGAAGGGCGCTCCGAATCTTGAGGCTTATTCGGCCCATGCGTGACCTGCACGGATGGGGCTCCGAATTCGGAGGCTTTTTGATCTTGCCCAATCGTGATGTCCACGAAGGGCGCTCCAAATCTTGAGGCTTATTTGGCCCATGCGTGACCTGCACGAATGGGGCTCCGAATTTGGGGGTTTTTTGATCTTTGCCACTCATCATATCCAGAAAGGGAGCTCCGAATCCGGAAGCTTATTTGGCCCATACGTGGCCTGCACGAGTGGGGCTCCGAATTCGGAGGCTTTTTGACCTTGGCCAATCATGATATCCACGAAGTGCGCTCCGAATCGGGAGTCTTTATTCGGACCAAACGTGAGCTGTTCGGATGGGGCTCCGAATTCGGAGGCTTTTTTATCTTGGCCAATCGTGATTGCCACGGAGGGAGCTCCGAATCCAAAGGCTTATTCAGCCCATGTGAAAACTGCACGGATGGGGCCCCGAATTCGGAGGTTTTTTTATCTTGGCCAATCGTGATATCCACGAAGGGCGCTCAGAATCCGAAGGCTTATTCGGCCCATTCGTGACCTGCACGGATAGCGCTCCGAATTCGGAGCCTTTTTGATCTTGGCCAATCGTGATATCTACGAAGGGCTCTCCGAATTCGGAGTGTTTATTCGGACCAAATGTGACCTGAACGGATGGGGCTCTGAATTTGGAGGCTTTTTTTTATCTTGGCCAATCATGATATCCACAAAGGGCGCTCTGAATCTAGAGGCTTATTCGGCTGATGTGTGACCTGCACGGAAGGGGATCCAAATTCGGAGGCTTTTTTTATCTTGGCCAATCATGATATCCACGAATGGCACTCCGAATTCGAAGGCCTATTCGGCCTATGCATGACATGCACGGATGGGGCTCCGAATTCGGAGGCTTTTTGATCTTGGCCAATCGTGATATCCACCAAAGGTGCTCCGAATTCGGAGTCTTTATTCGGCCCAAACGTGACCTGCACAGATGGGGCTCTGAATTCGGAGGCTTTTTGATCTTGGCCAATCGTGATATCCACGATGGGCGCTCTGAATCCAGGGGCTTATTCGGTCCATGCGTGACCTTCGAGGATGGGGCTCTGAATTTGGAGGCTTTTTTTTATCTTGGCCAATCGTGATATCCACGAAGGGCGCTCTGAATGTTGAGTCTTATTTGCCCATGTGTGACCTGCACGGATAGGGCTCTGAATTCGGTGGCTTTTTGATCCTGTCCAATCGTGATATCCACGAAGAGCGCTCCGAATCTTGAGGCTTATTCGGCCCATGCGTGACCTACATGAATGGGGCACCAAATTTAGAGGCTTTTTGATCTTGGCCAGTCTTGAGATCCACGAAGTGCGCTCCGAATCCGGAGGCTTATTCGGCCCATGCATGACCTGCACGGATGGGGCTCCGAATTTGGAGGCTTTTTGATCTTGGCCAATCCTGATATCCACGAAGGGCGCTCCGAATTCAGACTCTTTATTCAGCCGAAACGTGACCTTCACGGATGGGGCTCCGAATTCGAAGGCTTTTTGATCTTGGCTAATCGTCATATCCACGAAGGGCGCTCCGAATCTAGGGACTTATTTGGTCCATGCGTGACCTGCACGGATGGGGCTTCTAATCCAAAGGCTTTTGGATCTTGGGCAATCTTGATATCCATGAAGGGCACTCCGAATCCGGAGGCTTATTCGGCCCATGCATGACCTGCACGAATGGGGCTCCGAATTTGGAGGCTTTTTTATCTTGGCCAATCGTGATATCCACAAAGGGCGCTCCGAATCCGGAAGCTTGTTCGGTCCATGCGTGACCTGCACGGATAGGGCTTCGAATTCGGAGGCTTTTTGATCCTGGCCGACCGTGATATCCACAAAGGGCGCTTTGAATCTTGAGGCTTATTCGGCCCATGCTTGACTTGCATTAATGGGGCTCCGAATTTGGAGGCTTTTTGCTCTTGGCCAATCGTGATATCCACGAAGGACGCTCCGAATCCGTAGGCTTATCCGGCCCATGCGTGACCTATACAATTGGGGCTCCAAATTCGGAGGCTTTTTTATCTTGGCCAATCTTGATATCCACGAAGGGCGATCCGAATCGAGAGTCTTTATTTGGTCCAAACGTGACCTGCTCGGATCGGGCTCTGAATTAGGAGGAATTTTGATTTGGCCAATCGTGATATCAACGAAGGGCGCTCCGAATCTTGAGGCTTATTCGGCCCATGCGTGACCTGCACGGATGGGGATCCAAATTCGGAGGCTTTTTGATCTTGGCCAATCGTGATATCCACGAAGGGTGCTCTGAATCTTGTGGCTTATTCGGCCCATGCGTGACCTGCACGAATGGGGCTCCGAATTTGGAGGCTTTTTGATCTATGCCAATCATCATATCCACAAAGGGAGCTCCGAATCCAGAAGCTTATTTGGCCCATACGTGGCCTGCATGAGTGGGGCTCCGACTTCAGAGGCTTTTTAACCTTTGCCAATCATGATATCCACGGAGCGCGCTCCGAATCGGGAGTCTTTATTCGGACCAAACGTGACCTCCTCGAATGGGGCTCCGAATTCAGAGGCTTTTTTATCTTGGCCAATCGTGATATCCATGGAGGGAACTCCGAATCCAAAGGCTTCTTCAGCCCATGTGAAACCTGCACAAATGGGGCCCCGAATTCGGAGGCTTTTTGATCTTGGCCAATCGTGATATCTACGAAGGGCGCTCTGAATTCGGAGTCTTTATTCGGACCAAACGTGACCTGAACGGATGGGGTTCTGAATTCGGAGGCTTTTTTATCTTGGCCAATCGTGATATCCACAAAGGCCGCTCCGAATTCATAGTCTTTATTCGGCCCAAACGTGACCTGCACAGATAGGGCTCCGAATGCGGACGCTTTTTGAGCTTGGCCAATCGTGATATCCACAGGGGGCGCTCCGAATCCAGGCGCTTATTTGGCCCATGCGTGACGCGCACGGATGGGGCTCCGAATTCGGAGGCTTTTTTATCTTGGCCAATCATGATATCCATGAAGGGCGCTCCGAATCGGGAGTCTTTATTTGGCCCAAACGTGACCTGCTCGGATGGGGCTCCAAATTCGGAGGCATTTTTGTCCTGGCCAATCGTGATATCCACAAAGGGCGCTCCGAATCCAGAGGCTTATTCAGCCCATGTGTGACCTGCACGGAAGGGGATTCGAATTCGGAGGCTTTTTTAACTTGGCCAATCATGATATCCATGAATGGCACTCCGAATCCGAAGCTTACTCGGCCCATGCATGACGTGTACGGATGGGGCTCCGAATTCGGAGGCTTTTTGATCTTGGCCAATCGTAATATCCACGAAGGGCGCTCCGAATCTTGAGGCTTGTTCGGCCTATGCGTGACCTGCATGGATGGGTCTCCGAATTCGGAGGCATTTGATCTTCGCCAATCGTGATATCTACGAAGGGCGCTCCGAATCTTGAGGCTTATTCGGCCCATGCGTGACCTGCACAGATGGGGCTCCAAATTCGGAGGCTTTTTGATCTTGGCCAATCGTGATATCCACGAAGGGTGCTCTGAATCTTGAGGCTTATTCGGCCCATGCGTGACCTGCACGAATGGGGCTCCGAATGTCGAGGCTTTTTGATCTTTTCCAATCATCATATCCACAAAGGGAGCTCCGAATCCGGAAGCTTATTTGGCCCATACATGGCCTGCACGAGTGGGGCTCCGAATTCAGAGGCTTTTTAACCTTGGCCAATCATGATATCCACGAAGCGCGCTCGGAATCGGGAGTCTTTATTCGGACCAATCGTGACCTGCTCGAACGGGGCTCCGAATTCAGAGGCTTTCTTATCTTGGCCAATTGTGATATCCACGGAGGGAACTCCGAATCAAAAGGCTTCTTCAGCCCATGTGAAACCTGCGCGGATGGGGCGCCGAATTCGGAGGCTTTTTGATCTTGGCCAATCGTGATATCTACGAATGGCGCTCCGAATTCGGAGTCATTATTCGGACCAAACGTGACCTGAACGGATGGGGCTCTGAATTCGGAGGCTTTTTGTTCTTGGCCAATCGTGATATCCACAAAGGGCGCTCCGAATTCATAGTCTTTATTCGGCCCAAATGTGACCTGCACGGTTGGGGCTCCGAATTCAGACGCTTTTTGATCTTGGCCAATCGTGATATCCACAAGGGGCGCTCCGAATCAAGGTGCTTATTCGGCCCATGCGTGACCTGCACGGATGGGGCTCCGAATTCAGAGGCTTTTTGACGTAGGCCAATCATGATATCCACGAAGGGCGCTCCGAATCGGGACTCGTTATTTGGCCCAAACGTGACCTGCTCGGATGGGGATCCGAATTCGGAGTTTTTTTTATCTTGGCCAATCGTGATATCCACGAAGGGCGCTCCGAATCCAGAGGCTTATTCGGCCCATGTGTGACCTGCACGGAAGGGGATCCGAATTCTGAGGCTTTTTTATCTTGGCCAATCGTGATATCCACGAACGGCACTCCGAATCCAAAGGCTTATTCGGCCCATGCATGACATGCATGGATGGGCTCCGAATTCGGAGGCTTTTTGATCTTGGCGAATCGTGATATCCACGAAGGGCGCTCCGAATCTCGAGGATTATTCGGCCGATGCGTGACCTCCACGAATGGGGCTCCAACGTTGGGAGCTTTTTGATCTTCGCCAGTCGTCATATCCAGAAAGGGCGCTCCGAATCCGGAGGCTTATTCGGCCCATGCGTGACCTACACGAATGGGGCTCCGAATTCGGCGGCCTTTTGACCTTGGCCAATCATGATATCCACGAAGGGCGCTCCGAATTGGGAGTCTTTATCGGCCAAAACGAGACCTGCTCGGATGGGGCTCCGAATTCAGAGGCTTTTTGATCTTGGCCAATCGTGATATCCACGAAGGTCGCTCCAAAACTGGAGTCGTTATTCGGCCCAAACGTGACCTGCTTGGATGGGGCTCTAAATTCAGGGGCTTTTTTATCGTGGCCAAACGTGATATCCACGAAAGGCGCTGCGAATCCAGAGGCTTATTCAGTCCATGCGTGACCTGCACGGATGGGGCTCCGAATTCAGAGGCTTTTTGATCTGCACCAATCGTGATATCCACGAAGGGCGCTCCGAATCTTGAGGCTTATTCGGCCCATGCGTGACCTGCGCGGATGGGGCTCCAAATTCGGAGGCTTTTTGATCCTGGCCAATCGTGATATCTATGAAGGGTGCTCAGAATATTGAGGCTTATTCGGCCCACGCGTGACCTGCACGAATGGGGCTCCGAATTTGGAGGCTTGTTGATCCTTGCAAATCATCATATCCACAAAGGGAGCTCCGAATCCGGAAGCTTATTTGTCCCATACGTGGCCTGCACGCGTGGGGCTTCGAATTCAGACGCTTTTTAACCTTTGCCAATCATGATATCCACGAAGCGCGCTCCGAATCGGGAGTCTTTATTCGGACCAAACGTGACCTGCTCGAATGGGGCTCCGAATTCGGAGGCTTTTTTATGTTGGCCAATCGTGATATCCATGGAGGGAACTCCGAATCGAAAGGCTTCTTCGGCCCATGTGAAACCTGCACGGACGGGGCCCCAAATTCGGAGCCTTTTTGATCTTGGCCAATCGTGATATCTACGAAGGGCGCTCCGAATTCGGAGTCTTTATTCAGACCAAACGTGACCTGAACGGATGGGGCTCCGAATTCGGAGGCTTTTTGTTCTTGGCCAATCGTGATATCCACAAAGGGCGCTCCGAATTCAGAGTCTTTATTCGGCCCAAATGTGACCTGCACGGATGGGGCTCCGAATTCGGACACTTTTTGATCTTGGCCAATCGTGATATCCACAGGGGGCGATCCGAATCCAGGCGCTTATTCGGCCCATGCGTGACCTGCACGGATGGGGCTCCGAATTCGGAGGCTTTTTGACCTTGGCCAGTCATGATATCTACGAAGGGCGCTCCGAATCGGGTGTCTTTATTTGGCCCAAACGTGATCTGCTCAGATGGGTCTCTGAATTCGGAGGCTTTTTTATCTTGGCCAATCGTGATATCCACGAAGGGCGCTTCGAATCCAGAGGCTTATTCGGCCCATGTGTGACCTGCACGGAAGGGGATCCGAATTCGGAGGCTTTTTTATCTTGGCCAATCATGATATCCAGGAACGGCACTCCGAATCCGAAGGCTTACTCGGCCCATGCATGACGTGTACGGATGGGGCTCCGAATTCGGAGGCTTTTTTATCTTGGCCAATCGTGATATCCACGAAGAGCGCTCCGAATCTTGAGGCTTATTCGGCCCATGCGTGACCTCCACGAATGGGGCTCCAATGTTGGAAGCTTTTTTTATCTTGGCCAGTCATCATATCCAGAAAGGGCGCTCCGAATCCGGAGGCTTATTCGGCCCATGCGTGACCTGCACGAATGGGGCACCGAATTCGGTGGCCTTTTGACCTTGGCCAATCATGATATCCATGAAGGGCGCTCCGACTTGGGAGTCTTTATCGGCCCAAACGAGACCTGCTCGGATGGGGCTCCGAATTTAGAGGCTTTTTGATCTTGGCCAATCGTGATATCCACGAAGGTCGCTCCAAAATCGGAGTCGTTATTCGGCCGAAACGTGACCTGCTCGGATGGGGCTCTGAATTCGGAGGGTTTTTTTATCTTGGCCAATCGTGATATCCACGAAAGGCGCTCCGAATCCAGAGTCTTATTCGGTCCATGCGTGACCTGCACGGATGGGTCTTTGAATTTAGAGGATTTTTGATCTTCGCCAATCGTGATATCCACGAAGGGCGCTCCGAATCTTGAGGCTTATTCGGCCCATGCATGACCTGCACGGTTGGGGCTCCAAATTCGAAGGCTTTTTGATCTTGGCGAATCGTGATATCCACGAAGGGTACTCTGAATCTGGAGGCTTATTCGGCCCATGCGTGACCTGCATGAATGGGGCTCCGAATTTGGAGGCTTTTTCATCTTTTCCAATCATCATATCCACAAAGGAAGCTCCGAATCTGAAAGCTTATTTGGCCCATAGGTGGCCTGCACGAGTGGGGCTTCGAATTCAGAGGCTTTTTAACCTTGGCCAATCATGATATCCACGAAGCGCGCTTTGAATCAGGAGTCTTTATTCAGACCAAACGTGACCTGCTCGAATGGGGCTCCGAATTCGGAGGCTTTTTTATCCTGGCCAATTGTGATATCCACGGAGGGAACTCCGAATCGAAAGGCTTGTTCGGCCCATGTGAAACCTACACGGACGGGGCCCTGAATTCGGAGGCTTTTTTATCTTGGCCAATCGTGATATCTACGAAGGGCGCTCCGAATTCGGAGTCTTTATTCGGACCAAACGTGACCTGAACGGATGGGGCTCTGAATTCGGAGGCTTTTTGTTCTTGGCCAATCGTGATATCCACAAAGGGCGCTCTGAAGTCAGAGTCTTTATTCGGCCCAAACGTGACCTGCACGGATGGGGCTCTGAATTCGGACGCTTTTTGATCCTGGCCAATCGTGATATCCACAGGGGGCGCTTTGAATCCAGGCGCTTATTCGGCCCATGCGTAACCTGCACGGATGGGGCTCCGAATTCGGAGGCTTTTTGACCTTGGTCAATCATGATATCCACGAAGGGCGCTCCGAATCGAGACTCTTTATTTGGCCCAAACGTGACCTACTCGGATGGGGCTCCGAATTCGGAGGCTTTTTTATCTTGGCCAATCGTGATATCTACAAAGGGCGCTCCGAATCCAGAGGCTTATTCGGCCCATGTGTGACCTGCACGGAAGGGGATCTGAATTCGAAGGCTTTTTTATCTTGGCCAATCGTGATATCCACGAACGGCACTCCGAATCCGAAGGCTTATTCGGCCCATGCATGACAAGCATGGATGGGGCTCCGAATTCGGAGGCTTTTTGATCTTGGCGAATCGTGATATCCACGAAGGGCGCTCCGAATCTTGAGGCTTATTTGGCCCATGCGTGACCTGCAAGGATGAGGCTCCGAATTAGGTGGCTTTTTGATCTTGTCCAATCGTGATATCCACGAAGGGCGCTCCGAATCTTGAGGCTTATTCGGCGCATGCGTGACCTACACGAATGGGGCACCGAATTTGGAGGCTTTTTGATCTTGGCCAGTCGTGAGATCCACGAAGTGTGCTCCGAATCCAGAGGCTTATTCGGCCCATGCATGACCTGCACGGATGGGGCTCCAAATTCGGAGGCTTTTTGATCTTGGCCAATCGTCATATCCACAAGGGAGCTCTGAATCCAGAAGCAAATTTTTGGCCCATACGTGGCCTGCACAAATAGGGCTCCGAATTTGGAGGCGTTTTTACCTGGGCCAATCATGATATCCACAAAGCGCGCTCTGAATCGGGAGTCTTTATTCGGACCAAACGTCACCTGCTCGGATGGGGCTCCGAATTCGGAGGCTTTTTTATCCTGGCCAATCGTGATATCCACAGAGGGAGCTCCGAATTCAAAGGCCTTTTGTTCTTGGCCAGTTGTGATATCTACGAAGGGCGCTCCGAATCCAGAGTCCTATTCGGCCTATGCGTGACCTGCACGGATGGGGCTCTGAATTCAGAGGCCTTTTGATCTTGGCCAATCGTGATATCCAGGAACGGAGCTCTGAATCCGAAGTCTTTATTCGCCCCAAACGTGACCAGCACAGATGGGGCTCCGAATTTGGAGGCTTTTCGATCATGGCCAATCGTGATATCCACAAACGGCGCTCTAAATCCAGAGTCTTTATTCGGCCCAAACATGACCTGCACGGATGAGGCTCAGAATTTGGATGCTTTTTGATCTTGGCCAATCGTGATATCCACAAAGGGTGCTCCGAATCCAGAAGCTTATTAGGCCTATGCGTGACCTGCACAGATGGGGCTCCGAATTCGAAGGCTTTTTGACCTTGGCCAATTATGATATCCACGAAGGGCGCTTCGAATCGGGAGCCTTTATTCGGCCCAAACGTGACCTGCTCGGATGGGGCTCCGAATTCGGTGGCTTTTTCATCTGGGCCAATCGTGATATCCACGACGGGCGCTCCGAATGTAGAGGCTTATTCGGCCCATGTGTGACCTGCACGGATAGGGATTTGAATTCGGAGGACTTTTTATCTTTGCCCAATCGTGATATCCACGAATGGCACTCCGAGTCCGGAGGCTTATTCGGCCCATGCATGACGTGTACGGATGGGGCTCCGAATTCAGAGGCTTTTTGATCTTGGCCAATCGTGATATCCACGAAGGGCACTCCGAATTCAGACTCTTTATTCGGCCCAAATGTGACCTGCACGGATGGGGTTCCGAATTCGGAGGCTTTTTGATCTTGGCTAATCGTGATATCCACGAAGGGCGCTCCGAATGTTGAGTCTTATTTGCCCATGCGTGACCTGCATGGATAGGGCTCCGAATTCGGTGGCTTTTTGATCTTGTCCAATCGTGATATCCACGAAGAGCGCTCCGAATCTTGAGGCTTATTCGGCCCATGCGTGACCTACACGAATGGGGCACCGAATTTAGAGGCTTTTTGATCTTCGCCAGTCTTGAGATCCACGAAGTGCGCTCCGAATCTGGAGGCTTATTCGGCCCATGCATGACCTGCACGGATGGGGCTCCGAATTTGGAGGCTTTTTGATCTTGGCCAATCCTGATATCCACGAAGGGCGCTCCGAATTCAGACTCTTTATTCAGCCGAAACGTGACCTTCACGGATGGGGCTCCGAATTCGATGGCATTTTGATCTTGGCTAATCGTCATATCCACGAAGGGCGCTCCGAATCTAGGGACTTATTTGGTCCATCCGTGACCTGCACGGATGGGGCTTCGAATCCAAAGGCTTTTGGATCTTGGGCAATCTTGATATCCATGAAGGGCACTCCGAATCCGGAGGCTTATTCGGCCCATGCATGACCTGCACGAATGGGGCTCCGAATTTGGAGGCTTTTTTATCTTGGCCAATCGTGATATCCACAAAGGGCGCTCCGAATCCGGCTGCTTGTTCGGTCCATAAGTGACCTGCACAGATAGCGCTCCGAATTCGGAGGCTTTTTGATCCTGGCCGATCGTGATATCCATGAAGGGCGCTCTGAATCTTGAGGCTTATTCGGCCCATGCGTGACTTGCATTAATGGGGCTCCGAATTTGGAGGCTTTTTGCTCTTGGCTAATCGTGATATCCGCGAAGGACGCTCCGAATCCGTAGGCTTATCCGGCCCATGCGTGACCTATACAATGGGGGCTCCAAATTCGGAGGCTTTTTTATCTTGGCCAATCTTGATTTCCACGAAGGACAATCCGAATCGAGAGTCTTTATTTGGCCCAAACGTGACCTGCTCGGATCGGGCTCTGAATTAGGAGGAATTTTGATTTGGCCAATCGTGATATCCACGAAGGGCGCTCCGAATCTTGAGGCTTATTCGGCCCATGCGTGACCTGCACGGATGGGGATCCAAATTCGGAGGCTTTTTGATCTTGGCCAATCGTGATATCCACGAAGGGTGCTCTGAATCTTGTGGCTTATTCGGCCCATGCGTGACCTGCACGAATGGGGCTCCGAATTTGGAGGCTTTTTGATCTTTGCCAATCATCATATCCACAAAGGGAGCTCCAAATCCAGAAGCTTATTTGGCCCATACGTGGCCTGCATGAGTGGGGCTCCGAATTCAGAGTCTTTTTAACCTTAGCCAATCATAATATCCACGAAGCGCGCTCCGAATCAGGAGTCTTTATTCGGACCAAACGTGACCTGCTCGAATGGGGCTCCGAATTCGGAGGCTTTTTTATCTTGGCCAATCGTGATATCCACGGAGGGAACTCCGAATCGAAAGGCTTCTTCAGCCCATGTGAAACCTGCACGGATGGGGCCCCGAATTCGGAGGCTTTTTGATCTTGGCCAATCGTGATATCTACGAAGGGAGCTCTGAATTCGGGGTCTTTATTTGGACCAAACGTGACCTGAACGGATGGGGCTCTGAATTCGGAGGCTTTTTTATCTTGGCCAATCGTGATATCCACAAAGGCCGCTCCGAATTCATAGTCTTTATTCGGCCCAAACGTGACCTGCACGGATAGGGCTCCGAATTCGGACGCTTTTTGATCTTGGCCAATCGTGATATCCACAGGGGGCGCTCCGAATCCAGGCGCTTATTCGGCCCATGCGTGACCTGCACGGATGGGGCTCCGAATTCGGAGGCTTTTTTACCTTGGCCAATCATGATATCCACGAAGGGCGCTCCGAATCGGGAGTCTTTATTTGGCCCAAACGTGACCTGCTCGGATGGGGCTCCAAATTCGGAGGCTTTTTTGTCCTGGCCAATCGTGATATCCACGAAGGGCGCTCCGAATCCAGAGGCTTATTCAGCCCATGTGTGACCTGCACGGGAGGGGATTCGAATTCGGAGGCTTTTTTAACTTGGCCAATCATGATATCCATGAATGGCACTCCGAATCCGAAGGCTTACTCGGCCCATGCATGACGTGTACGGATGGGGCTCCGAATTCGGAGGCTTTTTGATCTTGGTCAATCGTGATATCCACGAAGGGCGCTCCGAATCTTGAGGCTTGTTTGGCCTATGCGTGACCTGCACGGATGGGGCTCCGAATTCGGAGGCATTTTGGTCTTGGCCAATCGTGATATCCACGAAGGGCGCTCCGAATCTTGAGGCTTATTCGGCCCATGCGTGACCTCCACGAATGGGGCTCCACTGTTGGAGGCTTTTTGATCATGTCCAGTCGTCATATCCAGAAAGGGCGTTCCGAATCCGGAGGCTTATTGGGCCCATGCATGACCTGCACGAATGGGGCTCCGAATTCGGCGACTTTTTGACCTTGGCCAATCATGATATCCACGAACGGCGCTCCGACTTGGGAGTCTTTATCGGCCCAAACAAGATCTGCTCGGATGGGGCTCCGATTTCAGAGGCTTTTTGATCTTGGCCGATCGTGATATCCACGAAGGTCGCTCCAAAACCGGAGTCGTTATTCGGCCGAAACGTGACCTGCTCGGATGGGGCTCTGAATTTGGAGGCTTTTTTATCTTGGCCAATTGTGATATCCACGAAAGGCGCTCCGAATCCAGAGGCTTATTCAGTCCATGCGTGACCTGCATGGATGGGGCTCCAAATTTAGAGGCTTTTTGATCTTCGCCAATCGTGATATCCACGAAGGGCGCTCCGAATCTTGAGGCTTGTTTGGCCTATGCGTGACCTGCACGGATGGGGCTCCGAATTCGGAGGCATTTTGGTCTTGGCCAATCGTGATATCCACGAAGGGCGCTCCGAATCTTGAGGCTTATTCGGCCCATGCGTGACCTCCACGAATGGGGCTCCACTGTTGGAGGCTTTTTGATCATGTCCAGTCGTCATATCCAGAAAGGGCGTTCCGAATACGGAGGCTTATTGGGCCCATGCGTGACCTGCACGAATGGGGCTCCGAATTCGGCGACTTTTTGACCTTGGCCAATCATGATATCCACGAAGGGCGCTCCGACTTGGGAGTCCTTATCGGCCCAAAGAAGATCTGCTCGGATGGGGCTCCGATTTCAGAGGCTTTTTGATCTTGGCCAATCGTGATATCCACGAAGGTCGCTCCAAAACCGGAGTCGTTATTCGGCCGAAACGTGACCTGCTCGGATGGGGCTCTGAATTTGGAGGCTTTTTTATCTTGGCCAATTGTGATATCCACGAAAGGCGCTCCGAATCCAGAGGCTTATTCGGTCCATGCGTGACCTGCATGGATGGGGCTCCAAATTTAGAGGCTTTTTGATCTTCGCCAATCGTGATATCCACGAAGGGCGCTCCGAATCTTGAGGCTTATTCGGCCCATGCGTGACCTGCACAGATGGGGCTCCAAATTCGGAGGCTTTTTGATCTTGGCCAATCGTGATATCCACGAAGGGTGCTCTGAATCTTGAGGCTTATTCGGCCCATGCGTGACCTGCACGAATGGGGCTCCGAATGTCGAGGCTTTTTGATCTTTGCCAATCATCATATCCACAAAGGGAGCTTCGAATCCAGAAGCTTATTTGGCCCAAACATGGCCTGCACGAGTGGGGCTCTGAATTCAGAGGCTTTTTAACCTTGGCCAATCATGATATCCACGAAGCGCGCTCCGAATCGGGAGACTTTATTCGGACCAAACGTGACCTGCTCGAATGGGGCTCCGAATTCGGAGGCTTTTTTATCTTGGTCAATCGTGATATCCACGGAGGGAACTCCGAATCGAAAGGCTTCTTCAGCCCATGTGAAATCTGCGCGGATGGGGCCCCGAATTCGGAGGCTTTTTGATCTTGGCCAATCGTGATATCTACGAATGGCTCTCTGAAATCGGAGTCATTATTCGGACCAAACGTGACCTGAACGGATGGGGCTCTGAATTCGGAGGCTTTTTGTTCTTGGCCAATCGTGATATCCACAAAGGGCGCTCCGAATTCAGAGTCTTTATTCGGCCCAAACGTGACCTGCACGGTTGGGGCTCCGAATTCGGACGCTTTTTGATCTTGGCCAATCGTGATATCCACAGGGGGCGCTACGAATCCAGGTGCTTATTTGGCCCATGCGTGACCTGCACGGATGGGGCTCCGAATTCAGAGGCTTTTTGACCTAGGCCAATCATGATATCCACGAAGGGCACTCCGAATCGGGACTCTTTATTTGGCCTAAACGTGACCTGCTCGGATGGGGCTCCGAATTCGGAGGCTTTTTTATCTTGGCCAATCGTGATATCCATGAAGGGCGCTCCGAATCCAGAGGCTTATTCAGCCCATATGTGACCTGCACGGAAGGGGATTCGAATTCGGAGGCTTTTTTAACTGGGCCAATCATGATATCCATGAATGGCACTCCGAATCCGAAGGCTTACTCGGCCCATGCATGACGTGTACGGATGGGGCTCCGAAATCGGAGGCTTTTTGATCTTGGCCAATCGTGATATCCACGAAGGGCGTTCCGAATCTTGAGGCTTGTTCGGCCTATGCGTGACCTGGACGGATGGGGCTCCGAATTCGGAGGCATTTTGATCTTGGCCAATCGTGATATGCACGAAGGGCGCTCCGAATCTTGAGGCTTATTCGGCCCATGCATGACCTCCACGAATGGGGCTCCAATGTTCGAGGCTTTTTGATCATGTCCAGTCGTCATATCTAGAAAGGGCACTCCGAATCCGGAGGCTTATTCGGACCATGCGTGACCTGCACGAATGGGGCTCCAAATTCGGCGACTTTTTGACCTTGGCCAATCATGATATCCACGAAGGGCGCTCCGACTTGGGAGTTTTTATCGGCCTAAACAAGATCTGCTCGGATGGAGCTCCGATTTCAGAGGCTTTTTGATCTTGGCCAATCGTGATATCCACGAAGGTCGCTCCAAAACCGGAGTCGTTATTCAGCCGAAACGTGACCTGCTCGGATGGGGCTCTGAATTCGGAGGATTTTTTATCTTGGCCAATCGTGATATCCATGAAAGGCGCTCCGAATCCAGAGGCTTATTCGGTCCATGCGTGACCTGCACGGATGGGGCTCCGAATTTAGAGGCTTTTTGATCTTCGCCAATCGTGATATCCACGAAGGGCGCTCCGAATCTTGAGGCTTATTCGGCCCATGCGTGACCCGCACAGATGGGGCTCCAAATTCGGAGGCTTTTTGATCTTGGCCAATCGTGATATCGATGAAGGGTGCTCTGAATCTTGAGGCTTATTCGTCCCATGCGTGACCTACAGGAATGGGGCTCCGAATGTCGAGGCTTTTTGATCTTTGCCAATGATCATATCCACAAAGGGAGCTCCGAATCCGGAAGCTTATTTGGCCCATACATGGCCTGCACGAGTGGGGCTCCGAATTCAGAGGCTTTTTAACCTTGGCCAATCATGATATCCACGAAGCGCGCTCCGAATCGGGAGTCTTTATTCGGACCAAACGTGACCTGCTCGAATGGGGCTCCGAATTCGGAGGCTTTTTTTATCTTGGCCAATCGTGATATCCACGGAGGGAACTCCGAATCGAAAGGCTTCTTCAGCCCATGTGAAACCTGCGCGGATGGGGCCCTGAGTTCGGAGGCTTTTTGATCTTGGCCAATCGTGATATCTACGAATGGCGCTCCGAATTCAGAGTCATTATTCGGACAAAACGTGACCTGAACGGATGGGGCTCTAAAGTCGGAGGCTTTTTGTTCTTGGCCAATCGTGATATCCACAAAGGGCGCTCCGAATTCAGAGTCTTTATTCGGCCCAAACGTGACCTGCACGGTTGGGGCTCCGAATTCGTACGCTTTTTGATCTTGGCCAATCATGATATCCACAGGTGGCGCTCCGAATCCAGATGCTTATTCGGCCCATGCGTGACCTGCACGGATGGGGCTCCGAATTCAGAGGCTTTTTGACTTAGGCCAATCATGATATCCACGAAGGGCGCTCCGAATCGGGACTCTTTATTTGGCCCAAACGTGACCTGCTCGGATGGGGCTCCGAATTTGGAGGCTTTTTTATCTTGGCCAATCGTGATATCCACGAAGGGCGCTCCGAATCCAGAGGCTTATTCGGCCCATGTGTGACCTGCATGGAAGGGGATCCGAATTCTGAGGCTTTTTTATCTTGGCCAATCGTGATATCCATGAACGGCACTCCGAATCCGAAGGCTTATTCGGCCCATGCATGACATGCATGGATGGGGCTCTGAATTTGGAGGCTTTTTGGTCTTGGCGAATCGTGATATACACGAAGGGCGCTCTGAATCTTGAGGATTATTCGGCCGATGCGTGACCTCCACGAATGGGGCTCCAATGTTGGGAGCTTTTTTATCTTGGCCAGTCGTCATATCCAGAAAGGGCGCTCCGAATCCGGAGGCTTATTCGGCCCATGCGTGACCTACACGAATGGGGCTTCGAATTTGGCGGCCTTTTGACCTTGGCCAATCATGATATCCATGAAGGGCGCTCCGAATTGGGAGTCTTTATCGGCCAAAACGAGACCTGCTCGGATGGGGCTCCGAATTCAGAGGCTTTTTGATCTTGGCCAATCGTGATATCCACGAAGGTCGCTCCAAAACCGGAGTCGTTATTCGGCCCAAACGTGACCTGCTCGGATGGGGCTCTAAATTCAGGGGCTTTTTTATCTTGGCCAATCGTGATATCCACGAAAGGTGCTGCGAATCCAGAGGCTTATTCGGTCCATGCGTGACCTGCACGGATGGGGCTCCGAAGTCAGAGACTTTTTGATCTTCGCCAATCGTGATATCCACGAAGGCCGCTCCGAATCTTGAGGCTTGTTCGGCCCATGCGTGACCTGCACGAATGGGGCTCCGAATTTGGACGCTTGTTGATCTTTGCTAATCATCATATCCACAAAGGGAGCTCCGAATTCGGAAGCTTATTTGGCCCATACGTGGCCTGCTCGCGTGGGGCTCCGAATTTAGAGGCTTTTTAACCTTTGCCAATCATGATATCCACGAAGGACGCTCCGAATCGGGAGTCTTTATTCGGACCAAACGTGACCTGCTCGAATGGGGCTCCGAATTCGGAGGCTTTTTTTATCTTGGCCAATCGTGATATCCACGGAGGGAACTCCGAATCCAGAGGCTTATTCGTCCCATGTGAAACCTGCATGGATGGGGCCCCCGAATTCCGAGGCTTTTTGATCTTGGCCAATCATGATATCCACGAAGGGCACTCCGAATCCAGAGTCTTTATTCGGCCAAAACGTGACCTGCACGGATGGGGCTCCAAATTCAAAGGCTTTTTGCTCTTGGCCAGTCGTGATATCTATGAAGGGCGCTCCGAATCCATAGTGCTAGTCGGCCCATGCGTGACCTGCACGGATGGGGCTCTGAATTCAGAGGCTTTTTGATCTTGGCCAATCGTGATATACACGAACGGAGCTCCGAATCTGGAGTCTTTATTCGCCCCAAACGTGACGTGCACGGATGGGGCTCCGAATTTGGAGGCTTTTCGATCTTGGCCAATCGGGATATCCACAAAAGGTGCTCTGAATCCGGAGTCTTTATTCGGCCCAAACATCACCTGCACGGATGGGGCTCCGAATTCGGACGCTTTTTGATCTTGGCCAATCGTGATATCCGCAAAGGGCGCTCCGAATCCAGAAGCTTATTCGGCCCATGCGTGACCTGCACGGATGGGGCTCCGAATTCGAAGGCTTTTTGACCTTGGCCAATCATGATATCCACGAAGGGTACTCTGAATCGGGAGTCTTTATTCGTCCCAAACGTGACCTGCTCGGATGGGGCTCCGAATTCGGAGGCTTTTTCATCTTGGCCAGTCGTGATATCCACAAAGGGTGCTCCGAATCCAGTGGCTTATTCGGCGCATATGTGAGCCGCATGGATGGGGATCCGAATTCGGAGGCTTTTTTATCTTGGCCAATCGTGATATCCATGAATGGCACTCTGAATCCAGAGGCTTATTCGGCCCATGCATGACATGTACGGATGGGGCTCCAAATTCGAAGGCTTTTTTGATCTTGGACAATCGTGATATCCAGGAAGGGCGCTCCGAATTCGGAGTCTTTATTCGACCCAAACGTGACCTGCACGTTTGGGGCTCCAAATTCGGAGGCTTTTTGATCTTGGCCAATCGTGATATCCGTGATGGGCGCTCCGAATGCAGAGACTTATTCGGCCCATGCATGACATGTATGGATGGGGCTCCGAATTCGGAGGCTTTTTGATCTTTGGAAATCGTGATATACACGAAGGGCGCTCCGAATCCGGAGTCTTTATTTGGCCCAAACATGACCTGCATGGATAGGGCTTCGAATTCGGAGGCTTTTTGATCTTGGCCAATCGTGACATCCGCGAGGGGCGCTCCAAATCCAGAGGCTTATTCGGTCCATGCGTGACCTGCACGGATAGGGCTCCGAATTTGGAGGCTCTTTGATCTTGGCCAATTGTGATATCCATGAAGGGCGCTCCGAATCCTGAGGCTTGTTCGGACCGTGCGTGACCTGCACGAGTGGGGCTCCGAATTTTGAGGCCTTTTGATCTTGGCCAATCGTGATATCCATGAAGGGTGCCCCGAATCCAGAGGCTTATTCGGCCCATGCGTGACCTGCAGGGATGGGTCTCCGAATTCGGAGGCTTTTTTATCTTGGCCAATCATGATATCCATAAAGGGCCCTTCGAATCTTGAAGCTTATTTGGCCCTTGTGTGACCTGCATGGATGGGGCTTTGAATTCGGAGGCTTTTTGACCTTGGCCAATCTTGATATCCACGAAGGGCGCTCTGAATCGGGAGTCTTTATTCGACCCAAACGTGACCTGCTTGGATGGGGCTCCGAATTCGGTGACTTTTTTATCTTGCGCCCTTCGTGAATCTAGAGGCTTATTCGGTCCGTGCGTGACCTGCGCAGATGGGGCTTTGAATTTGGAGGCTTTTTGATCTTGGCCAATAGTGACCACGAAGGTCGCTCCGAATCGGGAGTCTTTATTTGGCCCAAATCGGGAGTCTTTATTCGGGCCAAACGTGACCTGTACGGATGGGGCTCCGAATTCTGAAGCTTTTTTATCTTGGCCAATCGTGATATCCACGAAGGACGCTCCGAATCGAGAGGCTTATTCGGGCCATGTAAGACACGCACGGATGGAGCTCCGAATTCGGAGGCTTTTGATCTCGGCCAATCGTAATATCCATGAAGGGCGCTATGAATCCGGAGGCTCATTCGGCCCATGCGTGACCTGCACAGGTAGGTCTCCGAATTCGGTGGCTTTTTGGTCTTGGCCAATTGTGATATCCGCGAAGGTCGCTTCGAATCCGGAGCCTTTATTCGGCCCAAACGTGACCTACACGGATGGGGCTCTGAATTCAGAGGCTTTTTGATCTTGGCCAATATTGATATCCACAAAGGGCGCTCCGAATCTAGAAGCTTATTCTGCCCATGCGTGAACTGCACAGATGGGGCTCCGAATTCGATGGCATTTTGAACTTGGCCAATAATGATATCCACGAAGGGCGCTCCGAATCGGGAGTCTTTATTTAGCCCAAACGTGACCTGCTCGGAAGGGGCTCCGAATTCGGAGGCTTTTTGATCTTGGCCAAGCGTGACATCCATGAAGGGCACTCCGAATCCAGAGGCTTATTTGGCACATGTGTGACCGGCACGGATGGGGCTCCGAATTTGGAGGCTTTTTGATCTTGGCCAATCGTCATATTCACGAACGGCGCTCCGAATCCGGAGGCTTATTTGGCCCATGCATGACCTGCATAGATGGGGCTCCGAAGTCGGAAGCTTTTTGATCTTGGCCAATCGTGATATCCACGAAAGGCGCTCCGAATCCAGAGGTTTATTCGGCCCTGTGTGACCTACACGGATGGGGATCCGAATTTGGAGGCTTTTTTATCATGGCCAATCATGATATCCACGAAGGGCACTCTGAATCCGAAGGCTTTATTCAGCCCAAACGTGACCTGCACGGATAGGGCTCTGAATTCGGGGACTTCTATTTCTTGGCCAATCGTTATATCCATGAATGGCGCTCCGAATCCAGAGGCTTATTCGGTCCATGCGTGAGCGGCACGAATGGCGCTCCGAATTCGGAGGCTTTTTGATCTTGGCCAATCGTGGTATCCACGAAGGGCACTCTGAATACTAAGGCTTATTCGGCCCATGCGTGACCTGTACGAATGGGGCTCCGAATTTGGAGGTTTTTTGATCTTGGCCAATCGTGATATCCACGAAGGGCACTCCGAATCCAAAGGCTTATTCGGAACATGTGTGACCATCACGGATGGGGCTCCGAATTTGAAGGCTTTTTTATCTTGGCCAATTGTCATATCCACGAAGGGCGCTCCGAATCCAGAGACTTATTTGTTCCATGCGTGACCTGCACGGATGGGGCTTTGAATACAGAGGCTTTTGCATCTTGGGCAATCTTGATATCCACGAAGGGCACTCCGAATCCAGAGGCTTATTCGGCCCATGCATGACTTGCACGGATGGGGCTCCGAATTTGGAGGTTTTTTTAATCTTGGCCAATCGTGATATCCACAAAGGGCGCTCTGAATCCGGAAGCTTGTTCGGTCCATGCGTGACCTGCACAGGTAGGGCTCCGAATTCGGAGGCTTTTTGATCCTGGCCAATCGCGATATCCACGAAGGGTGCTTCGAATCTGGAGGATTATTCGGCCCATGCGTGACCTGCACGGACGGGGCTCCGAATTCGGAGGCTTTTTATTTTTGGCCAATCGTGATATCCACGAAGGGCGTTCCGAATCCAGAGTCATTATTCGGTCCAAACGTGACCTGTACGGATGTGGCTCCGAATTTGAAGGCTTTCTGTTCTTGGCCAATCGTGATATCCACGAAGGGCGCTCCGAATCCGGTGGCTTATTCGGCCCATGCGTGACCTGCACAGATAGCGCTCTGAATTTAGACGCTTTTTGATCTCGGCCAATTGTTATTTCCAGGAAGGGCGCTACTAATCCAGAGGCTTATTCGGTCCATGGGTGACCTACAAGCATGGGGCTCTGAATTCGGAGACATTTTGATCTTGGCCGATCATGATATCTACGAAGGGCGCTCTGAATCTTGAGGCTTATTTGGCCCATGCGTGACTTGCATGAATGGGGCTCCGAATTTGGAGGCTTTTTGGACTTGGCCAATCGTGGTATCCACGAAGGACGCTCCGAATCCGGAGGCTTATCCGGCCCATGCGTGACCTATACAATTGGGGCTCCAAATTCGGAGGCTTTTTTATCTTGGCCAATCTTGATATCCACGAAGGGCGATCCGAATCGGGAGTCTTTATTTGGCCCAAACGTGACCTGCTCGGATCGGGCTCTGAATTAGGAGGAATTTTGATTTGGCCAATCGTGATATCCATGAAGGGCACTCCGAATCCAGAGGCTTATTCGGCCCACGCGTGACCTCCACGGATGGGTCTCCGAATTCGGAGGCTTTTTGATCTTGGCCAATTGTGATATCCACGAAGGGCGCTCCGAATCCGGAGGCTTATTCGGCACATGTGTGACCTGCACAGATGGGGCTCTGAATTTAGACGCTTTTTGATCTCGGCCAATCGTGATTTCCACGAAGTGCGCTACTAATCCAAAGGCTTATTCGGTCTATGGGTGACCTGCATGGATGGGGCTCTGAATTTGGAGACATTTTGATCTTGGCCGATCGTGATATCCACGAAGGGCGCTTTGAATCTTGAGGCTTATTTGGCCCCTGCGTGACTTGCATGAATGGGGATCCAAATTTGGAGGCTTTTTGCTCTTGGCCAATCGTGATATCCATGAAGGACACTCCGAATCCGGAGGCTTATCCGGCCCATGCGTGACCTGCACAATTGGGGCTCCAAATTCGGACGCTTTTTTATCTTGGCCAATGTTGACATCCACGAAGAGCGGACCGAATCGCGAGTCTTTATTTGGCCCAAATGTGACCTGCTCGGATCGGGCTCTAAATTAGGTGGAATTTTGATTTGGCCAATCGTGATATCCACGAAGGGCGCTCCGAATCCAGAGGCTTATTCGGCCCATGCGTGACCTCTACGAATGGGTCTCCGAATTCGGAGGCTTTTTTATCTTGGCCAATCGTGATAACCATGAAGGGCAGTCCGAATCTGGAGGCTTGTTCCGCCCATGCGTGACTCGCACGGATGGGGCACTCAATCATGATATCCACGAAGGGTGCTCCGAATCGGGACTCTTTATTCGGCCCAAACGTGACCTGCTAGGATGGGGCTCCGAATTCGTAGGCTTTTTGATCTTGGCCAATCATAATATCCACGAAGGGCACTCCGAATCCGGAGTCTTTATTCAGTCCAAACGTGGCCTGCACCGATCGGAATCCGAATTCAAAGGCTTTTTGTTCTTGGCCAATCGTGTTATCTACGAAGGGCACTCCAAATCCAAATGCTTATTCGGCCCATGCGTGACAGGCACAGATTGGGCTCCGAATTCAGAGGCTTTTTGATCTTCGCCAATCGTGATATCCGCAGACGGCGCTCTGAATTCGGAGTCTTTATTCGCCCCGAACGTGACCTGCACGGATGGGGCTCCGAATTTGGAGGCTTTTTTATCTTGGCTAATCGTGATATCCACAAAGGGCGCTCTGAATCCGGAGTCTTTATTTGGCCCAAACGTGACCTACACGGATGGGGCTCCGAATTCGGACGCTTTTTGATCTTGGCCAATCGTGATATCCACAAAGGGCGCTCCGAATCCAGGAGCTTATTCGGCCCATGCGTGACCTGCACGGAAGGGGCTCCTAATTCGGAGGCTTTTTGACCTTGGCGAATCATGATATCCACGAAGGGCACTCCGAATCGGGAGTCTTTATTCGGCCCAAATGTGACCTGCTCGGATGGGGCTCCAAATTCGGAGGCTTTTTGATCTTGGCCAATCGTGATATCCACGAAAGGCGCTCCGAATCCAGAGGCTTATTCGGCCCATGTGTGACCTGCATGGATGGGGATCCGAATTCGGAGGCTTTTTTATCTTGGCCAATCGTGATATCCACAAACGACACTCCGAATCCGGAGGCTTATTCGGCCCATGCATGACATGTACGGATGGGGCTCCGAATTCGAAGGCTTTTTTATCTTGGCCAATCGTGATATCCACGAAGAGCGCTCCGAATTCGGATTCTTTATTCAGCCCAAACGTGGCCTGCACGGATGGGGCTCCGAATTCGGAGGCTTTTTGATCTTGGCCAATCGTGATATCCACGATGGGCGCTCCGAATCCATAGGCTTATTCGGTCCATGCATGACTTGCGAGGATGGGGCTCCGAATTCGAAGGCCTTTTGGTCTTGGCCAATCGTGATATCCACGAAAGGCGCTCTGAATCTTGAGGCTTATTCGGACCATGCGTGACCTGCAGGATGGGACTCCGAATTCGGTGGCTTTTTGATCTTGTCCAATCGTGATATCCATGAAGGGCGCTCCGAATCTTGAGGCTTATTTGGTGCGTGCGTGACCTACACGAATGGGGCATCGAATTTGGAGGCTTTTTGATCTTGGCCAGTTGTGATAACCACGAAGTGCACTCCGAATCCGGAGGCTTATTCGGTCCACGCATGACCTGCATGGATGGGGCTCCGAATTCGGATGCTTTTTGATCTTGGCCAATCGTCATATCCACAAAGGGAGCTATGAATCCGGAAGCACATTTGGCCAATATGTGGCTTGCACGAATGGGGCTCCGAATTTGGAGGCCTTTTTACCTTGGCCAATCATGATATCCACGAATCGCGCTCCAAATCGGGAGTCTTTATTCGGACCAAACATGACCTGCACGGATGGGGCTCTGAATTCGGAGGCTTTTTTATCATAGCCAATCGTGATATCCACGGAGGGAGCTCTGAATCGAGAGGCTTATTCGGACTAAGTGAAACCTGCACGGATGGGGCCCCGAATTCGGAGGCTTTTTGATCTTGGCCAATCATGATATCCACGAAGGGCACACCGAATCTGGAGTCTTTGTTCGGCCAAAACGTGACCTGCACAGATGGGGCTCCGAATTCAAAGGCTTTTTCTTCTTGGCCAGTTGTGATATCTACGAAGGGCGCTTCGAATTCAGAGTCCTATTCGGCCCATGCGTGACTTGCACGGATGGGACTCTGAATTAAGAGGACTTTTGATCTTGGCCAATCGTGATATCCACGAACGAAGCTCCTAATCTGGAGTCTTTATTCGCCCCAAATGTGACCTGCACGGATGGGGCACCGAATTTGGAGGCTTTTCGATCTTGGCCAATCGTGATATCCACAAAGGGCGCTCTGAATCAGGAGTCTTTATTCGGACCAAACGTGACCTGCACGGATGGGGCTCCGAATTCGGACACTTTTTGATCTTCGCCAATCGTGATATCAACAAAGGGCGCCCCGAATCCAGAAGCTTATTCGACCCATGCATAACCTGCACGGATGGGGCTCCGAATTCGAAGGCTTTTTGAACTTGGCCAATCATGATATCCACGAAGGGCGCTCCGAATCGAGAGTCTTTATTCGGCCCAAACGTGACCTGCTTGGATGGGGCTCCGAATTCGGAGGCTTTTTGATCTTGGCCAATCGTGATATCCACGACGGGCGCTCCGAATACAGAGGCTTATTCAGCCCATGTGTGACCTGCACGGATGGGGAGCCGAATTCGGAGGCTTTTTTATCTTTGGGCAATCATGATATCCACGAATGGCACTCCGAATCCGGAGGCTTATTTGGCCCATGCATGACATGTACGGATGGGGCTCCGAATTCGGAGGCTTTTTCTTCTTAGCCAATCGTGATATCCACGAAGGGCGCTCCGAATTCGGAGTCTTTATTCAGCCCAAACGTGACCTGCACGGATGGGGCTCCGAATTCGGAGGCTTTTTGATCTTGGCCAATCGTGATATCCACGATGGGCGCTCCGAATCCAGAGGCTTACTCAGTCCATGCGTGACCTGCGAGGATGGCACTCCGAATTCGGAGGCTTTTTGATCTTGGCCAATCGTGATATCCACGAAGGGCGCTCCGAATCTTGAGGCTTATTCGGCCCATGCGTGACCTGCACGAATGGGGCACCGAATTTGGAGGCTTTTTGATCTTGGCCAGTCGTGATATCCATGAAGTGCGCTCCGAATCCGGAGGCTTATTCGGCCCGTGCATGACCTGCACGGATGGGGCTCCGAATTCGGAGGCTTTTTGATCTTGACCAATAGTCATATCCACAAAGGGAGCTCCGATTCCGGAAGATTATTTGGCCTGCACGAATGGGGCTCCAAATTCGGAGGCTTTTTTACCTTGGCCAATCATGATATCTACGAAGCGCGCTCCGAATCGGGAGTCTTTATTCGAACCCAGCGTGACTTGCTCGGATGGGGCTCCGAATTCGGAGGCTTTTTTATCATGGCCAATCGTGATATCCACGGAGGGGACTCTGAATCCAGAGGCTTATTCGGCCCATGTGGAACCTGCACAGATGGGGCCCCGAATTCGGAGGCTTTTTGATCTTGGCCAATCATGATATCCATGAAGGGCACTCCGAATATGGAGTCTTTATTCGGCCAAAACGTGACCTGCACGGATGGGGCTCCGAATTCAGAGGCTTTTTGTTCTTGGCCAATCGTGATAGCTACGAAGGGCGCTCCGAATCCAGAGTCCTATTCGGCCCATGCGTGACCTGCACGGATGGGGCTCTTAATTCAGAGGCTTTTTGATCTTGGCCAATCGTGATATCCACAAACGGCGCCCCGAATCCGGAGTCTTTATTTGCCACAAATGTGACCTGCACGAATGGGGCTCCGAATTTGGAGGCATTTTGATCTTGCCCAATCGTGATATCCACAAAGGGCGCTCTGAATCCGGAGTCTTTATTCGGCCCAAAGGTGACCTGCACGGATGGGGCTCTGAATTCGGACGCTTTTGGATCTTGGCCAGTCGGGATATCCACAAAGGGCGGTCCGAATCCAGATGCTTTTTCGGCCATTGCGTGGCCTGCACGGATGGGGCTCCGAATTCGGAGGCTTTTTGACCTTGGCCAACCATGATATCCACGAAGGGTGCTCCGAATCGGGAGTTTTTATTCGGCCCAAAAGTGACCTGCTCGGATGGGACTTCGAATTCGGAGGCTTTTCGATCTTGGCCAATCGTGATATCCACGAAGGGTGCTCCGAATCCAGAGGCTTATTCGGCCCATGTGTGACATGCACGGATGGGGATCCGAATTTGGAGGCTTTTTTATCTTGGCCAATCGTGATATCCATGAAGGGCACTCCAAATTCGGAGGCTTATTCGGCCCATGCATGACATGTACAGATGGGGCTCCGAATTTGGAGGCTTTTTTATCCTGGCCAATCGTGATATCCACGAACGGCACTTCGAATCTGGAGTCCTTATTCGGCCCAAACGTGACTTGCTCGGATGGGGCTCCAAATTCGGAGGCTTTTTGATCTTGGCCAATCGTGATATCCACGAAGGGCGCTCCGAATCCAGAGGCCTATTCGGTCCATGCGTGACCTGCGCGGATGGGGCTCCGAATTCGGAGGCTTTTTTTATCTTGGCCAATCGTGATATCCACGAAAGGCGCTCCGAATCTTGAGGCTTATTCGGCCTATGTGTGACCTGCACGGATGGGGCTCCGAATTCAGAGGAATTTTGATGTTGGCCAATCGTGATATCCACGAAGGGCGCTCCGAATCTTGAGGCTTATTCGGCCCATGTGTGACCTCCACGAATGGGGCTCCAATGTTGGAGGCTTTTTGATCTTGGCCAGTCGTCATATCCAGAAACGGCGCTCCGAATCCGGAGGCTTATGCGGCCCATGCGTGACCTGCACGAATGGTGCTCCGAATTGGGAGTCTTTATCGGCCCAAACGAGACCTGCTCGGATGGGGCTCCGAATTTTAGAGGCTTTTTGATCTTGGCCAATCGTGATATCCACGATGGGCACTCCGAATCCAGAAGCTTATTCGGCCCATGTGTGACCTGCACGGATGGGGATCTGAATTCGGACGCTTTTTTATCTTGGCCGATCGTGATATCCATGATGGGCACTCCAAATCCGGAGGCTTATTCGGCCCATGCATGACATGTACAGGTGGGCCTCCGAATTCGAAGGCTTTTTGATCCTGGCCAATCGTGATATCCACGAAGGTCGCTCCAAAATCGGAGTCGTTATTCGGCCCAAACATGACCTGCTCGGAAGGGGCTCTGAATTCGGAGGGTTTTTTATCTTGGCCAATCGTGATATCCACGAAAGGCACTCCGAATCCAGAGGATTATTCGGTCCATGCGTGACCTGCATGGATGGGGCTCCGAATTAAGAGGCTTTTTGATCTTCGCCAATCGTGATATCCACGAAGGGCGCTCCGAATCTTGAGGCTTATTCGGCCCATGCGTGACCTGCACGGATGGGGCTCCGAATTCGGAGGCTTTTTGATCTTGCCCAATCGTGATGTCCACGAAGGGCGCTCCAAATCTTGAGGCTTATTTGGCCCATGCGTGACCTGCACGAATGGGGCTCCGAATTTGGGGGCTTTTTGATCTTTGCCACTCATCATATCCAGAAAGGGAGCTCCGAATCCGGAAGCTTATTTGGCCCATACGTGGCCTGCACAAGTGGGGCTCCGAATTCGGAGGCTTTTTGACCTTGGCCAATCATGATATCCACGAAGCGCGCTCCGAATCGGGAGTCTTTATTTGGACCAAACGTGAGCTGTTCGGATGGGGCTCCGAATTCGGAGGCTTTTTTATCTTGGCCAATCGTGATTGCCACGGAGGGAGCTCCGAATCCAAAGGCTTATTCAGCCTATGTGAAAACTGCACGGATGGGGCCCCGAATTCGGAGGTTTTTTTATCTTGGCCAATCGTGATATCCACGAAGGGCGCTCAGAATCCGAAGGCTTATTCGGCCCATTCGTGACCTGCACGGATAGCGCTCCGAATTCGGAGCCTTTTTGATCTTGGCCAATCGTGATATCTACGAAGGGCTCTCCGAATTCGGAGTGTTTATTCGGACCAAATGTGACCTGAACGGATGGGGCTCTGAATTCGGAGTCTTTTTTATCTTGGCCAATCATGATATCCACAAAGGGCGCTCTGAATCTAGAGGCTTATTCGGCTGATGTTTGACCTGCACGGAAGGGGATCCAAATTCGGAGGCTTTTTTTATCTTGGCCAATCATGATATCCACGAACGGCACTCCGAATTCGAAGGCCTATTCGGCCTATGCATGACATGCACGGATGGGGCTCCGAATTCGGAGGCTTTTTGATCTTGGCCAATCGTGATATCCACGAAAGGCGCTCTGAATTCGGAGTCTTTATTCGGCGCAAACGTGACCTGCACGGATGGGGCTCCGAATTCAGAGGCTTTTTGATCTTGGCCAATCGTGATAGCCACGATGGGCGCTCTGAATCCAGGGGCTTATTCGGTCCATGCGTGACCTGCGAGGATGGGGCTCCGAATTTGGAGGCTTTTTTTATCTTGGCCAATCGTGATATCCACGAAGGGCGCTCTGAATGTTGAGTCTTATTTGCCCATGTGTGACCTGCACGGATAGGGCTCTGAATTCGGTGGCTTTTTGATCCTGTCCAATCGTGATATCCACGAAGAGCGCTCCGAATCTTGAGGCTTATTCGGCCCATGCGTGACCTACATGAATGGGGCACCAAATTTAGAGGCTTTTTGATCTTGGCCAGTCTTGAGATCCACGAAGTGCGCTCCGAATCCGGAGGCTTATTCGGCCCATGCATGACCTGTACGGATGGGGCTCTGAATTTGGAGGCTTTTTGATCTTGGCCAATCCTGATATCCACGAAGGGCGCTCCGAATTCAGACTCTTTATTCAGCCGAAACGTGACCTCCACGGATGGGGCTCCGAATTCGAAGGCTTTTTGATCTTGGCTAATCGTCATATCCACGAAGGGCGCTCCGAATCTAGGGACTTATTTGGTCCATGCGTGACCTGCACGGATGGGGCTTCGAATCCAAAGGCTTTTGGATCTTGGGCAATCTTGATATCCATGAAGGGCACTCCGAATCCGGAGGCTTATTCGGCCCATGCATGACCTGCACGAATGGGGCTCCGAATTTGGAGGCTTTTTTATCTTGGCCAATCGTGATATCCACAAAGGGCGCTCCGAATCCAGAAGGTTGTTCGGTCCATGCGTGACCTGCACGGATAGGGCTCCGAATTCGGAGGCTTTTTGATCCTGGCCGATCGTGATATCCACAAAGGGCGCTTTGAATCTTGAGGCTTATTCGGCCCATGCTTGACTTGCATTAATGGGGCTCCGAATTTGGAGGCTTTTTGCTCTTGGCCAATCGTGATATCCACGAAGGACGCTCCGAATCCGTAGGCTTATCCGGCCCATGCGTGACCTATACAATGGGGGCTCCAAATTCGGAGGCTTTTTTATCTTGGCCAATCTTGATATCCACGAAGGGCGATCCGAATCGAGAGTCTTTATTTGGTCCAAACGTGACCTGCTCGGATCGGGCTCTGAATTCGAAGGAATTTTGATTTGGCCAATCGTGATATCAACGAAGGGCGCTCCGAATCTTGAGGCTTATTCGGCCCATGCGTGACCTGCACGGATGGGGATCCAAATTCGGAGGCTTTTTGGTCTTGGCCAATCGTGATATCCACGAAGGGTGCTCTGAATCTTGTGGCTTATTCGGCCCATGCGTGACCTGCACGAATGGGGCTCCGAATTTGGAGGCTTTTTGATCTATGCCAATCATCATATCCACAAAGGGAGCTCCGAATCCAGAAGCTTATTTGGCCCATACGTGGCCTGCATGAGTGGGGCTCCAAATTCAGAGGCTTTTTAACCTTGGCCAATCATGATATCCACGGAGCGCGCTCCGAATCGGGAGTCTTTATTCGGACCAAACGTGACTCGAATGGGGCTCCGAATTCAGAGGCTTTTTTATCTTGGCCAATCGTGATATCCATGGAGGGAACTCCGAATCCAAAGGCTTCTTCAGCCCATGTGAAACCTGCACAGATGGGGCCCCGAATTCGGAGGCTTTTTGATCTTGGCCAATCGTGATATCTACGAAGGGCGCTCTGAATTCGGAGTCTTTATTCGAACCAAACGTGACCTGAACGGATGGGGTTCTGAATTCGAAGGCTTTTTTATCTTGGCCAATCGTGATATCCACAAAGGCCGCTCCCAATTCATATTCTTTATTCGGCCCAAACGTGACTTGCACAGATAGGGCTCCGAATGCGGACGCTTTTTGAGCTTGGCCAATCGTGATATCCACAGGGGGCGCTCCGAATCTAGGCACTTATTTGGCCCATGCGTAACGCGCACGGATGGGGCTTCGAATTCGGAGGCTTTTTTATCTTGGCCAATCATGATATCCATGAAGGGCGCTCCGAATCGGGAGTCGTTATTTGGCCCAAACGTGACCTGCTCGGATGGGGCTCCAAATTCAGAGGCATTTTTGTCCTGGCCAATCGTGATATCCACGAAGGGCGCTCCAAATCCAGAGGCTTATTCAGCCCATGTGTGACCTGCGCGGAAGGGGATTCGAATTCGGAGGCTTTTTTAACTTGGCCAATCATGATATCCATGAATGGCACTTCGAATCCGAAGGCTTACTCGGCCCATGCATGACGTGTACGGATGGGGCTCCGAATTCGGAGGCTTTTTGATCTTGGCCAATCGTGATATCCACGAAGGGCGCTCCGAATCTTAAGGCTTGTTCGGCCTATGCGTGACCTGCACGGATGGGTCTCCGAATTCGGAGGCATTTGATCTTCGCCAATCGTGATATCCACGAAGGGCGCTCCGAATCTTGAGGCTTATTCGGCCCATGCGTGACCTGCACAGATGGGGCTCCAAATTCGGAGGCTTTTTGATCTTGGACAATCGTGATATCCACGAAGGGTGCTCTGAATCTTGAGGCTTATTCGGCCCATGCGTGACCTGCACGAATGGGGCTCCGAATGTCGAGGCTTTTTGATCTTTGCCAATCATCATATCCACAAAGGGAGCTTCGAATCCAGAAGCTTATTTGGCCCATACATGGCCTGCACGAGTGGGGCTCCGAATTCAGAGGCTTTTTAACCTTGGCCAATCATGATATCCACGAAGCGCGCTATGAATTGGGAGTCTTTATTCGAACCAAACGTGACCTGCTCGAAGGGGGCTCCGAATTCAGAGGCTTTTTTATCTTGGCCAATCGTGATATCCACGGAGGGAACTCCGAATCGAAAGGCTTCTTCAGCCCATGTGAAACCTGCGCGGATGGGGCGCCGAATTCGGAGGCTTTTTGATCTTGGCCAATCGTGATATCTACGAATGGCGCTCCGAATTCGGAGTCATTATTCGGACCAAACGTGACCTGAACGGATGGGGCTCTGAATTCGAAGGCTTTTTGTTCTTGGCCAATCGTGATATCCACAAAGGGCGCTCCGAATTCAGAGTCTTTATTCGGCCCAAATGTGACCTGCACGGTTGGGGCTCCCAATTCAGACGCTTTTTGATCTTGGCCAATCGTGATATCCACAAGGGGCGCTCCGAATCAAGGTGCTTATTCGGCCCATGCGTGACCTGCACGGATGGGGCTCTGAATTCAGAGGCTTTTTGACCTAGGCCAATCATGATATCCACGAAGGGCGCTCCGAATCGGGACTCGTTATTTGGCCCAAACGTGACCTGCTCGGATGGGGATCCGAATTCGGAGTTTTTTTTATCTTGGCCAATCGTGATATCCACGAAGGGCACTCCGAATCCAGAGGCTTATTCGGCCCATGTGTGACCTGCACGGAAGGGGATCCGAATTCTGAGGCTTTTTTATCTTGGCCAATCGTGATATCCACGAACGGCACTCCGAATCCAAAGGCTTATTCGGCCCATGCATGACATGCATGGATGGGGCTCCGAATTCGGAGGCTTTTTGATCTTGGCGAATCGTGATATCCACGAAGGGCGCTCCGAATCTCGAGGATTATTCGGCCGATGCGTGACCTCCACGAATGGGGCTCCAATGTTGGGAGCTTTTTGATCTTGGCCAGTCGTCATATCCAGAAAGGGCGCTCCGAATCCGGAGGCTTATTCGGCCCATGCGTGACCTACACGAATGGGGCTCCGAATTCGGCGGCCTTTTGACCTTGGCCAATCATGATATCCACGAAGGGCGCTCCGAATTGGGAGTCTTTATCGGCCAAAACGAGACCTGCCCGGATGGGGCTCCGAATTCAGAGGCTTTTTGATCTTGGCCAATCATGATATCCACGAAGGTCGCTCCAAAACTGGAGTCGTTATTCGGCCCAAACGTGACCTGCTTGGATGGGGCTCTAAATTCAGGGGCTTTTTTATCGTGGCCAATCGTGATATCCACGAAAGGCGCTGCGAATCCTGAGGCTTATTCGGTCCATGCGTGACCTGCACGGATGGGGCTCCGAATTCAGAGGCTTTTTGATCTTCGCCAATCGTGATATCCACGAAAGGCGCTCCGAATCTTGAGGCTGATTCGGCCCATGCGTGACCTGCGCGGATGGGGCTCCAAATTCGGAGGCTTTTTGATCCTGGCCAATCGTGATATCCATGAAGGGTGCTCAGAATCTTGAGGCTTATTCGGCCCACGCGTGACCTGCACGAATGGGGCTCCGAATTTGGAGGCTTGTTGATCCTTGCAAATCATCATATCCACAAAGGGAGCTCCGAATCCGGAAGCTTATTTGGCCCATACGTGGCCTGAACGCGTGGGGCTCCGAATTCAGACGCTTTTTAACCTTTGCCAATCATGATATCCACGAAGCGCGCTCCGAATCGGGAGTCTTTATTCGGACCAAACGTGACCTGCTCGAATGGGGCTCCGAATTCGGAGGCTTTTTTATGTTGGCCAATCGTGATATCCATGGAGGGAACTCCGAATCGAAAGGCTTCTTCGGCCCATGTGAAACCTGCACGGACGGGGCCCCGAATTCGGAGCCTTTTTGATCTTGGCCAATCGTGATATCTACGAAGGGCGCTCCGAATTCGGAGTCTTTATTCAGACCAAACGTGACCTGAACGGATGGGGCTCCGAATTCGGAGGCTTTTTGTTCTTGGCCAATCGTGATATCCACAAAGGGCGCTCCGAATTCAGAGTCTTTATTCGGCCCAAATGTGACCTGTACGGATGGGGCTCCGAATTCGGACACTGTTTGACCTTGGCCAATCGTGATATCCACAGGGGGCGATCCGAATCCAGGCGCTTATTTGGCCCATGCGTGACCTGCATGGATGGGGCTCCGAATTCGGAGGCTTTTTGACCTTGGCCAGTCATGATATCCACGAAGGGCGCTCCGAATCGGGTGTCTTTATTTGGCCCAAACGTGACCTGCTCAGATGGGTCTCCGAATTCGGAGGCTTTTTTATCTTGGCCAATCGTGATATCCACGAAGGGCGCTTCGAATCCAGAGGCTTATTCGGCCCATGTGTGACCTGCACGGAAGGGGATCCGAATTCGGAGGCTTTTTTATCTTGGCCAATCATGATATCCAGGAACGGCACTCCGAATCCGAAGGCTTACTCGGCCCATGCATGACGTGTATGAATGGGGCTCCGAATTCGGAGGCTTTTTTATCTTGGCCAATCATGATATCCACGAAGAGCGCTCCGAATCTTGAGGCTTATTCGGCCCATGCGTGACCTCCACGAATGGGGCTCCAACGTTGGAAGCTTTTTTATCTTGGCCAGTCGTCATATCCAGAAAGGGTGCTCCGAATCCGGAGGCTTATTCGGCCCATGCGTGACCTGCACGAATGGGGCACCGAATTCGGCGGCCTTTTGACCTTGGCCAATCATGATATCCATGAAGGGCGCTCCGACTTGGGAGTCTTTATCGGCCCAAACGAGAACTGCTCGGATGGGGCTCCGAATTCAGAGGCTTTTTGATCTTGGCCAATCGTGATATCCACGAAGGTCGCTCCAAAATCGGAGTCGTTATTCGGCCGAAACGTGACCTGCTCGGATGGGGCTCTGAATTCGGAGGGTTTTTTATCTTGGCCAATCGTGATATCCACGAAAGGCGCTCCGAATCCAGAGTCTTATTCGGTCCATGCGTGACCTGCACGGATGGGTCTTTGAATTTAGAGGATTTTTGATCTTCGCCAATCGTGATATCCACGAAGGGCGCTCCGAATCTTGAGGCTTATTCGGCCCATGCGTGACCTGCACGGTTGGGGCTCCAAATTCGAAGGCTTTTTGATCTTGGCCAATCGTGATATCCACGAAGGGTGCTCTGAATCTGGAGGCTTATTCGGCCCATGCGTGACCTGCATGAATAGGGCTCCGAATTTGGAGGCTTTTTCATCTTTTCCAATCATCATATCCACAAAGGGAGCTCCGAATCCGGAAGCTTATTTGGCCCATAGGTGGCCTGCACGAGTGGGGCTTCGAATTCAGAGGCTTTTTAACCTTGGCCAATCATGATATCCACGAAGCGCGCTTTGAATCAGGAGTCTTTATTCAGACCAAACGTGACCTGCTCGAATGGGGCTCCGAATTCGGAGGCTTTTTTATCCTGGCCAATTGTGATATCCACGGAGGGAACTCCGAATCGAAAGGCTTGTTCGGCCCATGTGAAACCTGCACGGACGGGGCCCCGAATTCGGAGGCTTTTTTTATCTTGGCCAATCGTGATATCTACGAAGGGCGCTCCGAATTCGGAGTCTTTATTCGGACCAAACGTGACCTGAACGGATGGGGCTCTGAATTCGGAGGCTTTTTGTTCTTGGCCAATCGTGATATCCACAAAGGGCGCTCTAAAGTCAGAGTCTTTATTCGGCCCAAACGTGACCTGCACGGATGGGGCTCTGAATTCGGACGCTTTTTGATCCTGGCCAATCGTGATATCCACAGGGGGCGCTTTGAATCCAGGCGCTTATTCGGCCCATGCGTGACCTGCACGGATGGGGCTCCGAATTCGGAGGCTTTTTGACCTTGGTCAATCATGATATCCACGAAGGGCGCTCCGAATCGAGACTCTTTATTTGGCCCAAACGTGACCTACTCGGATGGGGCTCCGAATTCGGAGGCTTTTTTATCTTGGCCAATCGTGATATCTACAAAGGGCGCTCCGAATCCAGAGGCTTATTCGGCCCATGTGTGACCTGCACGGAAGGGGATCCGAATTCGGAGGCTTTTTTATCTTGGCCAATCGTGATATCCACGAACGGCACTCCGAATCCGAAGGCTTATTCGGCCCATGCATGACATGCATGAATGGGGCTCCGAATTCGGAGGCTTTTTGATCTTGGCGAATCGTGATATCCACGAAGGGCGCTCCGAATCTTGAGGCTTATTTGGCCCATGCGTGACCTGCAAGGATGAGGCTCCGAATTAGGCGGCTTTTTGATGTTGTCCAATCGTGATATCCACGAAGGGTGCTCCGAATCTTTAGGCTTATTCGGCGCATGCGTGACCTACACGAATGGGGCATCGAATTTGGAGGCTTTTTGATCTTGGCCAGTCGTGAGATCCACGAAGTGTGCTCCGAATCCAGAGGCTTATTCGGCCCATGCATGACCTGCACGGATGGGGCTCCAAATTCGGAGGCTTTTTGATCTTGGCCAATCGTCATATCCACAAGGGAGCTCTGAATCCAGAAGCAAATTTTTGGCCCATACGTGGCCTGCACAAATAGGGCTCCGAATTTGGAGGCGTTTTTACCTGGGCCAATCATGATATCCACGAAGCGCGCTCCGAATCGGGAGTCTTTATTCGGACCAAACGTCACCTGCTCGGATGGGGCTCCGAATTCGGAGGCTTTTTTATCCTGGCCAAGCGTGATATCCACAGAGGGAGCTCCGAATTCAAAGGCCTTTTGTTCTTGGCCAGTCGTGATATCTACGAAGGGCGCTCCGAATCCAGAGTCCTATTCGGCCTATGCGTGACCTGCACGGATGGGGCTCTGAATTCAGAGGCCTTTTGATCTTGGCCAATCGTGATATCCAGGAACGGAGCTCTGAATCCGAAGTCTTTATTCGCCCCAAACGTGACCAGCACAGATGGGGCTCCGAATTTGGAGGCTTTTCGATCATGGCCAATCGTGATATCCACAAAGGGCGCTCTAAATCCAGAGTCTTTATTCGGCCCAAACATGACCTGCACGGATGAGGCTCAGAATTTGGATGCTTTTTGATCTCGGCCAATCGTGATATCCACAAAGGGTGCTCCGAATCCAGAAGCTTATTAGGCCTATGCGTGACCTGCACAGATGGGGCTCCGAATTCGAAGGCTTTTTGACCTTGGCCAATTATGATATCCACGAAGGGCGCTTCGAATCGGGAGCCTTTATTCGGCCCAAACGTGACCTGCTCGGATGGGGCTCCGAATTCGTTGGCTTTTTTATCTTGGCCAATCGTGATATCCACGACGGGCGCTCCGAATGCAGAGGCTTATTCGGCCCATGTGTGACCTGCACGGATCGGGATCCGAATTCGGAGGACTTTTTATCTTTGCCCAATCGTGATATCCACGAATGGCACTCCGAGTCCGGAGGCTTATTCGGCCCATGCATGACGTGTACGGATGGGGCTCCGAATTCGGAGGCTTTTTGATCTTGGCCAATCGTGATATCCACGAAGGGCACTCCGAATTCAGACTCTTTATTCGGCCCAAACGTGACCTGCACGGATGGGGTTCCGAATTCGGAGGCTTTTTGATCTTGGCTAATCGTGATATCCACGAAGGGCGCTCCGAATGTTGAGTCTTATTTGCCCATGCGTGACCTGCATGGATAGGGCTCCGAATTCGGTGGCTTTTTGATCTTGTCCAATCGTGATATCCACGAAGAGCGCTCCGAATCTTGAGGCTTATTCGGCCCATGCGTGACCTACACGAATGGGGCACCAAATTTAGAGGCTTTTTGATCTTCGCCAGTCTTGAGATCCACGAAGTGCGCTCCGAATCTGGAGGCTTATTCGGCCCATGCATGACCTGCACAGATGGGGCTCTGAATTTGGAGGCTTTTTGATCTTGGCCAATCCTGATATCCACGAAGGGCGCTCCGAATTCAGACTCTTTATTCAGCCGAAACGTGACCTTCACGGATAGGGCTCCGAATTCGATGGCATTTTGATCTTGGCTAATCGTCATATCCACGAAGGGCGCTCCGAATCTAGGGACTTATTTGGTCCATCCGTAACCTGCACGGATGGGGCTTCGAATCCAAAGGCTTTTGGATCTTGGGCAATCTTGATATCCATGAAGGGCACTCCGAATCCGGAGGCTTATTCGGCCCATGCATGACCTGCACGAATGGGGCTCCGAATTTGGAGGCTTTTTTATCTTGGCCAATCGTGATATCCACAAAGGGCGCTCCGAATCCGGCTGCTTGTTCGGTCCATAAGTGACCTGCACGGATAGGGCTCCGAATTCGGAGGCTTTTTGATCCTGGGCGATCGTGATATTCATGAAGGGCGCTCTGAATCTTGAGGCTTATTCGGCCCATGCGTGACTTGCATTAATGGGGCTCCGAATTTGGTGGCTTTTTGCTCTTGGCTAATCGTGATATCCGCGAAGGACGCTCCGAATCCGTAGGCTTATCCGGCCCATGCGTGACCTATACAATTGGGGCTCCAAATTTGGAGGCTTTTTTATCTTGGCCAATCTTGATATCCACGAAGGACAATCCGAATCGGGAGTCTTTATTTGGCCCAAACGTGACCTGCTCGGATCGGGCTCTGAATTAGGAGGAATTTTGATTTGGCCAATCGTGATATCCACGAAGGGCGCTCCGAATCTTGAGGCTTATTCGGCCCATGCGTGACCTGCACGGATGGGGATCCAAATTCGGAGGCTTTTTGATCTTGGCCAATCGTGATATCCACGAAGGGTGCTCTGAATCTTGTGGCTTATTCGGCCCATGCGTGACCTGCACGAATGAGGCTCCGAATTTGGAGGCTTTTTGATCTTTCCAATCATCATATCCACAAAGGGAGCTCCAAATCCAGAAGCTTATTTGGCCCATACGTGGCCTGCATGAGTGGGGCTCCAAATTTAGAGTCTTTTTAACCTTAGCCAATCATGATATCCACGAAGTGCGCTCCGAATCGGGAGTCTTTATTCGGACCAAACGTGACCTGCTCGAATGGGGCTCCGAATTCGGAGGCTTTTTTATCTTGGCCATTCGTGATATCCACGGACGGAACTCCGAATCGAAAGGCTTCTTCAGCCCATGTGAAACCTGCACGGATGGGGCCCCGAATTCGGAGGCTTTTTGATCTTGGCCAATCGTGATATCTACGAAGGGCGCTCTGAATTCGGGGTCTTTATTTGGACCAAACGTGACCTGAACGGATGGGGCTCTGAATTCGGAGGCTTTTTTATCTTGGCCAATCGTGATATCCACAAAGGCCGCTCCGAATTCATAGTCTTTATTCGGCCCAAACGTGACCTGCACGGATAGGGCTCCGAATTCGGACGCTTTTTGATCTTGGCCAATCGTGATATCCACAGGGGGCGCTCCGAATCCAGGCGCTTATTCGGCCCATGCGTGACCTGCACGGATGGGGCTCCGAATTCGGAGGCTTGTTTACCTTGGCCAATCATGATATCCACGAAGGGCGCTCCGAATCGGGAGTCTTTATTTGGCCCAAACGTGACCTGCTCGGATGGGGCTCCAAATTCGAGGCTTTTTTGTCCTGGCCAATCGTGATATCCACGAAGGGCGCTCCAAATCCAGAGGCTTATTCAGCCCATGTGTGACCTGCACGGAAGGGGATTCGAATTCGGAGGCTTTTTTAACTTGGCCAATCATGATATCCATGAATGGCACTCCGAATCCGAAGGCTTACTCGGCCCATGCATGACGTGTACGGATGGGGCTCCGAATTCGGAGGCTTTTTGATCTTGGCCAATCGTGATATCCACGAAGGGCGCTCCGAATCTTGAGGCTTGTTTGGCCTATGCATGACCTGCACGGATGGGGCTCCGAATTCGGAGGCATTTTGGTCTTGGCCAATCGTGATATCCACGAAGGGCGCTCCAAATCTTGAGGCTTATTCGGCCCATGCGTGACCTCCACGAATGGGGCTCCACTGTTGGAGGCTTTTTGATCATGTCCAGTCGTCATATCCAGAAAGGGCGTTCCGAATCCGGAGGCTTATTCGGCCCATGCGTGACCTGCACGAATGAGGCTCCGAATTCGGCGTCTTTTTGACCTTGGCCAATCATGATATCCACGAAGGGCACTCCGACATGGGAGTCTTTATCGGCCCAAACAAGATCTGCTCGGATGGGGCTCCGATTTCAGAGGCTTTTTGATCTTGGCCAATCGTGATATCCACGAAGGTCACTCCAAAACCGGAGTCGTTATTCGGCCGAAACGTGACCTGCTCGGATGGGGCTCTGAATTCGGAGGCTTTTTTGTCTTCGCCAATCGTGATATCCACGAAAGGCGCTCCGAATCCAGAGGCTTATTCGGTCCATGCGTGACCTGCATGGATGGGGCTCCAAATTTAGAGGCTTTTTGATCTTCGCCAATCGTGATATCCACGAAGGGCGCTCCTAATCTTGAGGCTTATTCGGCCCATGCGTGACCTGCACAGATGGGGCTCCAAATTCGGAGGCTTTTTGATCTTGGCCAATCGTGATATCCACGAAGGGTGCTCTGAATCTTGAGGCTTATTCGGCCCAAGCGTGACCTGCACGAATGGGTCTCCGAATGTCGAGGCTTTTTGATCTTTGCCAATCATCATATCCACAAAGGGAGCTTCGAATCCAGAAGCTTATTTGGCCCAAACATGGCCTGCACGAGTGGGGCTCTGAATTCAGAGGCTTTTTAACCTTGGCCAATCATGATATCCACGAAGCGCGCTGCGAATCGGGAGTCTTTATTCGGACCAAACGTGACCTGCTCGAATGGGGCGCTGAATTCGGAGGCTTTTTGATCTTGGCCAATCGTGATATCTACGAATGGCGCTCCGAATTCAGAGTCATTATTCGGACAAAACGTGACCTGAACGGATGGGGCTCTAAAGTCGGAGGCTTTTTGTTCTTGGCCAATCGTGATATCCACGAAGGGCGCTTCGAATTCAGAGTCTTTATTCGGCCCAAACGTGACCTGCACGGTTGGGGCTCCGAATTCGGACGCTTTTTGATCTTGGCCAATCATGATATCCACAGGTGGCGCTCCGAATCCAGATGCTTATTCGGTCCATGCGTGACCTGCACGGATGGGGCTCCGAATTCAGAGGCTTTTTGACCTAGGCCAATCATGATATCCACGAAGCGCGCTCCGAATCGGGACTCTTTATTTGGCCCAAACGTGACCTGCTCGGATGGGGCTCCGAATTCGGAGGCTTTTTTTCTTGGCCAATCGTGATATCCACGAAGGGCGCTCCGAATCCAGTGGCTTATTCGGCCCATGTGTGACCTGCACGGAAGGGGATCCGAATTCTGAGGCTTTTTTATCTTGGCCAATCGTGATATCCACGAACGGCACTCCGAATCCGAAGGCTTATTCGGCCCATGCATGACATGCATGGATGGGGCTCCGAATTTGGAGGCTTTTTGGTCTTGGCGAATCGTGATATCCACGAAGGGCGCTCCGAATCTTGAGGATTATTCTGCCGATGCATGACCTCCACGAATGGGGCTCCAATGTTGGGAGCTTTTTGATCTTGGCCAGTCGTCATATTCAGAAAGGGCGCTCCGAATCCGGAGGCTTATTCGGCCCATGCGTGACCTACACGAATGGGGCTCCGAATTCGGCGGCCTTTTGACCTTGGCCAATCATGATATCCATGAAGGGCGCTCCGAATTGGGAGTCTTTATCGGCAAAAACGAGACCTGCTCGGATGGGGCTCTGAATTCCGAGGCTTTTTGATCTTGGCTAATCGTGATATCCACGAAGGTCACTCCAAAATCGGAGTCGTTATTCGGCCCAAACGTGACCTGCTCGGATGGGGCTCTAAATTCAGGGGCTTTTTTATCTTGGCCAATCGTGATATCCATGAAAGGCGCTGCGAATCCAGAGGCTTATTCGGTCCATGCGTGACCTGCACGGATGGGGCTCCGAATTCAGAGACTTTTTGATCTTCGCCAATCGTGATATCCACGAAGGCCGCTCCGAATCTTGAGGCTTATTCAGCCCATGCGTGACCTGCACGGATGGGGCTCCAAATTCGGAGGCTTTTTGATCTTGGCCAATCGTGATATCCACGAAGGGTGCTAAGAATCTTGAGGCTTATTCGGCCCATGCGTGACCTGCACGAATGGGGCTCCGAATTTGGACGCTTGTTGATCTTTGCTAATCATCATATCCACAAAGGGAGCTCCGAATTCGGAAGCTTATTTGGCCCATACGTGGCCTGCTCGCGTGGGGCTCTGAATTTAGAGGCTTTTTAACCTTTGCCAATCATGATATCCACGAAGCGCGCTCCGAATCGGGAGTCTTTATTCGGACCAAATGTGACCTGCTCGAATGGGGCTTCGAATTCGGAGGCTTTTTTATCTTGGCCAATCGTGATATCCACGGAGGGAACTCCGAATCGAAAGGCTTCTTCGGCCCATGTGAAGCCTGCACGGACGGGGCCCCGAATTCGGAGGATTTTTTATCTTGGCCAATCGTGATATCTACGAAGGGCGCTCCGAATTCGGAGTCTTTATTCGGACCACACGTGACCTGAACGGATGGGGCTCCGAATTTGGAGGCTTTTTATTCTTGGCCAATCATGATATCCACAAAGGGCGCTCTGAATTCAGAGTCTTTACTCGGCCCAAACGTGACCTGCACGGATGGGGCTCTGAATTCGGACGCTTTTTGATCCTGGCCAATCGTGATATCCACAGGGGGCGCTTTGAATCCAGGCGCTTATTCGGCCCATGTGTGACCTGCACGGATGGGGCTCCGAATTCGGAGGCTTTTTGACCTTGGTCAATCATGATATCCACGAAGGGCGCTCCGAATCGAGACTCTTTATTTGGCCCAAACGTGACATACTCGGATGGGGCTCCGAATTCGGAGGCTTTTTTTATCTTGCGCAATCGTGATATCTACAAAGGGCGCTCCGAATCCAAAGGCTTATTCGGCCCATGTGTGACCTGCACGGAAGGGGATCCAAATTCGGAGGCTTTTTTTATCTTGGCCAATCGTGATATCCACGAACGGCACTCCGAATCCGAAGGCTTATTCGGCCCATGCATGACATGCATGGATGGGGCTCCGAATTCAGAGGCTTTTTGATCTTGGCGAATCGTGATATCCACGAAGGGCGCTCCGAATCTTGAGGCTTATTTGGCCCATGCGTGGCCTGCAAGGATGAGGCTCTGAATTAGGTGGCTTTTTGATCTTGTCCAATTGTTATATCCACGAAGGGCGCTCCGAATCTTGAGGCTTATTCGGCGCATGCGTGACCTACACGAATGGGGCACCGAATTTGGAGGCTTTTTGATCTTGGCCAGTCGTGAGATCCACGAAGTGTGCTCCGAATCCAGAGGCTTATTCGGCCCATGCATGACCTGCACGGATGGGGCTCCAAATTCAGAGGCTTTTTGATCTTGGCCAATCGTCATATCCACAAGGGAGCTCTGAATCCAGAAGCAAATTTTTGGCCCATATGTGGCCTGCACAAATAGGGCTCCGAATTTGGAGGCGTTTTTACCTGGGCCAATCATGATATCCACGAAGCGCGCTCCGAATCGGGAGTCTTTATTCGGACCAAACGTCACCTGCTCGGATGGGGCTCCGAATTCGGAGGCTTTTTTATCCTGGCCAATCGTGATATCCACAGAGGGAGCTCCGAATTCAAAGGCCTTTTGTTCTTGGCCAGTCGTGATATCTACGAAGGGCGCTCCGAATCCAGAGTCCTATTCGGCCTATGCGTGACCTGCACGGATGGGGCTCTGAATTCAGAGGCCTTTTGATCTTGGCCAATCGTGATATCCAGGAACAGAGCTCTGAATCCGAAGTCTTTATTCGCCCCAAACGTGACCAGCACAGATGGGGCTCCGAATTTGGAGGCTTTTCGATCATGGCCAATCGTGATATCCACAAAGGGCGCTCTAAATCCAGAGTCTTTATTCGGCCCAAACATGACCTGCACGGATGAGGCTCAGAATTTGGATGCTTTTTGATCTTGGCCAATCGTGATATCCACAAAGGGTGCTCCGAATCCAGAAGCTTATTAGGCCTATGCGTGACCTGCACAGATGGGGCTCCGAATTCGAAGGCTTTTTGACCTTGGCCAATTATGATATCCACGAAGGGCGCTTCGAATCGGGAGCCTTTATTCGGCCCAAACGTGACATGCTCGGATGGGGCTCCGAATTCGGTGGCTTTTTCATCTTGGCTAATCGTGATATCCACGACGGGCGCTCCGAATGCAGAGGCTTATTCGGCCCATGTGTGACCTGCACGGATAGGGATCCGAATTCGGAGGACTTTTTATCTTTGCCCAATCGTGATATCCACGAATGGCACTCCGAGTCCGGAGGCTTATTCGGCCCATGCATGACGTGTACGGATGGGGCCCCGAATTCGGAGGATTTTTGATCTTGGCCAATCGCGATATCCACAAAGGGCACTCCGAATCCAGGAGCTTATTCGGCCCATGTGTGACCTGCACGGAAGGGGCTCCGAATTCGGAGGCTTTTTGACCTAGGCTAATCATGATATCCACGAAGGGCACTCCGAATCGAGAGTCTTTATTTAGCCCAAACGTGACCTGCTCGGATGGGGCTCTGAATTCGGAGGCTTTTTGATCTTGGCCAATCGTGATATCCACGAAGGGCGCTCCGAATCTAGAGGCTTATTCGGCCCATGTGTGACTTGCACGGATGGGGATCCGAATTCGGAGGCTCTTATATCTTGGCAATCGTGATATCCACGAACAGCACTCCGAATCCGGAGGCTTATTCCGCCCATGCATGACATGTACGGATGGGGCTCCGAATTCGGAGGCTTTTTTATCTTGGCCAATCGTGATATCCACGAAGAGCGCTTCGAATTCGGATTCTTTATTCGGCCCAAACGTGGCCCGCAGGGATGGGGCTCCAAATTCAGAGGCTTTTTGATCTTGGCCAATCGTGATATCCACGATGGGTGCTCCGAATCCATAGGCTTATTCGGTCCATGCGTGACCTGCGAGGATGGGGCTCCGAATTCGGAGGCTTTTTGATCTTGCCCATTCGTGATATCCACGAAGGGCGCTCCGAATCTTGAGGCTTGTTCGGCCCATGCGTGACCTGCAGGATGGGGCTCCGAATTCGGTTGCTTTTTGATCTTGTCCAATCGTGATATCCACGAAGGGCACTCCGAATCTTGAGGCTTATTCGGCGCATGCGTGACCTACACGAATGGGGCATCGAATTTGGAGGCTTTTTGATATTGGCCAGTCGTGATATCCATGAAGTGCGGTCTGAATCCGGAGGCTTATTCGGCCCATGCATGACCTGCACGGATGGGGCTCCGAATTCGAAGGCTTTTTGATCTTGGCCAATCATCATATCCACAAAGGGAGATCCGAATCCGGAAGCTTATTTGGCCAATACGTGGCCTGCACGAATGGGGCTCCGATTTTGGAGGCTTTTTTACATTGGCCAATCATGATATCCACGAAGCGCGCTCCGAATCGGGAGTGTTTATTCGGACCAAACGTGACCTGCTCGGATGGGGCTCTGAATTCGGAGGCTTTTTTATCTTGGCCAATCGTGATATCCACGGAGGGAGCTCCGAATCGAGAGGCTTATTCGGCCCTAGTGAAACCTGCACGGGTGGGGCCCCGAATTCGGAGGCTTTTTTATCTTGGCCAATCAAGATATCCACGAAGGGCACACCGAATCCGGAGTCTTTATTCGGCCAAAACGTGACCTGCACAGATGGGGCTCCGAATTCAAAGGCTTTTTGTTGTTGGCTAGTTGTGATATCTACGAAGGGCGCTTCGAATCCTGAGTCCTATTCGGCCCATGTGTGACCTACACGGATGGGGCTCTGAATTCAGAGGATTTTTGATCTTGGCCAATCGTGATATCCACGAACGGAGCTCCGAATTCGGAGTCTTTATTCGCCCCAAACGCGACCTGCACGGTTGGGGCTTCGAATTTGGAGGCTTTTCGATCTTGGCCAATCGTGATATCCACAAAGGGCGCTCTGAATCCGGAGTCTTTATTCGGGCCAAACGTGACCTGCACGGATGGGGCTCCAAATTCAGACACTTTTTGATCTTGGCCAATCGTGATATCCACAAAGGGCACTCCGAATCCAGAAGCTTATTCGGCCCATGCGTGACCTGCACGGATGGGGCTCCGAATTCGAAGGCTTTTTGACCTTGGCCAATCATGATATCCACGAAGGGCGCTTCGAATCGGGAGTCTTTATTCGGCCCAAACGTGACCTGCTTGGATGGGGCTCCGAATTCGGAGGCTTTTTGATCTTGGCCAATCGCGATATCCACGGAGGGCGCTCCGAATTTAGAGGCTTATTCGGCCCATGTGTGACCTACACGGATGGGGATCCGAATTCGGAGGCTTTTTTACCTTTGCCAATCGTGATATCCACGATGGGCGCTCCGAATCTAAAGGCTTACTCGGTCCAAGCGTGACCTGCGAGGATGGGGCTTCGAATTCGGAGGCTTTTTGATCTTGGCCAATCGTGATATCCACGAAGGGTGCTCCGAATCTTGAGGCTTATTCGGCCCATGCGTGACCTGCACGGATGGGGCTCCGAATGCGGTGGCTTTTTGATCTTGTCCAATCGTGATATCCACGAAGGGCGCTCCGAATCTTGAGGCTTATTCGGCCCATGCGTGACCTGCACCAATGGGACCCCGAATTTGGAGGCTTTTTGATCTTGGCCAGTCGTGATATCCACGAATTGCACTTCGAATCCGGAGGCTTATTCAGCCCATGCATGACTGCACGGATGGGGCTCTGAATTTGTAGGCTTTTTCATCATGGCCAACTGTGATATCCACGAAGGGCGCTCTGAATTCGGGGTCTTTATTCGGCCCAAACGTCACCTGCACGGATGGGGCTCTGAATTCCGAGGCTTTTTGTTCTTCGCCAATCGTGATATCCACGAAGGGCGCTCCGAATCCGGAGGCTAATTCGGCCCATGCGTGACCAGCACGGATGGTGCTTCGAATTCGGAGGCTTTTTGATCTTGGCCAATCGTGATATCCACGAAGGGCGATCTGAATCCGGAGGCTTATTCGACCCATGCGTGACCTGTTTGGATGGGGCTCTGAATTTAGAGGAATTTTATCTTGGCCAATCGTGATATCCACAAAGGGCGCTCCGAATCCGGGGGCTTATTCGGCCCATGTGTGACCAGTACGGATGGGGCTCCGAATTCGAAGGATTTTTTATGTTGGCCAATCGTCATATCCACGAAGGGCGCACTGAATCCGTAGGCTTATTCGGCCCATGCGTGACCTGCACGGATGGGGCTCCAAATTCGGAGGCTTTTTTATCTTAGCCAATCGTGACATCCACAAAGGGTGCTCCGAATCTAGAGTCTTTATTCGGCCCACACGTGACCTGCATGGATGGGGCTCCGAATTGGAAGCCTTTTTGATCTTGGCCAATCGTGATATCCATGAAGGGCGCTCCGAATGCAGATGCTTATTTGGTCCATGAATGACCTGAATGGATGGGGCTCCAAATTTGGAGACTTTTTGATCATGGCCGATCGAGATATCCACAAAGCGCGCTCCGAATCCGGAGGCTTATTCGGCCCGTGCATGACCTGCACGGATGGTGCTCCGAATTCGGAGGTGTTTTGATCTTGGCCAATCGTGATATCCACGAAGGGCGCTCCGAATCCGCAGGCTTATTTGCCCAATGCGTGACCTGCACGGATGGTGTTCCGAATTCAGAGGCTTTTTTATATTAGCCAATCGTGATATCCAAGAAGGGCGCTCCAACTCCGGAGTCTTTATTTGGCCAAAACGCGACCTACACGGTTGGGGCTCCGAATTCGTGGGCTTTTTTATGTTGGCTAATTGTAATATCCATGAAGGGGCTCTGAATCCGGAGGCTTATTCGGCCCATGCGTGACCTACACGGATGGGGCTCCAAATTCAAAGGCTTTTTGATCTTGGCCAATCGTGATATCCATGAAGAGCGCTCCGAATCTGGAGTCTTTATTCGGCCAATGCTTGACCTGCACAGATGGGGCTCCGAATTCGGAGGCTTTTTTATCTTGGCCAATCGTGATAACCACGAAGGGCGCTCCGAATCCGGAGTCTTTACTCGTCCCAAACATGACCTGCACGAACGTGGCTTCGAATTCAAAGGCTTTTGATCTTGGCCAATCGTGATATCCACAAAGGGCGCTCCGAATCCGGAAGCTTATTCGGGCCAGGCGTGACCTGCACGGATAGGGTTCCGAATTCAAAGACTTTGTTATCTTGGCCAATCGTCATATCCACGATGTGCGCTCCTAATCCAGAGGCTTATTTGGCCCATGCGTGACCTGCATTGATGGGGCTCCGAATTCGAAGGCTTTTTTCTCGTGGCCAATCCTGGCATCCACGAAGGGCACTCTGAATTCGGAGGCTTATTCGGACCATGCATGACCTGTACGGATCGGGCTCCAAATTTGGAGGCTTTTTGACCTTGCCCAATCATGATATCCACGAAGGGCGCGCCGAATCCGGAGTCTTTGCTCGGCCCAAACGTGACCTGCATGGATGGGGGTCCGAATTCCGAGGCTTTTTGATCTTGGCCAATCGTGATATTCACGAAGGGCACTCCGAATCCAGAAGCTTATTCGGTCAATGTGTGACCTGCACGGATGGGGCTCCAAATTCAGAGGCTTTTTGATCTTGGCCAATCGCGATATCTACGAAGGGCGCTCCGAATCCAAAGGCTTATTCGGCCCATGCGTGACCTGCATGGATGATGCTTTGAATTCAGCAGCCTTTTTTATCTTGACCAGTCGTGATATCCACGAAGGGCGATTCGAATCCGGAGGCTTATTCGGTCCATGCTTGACCTGCACGGATGGGGCTCTGACTTTAGAGGATTTTTGATCTTGGCCAATCGTGATATCCACGAAGGGCGCTCCGAATTCAGGGTCTTTATTCGTCCTAAACGTGACCTGCACGGATGGGGCTCCGAATTCGGAGGCTTTTTTATCTTGGCCAATCGTGATATCCATGAAGGGCGATCCGAATCCGGAGGCTTATTCGGCCCATGCGCGACCTGCACGGATGGGGCTCTGAATTTAGAGGATTTTTTATCTTGGCCAATCGTGATATCCACGAAGGGCGCTCCGAATCCGGAGGGTTATTCGGCCCATGCGTGACCAGCACGGATGGGGCTCCAAATTCGGAGAATTTTTTATCTTGGCCAATCGTCATATCCACGAAGGGCGCTCCGAATCCGGAGGCTTATTCGGCCCATGCGTGACCTGCACGGATGGGGCTCCAAATTCGGAGGGTTTTTTATCTTGGCCAATCGTGAAATCCACGAAGGGTGCTCCGAATCCAGAGTCTTTATTCGGCCCAAACGTGACTTGCACGAATGGGGCTCCAAATTCGAAGGCTTTTTGATCTTGGCCAATCGTGATATCCACGAAGGGCACTCCAAATCCAGAGGCTTATTTGGTCCATGCGTGACCTGAACGGATGGGGCTCCGATTTAGGAGACTTTTTGATCATGGCCAATCGTGATATCCATAAAGGACGCTCCGAATCCGGAGGCTTATTCGGCCCATGCGTGACCTGCACAGATGGTGCTCCGAATTCGGAGGCATTTTGATCTTGGCCAATCGTGATATCCACGAAGGGCGTTCCGAATCCGTAGGCTTATTTGCCCAATGCATGACCTGCACGGATGGTGTTCCGAATTCAGAGGCTTTTTTATATTGGCCAATCGTGATATCCAAGAAGGGCGCTCGGACTCCGGAGTCTTTATTCGGCCAAAACGTGACCGACACGGATGTGGCTCCGAATTCGTAGGCTTTTTTATGTTGGCCAGTTGTAATATCCACGAAGGGGGCTCCGAATCTGGAGGCTTATTCGGCCCATGCGTGGCCTGCACGAATGCGGCTCCGAATTTAGCGGCGTTTTGATCTTGGCCAATCGTGATATCCACGAAGGGCGCTACGAATCCGGAGTCCTCATTCGTCCATGTGTGACCTGCGCGGATGGCGCTCTGAATTCAGAGGCTTTTTGATGTTGGCCAATCGTGATATCCACGAATGGCGGTCTGAATCCGGAGGCTTATTCGGCCCTTGCGTAGCCTGCACGGTTGGGGCTCCGAATTCAAAGGCTTTTTGATCTTGGCCAATCGTGATATCCATGAAGGGCGTTCCGAATCCATAGTCTTTATTGGGCCAATGCTTGACATGCACGGATGGGGCTCCGAATTCAGAGGCTTTTTGATCTGGCCCAATCGTGATATCCACGAAGGGCGCTCCGAATCCGCAAGCTTATTCGTCTCAGGCATGACCTGCACGGATGGTGCTCCGAATTCGGAGGCATTTTGATCTTGGCCAACCGTGATATCCATGAAGGGCGATCCGAATCCGCAGGCTTATTCAGCGCATGCATGTCTTGCACGATTGGTGCTCCGAATTTAGAGGCCTTTTTATCTTGGCAAATCGAGATATCCACGAAGGGCGCTCCGAATCCGTAGTTTTTGTTCGGCCCAAACGTGACCTGCACGGATAGGGCTCCGAATTCGGAGGCTTTTTGATCTTCGCCAATCGTGATATTCGTGAAGGGCGCTCCGAATCTGGAGTCACTATTCGGCCCATGCGTGACCTGCACGGATGGGGCTCCGAATTCAGAGCCTTTTTTATCTTGGCTAATCATGATATCCATGAAGGGCGCTCCGAATCCGTAGGCTTATTCAGCCCATGCATGACCTGCACGGATGGCGCTCTGAATACGGAGGCTTTTTGATCTTGACCAATCGTGATATCCATGAAGGGCACTCTGAATCCGGAGGCTTATTCGGCCCATGCGTGACCTGCACGGATAGGGCTCTGAATTCGGAGGCTTTTTGATCTTGGCCAATCGTGATATCTACGAATGGCGCTCTGAATCCACAGGCTTATTCGGCCCATGCCTGACTTGCACGTATGGTGCTCCGAATTTGGAGCCTTTTTGATCTTTGACAAATGTTATATCCCCGAAGGGCGCTCCGAACCCGCAGGCTTATTCGGCCCATGCGTAACTTGCACGGATGGTGCTCCGAATTCGGGGGGTTTTTGATCTTGGCCAATTGTGATATCCACGAAGGGCGCTCCGAAATCGGAGTCTTTATTTGGCCCAAACGTGACCTGCATGGATGGGGCTCCGAATTCGGAGGCTTTTTGTTCTTGGCCAATTATGATATCCACGAAGGGCACTTCCAATCCGGAAGCTTATTCGGCCCATGCATGGCCTGTACGGATCGGGCTCCGAATTTGGAGGTTTTTTGATCTTGTCCGATTGTAATATCTACGAAGGGCGCTCCGAATACGGAGGCTTTTTGATCTTGGCCAATCGTGATGTCCACGAAGGGCGCCTCGGATCCGCAGACTTATTCGGCCCCTGCGTGACCCGCACGGATGGTGCTCCGAATTCGGAGGCTTTTTGATCATGGCCAATCGTGATATCCACAAAGGGCGCTCCTAATCCGAAGTCTTTATTCTGCCCAAACGAGACCTGCACGGATTGGCCTCCGAATTTGTAGGCTTTTTGTCTTGGCCAATCATGATATCCACGAAGGGTGCTCCGAATCCAGAGTCTTATTCGCCCTATGCGTGACCTGCACGGATGGGGCTCCGAATTCGGAGTCTTTTTTATATTGGCCAATCATGATATCCGCGAAGGGCGCTCCGAATTTGGAGTCATTATTCATCCTATGTGTGACCTGCACGGATGGGGCTCTGAATTCGAAGGCTTTGTTATCTTGGCCAATCGTCATATTCACGAAGGACGCTCCGAATCCGGAGGCTTATTTGGCCCATGTGTGACCTACATGGATGGGGCTTCAAATTCAGAGTCTTTTTGATCTTGGCCAATCGTGATATCAACGAAGGGCACTCCGAATCCGGAGGGTAATTCGGCCCACACGTGACCAGCACGGATGGTGCTCCGAATTCGGAGGCATTTTGATTTTCGCCAACCGTGATATCCAGGAAGGGTGCTCTGAATCCGCGGGTTTATTCGGTGCATGTGTGACTTGCACGGATGGTGCTCCAAATTTGGAGGCTTTTTGATCTTCGCCCGTAGTAATATCCACGAAGGCCGCTCCGATTCCGGAGACTTATTCGCCTCATGCGTGACCTGCATGGATGGGGCTCCGAATTCAGAGGCTTTTCGATCTTGGCCAATCGCGATATCCATGAAGGGCGCTCCAAATCCGGAGTCTTTATTCGGCCCAAACATGACCTGCACAGATGGGCCTCCGAATTCGTAGGCCTTTTTATCTTGGCCAGTCATGATATTCACGAAGGTCGCTCCAAATCCGGAGGCTTATTCGGCCTATGCATGACCTGCACGGATGAGGCTCCGAATTCGAAGGCTTTTTGATCTTGGCCAATCGTGATATCCGCGAAGGGCGCTCCGAATTTGGAGTCATTATTCGGCCCATGCGTGACCTGCATGGATGGGTCTCCGAATTCGAAGCCTTTTTTATCATGGCCAATCGTGATATCCGCGAATGGCACTTTGAATCTGGAGTCATTATTCGGCCCATGTGTGACCTGCACGGAAGGGGATCCGAATTCGGAAGCTTTCTGCTATTGGCCAATCGTGATATTCACCGAAGGATGCTCCGAATCCGGAGGCTTATTCGGCCCATGCGTGACCTGCACAAGTGGGGCTCCAAATTCGGAGGCTTTTTTACATTGGCCAATCTTGATATCCATGAGGGGCGCTCCGAATCGGGAGTCTTTATTTGGCCCAAACGTGACCTGCTCGGATCGGGCTCTGAATTAGGAGGAATTTTGATTTGGCCAATCGTGATATCCACGAAGGGCGCTTCGAATCCAGAGGCTTATTCAGTCCATGTGTGACTTGCACGGAAGGGGATCCGAATTCGGAGGATTTTTTATCTTGGCCAGTCGTCATATCCAGAAAGGGCGCTCCGAATCCGGAGGCTTATTCGGCCCATGCGTGACCTGCACGAATGGGTCACCGAATTCGGCGGCCTTTTGACCTTGGCCAATCATGATATCCACGAAGGGCGCTCCGACTTCGGAGTCTTTATCGGCCCAAACGAGACCTGCTCGGATGGGGCTCCGAATTCAGAGGCTTTTTGATCTTGGCCAATCGTGATATCCACGAAGGTCGCTCCAAAACCGGAGTCGTTATTCGGCCGAAACGTGACCAACTCGGATGGGGCTCCGAATTCGGAGGCTTTTTTATCTTGGCCAATCGTGATATCCACGAAAGGCGCTCGTAATCCAGAGGCTTATTCGGTCCATGCGTGACCTGCACGGATGGGTCTCTGAATTTAGAGGATTTTTGATCTTCACCAATCGTGATATCCACGAAAGGCACTCCGAATCTTGAGGCTTATTCGGCCCATGCGTGACCTGCACGGATGGGGCTCCAAATTTGAAGGCTTTTTGATCTTGGCCAATCGTGATATCCACGAAGGCTGAATCTAGAGGCTTATTCGGCCCATGCGTGACCTGCATGAATGGTGCTCTGAATTTGGAGGCTTTTTCATCTTTGCCATTCATCATATCCACAAAGGGAGCTCCGAATCTGGAAGCTTATTTGGCCCATACGTGGCCAGCACGAGTGGGGCTCCGAATTCAGAGGCTTTTTAACCTTGGCCAATCATGATATCCACGAAGCGCGCTCTCAATCAGGAGTCTTTATTCAGACCAAATGTGACCTGCTCGAATGGGGCTCCGAATTCGGAGGCTTTTTTATCTTGGCCAATCGTGATATCCACAGAGGGAACTCCGAATCGAAAGGCTTCTTCGGCCCATGTGAAACCTGCACGAACGGGGCCCCGAATTCGGAGGCTTTTTGATCTTGGCCAATCGTGATATCTACGAAGGGCGCTCCGAATTTGGAGTCTTTATTCGGACCAAACGTGACCTGAACGGATGGGGCTTTGAATTCGGAGGCTTTTTGTTCTTGGCCAATCGTGATATCCACAAAGGGCGCTCCGAATTCAGAGTCTTTATTCGGCCCAAACGTGACCTGTACGGATGGGGCTCTGAATTCGGACGCTTTTTGATCTTGGCCAATCGTGATATCCACAGGGGGCGCTTTGAATCCAGGCGCTTATTCGGCCCATGCGTGACCTGCACGGATGGGGCTCCGAATTCGGAGGCTTTTTGACCTTGGTCAATCATGATATCCACGAAGGCGCTCCGAATTGAGACTCTTTATTTGGCCCAAACGTGACCTACTCGGTTGGGGCTCCGAATTCGGAGGCTTTTTTTATCTTGGCCAATCGTGATATCTACGAAGGGCGCTCCGAATCCAGAGGCTTATTCGGCCCATGTGTGACCTGCACGGAAGGGCATCCGAATTCGGAGGCTTTTTTATCTTGGCCAATCGTGATATCCATGAACGGCACTCCGAATCCGAAGGCTTATTCGGCCCATGCATGACATGCATGGATGGGGCTCCAAATTCGGAGGCTTTTTGATCTTGGCGAATCGTGATATCCACGAAGGGCGCTCCGAATCTTGAGGCTTTTTTGGCCCATGCGTGACCTGCATGGATGAGGCTCCGAATTAGGTGGCGTTTTGATCTTGTCCAATCGTGATATCCACGAAGGGCGCTCCGAATCTTGAGGCTTATTCGGCGCATGCGTGACCTACACGAATGGGGCACCGAATTTGGAGGCTTTTTGATCTTGGCTAGTCGTGAGATCCACGAAGTGTGCTCCGAATCCAGAGGCTTATTCGGCCCATGCATGACCTGCACGGATGGGGCTCCGAATTCGGAGGCTTGTTGATCTTGGCCAATCGTCATATCCACAAGGGAGCTCTGAATCCAGAAGCAAATTTTTGGCCCATACGTGGCCTGCACAAATAGGGCTCCGAATTTGGAGGCGTTTTTACCTGGGCCAATCATGATATCCACGAAGCGCGCTCCGAATCGGGAGTCTTTATTCGGACCAAACGTCACCTGCTCGGATGGGGCTCCGAATTCGGAGGCTTTTTTATCCTGGCCAATCGTGATATCCACAGAGGGAGATCCGAATTCAAGGGCCTTTTGTTCTTGGCCAGTCGTGATATCTACGAAGGGCGCTCCGAATCCAGAGTCCTATTCGGCCTATGCGTGACCTGCACGGATGGGGCTCCGAATTCGAAGGCTTTTTGACCTTGGCCAATCATGATATCCACGAAGGGCGCTTCGAATCGGGAGCCTTTATTCGGCCCAAACGTGACCTGCTCGGATGGGGCTCCGAATTCGGTGGCTTTTTCATCTTGGCCAATCGTGATATCCATAACGGGCGCTCCGAATGCAGAGGCTTATTCGGCCCATGTGTGACCTGCATGGATAGGGATCCGAATTCGGAGGCCTTTTTACCTTTGCCTAATCGTGATATCCACGAATGGCACTCCGAGTTCGGAGGGTTATTCGGCCCATGCATGACGTGTACGGATGGGGCTCCGAATTCGGAGGCTTTTTGATCTTGGCCAATCGTGATATCCACGAAGGGCACTCCGAATTCAGACTCTTTATTCGGCCCAAAAGTGACCTGCACGGATGGGGTTCTGAATTCGGAGGCTTTTTGATCTTGGCCAATCGTGATATCCACGAAGGGCGCTCCGAATGTTGAGTCTTATTTGCCCATGCGTGACCTGCACGGATAGGGCTCCGAATTCGGTGGCTTTTTGATCTTGTCCAATTGTGATATCCACGAAGAGCGCTCCGAATCTTGAGGCTTATTCGGCCCATGCGTGACCTACACGAATGGGGCACCGAATTTAGAGGCTTTTTGATCTTGGCCAGTCTTGAGATCCACGAAGTGCGCTCCGAATCCGGAGGCTTATTTGGCCCATGCATGACCTGCACGGATGGGGCTCCGAATTTGGAGGCTTTTTGATCTTGGCCAATCCTGGTATCCACGAAGGGCGCTCCGAATTCAAACTCTTTATTCAGCCGAAACGTGACCTTCACGGATGGGGCTCCGAATTCGAAGGCTTTTTGATCTTGGCTAATCGTCATATCCACGAAGGGCGCTCCGAATCTAGGGACTTATTTGTCCATGCGTGACCTGCACGGATGGGGCTTCGAATCCAAAGGCTTTTGGATCTTGGGCAATCTTGATATCCATGAAGGGCACTCCGAATCCGGAGGCTTATTCGGCCCATGCATGACCTGCACGAATGGGGCTCCGAATTTGGAGGCTTTTTTATCTTGGCCAATCGTGATATCCACAAAGGGCGCTTCGAATCCGGAAGCTTGTTCGGTCCATGCGTGACCTGCACGGATAGGGCTCCGAATTCGGAGGCTTTTTGATCCTGGCCGATCGTGATATCCACAAAGGGCGCTTTGAATCTTGAGGCTTATTCGGCCCATGCTTGACTTGCATTAATGGGGCTCCGAATTTGGAGGCTTTTTGCTCTTGGCCAATCGTGATATCCACGAAGGACGCTCCGAATCCGTAGGCTTATCCGGCCCATGCGTGAGCTATACAATTGGGGCTCCAAATTCGGAGGCTTTTTTATCTTGGCCAATCTTGATATCCACGAAGGGGGATCCGAATCGGGAGTCTTTATTTGGCCCAAACGTGACCTGCTCGGATCGGGCTCTGAATTAGGAGGAATTTTGATTTGGCCAATCGTGATATCCATGAAGGGCGCTCTGAATCTTGAGGCTTATTCGGCCCATGCGTGACCTGCACGGATGGGGCTCCAAATTCAGAGGCTTTTTGATCTTGGCCAATCGTGATATCCACGAAGGGTGCTCTGAATCTTATGGCTTATTCGGCCCATGCGTGACCTGCACGAATGGGGCTCCGAATTTGGAGGCTTTTTGATCTTTGCCAATCATCATATCCACAAAGGGAGCTCCGCATCCAGAAGCTTATTTGGCCCATACGTGGCCTGCATGAGTGGGGCTCCGAATTCAGAGGCTTTTTAACCTTAGCCAATCATGATATCCACGAAGCGCGCTCCGAATCGGGAGTCTTTATTCGGACCAAATGTGACCTCCTCGAATGGGGCTCCGAATTCAGAGGCTTTTTTATCTTGGCCAATCGTGATATCCATGGAGGGAACTCCGAATCCAAAGGCTTCTTCAGCCCATGTGAAACCTGCACAGATGGGGCCCCGAATTTGGAGGCTTTTTGATCTTGGCCAATCGTGATATCTACGAAGGGCGCTCTGAATTCGGAGTCTTTATTCGGACCAAACGTGACCTGAACGGATGGGGCTCCGAATTCGGAGGCTTTTTTATCTTGGCCAATCGTGATATCCACAAAGGCCGCTCCGAATTCATAGTCTTTATTCGGCCCAAACGTGACCTGCATGGATAGGGCTCCGAATTCGGACGCTTTTTGATCTTGGCCAATCGTGATATCCACAGGGGGCGCTCCGAATCCAGGCGCTTATTCGGCCCATGCATGACCTGCACGGATGGGGCTCCGAATTCGGAGGCTTTTTTACCTTGGCCAATCATGATATCCACGAAGGGCGCTCCGAATCGGGAGTCTTTATTTGGCCCAAACGTGACCTGCTCGGATGGGGCTCCAAATTCGGAGGCTTTTTTGTCCTAGCCAATCGTGATATCCACGAAGGGCGCTCCGAATCCAGAGGCTTATTCAGCCCATGTGTGACCTGAACGGAAGGTGATTCGAATTCGGAGGCTTTTTTAACTTGGCCAATCATGATATCCATGAATGGCACTCCGAATCTGAAGGCTTACTCGGCCCATGCATGACGTGTACGGATGGGGCTTCGAATTCAAAGGCTTTTTGATCTTGGCCAATCGTGAAATCCACAAAGGGCGCTCCGAATCCGGAAGCTTATTCGAGCCAGGCATGACCTGCACGGATGGGGTTCCGAATTCAAAGACTTTGTTATCATGGCCAATCGTCATATCCACGATGTGCGCTCCTAATCCAGAGGCTTATTTGGCCCATGTGTGACCTGCATTGATGGGGCTCCGAATTCGAAGGCTTTTTTCTCGTGGCCAATCCTGGCATCCACGAAGGGCACTCCGAATTCGGAGGCTTATTCGGACCATGCATGACCTGTACGGATCGGGCTCCGAATTCGGAGGCTTTTTGGTCTTGCCCAATCGTGAAATCCACGAAGGGCGCGCCGAATCCGGAGTCTTTGCTCGGCCCAAACATGACCTGCACGGATGGGGGTCCGAATTCCGAGGCTTTTTTATCTTGGCCAATCATGATATTCACGAAGGGCGCTCCGAATCCAGAAGCTTATTCGGTCAATGTGTGACCTGCACGGATGGGGCTCCAAATTCAGAGGCTTTTTGATCTTGGCCAATCGCGATATCTACGAAGGGCGCTCCGAATCCAAAGGCTTATTCAGCCCATGCGTGACCTGCATGGATGGTGCTTTGAATTCAGAGGCCTTTTTTATCTTGACCAGTCGTGATATCCACGAAGGGCGATCCGAATCCGTAGTTTTTGTTCGGCCCAAACATGACCTGCACGAACGGAGCTCCGAATTCGGAGGCTTTTTGATCTTGGCTAATCGTGATATCCGCAGAGGGCGCTCTGAATCTGCAGTCACTATTCGGCCCATGCGTGACCTGCACGGATGGGCCTCCGAATTGGGAGGCGTTTTGATCTTGGCCAATCGTGATATCCACGAAGGGAGCTCCGAATCCGCAGGCTTATTCGGCACCTACGTGACCTACATGGATAGTGGTCCGAATTCGGAGGCTTTTTTATCAAGGCCAATCGTTATATCCACAAAGGGCGCTCCGAATCCGGAGTTTTTATTCGGCTCAAACGTGACCTACACGGATGGGCCTCCGAATTCGTTGTCCCTTTTATCATGGCCAATCATGCTATCAACGAAGGGCGCTCCGAATTCAGAGGCTTATTCGGCCCATGCGTGACTTGCACGGATGGGGCTACGAATTCGGAGCCTTTTTTAACTTGGCCAATCATGATATCCAAAAAGGGCGCTCCGAATCTGGAGGCTTATTCGGCCCATGTGTGACTTGCATGGATGGTGCTCCGAATTCGGAGGCGTTTTGATATTGGCCAATCGTGATATCCACGAAGGGTGCTCTGAATCTGCAGGCTTATTCGCCCCATGCATGACTTGCACGGATGGTGTTCTGAAGTCGGAGGCTTTTTTATCTTGGCCAATCGTGATCTCCAGGAAGGGTGCTTCGAATCCGGAGTCTTTATTCGTCCCAAACGTGACCTGCACGGATGGGGCTTTGAATTCGTAGGCTTTTTTTTCTTTGCCAATCGTCATATCCACAAATGGGGCTCCGAATCCGGAGGCATATTTAGCTCATGCGTGGCCTACACGGATGGGGCTTCGAATTCAGAGGCGTTTTGATCTTGGCCAATCGTGATATCCACGAAGGGCGCTCCGAATCCGCAGGCTTCTTCGGTCCCAGCGTGACCTGCACGGATGGTGCTCCAAATTCAGAGGCTTTTTGATCATGGCCAATCGTGATATCCACAAAGGGCGGTCCGAATCCGAAGTCTTTATTCGACTCAAACGTTACCTGCACAGATGGGCCTCCAAATTCGTAGCCTTTTTTATCTTGGCCAATCATGATATCCACGAAAGGCGCTCCGAATCCGTAGGCTTATTCGGCCCATGTGTGACTGGCACAGACAGGGCTACGAATTTGAAGCCATTTTTATCTTGGCCAATTATGATATCCACGAATGGCTCTCTAAATCAGGAGGCTTATTCGGCCCATGTGTTACCTGTACGGATGGGCCTTCGAATTCGGAGGCTTTTTGATCTTGGCCAATAGTGATATCCACGAAGGGCGCTTCGAATCCAGAGGCTTATTCTGCCCATGCGTGACCTGCACGGATGGGGCTCCGAATTCAGAGGCGTTTTGATCTTCGCCAACTGTGATATCCACGAAGGAAGCTCCGAATCCACAGGCTTATTCGGCCCTTACGTGACCTGCATGGATGGTGCTCCGAATTCGGAGGCTTTTTTATCAAGGCCAATCGTGATATCCACTAATGGCGCTCCGAATCTAGAGTTTTTATTCAGCTCAAAAGTGACCTACACGGATGGGCCTCCGAATTCATTGGCCTTTTTATCCTGGCCAATCATGACATCCACGAAGGGTGCTCCGAATCCGGAGGCTTATTTGGCCCATGCGTGACTTGCACGGATGGTGCTGCGAATTCGGAGCCTTTTTTACCTTAGCCAATCGTGATATCCACGAACGACGCTCCGAATCCGGAAGCTTATTCGGCCCATGCGTGACCTGCACGGATGGTGCTCCGAATTCGGAGGCGTTTTAATCTTGGCCAATCGTGATATCCATGAAGGGCGCTCCGAATCCGCCGGCTTACTCGCCCCATGCGTGACTTGCACGGATGGTGTTCCGAATTCGGAGGCTTTTTTAACTTGGCCAATTGTGATATCCATGAAGGGCGCTCCGAATTCGGAGTCTTTATTCGTCCCAAATGTGACCTCCACAGATGGGGCTCCGAATTCGTAGGCTTTTTGATCTTGGCCAATCGTAATATCCACGAAGGGGGCTCCGAATCCGGAGGGTTATTCAGCTCATGCGTGGTCTACATGGATGGGGCTCCGAATTCGGAGGCGTTTTGATCTTGGAACATCGTGATATTCACGAAGGGCACTCCGAATCCACAGGCTTATTCGGCCCCTGCGTGACCTGCACGGATGGTGATTCGAATTTGGCGGGTTTTTTATCATGGCCAATTGTGATATCCACAAAGGGCGCTCCGAATCCGGAGTCTTTATTCGACTCAAATGTGACCTGCATGGATGGGCCTCTGAATTCGTAGGCTTTTTTATCTTGCCAATCATGATATCCACGAAGGGCGCTCCGAATCCGTAGGCTTATTCGGCCCATGCGTGACTTGCACGAATGGTGCTCCAAATTCAGAGGCTTTTCAATCATAGCAAATCGGGATATCCATGAAGGGCGCTTAGAATCCGTGGGCTTATTCGGCCCATGTGTGACTTGCACGGATGGTGCTCCGAATTCGAAGGGTTTTTGATCTTGGCCAATAGTAATATCCATGAAAGCCGCTCCGAATCCGGAGGCTTATTCGCCTCATGCGTGTCCTGCACGGATGCGGCTCCAAATTCGGAGGCTTTTTGATCTTGGCCAATCGTGATATCCACGAAGGGCGCTCCGAATCCGGAGTCTTTATTCAGCCCAGACGTGAGCTGCATGTATGGGCCTCCGAATTCGTAGGCTTTTTTATCTTGGCCAGTCATGATATCCGCGAAGGGCGCTCCAAATCCGGAGGCTTATTCGGCCCATGCGTGACCTCCAATGATGGGGCTCTGAATTCGGAGGCTTTTTTATCTTGGCCAATCGTGATATCCGCGAAGGGCGCTCCGAATCTGGAGTCATTATTCGGCCCAAGGGTGAACTGCACGGATGGGGCTCCGAATTCGGTGCCTTTTTTATCTTGGCCAATCGTGATATCCACGGAGGGTGCTCCGAATCCAGAGGCTTATTTGGCCATTATGTGACCTACACGGATGGGGCTCCGAATTCATAGGCTTTTTGATCTTGGCCAATCGTGATATCCACGAAGGGCACTCCGAATCCGGAGGGTAATTCAGCCCATGTGTGACCTGCACGGATGGTGCTCTGAATTCGGAGGCATTTTGATCTTGGCCAACCGTGATATCCACGAAGGGCGATCCGAATCCGCAGGCTTATTCAGCGCATGCGTGACTTGCACGAATGGTGCTCCGAATTTAGAGGCTTTTTTATCTTGGCAAATCGAGATATCCACGAAGGGCGCTCCGAATCCATAGTTTTTGTTCGGCCCAAACGTGACCTGCACGAACGGAGCTCCGAATTCGGAGGCTTTTTGATCTTGGCTAATCGTGACATCCGCAGAGGGCGCTCTGAATCTGCAGTCACTATTCGGCCCATGCGTGACCTGCACGGATGGGGCTCTGAATTCGGAGCCTTTTTTTCTCTTGGCTAATTGTGATATCCATGAAGGGCGCTCCGAATCCGCAGTCTTATTCAGCCCATGTGTGACCTGCACGGATGGGGCTCCGAATACGGAGCCTTTTTTATCTTGGCCAATCGTGATATCCACGAAGGGCACTCTGAATTCGGAGGCTTATTCGGCCCATGCGTGACCTGCACGGATGGGGCTCGGAATTCGTAGGCTTTTTGATCTTGGCCAATCGTGATATTTACGAATGACGCTCTGAATCCAAAGGCTTTTTCGGCCCATGCCTGACTTGCACGTATGGTGCTCTGAATTTGGAGCCTTTTTGATCTTTGACAATTGTTATATCCACGAAGGGCGCTCCGAACCCGCAGGCTTATTTGGCCCATGCGTGACTTGCTCGGATGGGGCTCTGAATTCGGAGGCTTTTTGATCTTGGCCAATCGTGATATCCGTGAAGGGCGCTCCGAATCCGAAGTCTTTATACGGCCCATGCGTGACCTGCACGGATGGGGCTCCAAATTCGGAGGCTTTTTGATCTTGGCCAATCTTCATAGCCACGAAAGGCACTCCGAATCCGGAGGCTTATTCGGCCCATGCGTGACATACACGGATGGGGCCGCGAATTTGGAAGCCTTTTGATCTTGGCCAATCGTCATATCCACGGAGGGCACTCCAAATCCGGAGGCTTATTCGGCCCATGCGTGAGATGCACAGATGGTGCTCCAAATTTAGAGGCGTTTTGATCTAGGCCAATCGTGATATCTACGAATGGCGCTCTGAATCCGCAGGCTTATTCGGCCCACGCCTGACTTGCACGTATGGTGCTCCGAATTTGGAGCCTTTTTGATCTTTGACAATTGTGATATCCACGAAGGGCGCTCCGAACCCGCATGCTTATTCGGCCCATGCGTGACTTGCACGGATGGTGCTCCGAAATCGGGGGGTTTTTGATCTTGGCCAATCGTGATATCCATGAAGGGCACTTCGAAACCGGAGTCTTTATTTGGCCCAAACGTGACCTGCACGGATGAGGCTCCGAATTCGGAGGCTTTTTGTTCTTGGCCAATCGTGATATCCACGAAGGGCACTCCCAATCCGGAGGCTTATTCGGCCTATGCATGGCCTGTACAGATCGGGCTCCGAATTTGGAAGCTTTTTGATCTTGTCCAATCGTAATATCCACAAAGGGCGCTCCGAATACGGAGGCTTTTTGATCTTGGCCAATCGTGATGTCCACGAAGGGCGCTCCGAATCCGCAGACTTATTCGGCCCCTGCGTGACCCACACGGATGGTGCTCCGAATTCGGAGGGTTTTTGATCATGGCCAATTGTGATATCCACAAAGGGCGCTCCGAATCCGAAGTCTTTACTCTGCCCAATCGAGACCTGCACGGATGGGCCTCCGAATTTGTAGGCTTTTTTTTCTTGGCCAATCATGATATCCACGAAGGGTGCTCCGAATCCAGGGTTTTATTCGCCCCATGCGTGACCTGCACGGATGGGGCCCCGAATTCAGAGTCTTTTTTATATTGGCCAATCGTGATATCCGCGAAGGGTGCTCCGAATTTGGAGTCATTATTTGGCCCATGTGTGACCTGCACGTTTGGGGCTCTGAATTCGAAGGCTTTGTTATCTTGGCCAATCGTCATATTCACGAAGGACGCTCCGAATCCGGAGGCTTATTCGGCCCATGTGTGACCTACATGGATGGGGCTCCAAATTCAGAGTCTTTTTGATCTTGGCCAATCGTGATATCTACGTAGGGCGCTCCGAATCCGGAGGGTTATTCGGCCCATGCGTGACCAGCACGGATGGTGCTCCGAATTCGGAGGCATTTTGATTTTGGCCAATCGTGATATCCAGGAAGGGCGCTCCGAATCCGCGGGCTTCTTCGGCGTATGTGTGACTTGCACGGATGGTGCTCCAAATTTGCAGGCTTTTTGATCTTGGCCAATAGTAATATCCACGAAGGCCGCTCCGATCCCGGAAACTTATTCGCCTCATGCGTGACATGCATGGATGGGGCTCCGAATTCGGAGGCTTTTCGATCTTGGCCAATCGCGATATCCACGAAGGGCGCTCCGAATCCGGAGTCTTTATTCGGCCCAAACGTGCCCTGCATGGATGGGCCTCCGAATTCGTAGGCTTTTTTAGCCTGGCCAGTCATGATATCCATGAAGTTCGCTCCAAATCCGGAGGCTTATTCGGCCCATGCGTGACCTGCACGGATGAGGCTCGGAATTCGGAGGCTTTTTGATCTTGGCCAATCGTGATATCCACGAAGGGTGCTCCGAATCTGGAGTAATTATTCGGCCCATGCGTGACCTGCACGGATGGGGCTCCGAATTTGAACCCTTTTTTATCTTGGCCAATCGTGATATCTGCAAAAGGCGCTCCGAATCTGGAGTCATTATTCGGCCCATGTGTGACCTGCACGGAAGGGGATCTGAATTCGGAGGCTTTTTGATCTTGGCCAATCGTGATATGCACGAAGGGCGCTCCAAATTTGGAGTCTTTATTCGGCCCAAACGTGACCTGCACAGATGGGGCTCCGAATTCGGAGGCTTTTTGATCTTGGGAATCGTGATATCCACGATGGGCGCTCCGAATCCAGAGGCTTATTCAGTCCATGCGCGACCTGCAAGGATGGGGCTCCGAATTCGGCGGCTTTTTGATCTTGTCCAATCGTGATATCCACGAAGGGCGCTCCGAATCTTGAGGCTTATTCGGCGCATGCGTGACCTCCACGAATGGGGCACCGAATTTGGAGGTTTTTTGATCTTGGCCAGTCGTGAGATCCACGAAGTGCGCTCCGAATCTGGAGGCTTATTCGGCGCATGCATGACCTGCACGGATGGGGCTCCGAATTCGGAGGCTTTTTGATCTTGGCCAATCGTCATATCCACAAAGGGAGCTCCGAATCCGGAAGCTTATTTGGCCCATACGTGGCCTGCACAAATGGGGCTCCGAATTTGGAGGCTTTTTTGCCTTGGCCAATCATGATATCCATGAAGCACGCTTTGAATCGGGAGTCTTTATTCGGACCAAACGTGACCTGCTCGAATGGGGCTCCGAATTCGGAGGCTTTTTTATGTTGGCCAATCGTCATACCCACGGAGGGAGCTCCGAATCGAGAGGCTTATTCGTCCCATGTGACCCCTGTACGGATGGGGCCCTGAATTCGGAGGCTTTTTGATCTTGGCCAATCATGATATCCACGAAGGGCACTCCGAATCCGGAGTCTTTATTCGGCCAAAACGTGACCTGCACGGATGGGGCTCCGAATTCAAAGGCTTTTTGTTCTTGGCCAGTCGTGATATCTACGAAGGGCGCTCCGAATCCAGAGTCCTATTCGCCCATCCGAGACCTGCACGGATGGGGCTCTGAATTCAGAGGCTTTTTGATCTTGGCCAATCATGATATCGACGAACGGAGCTCTAAATCCGGAGTCTTCATTCGCCCCAAACGTGACCAGCACGGGTGGGGCTCCGAATTTGGAGGCTTTTCGATCTTGGCCAATCGTGATATCCACAATTTGCGCTCTAAATCCGGAGTCTTTATTCGGCCCAAACATGACCTGGACGGATGAGGCTCCAAATTCGGACGCTTTTTTATCTTGGCCAATCGTGATATCCACAAAGGGCGCTCCGAATCTAGAAGATTATTCGGTCCATGCGTGACCTGCACGGATGGGGCTCCGAATTCGAAGGCTTTTTGACCTTGGCCAATCATGATATCCACGAAGGGCGCTTCGAATCGAGAGCCTTTATTCGGCCTAAACGTGACCTGCTCGGATGGGGCTCTGAATTCGGAGGCTTTTTCATCTTGGCCAATCGTGATATCCACGACGGGCGCTCCGAAGCCAGAGGCTTATTCGGCCCATGTGTCACCTGTACGGATGGGGATCCGAATTCGGTGGCTTTTTTATCTTGCGCAATCATGATATCCACGAATGACACTTCGAATCCGGAGGTTTATTCGGCCCATGCATGACACGCACGGATGGGGCTCCGAATTCGGAGGCTTTTTGATCTTGGCCAATCGTGATATCCACGAAGGGCGCTCTGAATTCAGACTATTTATTCGGCCCAAACGTTACTTGCACAGATGGGGCTCTGAATTCGGACGCTTTTTGATCTTGGCCAATCGTGATATCTACGAAGGGCGCTCCGAATCCGGAGGATTATTCGGCCCATGCGTGACCTGCACGGATGGGGCTCTGAATTCGGAGGCTTTTTGTTCTTCGCCAATCGTGATATCCATGAAGGGCGTTCCGAATCTGGAGTCATTATTCGGCCCAAACGTGACCTGCACGGATGGGGCTCCGAATTCGAAGGCTTTTTGTTCTTGGACAATCGTGATATCCACAAAGGGCGCTCCGAATCCGGAGGGTTATTCGGCCCATGCGTGACCTGCACGGATGGGGCTCTGAATTTAGAGGCTTTTTGATCTCAGCCAATCGTGATTTCCACCGAGGGTGCTACTAATCCAGAGGCTTATTCGGTCCATGGGTGAGTTGCACGGATAGGGCTCCGGATTCGGAGACATTTTGATCTTGGCCGATCGTGATATCCACAAAGGGCGCTCTGAATCTTGAGGCTTATTCGGCCCATGCGTGACTTGCATGAATGGGGCTCTAAATTTGGAGGCTTTTTGCTCTTGGCCAATCGTGATATCCACGAAGGGCGCTCCGAATCCAGAGGCTTATCCTGCCCATGCGTGACCTGCAGAAATGGGGCTCCAAATTCGAAGGCTTTTTTATCTTAGCCAATCGCGATATCCACGAAGGGCGCTCTGAATCGGGAGTCTTTATTTGGCCCAAACGTGACCTCCTCGGATGGGGCTCTGAATTAGGAGGAATTTTGATTTGGCCAATCGTGATATCCACGAAGGGCGCTTCGAATCCAGAGGCTTATCCGGCCCAGGCGTGACCTGCACGAATGGGGCTATAAATTCGGAGGCTTTTTGATCATGGCCAATCGTGATATCCACAAAAGGTGCTCCGAATTCAGAGTCTTTATTCGTCCCAAACGTGACCTGCACGAATGGAGCTCCGAATTCGGAGGCTTTTTGATCTTGGCCAATCATGATAACCACGAAGGGCACGCCGAATCTGGAGGCTTATTCGGCCCATGCGTGACTCGTATGGATGGGGCACTCAATCATGATATCCACGAAGGGCGCTCTGAATCGGGAGTCTTTATTCAGCCTAAACGTGGCCTGCTAGGATGGGGCTCCGAATTCATAGGCTTTTTTATTTTGGCCAGTCATGATATCCACGAAGGGCGCTCCGAATCCGGAGTCTTTATTTGGCCCTAACGTGACCTGCACGGATGGGGCTCCGAATTCAAACGCTTTTTGTTCTTGGCCAATCGTGTTATCTACGAAGGGCGCTCCGAATCCAGAGGCTTATTCGGCCCATGCGTGGTCGGCACAGATGGGGCTCCAAATTCATAGGCTTTTTGATCGTGGCCAATCGTGATATCTACAGACGACGCTCTGAATTCGGAGCCTTTATTCGCCCCGAACGTGACCTGCACGGATGGGACTCTGAATTTGGAGGCTTTTTTATCTTGGCCAGTTACGATATCCATAAAGGGCGCTCCGAATCCAGGAGCTTATTAGGCCGATGCGTGACCTGCACAGATGGGGGTCCGAATTCGGAGGCTTTTTGACCTTGGCAAATCTTGATATCCACGAAAGGTGCTCCGAATCTGGAGTCGTTATTCGGCCCATCCGTGACCTGCACGGATGGGGCACCGAATTCGAAGCCTTTTTTTATCTTGGCCAATCGTGATATCCATAAAGGGTGCTCCGAATCCAGAGGCTTATTCGGCGCACGTGTGACCTGCACGGATGGGGATCCGAATTCGGAGGATTTTTTATCTGGGGCAAACGTGATATCCACGAATGACACTCTGAATCCGGAGGCTTATTCGGCCCAAGCATGACATGTATGGATGGGGCTCCGAATTCGGAGGCTTTTTTATCTTGGCCAATCGTGATATCCACGAAGGGCGCTCCGAATTCGGAGTCTTTATTTGGCCCAAACGTGACCTGCACGGATGGGGCTCCGAATTCGGAGGCTTTTTGATCTTGGCCAATCATGACCACGAAGGTCGCTCCGAATCGGGAGTCTTTATTCGGCCCAAATATGACCTGCACGGATGGGGCTCCGAATTCGGAGGCTTTTGATCTTGGCCAATCGTCATATCCACGAAGGGCGCTCTGAATCCGGAGGCTTATTCGGCCCATGCGTGACCTGCACAGGTAGGGCTCCGAATTCGGTGGCTTTTTGGTCTTGGCCAATCGTGATATCCACGAAGGTCGCTCCGAATCCGGAGCCTTTATTCGGCCCAATCGTGACCTGCACGGATGGGGCTGAATTCAGAAGCTTTTTGATCTTGGCCAATATTGATATCCACAAAGGGCACTCCGAATCTGGAAGCTTATTCGGCCCGTGCGTGACCTGCACGGATGGGGCTCCGAATTCGAAGGCATTTTGAACTTGGCCAATCATGATATCCATGAAGGGCGCTCCGAATCGGGAGTCTTTATTTGTCCCAAAGGTGACCTGCTCGGATGGGGGTGCGAATTTGGAGGCTTTTTGATCTTGGCCGAGCATGATATCCACGAAGGGCGCTCGGAATCCAGAGGCTTATTCGGCACATTTGCGACCTGCACAGATGAGGCTTCGAATTTGAAGGCTTTTTGATCTTGGCCAATCGTCATATCCACGAACGGCACTCCGAATCCGGAGGCCTATTCGGCCCGTGCATGACCTGCATAGATGGGGCTCTGAATTTGGAGGCTTTTTGATCTTGGCCAATCGTGATATCCACAAAGGGCGCTCCGAATCCAGAGGCTTATTCGGCCCTGTGTGACCTGCACGGATGGGGATCCGAATTCGGGGGCTTTTTTATCTTGACCAATCGTGATATCCACGAAGGGCACTCCGAATCCGGAGGCTTTATTCAGCCCAAACATGACCTGCACGGATAGGGCTCCGAATTCGGGAACTTTTTGTTCTTAGCCAATCGTCATATCCATGAAGGGCGCTCCGAATCCAGAGGCTTATTCGGTCCATGCGTGAGCGGCACGAATGGTGCTCCGAATTCAGAGGCCTTTTCATCTAGGCCAATCGTGGTATCCACGAAGGGCACTCCGAATACTAAGGCTTATTCGGCCCATGCGTGACCTGCACGAATGGGGCTCCGAATTTGGAGGCTTTTTTTTATCTTGGCCAATCGTGATATCCACGAAGCGCGCTTCGAATCCAGAGGCTTATTCGGCCCATGTGTGACCTGCACGGATGGGGCTTTGAATTCAGAGGCTTTTCAACCTTGGTCAATCATGATATCCATGAAGGATGCTTCGAATCGGGAGTCTTTATTCGGTTGAAACGTGACCTGCTCGGATGGGGATCCAAATTCGGAAGCTTTTGATCTTGGTCAATCGTGATATCCACGAAGGTCACTCCGAATCCAAAGGCTTATTCGGCACATGTGTGACCCTCACGGATGGGGCTCCGAATTTGGAGGCTTTTTTTATCTTGGCCAATCGTGATATCCACAAAGGGCGCTCTGAATCCGGAAGCTTGTTCGGTCCATGCGTGACCTGCACGGATAGGGCTCCGAATTCGGAGGCTTTTTCATCCTGGCCAATCGTGATATCCACGAAGGGAGCTCCGAATCCGGAGGATTATTCGGCCCATGCGTGACCTGCACGGACGGGGCTCCGAATTCGGAGGCTTTTTGTTCTTGGCCAATCGTCATATCCACGAAGGGCGTTCCGAATCCGGAGTCATCATTCGGTCCAAACGTGACCTGCACGGATGGGGCTCCGAATTCGAAGGCTTTTTTTTCTTGGCCAATCGTGATATCCACGAAGGGCGCTTCGAATCCGGTGGCTTATTCGGCCCATGCGTGACCTGCACAGATGGGGCTCTGAATTTAGACGCTTTTTGATCTCGGCCAATCGTGATTTCCACGAAGGGCGCTACTAATCCAGAGGCTTATTCGGTCCATCGGTGACCTGCACAGATGGGGCTCTGAATTCGGAGACATTTTGATCTTGGCCGATCGTGATATCCACGAAGGGCGCTCTGAATCTTGAGGCTTATTCGGCCCATGCGTGACTTGCATGAATGGGGCTCCGAATTTTGAGGCTTTTTGCTCTTGGCCAATCGTGATATCCACGAAGGACGCTCCGAATCCGGAGGCTTATCCGTCCCATGCGTGACCTGCACAATTGGGGCTCCAAATTCGGAGGCTTTTTTATCTTGGCCAATCTTGATATCCACGAAGGGCACTCCGAATCGGGAGTCTTTATTTGGCCCACACGTGACCTGCTCGGATCGGGCTCTGAATTAGGAGGAATTTTGATTTGGCCAATTGTGATATCCACGAAGGGCGCTCCGAATCCAGAGGCTTATTCGGCCCATGCGTGACCTCCACGGATGGGTCTCCGAATTCGGAGGCTTTTCGATCTTGGCCAATCGTGATATCCACGAAGGGCGCTCCGAATCCGGAGGCTTATTCAGCCCATGCGTGACCTGCACGGATGGGGCTCTGAATTTAGAGGCTTTTTGATCTCAGCCAATCGTGATTTCCACCTAGGGCACTACTAATCCAGAGGCTTATTCGGTCCATGGGTGACCTGCACGGATGGGGCTCTGAATTCAGAGACATTTTGATCTTGGCCGATCGTGATATCCACGTGGGGCGCTCTGAATCTTGAGGCTTATTCGGCCCATGCGTGACTTGCATGAATGGGGCTCCAAATTTGGAGGCTTTTTGCTCTTGGCCAATCGTGATATCCACGAAGGACGCTCCGAATCTGGAGGCTTCTCCGGCCCATGCGTGACCTGCACAATTGGGGCTCCAAATTCGGAGGCTTTTTTATCTTGGCCAATCTTGACATCCATGAAGGGCGCACCGAATCGGAGTCTTTATTTGGCCCAAACTTGACCTGCTCGGATTAGGCTCTAAATTAGGAGGAATTTTGACTTGGCCAATCGTGATATCCACGAAGGGCGCTCCGAATCCAGAGGCTTATTCGTCCCATGCGTGACCTCCACGGATGGGTCTCCGAATTCAGAGGCTTTTTGATCTTGGCCAATCATGATATCCACGAAGGGCGCTCCGAATCTGGAGGCTTATTCGGCCCAAGCGTGACTTGCACGAATGGGGCTCTGAATTAGGAGGCTTTTTGATCTTGGCCAATCGTGATATCCACAAAAGGTGCTCCGAATCTAGAGTCTTTATTCGGCCCAAACGTGAACTGCACGAATGGAGCTCCGAATTCGAAGGCTTTTTGTTCTTGGCCAATCGTGATTAACACGAAGGGCACCTCGAATTTGGAGGCTTATTCGGCCCATGCGTGACTCGCACGGATGGGGCACTCAATCATGATATCCACGAAGGGCGCTCCGAATCGGAAGTCTTTATTCGGCCCAAACGTGACTTGCTGGGATGGGGCTCCGAATTCGTAGGCTTTTTGATCTTGGCCAATCATGATATCCATGAAGGGCACTCCGAATCCGGAGTCTTTATTTGGCCCAAACGTGACCTGCACAGATAGGGCTCCGAATTGAAAGGCTTTTTGTTCTTGGCCAATCGTGTTATCTACGAAGGGCCCTCCGAATCCAGAGGCTTATTCGGCCCATGCGTGATCGGCACAGATGGGGCTCCGAAGTCAATTGCTTTTTGATCTTGGCAAATCGTGATATCCACAGACAGCGCTCTGAATTCGGAGTCTTTATTCGCCCCGGACGTGACCTGCACGGATGGGGCTCCGAATTTGGAGGCTTTTTTATCTTGGCCAATCGTGATATCCACAAAGGGCGTTCGGAATCTGGAGTCTTTATTCGGCCCAAACGTGACCTGCATGGATGGGGCTCCGAATTTGGACGCTTTTTGATCTTGGCCAATCGCGATATCCACAAAGGGCACTCCGAATCCAGGAGCTTATTTGGCCCATGCGTGACCTGCACGGAAGGGGCTCCGAATTCGGAGGCTTTTTGACCTAGGCTAATCATGATATCCACGAAGGGCACTCCGAATCGGGAGTCTTTATTTAGCCCAAACGTGACCTGCTCGGATGGGGCTCTGAATTCGGAGGCTTTTTGATCTTGGCCAATCGTGATATCCACGAAGGGCGCTCCGAATCCAGAGGCTTATTCGGCCCATGTGTGACTTGCACGGATGGGGATCCGAATTCGGAGGCTCTTATATCTTGGCAATCGTGATATCCACGAACAGCACTCCGAATCCGGAGGCTTATTCCACCCATGCATGACATGTACGGATGGGGCTCCGAATTCGGAGGCTTTTTTATCTTGGCCAATCGTGATATCCACGAAGAGCGCTTCGAATTCGGATTCTTTATTCGGCCCAAACGTGGCCCGCAGGGATGGGGCTCCAAATTCAGAGGCTTTTTGATCTTGGCCAATCGTGATATCCACGATGGGTGCTCCGAATCCATAGGCTTATTCGGTCCATGCGTGACCTGCGAGGATGGGGCTCCGAATTCGGAGGCTTTTTGATCTTGCCCATTCGTGATATCCACGAAGGGCGCTCCGAATCTTGAGGCTTGTTCGGCCCATGCGTGACCTGCAGGATGGGGCTCCGAATTCGGTGGCTTTTTGCTCTTGTCTAATCGTGATATCCACGAAGGGCACTCCGAATCTTGAGGCTTATTCGGCGCATGCGTGACCTACACGAATGGGGCATCGAATTTGGAGGCTTTTTGATCTTGGCCAGTCGTGATATCCATGAAGTGCGCTCCGAATCCGGAGGATTATTCGGCCCATGCATGACCTGCACGAATGGGGCTCCGAATTCGAAGGCTTTTTGATCTTGCCCAATCATCATATCCACAAAGGGAGATCCGAATCCGGAAGCTTATTTGGCCAATACGCGGCCTGCACGAATGGGGCTCCGATTTTGGAGGCTTTTTTACATTGGCCAATCATGATATCCACGAAGCGCGCTCCGAATCGGGAGTGTTTATTCGGACCAAACGTGACCTGCTCGGATGGGGCTCTGAATTCGGAGGCTTTTTTATCTTGGCCAATCGTGATATCCACGGAGGGAGCTCCGAATCGAGAGGCTTATTCGGCCCTAGTGAAACCTGCACGGGTGGGGCCCCGAATTCGGAGGCTTTTTTATCTTGGCCAATCAAGATATCCACGAAGGGCACACCGAATCCGGAGTCTTTATTCGGCCAAAACGTGACCTGCACAGATGGGGCTCCGAATTCAAAGGCTTTTTGTTGTTGGCTAGTTGTGATATCTACGAAGGGCGCTTCGAATCCTGAGTCCTATTCGGCCCATGTGTGACCTACACGGATGGGGCTCTGAATTCAGAGGATTTTTGATCTTGGCCAATCGTGATATCCACGAACGGAGCTCCGAATTCGGAGTCTTTATTCGCCCCAAACGCGACCGGCACGGTTGGGGCTTCGAATTTGGAGGCTTTTCGATCTTGGCCAATCGTGATATCCACAAAGGGCGCTCTGAATCCGGAGTCTTTATTCGGGCCAAACGTGACCTGCACGGATGGGGCTCCAAATTCAGACACTTTTTGATCTTGGCCAATCGTGATATCCACAAAGGGCACTCCGAATCCAGAAGCTTATTCGGCCCATGCGTGACCTGCACGGATGGGGCTCCGAATTCGAAGGCTTTTTGACCTTGGCCAATCATGATATCCACGAAGGGCGCTTCGAATCGGGAGTCTTTATTCGGCCCAAACGTGACCTGCTTGGATGGGGCTCCGAATTCGGAGGCTTTTTGATCTTGGCCAATCGGGATATCCACGGAGGGCGCTCCGAATTTAGAGGCTTATTCGGCCCATGTGTGACCTACACGGATGGGGATCCGAATTCGGAGGCTTTTTTACCTTTGCCAATCGTGATATCCACGATGGGCGCTCCGAATCTAAAGGCTTACTCGGTCCAAGCATGACCTGCGAGGATGGGGCTTCGAATTCGGAGGCTTTTTGATCTTGGCCAATCGTGATATCCACGAAGGGTGCTCCGAATCTTGAGGCTTATTCGGCCCATGCATGACCTGCACGGATGGGGCTTCGAATGCGGTGGCTTTTTGATCTTGTCCAATCGTGATATCCACGAAGGGCGCTCCGAATCTTGAGGCTTATTCGGCCCATGCGTGACCTGCACCAATGGGACCCCGAATTTGGAGGCTTTTTGATCTTGGCCAGTCGTGATATCCACGAATTGCACTCCGAATCCGGAGGCTTATTCAGCCCATGCATGACTGCCCGGATGGGGCTCTGAATTTGTAGGCTTTTTCATCATGGCCAACTGTGATATCCACGAAGGGCGCTCCGAATTCGGGGTCTTTATTCGGCCCAAACGTCACCTGCAAGGATGGGGCTCTGAATTCCGAGGCTTTTTGTTCTTCGCCAATCGTGATATCCACGAAGGGCGCTCCGAATCCGGAGGCTAATTCGGCCCATGCGTGACCAGCACGGATGGTGCTTCGAATTCGGAGGCTTTTTGATCTTGGCCAATCGTGATATCCACGAAGGGCGATCTGAATCCGGAGGCTTATTCGACCCATGCGTGACCTGTTTGGATGGGGCTCTGAATTTAGAGGAATTTTATCTTGGCCAATCGTGATATCCACAAAGGGCGCTCCGAATCCGGGGGCTTATTCGGCCCATGCGTGACCAGTACGGATGGGGCTCCGAATTCGAAGGATTTTTTATGTTGGCCAATCGTCATATCCACGAAGGGCGCACTGAATCCGTAGGCTTATTCGGCCCATGCGTGACCTGCACGGATGGGGCTCCAAATTCGGAGGCTTTTTTTATCTTAGCCAATCGTGACATCCACAAAGTGTGCTCCGAATCTAGAGTCTTTATTCGGCCCACACGTGACCTGCATGGATGGGGCTCCGAATTGGAAGCCTTTTTGATCTTGGCCAATCGTGATATCCATGAAGGGCGCTCCGAATGCAGATGCTTATTTGGTCCATGAATGACCTGAATGGATGGGGCTCCGAATTTGGAGACTTTTTGATCATGGCCGATCGAGATATCCACAAAGCGCGCTCCGAATCCGGAGGCTTATTCGGCCCGTGCATGACCTGCACGGATGGTGCTCCGAATTCGGAGGTGTTTTGATCTTGGCCAATCGTGATATCCACGAAGGGCGCTCCGAATCCGCAGGCTTATTTGCCCAATGCGTGACCTGCACGGATGGTGTTCCGAATTCAGAGGCTTTTTTATATTAGCCAATCGTGATATCCAAGAAGGGCGCTCCAACTCCGGAGTCTTTATTCGGCCAAAACGCGACCTACACGGTTGGGGCTCCGAATTCGTGGGCTTTTTTATGTTGGCTAATTGTAATATCCATGAAGGGGCTCTGAATCCGGAGGCTTATTCGGCCCATGCGTGACCTACACGGATGGGGCTCCAAATTCAAAGGCTTTTTGATCTTGGCCAATCGTGATATCCATGAAGAGCGCTCCGAATCTGGAGTCTTTATTCGGCCAATGCTTGACCTGCACAGATGGGGCTCCGAATTCGGAGGCTTTTTTATCTTGGCCAATCGTGATAACCACGAAGGGCGCTCCGAATCCGGAGTCTTTACTCGTCCCAAACATGACCTGCACGAACGTGGCTTCGAATTCAAAGGCTTTTTGATCTTGGCCAATCGTGATATCCACAAAGGGCGCTCCGAATCCGGAAGCTTATTCGGGCCAGGCGTGACCTGCACGGATAGGGTTCCGAATTCAAAGACTTTGTTATCTTGGCCAATCGTCATATCCACGATGTGCGCTCCTAATCCAGAGGCTTATTTGGCCCATGTGTGACCTGCATTGATGGGGCTCCGAATTCGAAGGCTTTTTTCTCGTGGCCAATCCTGGCATCCACGAAGGGCACTCTGAATTCGGAGGCTTATTCGGACCATGCATGACCTGTACGGATCGGGCTCCAAATTTGGAGGCTTTTTGACCTTGCCCAATCATGATATCCACGAAGGGCGCGCCGAATCTGGAGTCTTTGCTCGGCCCAAACGTGACCTGCATGGATGGGGGTCCGAATTCCGAGGCTTTTTGATCTTGGCCAATCGTGATATTCACGAAGGGCACTCCGAATCCAGAAGCTTATTCGGTCAATGTGTGACCTGCACGGATGGGGCTCCAAATTCAGAGGCTTTTTGATCTTGGCCAATCGCGATATCTACGAAGGGCGCTCCGAATCCAAAGGCTTATTCGGCCCATGCGTGACCTGCATGGATGATGCTTTGAATTCAGCAGCCTTTTTTATCTTGACCAGTCGTGATATCCACGAAGGGCGATTCGAATCCGGAGGCTTATTCGGTCCATGCTTGACCTGCACGGATGGGGCTCTGACTTTAGAGGATTTTTGATCTTGGCCAATCGTGATATCCACGAAGGGCGCTCCGAATTCAGGGTCTTTATTCGTCCTAAACGTGACCTGCACGGATGGGGCTCCGAATTCGGAGGCTTTTTTATCTTGGCCAATCGTGATATCCATGAAGGGCGATCCGAATCCGGAGGCTTATTCGGCCCATGCGCGACCTGCACGGATGGGGCTCTGAATTTAGAGGATTTTTTATCTTGGCCAATCGTGATATCCACGAAGGGCGCTCCGAATCCGGAGGGTTATTCGGCCCATGCGTGACCAGCACGGATGGGGCTCCGAATTCGGAGAATTTTTTATCTTGGCCAATCATCATATCCACGAAGGGCGCTCCGAATCCGGAGGCTTATTCGGCCCATGCGTGACCTGCACGGATGGGGCTCCAAATTCGGAGGGTTTTTTATCTTGGCCAATCGTGAAATCCACGAAGGGTGCTCCGAATCCAGAGTCTTTATTCGGCCCAAACGTGACTTGCACGAATGGGGCTCCAAATTCGAAGGCTTTTTGATCTTGGCCAATCGTGATATCCACGAAGGGCACTCCAAATCCAGAGGCTTATTTGGTCCATGCGTGACCTGAACGGATGGGGCTCCGATTTAGGAGACTTTTTGATCATGGCCAATCGTGATATCCATAAAGGACGCTCCGAATCCGGAGGCTTATTCGGCCCATGCGTGACCTGCACGGATGGTGCTCCGAATTCGGAGGCATTTTGATCTTGGCCAATCATGATATCCACGAAGGGCGTTCCGAATCCGTAGGCTTATTTGCCCAATGCATGACCTGCACGGATGGTGTTCCGAATTCAGAGGCTTTTTTATATTGGCCAATCGTGATATCCAAGAAGGGCGCTCGGACTCCGGAGTCTTTATTCGGCCAAAACGTGACCGACACGGATGTGGCTCCGAATTCGTAGGCTTTTTTATGTTGGCCAGTTGTAATATCCACGAAGGGGGCTCCGAATCTGGAGGCTTATTCGGCCCATGCGTGGCCTGCACGAATGCGGCTCCGAATTTAGCGGCGTTTTGATCTTGGCCAATCGTGATATCCACGAAGGGCGCTACGAATCCGGAGTCCTCATTCGTCCATGTGTGACCTGCGCGGATGGCGCTCTGAATTCAGAGGCTTTTTGATGTTGGCCAATCGTGATATCCACGAATGGCGGTCTGAATCCGGAGGCTTATTCGGCCCTTGCGTAGCCTGCACGGTTGGGGCTCCGAATTCAAAGGCTTTTTGATCTTGGCCAATCGTGATATCCATGAAGGGCGTTCCGAATCCATAGTCTTTATTGGGCCAATGTTTGACATGCACGGATGGGGCTCCGAATTCAGAGGCTTTTTGATCTGGCCCAATCGTGATATCCACGAAGGGCGCTCCGAATCCGCAAGCTTATTCGTCTCAGGCATGACCTGCACGGATGGTGCTCCGAATTCGGAGGCATTTTGATCTTGGCCAACCGTGATATCCATGAAGGGCGATCCGAATCCGCAGGCTTATTCAGCGCATGCATGTCTTGCACGATTGGTGCTCCGAATTTAGAGGCCTTTTTATCTTGGCAAATCGAGATATCCACGAAGGGCGCTCCGAATCCGTAGTTTTTGTTCGGCCCAAACGTGACCTGCACGGATAGGGCTCCGAATTCGGAGGCTTTTTGATCTTCGCCAATCGTGATATTCGTGAAGGGCGCTCCGAATCTGGAGTCACTATTCGGCCCATGCGTGACCTGCACGGATGGGGCTCCGAATTCAGAGCCTTTTTTATCTTGGCTAATCATGATATCCATGAAGGGCGCTCCGAATCCGTAGGCTTATTCAGCCCATGCATGACCTGCACGGATGGCGCTCTGAATACGGAGGCTTTTTGATCTTGACCAATCGTGATATCCATGAAGGGCACTCTGAATCCGGAGGCTTATTCGGCCCATGCGTGACCTGCACGGATAGGGCTCTGAATTCGGAGGCTTTTTGATCTTGGCCAATCGTGATATCTACGAATGGCGCTCTGAATCCACAGGCTTATTCGGCCCATGCCTGACTTGCACGTATGGTGCTCCGAATTTGGAGCCTTTTTGATCTTTGACAAATGTTATATCCCCGAAGGGCGCTCCGAACCCGCAGGCTTATTCGGCCCATGCGTAACTTGCACGGATGGTGCTCCGAATTCGGGGGGTTTTTGATCTTGGCCAATTGTGATATCCACGAAGGGCGCTCCGAAATCGGAGTCTTTATTTGGCCCAAACGTGACCTGCATGGATGGGGCTCCGAATTCGGAGGCTTTTTGTTCTTGGCCAATTATGATATCCACGAAGGGCACTTCCAATCCGGAAGCTTATTCGGCCCATGCATGGCCTGTACGGATCGGGCTCCGAATTTGGAGGTTTTTTGATCTTGTCCGATTGTAATATCTACGAAGGGCGCTCCGAATACGGAGGCTTTTTGATCTTGGCCAATCGTGATGTCCACGAAGGGCGCCTCGGATCCGCAGACTTATTCGGCCCCTGCGTGACCCGCACGGATGGTGCTCCGAATTCGGAGGCTTTTTGATCATGGCCAATCGTGATATCCACAAAGGGCGCTCCTAATCCGAAGTCTTTATTCTGCCCAAACGAGACCTGCACGGATTGGCCTCCGAATTTGTAGGCTTTTTGTCTTGGCCAATCATGATATCCACGAAGGGTGCTCCGAATCCAGAGTCTTATTCGCCCTATGCGTGACCTGCACGGATGGGGCTCCGAATTCGGAGTCTTTTTTATATTGGCCAATCATGATATCCGCGAAGGGCGCTCCGAATTTGGAGTCATTATTCATCCTATGTGTGACCTGCACGGATGGGGCTCTGAATTCGAAGGCTTTGTTATCTTGGCCAATCGTCATATTCACGAAGGACGCTCCGAATCCGGAGGCTTATTTGGCCCATGTGTGACCTACATGGATGGGGCTTCAAATTCAGAGTCTTTTTGATCTTGGCCAATCGTGATATCAACGAAGGGCACTCCGAATCCGGAGGGTAATTCGGCCCACACGTGACCAGCACGGATGGTGCTCCGAATTCGGAGGCATTTTGATTTTCGCCAACCGTGATATCCAGGAAGGGTGCTCTGAATCCGCGGGTTTATTCGGTGCATGTGTGACTTGCACGGATGGTGCTCCAAATTTGGAGGCTTTTTGATCTTCGCCCGTAGTAATATCCACGAAGGCCGCTCCGATTCCGGAGACTTATTCGCCTCATGCGTGACCTGCATGGATGGGGCTCCGAATTCAGAGGCTTTTCGATCTTGGCCAATCGCGATATCCATGAAGGGCGCTCCAAATCCGGAGTCTTTATTCGGCCCAAACATGACCTGCACAGATGGGCCTCCGAATTCGTAGGCCTTTTTATCTTGGCCAGTCATGATATTCACGAAGGTCGCTCCAAATCCGGAGGCTTATTCGGCCTATGCATGACCTGCACGGATGAGGCTCCGAATTCGAAGGCTTTTTGATCTTGGCCAATCGTGATATCCGCGAAGGGCGCTCCGAATTTGGAGTCATTATTCGGCCCATGCGTGACCTGCATGGATGGGTCTCCGAATTCGAAGCCTTTTTTATCATGGCCAATCGTGATATCCGCGAATGGCACTTTGAATCTGGAGTCATTATTCGGCCCATGTGTGACCTGCACGGAAGGGGATCCGAATTCGGAAGCTTTCTGCTATTGGCCAATCGTGATATCCACCGAAGGATGCTCCGAATCCGGAGGCTTATTCGGCCCATGCGTGACCTGCACAAGTGGGGCTCCAAATTCGGAGGCTTTTTTACATTGGCCAATCTTGATATCCATGAGGGGCGCTCCGAATCGGGAGTCTTTATTTGGCCCAAACGTGACCTGCTCGGATCGGGCTCTGAATTAGGAGGAATTTTGATTTGGCCAATCGTGATATCCACGAAGGGCGCTCCGAATCCAGAGGCTTATTTGGCCCATGCGTGACCTCCACGGATGGGTCTCCGAATTCAGAGGCTTTTTGATCTTGGCCAATCGTGATATCCACGAAGGGCACTCCGAATCTGGAGGCTTATTCGGCCCAAGCGTGACCTGCACGAATGGGGCTCTGAATTCAGAGGCTGTTTGATCTTGGCCAATCGTGATATCCACAAAAGCTGCTCTGAATTCAGAGGCTGTTTGATCTTGGCCAATCGTGATATCCACAAAAGCTGCTCCGAATCCAGAGTCTTTATTCGTCCCAAATGTGACCTGCACGGATAGAGCTCCGAATTTGGAGGCTTTTTGATCTTGGTGAATCGTGATAACAACGAAGGGCACTCCGAATCTAGAGGGTTATTCGGCCCATGCGTGACTCGCACGGATGGGGCACTCAATCATGATATCCACGGAGGGCGCTCCGAATCGGGAGTCTTTATTCGGCCCAAACGTGACCTGCTAGGATGGGGCTCCGAATTTGTAGGCTTTTTTATCTTAGCCAATCATGATATCCACGAAGGGCACTCCGAATCCGGAGTCTTTATTCGGCCCAAACGTGACCTGCACAGATGGGGCTCCGAATTCAAAGGCTTTTTGTTCTTGGCTAATCGTGTTATCTACGAAGGGCGCTCCGAATCCAGAAGCTTATTCGGCCCATGCGTGACCAGCACAGATGGGGCTCCGAATTCAAAGGCTTTTTGATCTTGGCCAATCGTGATATCCACAGACGGCGCTCTGAATTCGAAGTCTTTATTCGCCCAAAACGTGACCTGCACAGATGGGGCTCCGAATTTGGAGGATTTTTTTATCTTGGCCAATCGTGATATCCACAAAGGGCGCTCTGAATCCGGAGTCTTTATTTGGCCCAAACGTGACCTGCACGGATGGGGCCCCGAATTCGAACGCTTTTTGATCTTGGCCAATCGTGATATCCACAATGAGCGCTCCGAATTCAGGAGCTTATTCGGCCCATGCGTGACCTACACGGAAGGGGCTCCGAATTCGGAGGCTTTTTAACCTTGGACAATCATGATATCCATGAAGGGCACTCCGAATCGGGAGCCTTTATTCGGCCCAAACGTGACCTGCTCGGATGGGGCTCCGAATTCGGAGGCTTTTTGATCTTGGCCAATCATGATATCCACGAAGGGCGCTCCGAATCCAGAGGCTTATTCGGCCCATGTGTGACCTGCACGGATGGAGATCCGAATTCGGAGGGTTTTTTATCTTAGCCAATCGTGATATCCACGAACGGCACTCCGAATCCGGAGGCTTATTCGGCCCATGCATGACATGTATGGATGGGGCTCCAAATTCGAAGGCTTTTTGATCTTGGCCAATCGTGATACCCACGAAGAGCGCTCCGAATTCGGATTCTTTATTCAGCCCAAACGTGGCTTGCACGGGTGGGGCTCTGAATTCGAAGGCTTTTTGATCTTGGCCAATCGTGATACCACGATGGGCGCTCCGAATCCATACGCTTATTCGGTCCATGTGTGACTTGCGAGGATGAGGCTTCGAATTCAGAGGCTTTACGATCTTGGCCAATCTTGATATCCACGAAGGGCGCTCCGAATCTTGAGGCGTATTCGGCCCATGCGTTACGTGCATGGATGGGGCTCCGAATTCGGCAGCTTTTTGATCTTGTCCAATCGTGATATCCACGAAGGGCGCTCCGAATCTTGAGGCTTATTCAGCGCATGCGTGACCTACACGAATGGGGCATCGAATTTGGAGGCTTTTTGATCTTGGCCAGTCGTGATATCCACGAAGTGCGCTCCGAATCCGGAGGCTTATTCGGCCCATGCATGACCTGCACGGATGGGGCTCCGAATTCAGAGGCTTTTTGATCTTGGCCAATCGTCATATGCGCAAAGGGAGGTCTGAATCTGGAAGCTTATTTGGCCAATACGTGGCCTGGACGAATGGGGCTCCGAATTTGGAGGCTTTTTTACCTTGGCCAATCATGATATCCACGAATCGTGCTCTGAATCGGGAGTCTTTATTCGGACCAAACGTGACCTGCTCGAATGGGGCTCCGAATTCGGAGGCTTTTTTATCTTGGCCAATCGTGATATCCACAAAGGGAGCTCCGAATCCAGAGGCTTATTCGGCCCATATGAAACCTCCACGGATGGGGGCCCGAATTCGGAGGCTTTTTGATCTTGGCCAATCAGGATATCCACGATGCGCACTCCGAATCCGGAGTCTTTATTCGGCCAAAACGTGACCTGCACGGATGGGGCTCCGAATTCAAAGGCTTTTTGTTCTTGGCCAGTCGTGATATCTACGAAGGGCGCTCCCAATCCAGAGTCCTATTCGGCCCATGCGTGACCTGCATGGATGGGGCTCTGAATTCAGAGGATTTTTTATCTTGGCCAATCGTGATATCCACGAACGGAGCTCCAAATTCGGAGTCTTTATTCGCCCCAAACGTCACCTGCACGAATGGGGCTCCGAATTTGGAGGCTTTTCGATCTTGGCCAATCGTGATATCCACAAAGGGCGCTCTGAATCCGGAGTCTTTATTCGGCCGAAACGTGACATACACGAATGGGGCTCCGAATTCGGACACTTTTTGATCTTGGCCAATTGTGATATCCACAAAGGGCGATTTGAATCCAGAAGCTTATTCGGCCCCTGCGTGATCTGCATGGATGGGGCATCGAATTCGAAGGCTTCTTGACCTTGGCCAATCATGATATCCACAAAGGGCGCTCCGAATCGGGAGTCTTTATTTGGCCCAAACGTGACCTGCTGGGATGGGGCTCCGAATTCGGAGGCTTTTTGATCTTGGCCAATCGTGATATCCACGAACGGCGCTCCGAATCTAGAGGCCTATTCGGCCCATGTGTGACCTGCACGGATGGGGATCCGAATTCGGAGGCATTTTTATCTTGGCTAATCGTGATATCCACGAATGGCACTCCGAATCTGGAGGCTTATTCGGCCCATGCATGACATCTACGGATGGGGCTCCGAATTCAGAGGCTTTTTCATCTTGGCCAATCGTGATATCCACGAAGGGCGCTCCGAATTCGGAGTCTTTATTCGGCCCAAACGTGACCTGCACGGATAGGGCTCTGAATTCGGAGGCTTTTTGATCTGGGCCAATCATGATATCCACGATGGGCGCTCTGAATCCAGAGGCTTACTCGGTCCATGCGTGACCTGCGAGGATGGGGCTCTGAATTCGGAGGCTTTTTGATCTTGGCCAATTGTGATATCCACGAAGGGCGCTCCGAATCTTGAGGCTTATTCGGCCCATGCGTGACCTGCACGGATGGGGCTCCCAATTCGGTGGCTTTTTGATCTTGTCCAATTGTGATATCCACGAAGGGTGCTCCGAATGTTGAGGCTTATTCGGCCCATGCATGACCTGCACGAATGGGGCACCGAATATGGAGGCTTTTTGATCTTGGCCAGTCGTGATATGCACGAAGTGCGCTCCGAATCCGGAGGCTTATTCGGCCCATGCATGACCAGCACGGATGCGGCTCTGAATTCGGAGGCTTTTTGATCTTGGCCAACAGTCATATCGACAAAGGGAGCTCCGATTCTGGAAGATTATTTGGCCTATATATGGCCTGCACGAATGGGGCTCCGAATTCGGAGGCTTTTTTACCTTGGCCAATCATGATATTCACGAAGCGCGCTCCGAATTGGGAGTCTTTATTCGGACCCAGGGTGACCTACTCGGATGGGGCTCCGAATTCGGAGGCTTTTTTATCTTGGCCAATCATGATGTCCACGGAGGGAGCTCCGAATCCAGAGGCTTATTCGGCCCATGTGGAACCCGCACGGATGGAGCCCCGAATTCGGTGGCTTTTTGATCTTGTCCAATCGTGATATCCACGAAGGGCGCTTCGAATCTTGAGGCTTATTCGGCGTATGCGTGACCTACACGAATGGGGCATCGAATTTGGAGGCTTTTTTATCTTGGCCAGTCGTGATATCCACGAAGTGCGCTCTGAATCCGGAGGCTTATTCGGCCCATGCATGACCTGCACGGATGGGGCTCCGAATTCGGAGGCTTTTTGATCTTGGCCAATCGTCATATGCACAAAGGGAGCTTCGAATCCGGAAGCTTATTTGGCCGATACGTGGCCTGCACGAATGGGGCTCCAAATTTGGAGGCTTTTTTACCTTGGCCAATCATGATATCCACGAATCACGCTCCGAATCGGGAGTCTTTATTCGGACCAAACGTGACCTACTCGGACGGGGCTCCGAATTCGGAGGCTTTTTTTTATCTTGGCCAACCGTGATATCCACGGAGGGAGCTCCGAATCCAGAGGCTTATTTGGCCCATGTGAAACCTGCACGGATAGGGCCCCGAATTCGGAGGCTTTTTTCTCTTGGCCAATTATGATATCCACGAAGGGCACTCCGAATCCGGAGTCTTTATTCGGCCAAAACGTGGCCTGCACAGATGAGGCTCCGAATTCAAAGGCTTTTTGTTCTTGGCCAGTCGTGATAACTATGAAGGGCGCTCCGAATCTAGAGTCCTATTCGGCCCATGCGTGACCTGCATGGATGGGGCTCTGAATTCAGAGGATTTTTGCTCTTGGCCAATCGTGATATCCACGAACGGAGCTCTGAATCCAGAGTCCTTATTCGCCCCAAACGTGACCTGCACGGATGGGGCTCCGAATTTGGAGGCTTTTCGATCTTAGCCAATCATGATATCCACAAAGGGCGCTCTGAATCCGGAGTCTTTATTCGGCCCAAACGTGACCTACACGGATGGGGCTCTGAATTCGGACACTTTTTGATCTTGGCCAATCGTGATATCCACAAAGGGCGCTCCGAATCCAGAAGCTTATTCGGCCCATGCGTGACCTGCACGGATGGGGCACCGAATTCGAAGGCTTTTTGACCTTGGCCAGTCCTGACATCCACGAAGGGCGCTCCGAATCGGGAGTCACTATTCGGCCCAAACGTGACCTGCTGGGATGGGCCTCCGAATTCGGACGCTTTTTGATCTTGGCCAATTGTGATATCCACGAAGGGCGCTCCGAAACTAGAGGCTTATTCGGCCTATGTGTGACCTGCACGGATAGGGATCCGAAAATCTTGGACAATCGTGACATCGACGAAGGGCGCTCCAAATTCGGAGTCTTTATTCGGCCCAAACGTGACCTGCACGAATGGGGCTCTGAATTCGGAGGCTTTTTGATCTGGGCCAATTGTGATATCCACGATGGGCGCTCTGAATCCAGAGGCTTACTCGGTCCATGCGTGACCTGCGAGGATGGGGCTCCGAATTCGGAGGCTTTTTTATCTTGGCCAATCGTGATATCCACGAAGGGCGCTCCGAATCTTGAGGCTTATTCGGCCCATGCGTGACCTGCACGGATGGGGCTCCCAATTCGGTGGCTTTTTGATCTTGTCCAATCGTGATATCCACGAAGGGCGCTCCGAATCTTGAGGCTTATTCGGCCCATGCATGACCTGCACGAATGGGGCACCGAATTTGGAGGCTTTTTGATCTTGGCCAGTCGGATATGCACGAAGTGCGCTCTGAATCCGGAGGCTTATTCGGCCCATGCATGACCTGCACGGATCTTATTCCGGAAGATTATTTGGCCCATATATGGCCTGCACGAATGGGGCTCCGAATTCGGACGCTTTTTTACGTTGGCCAATCATGATATCCACGAAGCGCGCTCCGAATCGGGAGTCTTTATTCAGACCCAGCGTGACCTGCTCGGATGGGGCTCCGAATTCGGAGGCTTTTTTATCTTGGCCAATCGTGATGTCCAGGGAGGGAGCTCTGAATCCAGAGGCTTATTCGGCCCATGCGGAACCTGCATGGATGGAGCCCCGAATTCGGAGGCTTTTTGATCTTGGCCAATCATGATATCCACGAAGGGCACTCCGAATCCGGAGTCTCTATTCGGCCAAAACGTGACCTGCACGGATGGGGCTCCGAATTCAGAGGCTTTTTGTTCTTGGCCAATCGTGATATCTACGAAGGGCGCTCCAAATCCAGAGTACTATTCGGCCCATGCATGACCTGCACCGATGGGGCTCTGAATTCAGAGGCTTTTTGATCTTGGCCAATCATGATATCCATGAACGACGCTCCGAATCCGGAGTTTTTATTTGCCCAAAACGTGACCTGCACGAATGGGGCTCTGAATTTGGAGGCTTTTTGATCTTGGCCAATCGTGATATCCACAAAGGGCGCTCTGAATCTGGAGTCTTTATTCGGCCCAAACGTGACCTGCACGGATGGGGCTCCGAATTCGGACGCTTTTTGATCTTGGCCAATCGTGATATCCACCAAAGGCGCTCCGAATCCAGAAGCTTTTTTGGCCCATGCGTGGCCTGCACGGATGGGGCTCCGAAGTCGGAGGCTTTTTGACCTTGGCCATTCATGATATCTACGAAGCGCGCTCCAAATCGGGAGTCTTTATTTGGCACAAACATGACCTGCTTGGATGGGTCTCCGAATTCGGAGGCTTTTTGATCTTGGCCAATCGTGATATCCACGAAGGGCGCTCCGAATCCACAGGCTTATTTGGCCCATGTGTAACCTACACGGATGGGGATCCGAATTCAGAGGCTTTTTTATCTTGGCCAATCGTGATATCCACAAAGGGCGCTCCGAATCCGGAAGCTTATTCGGGCCATGCATGACCTGCACGGATGGGGCTCCGAATTCGGAGGCTTTTTTTTCTTGGCCAATCGTGATATCCACGAAGGGCGCTCCGAATCCAGTGGCTTATTCGGCCCATATGTGACCTTCACGGATGGTACTCCGAATTCGGAGGCATTTTGCTCTTAGCCAATCGTGATATCCAAGAAGGGCGCCCCGAATCCGGAGGCTTATTCGGCCCATGCATGACCTGCACGGATGGTGCTCTGAATTCAGAGGCTTTTTGATCTTTGCCATTCGTGATATCCACGAATGGAGCTCCTAATCCGGAGGCTTATTCGGCCCAGGCGTGACCTGCACGGATGGGGCTCTGAATTTAGAGGCTTTTTGGATCTTGGCCAATCGTGATATCTACGAAGGGTGCTCCGAATCCAACGGCTTATTCTCCCATGCGTGACCTTCACGGATGGTGCTTCGAATTCGGAGGCTTTTTGATCTTGGCCAATCGTGATATCCACGAAGGGCGCTACGAATCTTGAGGCTTATTCGTCCCATGCATGACCTATACGAACGGGTCTCCGAATTTGGAGGCTTTTTAATCTTGGCCAATCGTGGTATCCACGAAGGGCGCTCCAAATCCGGAGGCTTATTCGGCCCATGCCTGACCTGCACGGATGGGGCTTCGAATTCGGAGGCATTTTGCTCTTGGCCAATCGTGATATCCATAAACGGCGCTCTGAATCCGGAGGCTTATTCAGCCCATGCGTGACCTGCATTGATGGGGCTCCGAATTCAGAGGCTTATTGATCTTGGCCAATCGTGATATCCGCGAAGGGCACTCTGAATCCAGAGTCTTTATTCGGGCCATGTGTGACCTGCACGGATGGGGCTCCAAATTCGGAGGCTTTTTGATCTTGGTGAATCTTGATATCCACGAAAGGTGCTCCGAATCCGGAGGCTGATTCGGCCCATGCGTGACATACACGGATGGCACCGAGAATTCGGAAGCTTTTTTATCTTGGCCAATTGTGTTGTCCACGGGGAGCGCTCCAAATCCAGAGGCTTATTTGGGCCATACGTGACCTGCACGGGTCGTGCTCTGAATTCGGAGGCGTTTTGATCTAGGCCAATCGTGATATCTACGAAGGGCGCTCCGAATCCACAGGCGTATTCGACCCATGCCTAACTTGCACGGATGGTGCTCCGAATTTGGAGCCTTTTTGATCTTTGACAATTGTGATATCCACGAAGGGCGCTCCGAACCCGCAGGCTTATTAAGCCCATGCGTGACTTGCACGGATGGTGCTTCGAATTCGGAGGGTTTTTGATCTTGGCCAATCGTGATATCCACGAAGGGCGCTCCGAAACTGAAGTCTTTATTCGGCCCAAAGATGACCTGCACGGATGGGGCTCTGAATTCAGAGGCTTTTTGATCTTGGCCAATCGTGATATCCACCAATGGCGCTCCAAATCCGGCGTCTTTATTTAGTCGAAACGTGACCTGCTTGGATGGGGCACTGAATTCCTACGCTTTTTGATCTTGGCCAATCGTGGTATGCACAAAGGGCGCTTCGAATACGGAGGCTTATTCGGCCCATGCGTGACCTGCACGGATGGGGCTCCGAATTTGGAGCCATTTTCATCTAGGCCAATCGTGATATCTACGAAGGGCGCTCCGAATCCACAGGCTTATTTGGCCCATGTGTGACCTGCACGGATGGGGATCCGAATTCAGAGGCTTTTTTATCTTGGCCAATCGTGATATCCACAAAGGGCGCTCCGAATCCGGAAGCTTATTCGGGCCATGCATGACCTGCACGGATGGGGCTCCGAATTCGGAGGCTTTTTTTCTTGGCCAATCGTGATATCCACGAAGGGCGCTCCGAATCCGGTGGCTTATTCGGCCCATATGTGACCTTCACGGATGGTACTCCGAATTCGGAGGCATTTTGCTCTTAGCCAATCGTGATATCCAAGAAGGGCGCCCCGAATCCGGAGGCTTATTCGGCCCATGCATGACCTGCACGGATGGTGCTCTGAATTCAGAGGCTTTTTGATCTTTGCCATTCGTGATATCCACGAATGGAGCTCCTAATCCGGAGGCTTATTCGGCCCAGGCGTGACCTGCACGGATGGGGCTCTGAATTTAGAGGCTTTTTGGATCTTGGCCAATCGTGATATCTACGAAGGGTGCTCCGAATCCAACGGCTTATTCTCCCATGCGTGACCTTCACGGATGGTGCTTCGAATTCGGAGGCTTTTTGATCTTGGCCAATCGTGATATCCACGAAGGGCGCTACGAATCTTGAGGCTTATTCGTCCCATGCATGACCTATACGAACGGGTCTCCGAATTTGGAGGCTTTTTAATCTTGGCCAATCGTGGTATCCACGAAGGGCGCTCCAAATCCGGAGGCTTATTCGGCCCATGCCTGACCTGCACGGATGGGGCTTCGAATTCGGAGGCATTTTGCTCTTGGCCAATCGTGATATCCACAAACGGCGCTCTGAATCCGGAGGCTTATTCAGCCCATGCGTGACCTGCATTGATGGGGCTCCGAATTCAGAGGCTTATTGATCTTGGCCAATCGTGATATCCGCGAAGGGCACTCTGAATCCAGAGTCTTTATTCGGGCCATGTGTGACCTGCACGGATGGGGCTCCAAATTCGGAGGCTTTTTGATCTTGGTGAATCTTGATATCCACGAAAGGTGCTCCGAATCCGGAGGCTGATTCGGCCCATGCGTGACATACACGGATGGCACCGAGAATTCGGAAGCTTTTTTATCTTGGCCAATTGTGATGTCCACGGGGAGCGCTCCAAATCCAGAGGCTTATTCGGGCCATACGTGACCTGCACGGGTCGTGCTCTGAATTCGGAGGCGTTTTGATCTAGGCCAATCGTGATATCTACGAAGGGCGCTCCGAATCCACAGGCGTATTCGACCCATGCCTAACTTGCACGGATGGTGCTCCGAATTTGGAGCCTTTTTGATCTTTGACAATTGTGATATCCACGAAGGGCGCTCCGAACCCGCAGGCTTATTAAGCCCATGCGTGACTTGCACGGATGGTGCTTCGAATTCGGAGGGTTTTTGATCTTGGCCAATCGTGATATCCACGAAGGGCGCTCCGAAACTGAAGTCTTTATTCGGCCCAAAGATGACCTGCACGGATGGGGCTCTGAATTCAGAGGCTTTTTGATCTTGGCCAATCGTGATATCCACCAATGGCGCTCCAAATCCGGCGTCTTTATTTAGTCGAAACGTGACCTGCTTGGATGGGGCACTGAATTCCTACGCTTTTTGATCTTGGCCAATCGTGGTATGCACAAAGGGCGCTTCGAATACGGAGGCTTATTCGGCCCATGCGTGACCTGCACGGATGGGGCTCCGAATTTGGAGCCATTTTCATCTAGGCCAATCGTGATATCCACGAATGGCGCTCCGAATCCGCAGGCTTATTTGGACTATGCCTGACTTGTACGGATGGTGCTTTGAATTTGGAGCCTTTTTGATCTTTGACAATTGTGATATCCATGAAGGGCGCTCCGAACCCGCAGGCTTGTTCGGCCCATGCGTGACTTGCACGGATGGTGCTCCGAATTCCGAGGGTTTTTGATCTTGGCCAATCATGATATCCACGACCGGCGCGCCGAAACCGGAGTCTTTATTCGGCCCAAACATGACCTGCACGGATGGGGCTCTGAATTCGTACGCTTTTTGATCTTGGCCAATCGTGGTATCCACAAAGGGCGCTCCCAATCCGGAGGCTTATTCGGTCCATGCCTAACCTGCACGGATGGGGCTCCGACTTCGGAGGCGTTTTGCTCTTGGCCAATCGTGATATCCACAAACGGCGCTCTGAATCCGCAGGCTTATTCAGCCCATGCGTGACCTGCATGGATGGTGCTCCGAATTTGGAGACTTTTTGATCTTGGCCAATTGTGATATCCACGAAGGGCGCTCCGAATTCGGAGTCTTTATTCGGCCAAAATGTGACCTGCACCGATGGGGCTCCGAATTCGTAGGCTTTTTGATCTTAGCCAATCGTGATATCCATGACATTCGGTCCGAATACGATAAATTATTCGGCCCATGCGTGAGCTGCACGGATGGGGCTTCGAATTCTGAGGCTTTTTTATCTTGGCCAATCGTGATATCCACAAAGGGTGCTCCGAATTCAGAGTTTTTATTCGGCCCGTGCGTGACCTGCTCGGATGGGGCTTCGAATTCGAAGGCTTTTTTATCTTGGCCAATCCTGATATCCTCGAAGGGCGCTTCGAATCCGGTGGCTTATTTGGCCCATGCGTGACCTGCACGGATGGGGCTCTGATTTTGGAGGCTTTTTTTTTATCTTGGCCAATCGTGATATCCACGAAGGGCGCTCCGAATCCAGAGGCTTTTTCGTCCCATGCATGACCTGTACAGATGGGGCTCCGAATTATGAGGCCTTTTGGTCTTAGCCAATCGTGATATCGACGAAGGGCGCTCCGAATCCGGAGTCTTTATTTGTCCCAAATGTGACCTCCGTGGATGGGGCTCCGAATTTGGAGGTTTTTTGATCTTGGCCAATCGTGGTATCCACGAAGGGCGCTCCCAATCCGGAGGCTTATTCGGCCCATGCGTGACCTACACGGATGAGGCTTCGAATTCGGAGACGTTTTGATCTTGGCCAATTGTGATATCCACGAAGGGCGCTCCGAATTCGTAGTCTTCATTCGGCCCAAATATGACCTGCACAGATGGCGCTCCGAATTCGTAGGCTTTTTGATCTTGGCCAATCGTGATATCCACGAAGGGGGCTTCGAATCCGGAGGCTTATTCGGCCGATGCGTGGGTTGCACGGACAAGGCTCCAAATTCGGAGGCATTTTGATCTTAGCCAATCGTGACATCCACGAAGGTGGTTCCGAATCCGCTGGCTTATTCGGCGCCTGCATGACCTGAGCGGACGGTGCTTCGAATTTGGAGGCTTTTTTATCATGGCCAATCGTGATATCCACAAAGGGCGCTCCGAATCCGGAGTCTTTATTTAGCCCAAACGTGACCTGCACGGATGGGACTCCGAATTCGTAGGCTTTTTTATCTTGGCTAATCATGATATCCATGAAGGGCGCTCCGAATACGGAGGCTTATTCGGCCCATGCGTGACCTGCACGGATGGGGCTCTGAATTCAGAGGCTTTTTTTTATCATGGCCAATCGTGATATCCACGAAGGGCGCTCTGAATTCGAGGTCTTTATTTGGCCTAAATGTGACCTGCACGGATGGGGCTCCAAATTCAGAGGCTTTTTGTTCTTGGCCAATCATGATATCCACGAAGGACACTCCCAATCCAGAGGCTTATTCGGCCCATCCGTGACCAGCACGGTTCGTGCTTCGAATTCGGAGGCGTTTTGATCTTGGCCAATCGTGATATCTAAGAAGGGCGCTCCGAATCCGGAGGCTTATTTGGCCGACCCGTGACCTGCACGGATGGTGCTCTGAATTTAGAGGCTTTTTGATCTTGGCCAATATTGATATCCACGAAGGGCGATTCGAATCCGGAGCCTTATTCGGCCCATACGTGACCTGCACAGATGGGGCTCTGAATTTAGGGGATTTTTATCTTGGTGAATCGTGATATCCACGAAGGGCGCTCCGAATCCGTAGTATTTATTCGCCCCAACGTGACATGCACGGATAGAGCTCCGAATTCAGAGGCTTTTTTTATCTTGGCCAATGGTGATATCCACGAAGTGCTCTCCGAATCCGAAGGCTTATTCAGCCCATGTGTGACCTGCATGGATGGGGCTCCAAATTCGAAGGCTTTTTGATCTTGGCCAATCGTGACATCCACGAAGGGCGCTCCGAAATCTGGAGTCTTTATTCGGCCCAAACGTGACCTGCACGGATGGGGCTCCGAATTCAGAGGTTTTTGGTCTTGGCCAATCGTGATATCCACGAAGGGTGCTCCGAATCCAGAAGCTTATTCGGTCAATGCGTGACCTGCACGGATGGGGCTCCGGATTCGGAGGCTTTTTGATCTTGGCCAATCGTGATATCCACGAAGGGCGCTCCGAATCCTGAGGTTTATTCGGCCCATACGTGACCTGCACGAATGACGCTCCGAATTTGGTGGCTTTTTGATCTTGGCCAATCTAGATATCCACGAAGGGTGGTACGAATACGGAGGCTTATTCGGCCCATGCGTGTCCTGCACGGATGGGGCTCTGAATTCGGAGTCTTTTTGTTGTTGGCCAATCATGATATCCACGATGGGCGCTCCGAATTCGGAGGCTTATTCGGCCCATGCTTGACCAACACGAATGGTGCTCCGAATTCGGAGCCGTTTTGATCTTTGGCCAATCGTGATATCCAATAAGGGCGCTCCAAATCCACAGGCTTATTCCACCCAAGCGTGACCTGCTCGGATGGTGCTCTGAATTTAGAGGTGTTTTGATCTTGGCCAATCGTGATATCCACGAATGGCGCTCCGAATCCGGAGTTTTTATTCGGCTCAAACGTGACGTGCACGGATGGGGCTCCGGATTCAGTGGCGGCTTAATCTTTGCCAATTGTGATAACCACGGAGGGCGCTGCAAATCCGGAGTCTTTATTCGCACAAACGTGACCTGCACAGATGGGGCTCCGAATTCGGATGCTTTTTGATCTTGGCCAATCGTGATAACCACGAAGGGTGCTCCGAATCTGGACTCTTTATTCGTCCCAAACATGACCTGCACGGATGTGGCTCCAAATTCGGAGGCTTTTTGATCTTGGCCAATCGTGATATCCACAAAGGGCGCTTCGAATCCGGAAGCTTATTCGGGCCATGCGTGACGTGCACGGATGGGGCTCTGAATTTGGAGACTTTGTCATCTTGGCCAATCGTCATATCCACAATGGGCAGTCCTAATCCAGAGGCTTATTTAGCCCATGTGTGACCTGCATTGATGGGGCTCCGAATTTGGAGGCATTTTTATCGTGGCCAATCCTGACATCCACGAAGGGCACTCCGAATCCAGAGGCTAATTCGCCCATGCATGACCTGTATGGATTGGGCTCCAAATTCGGAGGATTTTTTATCTTGGCCAATCGTGATATCCACGAAGGGCACGCCGAATCCGGAGTCCTTACTCGACCCAAACGTGACCAGAACGGATGGGGCTCCGAATTCTGAGGCTTTTTGATCTTGGCCAATCATGATATCCATGAAGGTCGCTTCGAACCCAGAAGCTTATTCGGTCAATGCGTGACCTGCACTGAGGGGGCTCGAAATTCAGAGGCTTTTTGATCTAGGCCAATCGCGATATCCACGAAGGGCGCTCCGAATCCGGAGGCTTATTCGGCCCATGCGTGACCTGCACGGATGGTGCTCTGAATTTAGAGGTTTTTTGATCTTCGCCAATTGTGATATCCACTAAGGGCGATCCGAATCCGAAGGCTTTGTTATCTTGGCCAATCGTCATATCCACGATGTGCGCTCCTAATCCAGAGGCTTATTTGGCCCATGTGTGACCTGCATTGATGGGGCTCCGAATTCGGAGGCTTTTTTATCGCGGCCAATCCTGGCACCCACGAAGGGCACTCCGAATCCGGAAGCTTATTCGGCCCATGCATGACCTAAACGGATCGGGCTCCGAATTCAGAGGCTTTTCGATCTTTGCCAATCGTGATATCCACGAAGGGCGCGCCGAATCCGGAGTCTTTCCTTGGCCCAAACGTGACCTGCACGGATGGGGCTTCGAATTCCGAGGCTTTTTGATCTTGGCCAATCGTGATATTCACGAAGGGCACTCTGAATCCAGAAGCTTATTCGGTCAATGTGTGACCTGCACGGATGGGGCTCCAAATTCAGAGGCTTTTTCTTCTTGGCCAATCGCGATATCTACGAAGGGCGCTCTGAATCTGGAGACTTATTTGGCCCATGCGTGACCTGCACGGATGGTGCTTTGAATTCAGAGGCTTTTTTATCTTGGCCAGTCGTGATATCCACGAAGGGTGATCCGAATACAGAGGCTTATTCAGTCGATGCGTGACCGGCACGGATGGGGCTCTAAATTCGTAGGCGTTTTGATCACGGCCAATTGTGATATCCACGAAGGGCGCTCCGAATTCGGGGTCTTTATTCGGCCCAAACGTGACCTGCACGGATGGGGCTCCGAATTCGGAGGCTTTTTGTTCTTGGCCAATCGTGACATCCACGAAGAGCGCTCCGAATCTGGAGGCTAATTTGGCCCATGCGTGATCAGCACGGATGGTGCTCCGAATTCGGAAGCTTTTTGATCTTGGCCAATCGTGATATCGACGAAGGGCAATCCGAATCCGGAGGCTTATTCGGCCAATGCGTGACCTGCATGGATGGGGCTCTGAATTCAGAGGATTTTTTATCTTGGCCAATCGTGATATCCACGAAGGGCGCTCCGAATCTAGAGGCTTATTCGGCCCATGCGTGACCAGCACGAATGGTGCTCTGAATTCGAAGGATTTTTTATCTTGGCCAATCGTCATATCCATGAAGGGCGCTCTGAATCCGGAGGGTAATTCGGCCCATGCGTGACCTGCATGGATGGGGCTCCAAATTCGAAGGCTTTTTTTATCTTGGCCAATCGTGACATCCATGAACGGTGCTCTGAATCCAGAGTCTTTATTCGGCCCACACGTGACCTGCACGGATGGGGCTCCGAATTCGAAGCCTTTTTGATCTTGGCCAATCGTGATATCCACGAAGGGCGCTCCGAATCCAGGGGCTTATTCGGCCCATCCGTGACCTGAACGGATGGGGCTCCGAATTCGGAAACTTTTTTATCATGGCAATCGTGATATCTACAAAGGGCGCACTGAATCCGGAGGCTTATTCGGCCCGTGCGTAACCTGCACGGTTGGTGCTCCGAATTCAGAGGTGTTTTGATCTTGGCCAATGGTGATATCCACGAAGGGCGCTCCGAATCCGCAGGCTTATTCGCCCAATGCGTGACCTGCACGGATGGTGTTCCGAATTCAGAGGCTTTTTTATATTAGCCAATCGTGATATCGAAGAAGGGCGCTCCGACTCCGGAGTCTTTATTCGGCCAAAATGTGACCTACACGGATGGGGCTCCAAATTCGTAGGCTTTTTTATGTTGGCTAATTGTAATATCCACGAAGGGGGCTCCGAATCTGGAGGCTTATTCGGCCCATGCGTGACCTGCACGGATGGGGCTCCAAATTTACAGGCTTTTTGATCTTGGCCAATCGTGATATCCATGAAGAGCGCTCCGAATCCGGAGTCTTTATCCGGCCAATGCTTGACCTGCACAGATGGGGCTCCGAATTCGAAGGCTTTTTTATCTTGGCCAATCGTGATTACCACGAGGGGCGCTCCGAAACCAGACTCTTTACTCGTCCCAAACATGACCTGCATGAATGTGCTTCGAATTCAGAGGCTTTTTTATCTTGCCCAATCGGGATATCCACAAAAGGCGCTCCGAATCCGGAAACTTATTCAGGCCATGCGTGACCTGCATGGATGGGGTTCCAAATTCGGAGACTTTGTTATCTTGGCCAATCGTCATATCCACGATCTACGCTCCTAATCCAGAGGCTTATTTGGCCCATGTGTGACCTGCATTGATGGGGCTCCGAATTCGGAGGCTTTTTTATCGTGGCCAATCCTGGCATCCACGAAGGGCATTCCGAATCCGGAGGCTTATTCGGCCCATGCATGACCTGTACGGATCGGGCTCCGAATTCGGAGGCTTTTTGATCTTGGCCAATCGTGATATCCACAAAGGGCGCGCCGAATCCGGAGTCTTTACTTGGCCCAAATGTGACCTGCACGGATAGGGCTCCGAATTCTTAGGCTTTTTGATCTTGGCCAATCGTGATATTCAAGAAGGGCGTTCTAAATCCGGAAGCTTATTCAGTCAATGTATGACCTGCATGGATGGGGCTCCAAATTCAGAAGCTTTTTGATCTTGGCCAATTGCGATATCTACGAAGGGCGCTCCGAATCCGGAGGCTTATTCGGCCCATGCGTCACCTGCACGGATGGTGCTTTGAATTCAGAGGCTTTTTTATCTTGGCCAGTCGTGATATCCACGAAGGGTGATCCGAATCTGAAGGCTTATTCAGTCGATGCGTGACCGGCACGGATGGGGCTCTAAATTCGTAGGCTTTTTGATCACGGCCAATTGTGATATCCACGAAGGGCGCTCCGAATTCGGGGTCTTTATTCGGCCCAAACGTGACCTGCACGGATGGGGCTCCGAATTTTGAGGCTTTTTGTTCTTGGCCAATCGTGACATCCACGAAGGGCGCTCCGAATCCGGAGGCTAATTCAGCCCAAGCGTGATCAGCACGGATGGTGCTCCGAATTCGGAGGCTTTTTGATCTTGGCTAATCGTGATATCCACGAAGGGCGATCCAAATCCGGAGGCTTATTCAACCCATGCGTGACCTGCATGGATGGGGCTCTGAATTTGGAGGATTTTTTATCTTGGCCAATTGTGATATCCACGAAGGGCGCTCCGAATCCGAAGGCTTATTCGGCCCATGCGTGACTAGCACGGATGGTGCTCTGAATTCGAAGGATTTTTTATCTTGGCCAATCGTCATATCCATGAAGGGCACTGCGAATCCGGAGGCTAATTCGGCCCATGCGTGACCTGCACGGATGGGGCTCCAAATTCGGAGGCTTTTTTATCTTGGTCAATCGTGACATCCACGAAGGGTGCTCTGAATCCAGAGTCTTTATTCGGCCCACACGTGACCTGCACGGATGGGGCTCCGAATTCGAAGCCTTTTTATCTTGGCCAATCGTGATATCCACAAAGGGCGCTCCGAATCCAGAGGCTTATTCGGCCCATCCGTGACCTGAACGGATGGGGCACCAAATTCGGAGACTTTCTGATCATGGCCAATCGTGATATCCACAAAGGGCGCTCTGAATCCGGAGGCTTATTCGTCCCATGCGTTACCTGCACGGATGGTGCTCCGAATTCGGAGGCATTTTGATCTTTGCCAATCGTGATATCCACGAAGGGCGTTCCGAATCCGCAGGCTTATTCGCCCAATGCGTGACTTGCATGGATGGTGTTCCGAATTTAGAGGCTTTTTTTATATTGGCCAATCGTGATATCCAAGAAGGGCGCTCCGACTCCGGAGTCTTTATTCGGCCAAAACGTGACCTACATGGATGGGGCTCCGAATTCGTAGGCTTTTTTATGTTGGCCAACTGTAATATCCACGAAGGAGGCTCCGAATCTAGAGGCTTATTTGGCCCATGCGTGGCCTGCATGGATGCGGCTCCGAATCCATAGTCTTTATTCGGCTAATGCTTGACCTGTACGGATGGGGCTCCGAATTCAGAGGCTTTTTGATCCGGTCCAATCGTGATATCCACGGAGGGCGCTCCGAATCCGCAAGCTTATTCGTCCCATGCGTGACCTGCGCGGATGGTACTCCGAATTTGGAGCATTTTTTTATCTTGGCCAATCGTGATATCCACGGAAGGGGCTCCGAATCCGGAGGGTTACTCGGCCCACACGTGGCCTGCACGGATGGGGCTCCGAATTCAGAGGCTTTTTGATGTTGGCAAATCGTGATATCCATGAAGGGCACTCCGAATCCGGAGACTTTATTCGGCCAAGGCGTGACCTGCACGGATGGGTCTCTGAATTTGGAGGCATTGATCTTGTCCAATCGTGATATCCGCGAAGGGTGTTACGAATCCAGAGGCTTATTCGTCCCATGCGTGACCTGCGCGGATGGTGCTTCGAATTCGGTGACTTTTTGATGTTGGCCAATTGTGATATCCGTGGAGGGCGCTCCGAATCTGGAGGCATATTTGGCCCATGGGTGACCTGCATGGATGGGCCTTCGAATTCGGAGGTTATTTATTCTTCGGCAATCGTGATATCCAAGAAGGGCGCTCTGAATCCTGAGGCTTATTCGGCCCATGTGTGACTTGCACGGATGGGGCTCCGAATTCGGAGGCTTTTTGATCTTGGCCAATCATTATATCCACGAAGGGCGCTCCGAATCCGAAGTCTTTATTCGACCCAAACATGACTTGCACGGATGGGGCTCCGAATTTTAAGCCTTTTTTTATCTTGGCCAGTCGTGATATCCACCAAGGGTGCTCCGAATCCGAAGTCTTTATTCGGCCCAAAGGTGACCTGTACAGATGGGGCACTGAATTCGGAGGCTTTTTGGTCTTTGCCAATTGTGGTATCCACGAAGGGCGCTCTGAATCCGAAGGATTATGCGGCCCATGCGTGACCTGCACGGATGGGGATCCGAATTCGAAGGTGTTTTGATCTTGGCCAATCGTGATATCCACGAAGGGAGCTCCGAATCCGCAGGCTTATTCGGCCCCTACGTGACCTGCACGGATGGTGCTCTAAATTCGAAGGCTTTTTTATCAAGGCCAATCGTGATATCCACTAAGGGCGCTCCGAATCCGGAGTTTTTATGCGGCTCAAACGAGACCTACACGGATGGGCCTCCGAATTTGTTGTCCTTTTTATCCTGGCCAATCATGATATCCACGAAGGGCGCTCCGAATCCGGAGGCTTATTCGGCCCATTCGTGAGTTGCACGGATGGGGCTACGAATTCGGAGCCTTTTTTAAGTTGGCCAATCACGATATCCAAAAAGGGCGCTCCGAATCCGAAGGCTTATTCGGCCCATGCGTGACCTGCATGGATGGTGCTCCGAATTCGGAGGCGTTTTGATCTTAGCCAATCGTGATATCCACGAAGGGCGCTCTGAATCCGCAGGCTTATTCGCCCCATGCGTGACTTGCACGGATGGTATTCCGAATTCAGAGGCTTTTTTATCTTGGCCAATCGTGACATCCACGAAGGGCGCTCCGAATTCGGAGTCTTTATTCGTCCCAAACGTGACATGCATGGATGGGGCTTCGAATTCGTAGGCTTTTTTATCTTGGCCAATCGTCATATCCACAAATGGGGCTCCGAATCCGGAGGCGGATTCGGCTCATGCGTGGCCTACACGGATGGGGCTTCGAATTTGGAGGCTTTTTGATCTTGGCCAATAGTGATATCCACGAAGGGCGCTTCGAATCTAGAGGCTTATTCTGCCCATGCGTGACCTGCACGGATGGGGCTCCGAATTCAGAGGCGTTTTGATCTTGGCCAACTGTGATATCCACGAAGGAAGCTCCGAATCCGCAGGCTTATTCGGCCCTTACGTGACCTGCATGGATGGTGCTCCAAATTCGGAGGTTTTTTTATCAAGGCCAATCGTGATATCCACTAATGGCGCTCCGAATCTAGAGTTTTTATTCAGCTCAAACGTGACCTACACGGATGGGCCTCCGAATTCGTTGGCCTTTTTATCCTGGCCAATCATGATATCCACGAAGGGCACTCCGAATCCGAAGGCTTATTCGGCCCATGCGTGACTTGCACGGATGGTGCTACGAATTCGGAAACTTTTTTATCTTGGCCAATCGTGATATCCACGAAGGGCGCTCCGAATCCGGAGGCTTATTCGGCCCATGCGTGACCTGCACGGATGGTGCTCCTAATTCGGAGGCGTTTTAATCTTGGCCAACCGTGATATCCATGATGGGCGCTCCGAATCCGCAAGCTTATTCGCCCCATGCGTGACTTGCACGGATGGTGTTCCGAATTTGGAGGCTTTTTTATCTTGGCCAATCGTGATATCCACGAAGGGCGCTCCGAATTCGGAGTCTTTATTCGTCCCAAACGTGACCTGCATGGATGGGGCTCCGAATTCATAGGATTTTTGATCTTGGCCAATCGTAACATCCACGAAGGGGGCTCCGAATCCGGAGGGTTATTCGGCTCATGCGTGGCCTACACGGATGGGGCTCTGAATTCGGAGGTGTTTTGATCTTGGAAAATCGTGATATCCACGAAGGGCGCTCCGAATCCGCAGGCTTATTCGGCCCTTGCGTGACCTGCACGGATGGTGCTCCGAATTCGGAGGCTTTTTTTATCATGGCCAATCGTGATATCCACAAAGGGCGCTCCGAATCCGGAGTCTTTATTCGGCTCAAATGTGACTTGCATGGATGGGCCTCCGAATTCGTAGGCTTTTTTATCTTGCCAATCATGATATCCACAAAGGACGCTCCGAATCCGCAGGCTTATTCGGCCCATGCGTGACTAGCACGAATGGTGCTCCGAATTCAGAGGCTTTTTGATCTTGGCAAATCGGGATATCGATGAAGGGCGCTCCGAATCCGCGAGCTTATTCGGCCCATGCGTGACTTGCACAGATGGTGCTCCGAATTCGGAGGGTTTTTGTTCTTGGCCAATAGTAATATCCACGAAGGCTGCTCCGAATCCGGAGGATTATTCGCCTCATGCGTGTCCTGCACGGATGGGGCTCCAAATTCGGAGGCTTTTCGATCTTGGCCAATCGTGATATCCACGAAGGGCGCTTCGAATCCGGAGTCTTTATTCGGCCCAAACTTGAGCTGCATGTATGGGCCTCCGAATTCGTAGGCTTGTTTATCTTGGCTAGTCATGATATCCACGAAGGGCGCTCCAAATCCAGAGGCTTATTCGGCCCATGCGTGACCTCCACGGATGGGGCTCCGAATTTGGAGGCTTTTTTTATCTTGGCCAATCGTGATATCCGTGAAGGGCGCTCCGAATCTGGAGTCATTATTCGGCCCAAGGGTGAACTGCACGGATGGGGCTCCGAATTCGGAGCCTTTTTTATCTTGGCCAATCGTGATATCCACGAAGGGCGCTCCGAATCCGGAGGCTTATTTGGCCCTTGTGTGACCTACACAGATAGGGCTCCGAATTCATAGGCTTTTTTATCTTGCCCAATGGTGATATCCACGAATGGCGCTCCGAATCCGGAGGGTTATTAAGCCCATACGTGACCTGCACGGATGGTGCTCTGAATTTAGAGGCATTTTGATGTTGGCTAATCGTGATATCCATGAAGGGCGATCCGAATCCGCAGGCTTATTCAGCGCATGCGTGACTTGCACGAATGGTGCTCCGAATTTAGTCACTTTTTTATCTTGGCAAATCGAGATATCCACGAAGGGCGCTCCGAATCCGTAGTTTTTGTTTGGCCCAAACGTGACCTACACAGATGGAGCTCCGAATTCAGAGGCTTTTTGATCTTGGCTAATCGTGATATCCGCGAAGGGCGCTCCGAATCTAGAGTCACTATTTGGCCCATGCGTGACCTGCACGGATGGGGCTCCGAATTCGGAGCCTTTTTTATCTTGGCTAATCGTGATATCCATGAAGGGCGCTCCGAATCCGCAGGCTTATTCAGCCCATGCGTGACCTGCACGGATGGGGCTCCGAATACGGAGGCTTTTTGATCTTGGCCAATCGTGATATCCACGAAGGGCACTCTGAATCCGGAGGCTTATTCAGCCCATACGTGACCTGCACGGATGGGGCTCTGAATTCGGAGGCTTTTTGATCTTGGCCAATCGTGATATCTATGAATGGCACTCTGAATCCGCAGGCTTATTCGGCCCATGCTTGACTTGCACGTATGGTGCTCCGAATTTGGAGCCTTTTTGATCTTTGACAATTGTTATATCCACGAAGGGCGCTCCAAACCCGCAGGCTTATTCGGCCCATGCGTGACTTGCACGAATGGGGCTCTGAATTCGGAGGCTTTTTGATCTTGGCCAATCGTGATATCCGCGAAGGGCACTCCGAATCCGGAGTCTTTATGCAGCCCATGCGTGACTTGCATGGATGGGGCTCCGAATTCGGAGGCTTTTTTATCTTGGCCAATCTTGATATCCACGAAAGGCGCTCGGAATCCGGAGGCTTATTCGGCCCATGCGTGACATACACGGATGGGGCCGCGAATTCGGAAGCTTTTTGATCTTGGCCAATCGTCTTATCCACGGAGGGCGCTCCAAATCCGGAGGCTTATTCGGCCCATGCGTGACCTGCACAGATGGTACTCTGAATTCAAGGGCGTTTTGATGTAGGCCAATCGTGATATCTACGAATGGCGCTCCGAATCCGCAGGCTTATTCGGCCCGTGCCTGACTTGCACGTATGGTGCTCCGAATTTGGAGCCTTTTTGATCTTTGACAATTGTGATATCCATGAAGGGCTCTCCGAACCCACAGGCTTATTCGGCCCATGCGTGACTTGCACGGATGGTGCTCCGAATTCGGGGGGTTTTTGATCTTGGCCAATCGTGATATCCATGAAGGGCGCTCCGAAACAGGAGTCTTTATTTGGCGCAAACGTGACCTGCACGGATGGGGCGCTGAATTTGGAGGCTTTTTGTTCTTGGCCAATCGTGATATCCACGAAGGGAACTCCCAATCCGGAGGTTTATTCGGCCCATGCATGGCCTGTACGGATTGGGCTCCGAATTTGGAGGCTTTTTGATCTTGTCCAATCGTAATATCCACAAAGGGCGCTCCGAATACGGAGGCTTTTTGATCTTGGCCAATCGTGATGTCCACGAAGGGCACCCCTAATCCGCAGACTTATTCGGCCCTTGCGTGACCCGCACGGACGGTGCTCAGAATTCGGAGGCTTTTTGATCATGGCCAATCGTGATATCCACAAAGGGCGCTCCGAATCTGAAGTCTTTATTCCGCCCAAACGAGACCTGCATGGATGGGCCTCTGAATTCGTAGGTATTTTTGTCTTGGCCAATCATGATATCCACGAAGGGTGCTCCGAATCCGGAGTGTTATTCGCCCCATGCGTGACCTGCACGGATGGGGCCCCGAATTCGAAGTCTTTTTTATATTGGCCAATCGTGATATCCGCGAAGGGCGCTCTGAATTTGGAGTCATTATTCGGCCCATGTGTGACCTGCACAGATGGGGCTCTGAATTCGAAGGCTTTGTTATCTTGGCCAATCGTCATATTCACGAAGGATGCTCCGAATCCGGAGGCTTATTCGGCCCATGTGTGACCTACATGGATGGGGCTCCAAATTCAGAATCTTTTTGATCTTGGCCAATCGTGATATCTACGTAGGGCGCTCCGAATCCGGAGGGTTATTCGGCCCATGCATGACCAGCACGGATGGTGCTCCGAATTCGGAGGCATTTTGATTTTGGCCAATCGTGATATCCAGGAAGGGCGCTCCGAATCCGCGGGCTTATTCAGTGCATGTGTGACTTGCACGGATGGTGCTCCAAATTTGCAGGCTTTTTGATCTTGGCCAATAGTAATATCCATGAAGGCCGCTCCGATTCCGGAGACTTATTCGCCTCATGCGTGACCTGCATGGATGGGACTCCGAATTCGGAGGCTTTTCGATCTTGGTCAATCGCGATATCAACGAAGGGCGCTCCGAATCCAGAGTCTTTATTCGACCTAAACATGCCCTACACGGATGGGCCTCCGAATTCGTAGGCTTTTTTTATCCTGGCCAGTCATGATATCCACGAAGGTCGCTCCGAATCCGGAGGCTTATTCGTCCCATGCGTGACCTGCACGGATGAGGCTCCGAATTTGGAGGCTTTTTGATCTTGGCCAATCGTGATATCCACGAAGGGCACTCCGAATCTGGAGTCATTATTTGGCCCATGCATGACCTGCACGGATGGGGCTTCGAATTCGAAGCCTTTTTTTATCTTGGCCAATCGTGATATCCGCGAAGGGCGCTCCGAATTTGGAGTCATTATTCGGCCCTTGTGTGACCTGCACAGAAAGGGATCCGAATTCGGAGGCTTTTTTCATCTTGGCCAATCGTGATATCCATGAATGGCACTCCGAATCCGGAGGCTTATTCGGCCCATGCATGACATGTACGGTTGGGGCTCTGAATTCGGAGGCTTTTTGATCTTGGCCAATCGTGATATCTATGAGGGGCGCTCTGATTTCGGAATCTTTATTCGGCCCAAACGTGACCTGCACGGATGGGGCTCCGAATTTGGAGGCTTTTTGATCTTGGCCAATTGTGATATCCACGATGGGCGCTCCGAATCCAGAGACTTATTCGGTCCACGCGTGACCTGCGAGGATGGGGCTCCGAATTCGGAGGCTTTTTGATCTTGGCCAATCGTGATATCCACGAAGGGCGCTTTGAATCTTGAGGCTTATTTGGCCCATGTGTGACCTGCACGGATGGGGCTCCGAATTCGGTGGCTTTTTGATCTTGTCCAATCATGATATCCACGAAGGGCGCTCCGAAACTTGAGGCTTATTCGGCGCATGCGTGACCTACACGAATGAGGCACCGAATTTGGAGGCTTTTTGATCTTGGCCAGTCGTGAGATCCACGAAGTGCGCTCCGAATCCGGAGGCTTATTCGGCCCATGCATGACCTGCACGGATGGGGCTCCGAATTCGGAGGCTTTTTGGTCTTGGCCAATCGTTATATCCACAAAGGATGCTACGAATCCGGAAGGTTATTTGGCCCATACGTGGCCTGCACGAATGGGGCTCCGAATTTGGAGGCTTTTTCACCTTGGCCAATCATGATATCCACGAAGCGCGCTCTGAATCGGGAATCCTTATTCAGACCAAACGTGACCTGCTCGGATGGGGCTCCGAATTCGGAGGCTTTTTTTATCTTAGCCAATCGTGATATCCACGGAGGGAGCTCCGAATCCAGAGGCTTATTCATCCCATGTGAACCCTGTACGGATGGGGCCCCGAATTCGGAGGCTTTTTGATCATGGCCAATCATGATATCCACGAAGGGCACTCCGAATCCGGAGTCTTTATTCGGCCAAAACGTGACCTGAATGGATGGGGCTCCGAATTCGGAGGAATTTGGATGTTGGCCAATCGTGATATCCACGAAGGGCGCTTTGAATCTTGAGGCTTATTCGGCCTATGCGTGACCTCCACGAATGGGGCTCCAATGTTGGACGCTTTTTGATCTTGGCTAGTCGTCATATCCAGAAAGGGCGCTCCGAATTCGGAGGCTTTTTCGGCCCATGCGTGACCTGCACGAATGGGGCTCCGAATTCGGTGGCTTTTTGACCATGGCCAATCATGATATCCACGAAGGGCGCTCTGAATTGGGAGTCTTTATTGGCCCAAATGAGATCTGCTCGGATGGGGCTCCGAATTCAGAGGCTTTTTGATCTTGGCCAATCGTGATATCCACGAAGGGCACTCCGAATCCAGAGGCTTATTCGGCCCATGTGTGACCTGCACGGATGGGGATCTGAATTCGAACGCTTTTTTATCTTGGCCAATCATGATATCCACGAAGGACACTCCGAATCCGGAGGCTTATTCGGCCCATACATGACATGTACGGGTGGGGCTCCGAATTCGGAGGCTTTTTGATCCTGGCCAATCGTGATATCCACGAAGGTCGCTCCAAAACCGGAGTCGTTATTCGACCCAAACATGACCTGCTCGGATGGGGCTCTGAATTCGGAGGCTGTTTTATCTTGGCCAATCGTGATATCCATGAAAGGCGCTCTGAATCTAGAGGATTATTTGGTCCATGCGTGACCTACACGGATGGGGCTCCGAATTCAGAGGCTTTTTGATCTTCGCCAATCGTGATATCCACGAAGGGCGCCCCGAATCTTGAGTCTTATTCGGCCTATGCGTGACCTGCACGGATGGGGCTCCGAATTCGGAGGCTTTTTGATCTTCGCCAATCGTGATGTCCACGAAGGGCGCTCCAAATCTTGAGGCTTATTCGGCCCATGCGTGACCTGCACGAATGGGGCTCCGAATTTGGAGGCTTTTCGATCTTTGCCAATCATCATATCCACAAAGGGAGCACCGAATCCGGAAGCTTATTTGGCCCGTACGTGGCCTGCATGAGTGGGGCTCCGAATTCGGAGGCTTTTTGACCTTGGCCAATCATGATATCCACGAAGCGCGCTCCGAATCGGGACTCTTTATTCGGACCAAACGTGACCTGCTCGGATGGGGCTCCGAATTCGGAGGCTTTTTTTATCTTGGCCAATCGTGATATCCACGGAGGGAGCTCCGAATCCAAAGGCTTATTCAGCCCATGTGAAACCTGCACGGATGGGGTCCCGAATTCGGAGGCTTTTTTATCTTCGCCAATCTTGATATCCACGAAGGGCACTCCGAATCCGAAGGCTTATTCGGCCCATGTGTGACCTGCACGGATGGCGCTCCGAATTCGGAGGCTTTTTGATCTTGGCCAATCGTGATATCTACAAAGGGCTCTCCGAATTTGGAGTCTTTATTCGGACCAAACGTGACCTGAACGGATGGGGCTCTGAATTCGGAGGCTTTTTTATCTTGGCCAATCGTGATATCCACATAGGGCGCTCCGAATTCGGAGTCTTTATTCGGCCCAAACGTGACCAGCACGGATGGGGCTCCAAATTCGGAGGCTTTTTGACCTTGGCCAATCATGATATCCACGAAGGGCGCTTCGAATCGGGAGTCTTCATTTGCTCAAAACGTGACCTGCTCGGATGGGGCTCCGAATTCGGAGGCTTTTTTATCTTGGCCAATCGTGATATCCACGAAGGGTGCTCCGAATCCAGAGGCTTATTCGGCAGATGTGTGACCTGCACGGAAGGGGATCCAAATTCAGAGGCTTTTTTTATCTTGGCCAATCGTGATATGCACGAACGACACTCCGAATTTGAAGGCTTATTCGGCCTATGCATGACATGCACGGATGGGGCTCCGAATTCGGAGGCTTTTTGATCTTAGCCAATCGTGATATCCACGAAAGGCGCTCTGAATTCGAAGTCTTTATTCGGCCCAAATGTGACCTGCACGGATGGGGCTCGGAATTCGGAGGCTTTTTGATCTTGGCCAATCGTGATATCCACGATGGGCGCTCCGAATCCAGAGACTTATTCGGTCCATGCGTGACCTGCGAGGATGGGGCTCCGAATTCAGAGGCTTTTTGATCTTGGCCAATCGTGATATCCACGAAGGGCGCTCCGAATCTTGAGGCTTATTTGGCCCATGCGTGACCTGCACGGATGGGGCTCCGAATTCGGTGGCTTTTTGATCTTGTCCAATCGTGATATCCACGAAGAGCGCTCCGAATCTTGAGGCTTATTCGGGGCATGCGTGACCTACACGAATGGGGCACCGAATTTAGAGGCTTTTTGATCTTAGCAAGTCGTGAGATCCACGAAGTGCGCTCTGAATCCGGAGGCTTATTCGGCCCAAGCATGACCTGCACGGATGGGGCTCCAAATTTGGAGGCTTTTTTGTCTTGGCCAATCGTCATATCCACAAAGGGAGCTCTGAATCCGGAAGGTTATTTGGCCCATACGTGGCCTGCACGAATGGGGCTCCGAATTTGGAGGCTTTTTCACCTTGGCCAATCATGATATCCACGAAGTGCGCTCCGAATCAGGAGTCTTTATTCAGACCAAACGTGACCTGCTCAAATGGGGCTCCGAATTCGGAGGCTTTTTTATCTTGGCTAATCGTGATATCCACAGAGAGAGCTCTGAATTCAAAGGCTTTTTGTTCTTGGCCAGTCGTGATATCTACGAAGGGCGCTCTAAATCCAGAGTCCTATTCGGCCCATGCGTGACCTGCACGGATGGGGCTCTGAATTCAGAGGCCTTTTGATCTTGGCCAATCGTGATATCCACGAACGGAGATCCGAATCCGGAGTCTTTATTCGCCCCAAATGTGACCAGCACGGATGGGGCTCCGAATTTGCTGGCTTTTCGATCTTGGCCAATCGTGATATCCACAAACGGCGCTCTAAATCCGGAGTCCTTTTTTGGCCCAAACATGACCTGCACGGATGAGGCTCCGAATTCAGACGCTTTTTGATCTTCGCCAATCGTGATATCCACAAAGGGCGCTCCGAATCTAGAAGCTTATTCGGCCGAGGCGTGACCTGCACGGATGGGGCTCCGAATTCGAAGGCTTTTTGACCTTGGCCAATCATGATATCTACGAAGGGCGCTTCGAATCGGGAGCCTTTATTCAGCCCAAACGTGACCTGCTCGGATGGGGCTCCGAATTCGGAGGCTTTTTCATCTTGGCCAATCGTGATATCCACGACGGGCGCTGTAGACACCCCATTTTTGACCGTCCTCAAGACTTGGACGTCACTGTTTGAACACTCGGCGATTATCCATGTTTGTGTTTGTTTGGAGTTCCCGGAGTTCTCGGCTACGCGCCTTGCCTCAGGATCTCCGAACTCGACTGTTTGTGTCTGGTTTTACACCAAACACTTGTGTTTTGCCTTGGAAAGGCAGAGGATTCCTTGTGAGACATCCCCTTGCACCACCGGCAGTGGCTAGAGGCCACCGGCTGGTTTTGTGTTGCCACCGGCAATGTATATTGCCGGTCGGCACTCTTTGTTGCCGGTCGGCACTCTTTTTTGGCAAAATGACATTTTTGCCCAGCCGACTACTGTTCAGTTGCTTTTTGAGATATTTTAAGGCAGCTGTCTTGCATCTTCTTTCCCTCCAGCTTCTTGGTGGCTTAACTTGTAAGTTTGGTTGCCTATAAGAGAACCCTTCCTCCTCTTGGCTCAAGGGTTGAAGAGTTAGACATTTTGGAGAGAAAAAGACCTCAGAGAAGCTCTGGTTTTAGGGTTTGAGTTCTATATCTATCCTATCTCTCTTTTTCTTTCTTGTTTGTACACTAGGTGCTTTAGTCCACATTATTGCACACAAGCACCTAGTGTTTCACCTTCCCTTGGCTACTGAGGTTCCAAGAGGTTGTTCTTGGTGTTCTTGGCCGGATTTGAGCCCAAGGAAGCAACAACATCAACACTTGTGAAGAAGGTCAACAAGGGTGAGAAACTTGCTTTATATACCCCATTCTTGCACTCCATTTTTACCTATCTTCGAACTGTTTTTGTGCTTGGTGTTTAATACAAAAAAGTTCTGTTTTTTAGTCCTCTTGATAGTTTATTAAGGGTGCTTTGTGCTGTGGGGAAGTTTGGCCCCTCTTAGGCCTTGAAAGGCCTCATTTTTGTGCTATTTTGTTGAGCTCCGGGATTTTGGTGTTCGGGTCTCTTCACCACCGAAATCTTGAGGGATTTCAGTGGTGTAGATGATGCCTTGAAGTCCCAAGAAGGAGAGGGCCACCCCCTCTCCTTGTTGTCCTTGAAAAGGACAAATTTTGGCCTCTTAAGGAAGCCTTTGTTGGTGTGTGTGTTGAGTATGTCTAGGCTGCATTCTATGTTTATTATGCCATGATATAACATTGCTAAGAGTTGGTTTTGGTCCCTTATGCATGCTTAGCATAGTTGCCATGTACTGCCTTGTGATCCCTTAACATGTCTTAGGTTGTGTGCCTTTGTTTCTAGCATGTCTTAGGCTTACATTTGTGAAGCTTGTATGCTTATTTTGCCATGAATGAGGTCTGTCCATAGTTATTTTGGTCGATCCTAGCTTGCATTGTATAGCCTCTTTGCATGTTTGGCTTGTTGGCCTTAAGTGCATAAATGTGTAGCATGCCTTGTTTGCGTTATTTTCAATGGTTTGGAACCATTTAGCATGCAATTTCAGTCCCTTAGACATGCTTGTTTAATTGCCTTGCATGCCTCTTTGAAGCTTTGAATGCATATGTTGTATGCCTCATGCCTTGACCTTTGTGTATGCCTTGCTCTAGAGCCACTTAGATGCCATCTAGGAGGTCCCATTTGTATGGTCTAAGGCTTCCTTAGACCTGTTTTAAGCCTTCTTGGCCTTGTGAGGCTTGGTTGGCTTAGCCATGGTTTAGGTCTCCTTTGGCTTGCCTTGGATGCTTGGGCCATTTGTTGCATGCTTAGTCTATTTTGTTGCTTGGTTTGGCACCATGTTTTGCATAATTTTCGGAGCTTTCTATGTATGCTAATTGTCCATGTTTAGCTTCCTTTAAGTGTGCTTAAAGCTTGCTCACTTGATGCTTAAGTTGGTACCCTAACATGTGCATGTGTGCATGCGTGATTAGCCTTCATTTTTGGGCACTTTGGCCACTGATTTTAGGCCTATTTAGAGTTGCCTAAGTCATGTTTAAGACCATCATTTGCTTGCTTGCATGCTTACCTCATGTTTGCTTGTATGCTTTGCATAAGTACATGGCATTGTTCATATTGCATGATAGCTAACATGACTAGGTTGCATTGCATCAACATGCATTCCTTGTCCCTTGATTTGGTGATAGGGATTGGGATTTTGGTTTGTTTGGTTTGCATGCATTTGAGATTGAAAGTGCACATTTGATCCTTTGGGCCATCATGCATGGGAATGCGTGATTGGTGGCCCGAGAATCGAGGCACATGCCCCTTTGAGTCACAAACATGATAAGGAGTGTGTTTGGTGCATACACTGCTTGAATAACGTTGCCATGCAAGATTTTGCCCTCTGCTGCTGTGAGTTGCAGGTTCTGCAGACATTCAGTGCCGATCGGCAACATTTAGTGCCGGCCGGCATTAAATTATCAGCCGATGAGTTCATTTTGTGCCGGTGGCCACATACTTCAGCCGGTGGTGTTTCCCCTCAGCCGGTGGTATCCCCCAGTGCCTTGAGAAGCAGTTCTGAGACTTTGGCAGTTTTCAGAAAGGCAGAGCAGGGAAAACAGAGGCAGTCTAGGCATGGCAGTGCGATTCCGAGCAAGTCCCGAGCGTGCGCTGCATCTGGCCCTCTTCCCGAGGCGGTTTATTGTTTTAATTAAATTAGTTAATTCGTTTAATTAATTTATTGGGTTTGTAATATTTAATTAGCTTGCGTAGTTAATTATTTGTATTATTCTTTCGGTCCCCCCGAGCGAGGGTAAATCTGTAACAAGTGTGGGTGAGTGGTGTGTAAGTCTTCCAACCCCCACTTCTTTCTTCCCTTTTATTTACCTGCTTTTAATGGTTAGTATTAGGGCACGTTTATTTTTAGCATACCTTATGCTATGCATGCGTGCATCCATGCATTTGTTGACATGCATCGGGCTCGGTACATCATACAAACTGCATTGTATTTTCAATTCCAAATTGAATATGTGCATCGAATAAAGTGCATTTCACATGCCATCTTTAGGGTTAGCCGAGCCTACTCTAAATTGCATCTTCGCCTGTGTTGCCTTAGCCATTTAACATGAACTAGGTCATGCATGTCTGCTAACTAGTTTCTTGTTTTGGCATGGAGTACGATGTAAGTATTTATGCTTTAGCATATCGCATGCGTGTGGATGTTAACATAACAGCATGCTTACCATGTGGCTAAGTGCTTATATGAGATAAACTGTTTGAATGCCTGTGGGTGGAGGTTGGATTGCTTGAGTTGGGAAGACTCATTGAAATCCGTGTTTTAGCCTACTTGCGAGTAGCAAATTCCAAAGCATTTTCAAAACGAACGGATATGCATTGTTTGTTTCCAAATTAGGCGATCTAGTCTATACTTGTTTGCTGTGCGCATAACATAGTAATTCTAGCTAATTAATTGGAATAAGAGCATGTAATGTTTTCAAAATCGGATATCACAGTTAGTAGAGGCCGGTCTTCGGACTGGGCGAAAGGGGGTGCTCATAGCTGACCTTCCCCGATCGTACCCAAGCTCCCGAGCCAAGACAACTTTCTCTTGTGTCTTAAGCATCGTTGTAATGACCTAAGCGTTTCATAAAAACCCTTTTCGAACACTGCGGTGATAAAAACGAAGAGGAGGGAATTCCTCGGGTTTTTGCAAAACTTTGATCATTTTGAGGAAAAGAGGGGCATGCTAAGCTCTTAATGAATGAAATCATACTTGTCAGCGTGAGTCCTGAGAAGGACCCTGGCCTGATGCAGACCGGTTCCACACTATCTTCAGCACGAGCGATGTGTAGCTTTCTTAAAAAAAATTAAAAAAAAAAAAACAAAACGTTTTGTGCGGTCCTGTGAAGACTTGTGTGGAATCACTCTTGAGATTGTGTAGCCTAGGATCGCTCTCAGCCTCAAGACTCAACCCCTTTTTGTTTCCGAACCTCGAACTCATTCAGAACGTTCAGCGGTCAATTATCAGAAGAGGCTAGTGTGGCCAGATTTGAAGCAGCCCTCGAGCAAGAGGCATCAAAGTCAGATCAAGAAGATCAGATCCCACCAAGCAAGGCTTGTGAAGCAGCCGTGATGGACTCTTCTGCAAATCAACCCAACAGTCACCCTCCTGGATACGGAGAGGCTTCGATCTCAAAACCATTTGGCATGGGCTTGCTACACTTTTTACCCTTTGAGAGGCTCGCTGGGCCGAAAACCCGGAAGGGCGACCTAGGCAAAAGTTAGAGCAAAGGAAAAATACAAAATGCAAAAAAAAAAGAAAGAAAAAAGAGATAAAGAAAAGAGAAAAAACAACGAAAAAAGAAGAAGAAAAAGAGCAAAAGAAAAATGCAAGAATAAAAAAAAAAAGAAGAAAAGAAAAGAAAAGAAAAAGAAAAGGAAAAAGAAAAACATAGCTCGCAAGGTCGAAAACCCGCATTGGGCGCCTTGGAAAAAGTTAGAGCCTAAACAGTGAAGGTTAAAATACCCGAGTGTACCCTAACCGGAACTACGTAAGGCTTGATTCCCATGTTTGGGATACGTAGGCAACTTCATCTTGAAGTCCAGCCCCCAACGCTTCCATAGCGTCTCAGTCCATGTCACGGTTTTGATCACTTTTGCCTCCTCCGAATCCAATGTCTCGATTGCAGCAACCCGAAATTGCGTGATTAACTTCCTCTTGCAGTCCAAACCACTAATGCCTTCCAGGTGATTGTGTCCATATATTGATTCAGACCGTCCTCGTCTCCTCTCCGCGTCCGAGGGTCCGATCGTCATCAACAAGGACTCGCTTACAGCATGCCGCGGCATCATCCAAACAAGGGGCAACTTTCCGTTGCCATGCATTGCCATAAGTTGCCCTGAGTTGCCATCTAAACCAGGGGCAACTTTCCGTTGCCTTATCCCCCTTTAAGCAAGGGGCAATTTTCCCATTGCCTCCGATCCGAGGTCGCGTATCTCGAGGGTAAGTTCCGTGCTCGCCGAGCATCGGCTGTTTGCAAAAGTAGTTTTTGAAAATTTTTACTAAAGTTGACTATTTTCTCGAAAACTGTCTCATTTTCCAAAATTGGACCATGTTTGGACCCAAAAAGGAGAATTTTCAGTGCTCACAGCCTGACTTGCATGATTTCCAAATCAAAAATTGAATAAGTGTGTTAATCCAACCCTCATTTTTTATCAAAATTGTTTTAGAAAACAAAAAATGGTCAAAATGATGAACTAGGGGCACGATTGAGTCAGGTCTTCTGTTTTTCCCCCGCTAGCGTCCTTGCCAAGAGGGCACTCTATTCACCAGAAGAAATAGCCGTGAGCTCCCGGTGTCAGGTGTGAATCCACGACTTTCTATTCATCTATCAATGACCCAGGGGAGGGATTGACAAAAAAGAGAGAATAAAGAATAGAGAGCAGTAAGTTGAGAGAAAAGTGAGAAAAGGGTTTTTGACAAAAAAACCGAGCCTGAGGGTCGAGTGATGTGAGTATCACAAATGAGAAAGGGTGGGAAATAATACTCGGAGCAACTGGCTTCTCAAGATTTCAGGTCTTGTTGTAAACACGTCTGTGTGTCGTTTCTTTTGATTTGTCGACCTTAATTTTGGCTTTGAGTCTTTTCCGAGCGTGTCTCGTTATTTCCAGTCGTGTGCCTTTTGTCCCTTTGTTTGAGTCTGTCTCGCAATGTTTGGGGTAGGCTCGATACCCTAGTCGTGAAACTCTTTTTCAAAATCGTTTGTGCTCGGAGTGTTGTGCCATTCTCTACATTTATGCGAGGCAGGAGAAGAAAAGGAAAAATTTGGGACATCCAAGTGTGTTTCAACTTCAACCGTTTCAGCTTTCGTGGTCCGTCTTGTCAGATTGGGCTGTTTGTTCAGGATTTGCTGTGGGCAGAATGAACCAAGCGCTGTGTTATGGGTTGTATGCAGATCAATCCCCAGTAGAGTGGGGGCTGTGTATTTCAGTTCGAGCAGTGATTTGTTTGAGTTGTTTTGCTGCTAATTGGTTGTTATCTGATGATTACAGTACAATTGCTCAATTTTCAGACAACGAGTCAATATCATGCACATTCGAGGTGTAATATGATGCAATGCGGTGCAAAGTATGAAATACGCAAATGTATACATCTTTTAGACAAAAGTTTGTTTCATTTCATATCATCCTTTTCAAGTACACGGTTTTGAAGAAAACAAAAACCTGCCTGCGGCAGTACAAGGTAATCCAACTACCAACAAAAGAAAGAAAAGTACAGAAAGGAGAAAAATAGCAAAAATCTGCGGTAGCATCAGTGGTCTCAGGCCTGAGGGTCTGTCCTCGCCCTCTTCCTGGGCACGAGCCCAGGAGCATCGTCGTCGACACCATCATCTGAATCTGAGCCTGAACCGTCTCCGGTCTCCTCCTCAGATGACTCTGCCTCAGCCTCAGCCTCAGCCTCCGCCTCGGACTCGGACTCATCATCATCGCCAGCAGGAACAGGCGCCCGAGAGCTACTCCCGACATGAGCATGCCCTCCCCTGGTGCGAGGACCTGTAGTGCCTCCTCTCCCTCCTCGAGCAGGAATAGAGGACCCAGCGGGAGCACTCCCTGTAGCAGGCATCGGGAACGGGACCTAAAAAAGGGGGGAGAAAGAAAAACATGAATTGCAGGCGTATCAGTATATTAAGTAAGCCGTGAGCAGCATACCAGTGCAGAATGCAGTGTATGAGTACAGTGTGTGGATGCCGTGAGCAATATACCAGTGCAGAATGCAGTGTATGAGTACAGTGTGTGGATGCCGTGAGCAGTATACCAGTGCAGAATGTTGTATATGAGTACAGTCTGTCAAGTACCGGGACGATTGTATGTCAAGTTTTGTTGTATTGTGCATCATATTGTGTGAACAGTGTATGGTGTGAGGCTGTGGCCAGGAGAACATACCAGGATACCGTAGAAGGCCAGGAGGTCGAAGGTCCGATGTAGCATCCCCATCCAGGAGGCACTCAACTCCAACGCCTGCCGGGTATACTCGGGGGAAGCCTGCAAAAATGTTAGATACATCAGTATTCTGTGGAATATGATATGAAATCAAATGATCAATGCAAGATGCAAAATGTGGCGGTACATACTGGAGGCAAGCCGTGGAATCCAACCAACTCGTGACCAGCCGGAGGAGGGGCGATGGGGATCTGATAAGTCTCCCCACCCGGCCCTCGGCATGCCATCGTGGAGGGAAGTGCTGGCCAACTAACTCCCTGTCCTCTCCGAACTCCACTCCCGCCATGAACTCGGGCCGCCCTCGACGATCCCGCCCCGGCTCCTGTCCCAGCTACCGGTGCCGCTGGCCTCTCCCTCTCAGCTCGTCGACCACTGCTCAAGGGTCGCATGATGTAGGTCTGAATGTACTCGGCGTAGTCGCCCTCGCCTCTGTGACCCTCCTCACTCCAGCCAGCGGTATACTCCTGCAGGTGCTCGAGGGAGAATCCCTCCGTGTGCCTCATATGTGCAGGAGGAGGACCCGGAACTATCTGCTCCGGTAAACCCAGGGTCTGACGCAAGAAACGCTCGCCCAGGTACCAGGCCCGACAGACCGGGCCCTCCAACAGAATCCGGCGGCGGGAAGTCTCTGCCGCGCTCTCATAGTGATCTCTCACCACGGCTGGCAACGGAACCCAAGGACGCCAGGTGATCTGCGGATACAAATGCAGTTTGTTATCTGTCTATTGTCAAAAATGCAGTGTAAAGCAAAGCTTAAATGAACCTTAAAGTGGAACATACCTCCGCGGCAGTGATAGTGTCGAAATAACGGCGGAAGAAGATAAAAGTCTCCCGAGGTCTCCGGGCGCACCTCACATCGAAGCGGTGAGAAAAGGGGACATCTAGTGGGATCTCCACGTCAGGTACTGGGGCAAGCCTGGGAAAGTAGGCGTACACCCACAACTACAGAGCAAATATCAGTCGGCTTATCAGATAAAGCAGAATACAGAATAAAGCAGAAATAACAGAGCCGTGTATTGTGCAGAGTGTACAGTGTGTCCAATGTACAGTCAGTGTAAGGCAGAGTATGTGTGTGCCGAGTGTACAGTATACAACCAGTATAAAGCAGACTACAGTGTGTGCAGTGTACTGAGTACATATAGAAAGCAGAAAAGCAGAAAACATAAATGTAAAAGGGGAAGAAGATATACCTCCCAAGCTCGCCAGTAACCGCCAAGAAGCTGTCCGCTGAGGCGGGAGGAAGAGCTCATATAGCCGTACAGAGTGGCCAAGCCTGCACCCCCCCAGTCGTAATGACCGATCTGCCTAACGTCCACCAGTGCACTCAACAGACATAGAGGCACGGTGTTCGCCCGGTCGGCGAAGAGAGTCGTCCCGAGCAAGAACATAATGAAGCCCCGTGCGTACTGGTCTACCTCCTCCGGGGTCATCTGCGGCTCCTCTGTCAAGGGTGGCTGAACCCTGAACTGGCTCTCGAACCAGGAATATCGAACAAAGCCTGCCCGAGCAAGGGGTGGCTGAATGCCGAGCAGGTACAAATGGGCGGCGTCCCACTCACCCATGTCTGTGTCAAAGGGGATCGGATTACCCCCTACCCCGATGCCAGTAAGCATCGAGAAGTCATAAGGGGTCATCGTCATGTCCCCCGCAGTAGAGAAGTGGAAGGAGTTGGTGGTATCCCACCACCTCTCCACTAAAGCGGCAAGCAAAGGCCTGCAGGTAGTAAGTCGGGAGAGCCCCCTGCAAAAGATACCGAAACCCGCCTCATCAACTATCTGACGGACTGCACCGGGGAGCTCCAGATACCAATCCCGAGCAACGACGTTCCCATACCCACGGATGGTATGGGAGTCTCCCTGTAATCAAAAACAGCAATTGCGAAGCAATATTCAAGATGCAGTGAAGATCAGCGTACAGATATGGTGCATGTGTACACAGTTTTCAGATTCAAGCAGATATCGGGTTACAGTGTGCTAGTAGGTGAACTACAACGTCTGATGTGTCAGCATGTTTGAATGGTTCAGTATAAATACAGCATGCAGCATGTTTTCAGATTCAAACAAGTACCGGGTGCCAGTGTGCATAACAGTGAAATACAGTATGCACCGTGTATTCGGGTGATTCGGGGCTAGTGCAGTGTGTGCGCATGTCAGTCTCAAACAGATATCACTTGTGAGTTTGTCTACAATCAACTACAGTGTACAGTATATCAGAATTAAGCAGTTAGAGAACAGAGGCAACTATGGCAGTTAAATGTTCTACATTGCGGAAAAGTAAACCGGGGAAAGAAAGTTACCTCGGAAGCGCCGAAAGACAGGTGGGAGGTAGGCTCGCGCAGGAGAAGCTCGCGTGCCGCGCCCCTCTCGAAACTCCGGAACTGACGAAGTCCGTCCAGGAGCATCACATGGACTGCAGGCCTGTAGGTCTCTGGGTCGAATGGCCGGATGCGAAGTGGCACGGGATCAACCCCGGGCTCCATCTCGATCTCTGGACGGGGTCCACCCTGCGGAAGGTCATCTGCCATCGGGAAGAGAATGGGAAGATGACCGAAAAATGGAAAACCGGGTAAGAATGTGAAGGGTCAACCAAAAAGTCAACCCCGAGAGGGTCGGGAAAGGCCGGGAAGGTCGAAATGTGAAAAGGCACGGGTATCGAGAAGAGATCGAGGGGAACAAGTCCCAAAAAGGTGAAAATGGCAGAGGATGTGCCGAAATGAAATTTTGATCGGTCGAAAATGTGCGAAACGCGAAGGTATTCGCGAATCGAACGACGAAATCGAGCCTAAAACGTGAGAAAATGCGAGGATCGAGGGCCGAAAATACTCTAGAGAGAAGGGGGAGGAATTTTCGAGCAAGGAGAAGTGAAAAGAATGGGGTTGGAGGCCCTATTTTAAAACACCCGTAGCGAAATACCAAAACTGCCCCGACACAGGAATTTTTTGCCGGTCGGCCACACTCTTTGCCGGTCGGCACAATAGTTTGCCGATGGATTTGTTTTAGTGCCGATGGACGGCCGGTGATGTCCCCTGACTGCCGGTGGGCATCCGGTGCCCTTCCTCAGTGGTTTCCAAGCCTCCTACACCTTTTTTTTTCTGGGTTAAAAGTGTGGTTCAGGGCCTTTGTTGTTCAAAACAGTGCAAAACGGCGCGTTTCCGACGATTAACCGGCCTCCGTTTTTACCTCAGATCGTATCTTCCGCGCGCGGCGCTCAAATTCATGCGAAGATGTATCCTTTTGTATCCTTTTGGTTTTTACAAGGTTCAAAAGTTGCCCCATGTGCGTTGCATATGTTCATCGCACTGATCGGTGCGTTGCATTGCGCCGTCATGCATTATCATGCATTTTATTACAAGCATTTTCACGCGTTGTCATGTACCTCAATACATACATCGCCTCGCACATCATTCGTGTTGTCGTGCATCTCCTTGTTTTGCATTATCATGCATTTCAAAAAGAAGGAACGAACGTTGTCGCGCACTCGAGTTCACTGGCATTGTTTTACATTCCGTGTGGCATGCGTGTCACACTTTGCATCATTTTACATTCCGTGTGGCATGCGTGTCACACTTTGCATCATTTTACATTCCGTGTGGCATGCGTGTCACACTTTGTATCATTTTACATCTCCGTGAGGCACACGTACCTCACCTTGCATCATCTTACATCTCCGTGGGGCACGCGTACCTCACTTGCATCATTTCACATCTCCGTGGGGCACGCGTACCTCACTTGCATCATTTTACATCTCCGTGAGGCACGCGTACCTCACTTGCATCATTTTACATCCTTTGAGGCACGCGTACCTCATTGGCTTCATTTTTGCATCTTCATAAGGCATGCGTGTCTTACTTACATCTCACTTACATTTTGCATTCTGTGTGGCACGTGTGTCACACTTACATCATTTTGCATTCTTATGAGGCATGCGTGTCTCATTTGTTTCACTTACATCATTTTACATTCTTATGAGGCATGCGTGTCTCATTTGTTTCACTTACGTCATTTTGCATTCTTATGAGGCATGCGTGTCTCATTTGTTTCATTAAGCATCGTTTACATCATTTTCCATTCCATGTGGCATGCGTGTCACACTTGTATCATTTCCCATTTTGCATTGGCACGTGTGCCTCATCTTCATCGGCACGTGTGCCTCGTTCTCGTTGGCACGTGTGCCTCCCCATTTTTCATTGGCACGTGTGCCTCGTTTCCATTGGCACGTGTGCCTCATTTTGCATAGGCACGTGTGCCTCCCCATTTTTCATTGGCACGTTTGCCTCATCTTCATTGGCACGTGTGCCTCATCTTCATCGACACGTGTGCCTCGTTCTCGTTGGCACGTGTGCCTCATTTCCATTGGCACGTGTGCCTCGTCTTCATTGGCACGTGTGCCTCATCTTCATCGGCACGTGTGCCTCGTTCTCGTTGGCACGTGTGCCTCCCCATTTTTCATCGGCACGTGTGCCTCATTTTCATCGGCACGTGTGCCTCATTCACATCGGCATGTGTGCCTCCTCATTCGCATTGGCACGTGTGCCTCCTCATTCCCATAGGCACATGTGCCTCCTCATTCTCATTGGCACGTGTGCCCCATTTTCATCGGCACGTGCGCCTCCTCATTTACATCAGCATGCGTGCCTCATTTGCATTGTCTTACATCTTCCCTTTTATACACATTGCGTGCACGTGTGCATTGCTTTACTGATATGTGTTCAAGTTCCTTTATATACACATTGCGTGCACGTGTGCATTGCTTTACTGATATGTGTTCAAGTTCCTTTTTATACACATTGCATTGTATGCGTGCTTTGCTTTACTGATATGTGTTCAAGTTCCTTTTTATACACATTGCATTGTATGCGTGCTTTGCTTTACTGATATGTGTTCAAGTTCCTTTTTATACACATTGCATTGTATGCGTGCTTTTCTTTACTGATATGTGTTCAAGTTCCTTTATATACACATTGCGTGCACGTGTGCATTGCTTTACTGATATGTGTTCAAGTTCCTTTACATACACATTGCGTGCACGTGTGCATTGCTTTACTCACATGTGTTCAAGTTCCTTTATATACACATTGCGTGCACGTGTGCATTGCTTTACTGATATGTGTTCAAGTTCCTTTATATACACATTGCGTGCACGTGTGCATTGCTTTACTGATATGTGTTCAAGTTCCTTTACATACACATTGCATGCATGCGTGCATTGCTTTACTCACATGTGTTCAATCCTACCATTTCTCTATGCATGACTTGCGTTGTCACGTACTTTCGATTGCTTTGTCGTAAATGTTGCTGACAACATTGTACCTGTTAAGTTTGTTTTCTTTTCAGGCACGATATTGTATGTACGGTTCATTTGAGGCCGGTGCAACCGAACGAGCCGCACAGGTATTGTATCCTCCGAGTGAGACGTATTGAGAATTGCATCATTCTCTTACATCCTTTCTGCATTGTAGTGTAGTTTGGTGTATGCTAGCTTATAACTATTGCATGTGTGCTTCGTTACAGCTTTTTTGCATGATCATAAGTTATGCTCGGCTTCTTGCATTGTCTTGCATTTTGCCCCTGCCTTCGGGCGCATACCTTGTTTGTCTTGCATGTTTGTCCAAGTCTTCGGCCTTGTCAAAACTGGGTCGTCTCTGGGCTTTGACATTCACTCCCGTCATTGTTATGACTTCCGAGTTCTGTCAAAGAGGGGCAACTGTAGACACCCCATTTTTGACCGTCCTCAAGACTTGGACGTCACTGTTTGAACACTCGGTGATTATCCATGTTTGTGTTTGTTTGGAGTTCCCGGAGTTCTCGGCTACGCGCCTTGCCTCAGGATCTCCGAACTCGACTGTTTGTGTCTGGTTTTACACCAAACACTTGTGTTTTGCCTTGGAAAGGCAGAGGATTCCTTGTGAGACATCCCCTTGCACCACTGGCAGTGGCTAGAGGCCACTGGCTGGTTTTGTGTTGCCACCGGCAATGTATATTGCCGGTCGGCACTCTTTGTTGCCGGTCGGCACTCTTTTTTGGCAAAATGACATTTTTGCCCAGCCGACTACTGTTCAGTTGCTTTTTGAGATATTTTAAGGCAGCTGTCTTGCATCTTCTTTCCCTCCAGCTTCTTGGTGGCTTAACTTGTAAGTTTGGTTGCCTATAAGAGAACCCTTCCTCCTCTTGGCTCAAGGGTTGAAGAGTTAGACATTTTGGAGAGAAAAAGACCTCAGAGAAGCTCTGGTTTTAGGGTTTGAGTTCTATATCTATCCTATCTCTCTTTTTCTTTCTTGTTTGTACACTAGGTGCTTTAGTCCACATTATTGCACACAAGCACCTAGTGTTTCACCTTCCCTTGGCTACTGAGGTTCCAAGAGGTTGTTCTTGGTGTTCTTGGCCGGATTTGAGCCCAAGGAAGCAACAACATCAACACTTGTGAAGAAGGTCAACAAGGGTGAGAAACTTGCTTTATATACCCCATTCTTGCACTCCATTTTTACCTATCTTCGAACTGTTTTTGTCCTTGGTGTTTAATACAAAAAAGTTCTGTTTTTTAGTCCTCTTGATAGTTTATTAAGGGTGCTTTGTGCTGTGGGGAAGTTTGGCCCCTCTTAGGCCTTGAAAGGCCTCATTTTTGTGCTATTTTGTTGAGCTCCGGGATTTTGGTGTTCGGGTCTCTTCACCACCGAAATCTTGAGGGATTTCAGTGGTGTAGATGATGCCTTGAAGTCCCAAGAAGGAGAGGGCCACCCCCTCTCCTTGTTGTCCTTGAAAAGGACAAATTTTGGCCTCTTGAGGAAGCCTTTGTTGGTGTGTGTGTTGAGTATGTCTAGGCTGCATTCTATGTTTATTATGCCATGATATAACATTGCTAAGAGTTGGTTTTGGTCCCTTATGCATGCTTAGCATAGTTGCCATGTAATGCCTTGTGATCCCTTAACATGTCTTAGGTTGTGTGCCTTTGTTTCTAGCATGTCTTAGGCTTACATTTGTGAAGCTTGTATGCTTATTTTGCCATGAATGAGGTCTGTCCATAGTTATTTTGGTCGATCCTAGCTTGCATTGTATAGCCTCTTTGCATGTTTGGCTTGTTGGCCTTAAGTGCATAAATGTGTAGCATGCCTTGTTTGCGTTATTTTCAATGGTTTGGAACCATTTAGCATGCAATTTCAGTCCCTTAGAAATGCTTGTTTAATTGCCTTGCATGCCTCTTTGAAGCTTTGAATGCATATGTTGTATGCCTCATGCCTTGACCTTTGTGTATGCCTTGCTCTAGAGCCACTTAGATGCCATCTAGGAGGTCCCATTTGTATGGTCTAAGGCTGCCTTAGACCTGTTTTAAGCCTTCTTGGCCTTGTGAGGCTTGGTTGGCTTAGCCATGGTTTAGGTCTCCTTTGGCTTGCCTTGGATGCTTGGGCCATTTGTTGCATGCTTAGTCTATTTTGTTGCTTGGTTTGGCACCATGTTTTGCATAATTTTCGGAGCTTTCTATGTATGCTAATTGTCCATGTTTAGCTTCCTTTAAGTGTGCTTAAAGCTTGCTCACTTGATGCTTAAGTTGGTACCCTAACATGTGCATGTGTGCATGCGTGATTAGCCTTCATTTTTGGGCACTTTGGCCACTGATTTTAGGCCTATTTAGAGTTGCCTAAGTCATGTTTAAGACCATCATTTGCTTGCTTGCATGCTTACCTCATGTTTGCTTGTATGCTTTGCATAAGTACATGGCATTGTTCATATTGCATGATAGCTAACATGACTAGGTTGCATTGCATCAACATGCATTCCTTGTCCCTTGATTTGGTGATAGGGATTGGGATTTTGGTTTGTTTGGTTTGCATGCATTTGAGATTGAAAGTGCACATTTGATCCTTTGGGCCATCATGCATGGGAATGCGTGATTGGTGGCCCGAGAATCGAGGCACATGCCCCTTTGAGTAACAAACATGATAAGGAGTGTGTTTGGTGCATACACTGCTTGAATAACGTTGCCATGCAAGATTTTGCCCTCTGCTGCTGTGAGTTGCAGGTTCTGCAGACATTCAGTGCCGATCGGCAACATTTAGTGCCGGCCGGCATTAAATTATCAGCCGATGAGTTCATTTTGTGCCGGTGGCCACATACTTCAGCCGGTGGTGTTTCCCCTCAGCCGGTGGTATCCCCCAGTGCCTTGAGAAGTAGTTCTGAGACTTTGGCAGTTTTCAGAAAGGCAGAGCAGGGAAAACAGAGGCAGTCTAGGCATGGCAGTGCGATTCCGAGCAAGTCCCGAGTGTGCGCTGCATCTGGCCCTCTTCCCGAGGCGGTTTATTGTTTTAATTAAATTAGTTAATTCGTTTAATTAATTTATTGGGTTTGTAATATTTAATTAGCTTGCGTAGTTAATTATTTGTATTATTCTTTCGGTCCCCCCGAGCGAGGGTAAATCTGTAACAAGTGTGGGTGAGTGGTGTGTAAGTCTTCCAACCCCCACTTCTTTCTTCCCTTTTATTTACCTGCTTTTAATGGTTAGTATTAGGGCACGTTTATTTTTAGCATACCTTATGCTATGCATGCGTGCATCCATGCATTTGTTGACATGCATCGGGCTCGGTACATCATACAAACTGCATTGTATTTTCAATTCCAAATTGAATATGTGCATCGAATAAAGTGCATTTCACATGCCATCTTTAGGGTTAGCCGAGCCTACTCTAAATTGCATCTTCGCCTGTGTTGCCTTAGCCATTTAACATGAACTAGGTCATGCATGTCTGCTAACTAGTTTCTTGTTTTGGCACGGAGTACGATGTAAGTATTTATGCTTTAGCATATCGCATGCGTGTGGATGTTAACATAACAGCATGCTTACCATGCGGCTAAGTGCTTATATGAGATAAACTGTTTGAATGCCTGTGGGTGGAGGTTGGATTGCTTGAGTTGGGAAGACTCATTGAAATCCGTGTTTTAGCCTACTTGCGAGTAGCAAATTCCAAAGCATTTTCAAAACGAACGGATATGCATTGTTTGTTTCCAAATTAGGCGATCTAGTCTATACTTGTTTGCTGTGCGCATAACATAGTAATTCTAGCTAATTAATTGGAATAAGAGCATGTAATGTTTTCAAAATCGGATATCACGGTTAGTAGAGGCCGGTCTTCGGACCGGGCGAAAGGGGGTGCTCATAGCTGACCTTCCCCGATCGTACCCAAGCTCCCGAGCCAAGACAACTTTCTCTTGTGTCTTAAGCATCGTTGTAATGACCTAAGCGTTTCATAAAAACCCTTTTCGAACACTGCGGTGATAAAAACGGAGAGGAGGGAATTCCTCGGGTTTTTGCAAAACTTTGATCATTTTGAGGAAAAGAGGGGCATGCTAAGCTCTTAATGAATGAAATCATACTTGTCAGCGTGAGTCCTGAGAAGGACCCTGGCCTGATCCAGACCGGTTCCACACTATCTTCAGCGCGAGCGATGTGTAGCTTTCTTAAAAAAAATTAAAAAAAAAAAAACAAAACGTTTTGTGCGGTCCTGTGAAGACTTGTGTGGAATCACTCTTGAGATTGTGCAGCCTAGGATCGCTCTCAGCCTCAAGACTCAACCCTTTTTTGTTTCCGAACCTCGAACTCATTCAGAACGTTCAGCGGTCAATTATCAGAAGAGGCTAGTGTGGCCAGATTTGAAGCAGCCCTCGAGCAAGAGGCATCAAAGTCAGATCAAGAAGATCAGATCCCACCAAGCAAGGCTTGTGAAGCAGCCGTGATGGACTCTTCTGCAAATCAACCCAACAGTCACCCTCCTAGATACGGAGAGGCTTCGATCTCAAAACCATTTGGCATGGGCTTGCTACACTTTTTACCCTTTGAGAGGCTCGCTGGGCCGAAAACCCGGAAGGGCGACCCAGGCAAAAGTTAGAGCAAAGGAAAAATACAAAATGCAAAAAAGAAAGAAAGAAAAAAGAGATAAAGAAAAGAGAAAAAACAACGAAAAAAGAAGAAGAAAAAGAGCAAAAGAAAAATGCAAGAATAAAAAAAAAAAAAGAAGAAAAGAAAAGAAAAGAAAAAGAAAAAGAAAAAGAAAAAGAAAAACATAGCTCGCAAGGTCGAAAACCCGCATTGGGCGCCTTGGAAAAAGTTAGAGCCTAAACAGTGAAGGTTAAAATACCCGAGTGTACCCTAACCGGAACTACGTAAGGCTTGATTCCCATGTTTGGGATACGTAGGCAACTTCATCTTGAAGTCCAGCCCCCAACGCTTCCATAGCGTCTCAGTCCATGTCACGATTTTGATCACTTTTGCCTCCTCCGAATCCAATGTCTCGATTGCAGCAACCCGAAATTGCGTGATTAACTTCCTCTTGAAGTCCAAACCACTAATGCCTTCCAGGTGATTGTGTCCATATATTGATTCAGACCGTCCTCGTCTCCTCTCCGCGTCCGAGGGTCCGATCGTCATCAACAAGGACTTGCTTACAGCATGCCGCGGCATCATCCAAACAAGGGGCAACTTTCCGTTGCCATGCATTGCCATAAGTTGCCCTGAGTTGCCATCTAAACCAGGGGCAACTTTCCGTTGCCTTATCCCCCTTTAAGCAAGGGGCAATTTTCCCATTGCCTCCGATCCGAGGTCGCGTATCTCGAGGGTAAGTTCCGTGCTCGCCGAGCATCGGCTGTTTGCAAAAGTAGTTTTTGAAAATTTTTACTAAAGTTGACTATTTTCTCGAAAACTGTCTCATTTTCCAAAATTGGACCATGTTTGGACCCAAAAAGGAGAATTTTCAGTGCTCCCAGCCTGACTTGCATGATTTCCAAATCAAAAATCGAATAAGTGTATTAATCCAACCCTCATTTTTTTATCAAAACTGTTTTAGAAAACAAAAAATGGTCAAAATGATGAACTAGGGGCACGATTGAGTCAGGTCTTCTATTTTTCCCCCGCTAGCGTCCTTGCCAAGAGGGCACTCTATTCACCAGAAGAAATAGCCGTGAGCTCCCGGTGTCGGGTGTGAATCCACGACTTTCTATTCATCTATCAATGACCCAAGGGAGGGATTGAAAAAAAAGAGAGAATAAAGAATAGAGAGCAGTAAGTTGAGAGAAAAGTGAGAAAAGGGTTTTTGACAAAAAAACCGAGCCTGAGGGTCGAGTGATGTGAGTATCACAAATGAGAAAGGGTGGGAAATAATACTCGGAGCAACTGGCTTCTCAAGATTTCAGGTCTTGTTGTAAACACGTCTGTGTGTCGTTTCTTTTGATTTGTCGACCTTAATTTTGGCTTTGAGTCTTTTCCGAGCGTGTCTCGTTATTTCCGGTCGTGTGCCTTTTGTCCCTTTGTTTGAGTCTGTCTCGCAATGTTTGGGGTAGGCTCGATACCCTGGTCGTGAAACTCTTTTTCAAAATCGTTTGTGCTCGGAGTGTTGTGCCATTCTCTACATTTATGCGAGGCAGGAGAAGAAAAGGAAAAATTTGGGACATCCAAGTGTGTTTCAACTTCAACCGTTTCAGCTTTCGTGGTCCGTCTTGTCAGATTGGGCTGTTTGTTCAGGATTTGCTGTAAGCAGAATGAACCAAGCGCTGTGTTATGGGTTGTATGCAGATCAATCCCCAGTAGAGTGGGGGCTGTGTATTTCAGTTCGAGCAGTGATTTGTTTGAGTTGTTTTGCTGCTAATTGGTTGTTATCTGATGATTACAGTACAATTGCTCAATTTTCAGACAACGAGTCCATATCATGCACATTCGAGGTGTAATATGATGCAATGCGGTGCAAAGTATGAAATACGCAAATGTATACATCTTTTAGACAAAAGTTTGTTTCATTTCATATCATCCTTTTCAAGTACACGGTTTTGAAGAAAACAAAAACCTGCCTGCGGCAGTACAAGGTAATCCAACTACCAACAAAAGAAAGAAAAGTACAGAAAGGAGAAAAATAGCAAAAATCTGCGGTAGCATCAGTGGTCTCAGGCCTGAGGGTCTGTCCTCGCCCTCTTCCTGGGCACGAGCCCAGGAGCATCGTCGTCGGCACCATCATCTGAATCCGAGCCTGAACCGTCTCCGGTCTCCTCCTCAGATGACTCTGCCTCAGCCTCTGCCTCTGCCTCCGCCTCGGACTCGGACTCATCATCATCGCCAGCAGGAACAGGCGCCCGAGAGCTACTCCCGACATGAGCATGCCCTCCCCTGGTGCGAGGACCTGTAGTGCCTCCTCTCCCTCCTCGAGCAGGAATAGAGGACCCAGCGGGAGCACTCCCTGTAGCAGGCATCGGGAACGGGACCTAAAAAAGGGGGGAGAAAGAAAAACATGAATTGCAGGCGTATCAGTATACTAAGTAAGCCGTGAGCAGCATACCAGTGCAGAATGCAGTGTATGAGTACAGTGTGTGGATGCCGTGAGCAATATACCAGTGCAGAATGTAGTGTATGAGTACAGTGTGTGGATGCCGTGAGCAGTATACCAGTGCAGAATGTTGTATATGAGTACGGTCTGTCAAGTACCGGGACGATTGTATGTCAAGTTTTGTTGTATTGTGCATCATATTGTGTGAACAGTGTATGGTGTGAGGCTGTGGCCAGGAGAACATACCAGGATACCGTAGAAGGCCAGGAGGTCGAAGGTCCGATGTAGCATCCCCATCAAGGAGGCACTCAACTCCAACGCCTGCCGGGTATACTTGGGGGAAGCCTGCAAAAATGTTAGATACATCAGTATTCTGTGGAATATGATATGAAATCAAATGATCAATGCAAGATGCAAAATGTGGCGGTACATACCGGAGGCAAGCCGTGGAATCCAACCAACTCGTGACCAGCCGGAGGAGGGGCGATGGGGATCTGATAAGTCTCCCCACCCGGCCCTCGGCATGCCATCGTGGAGGGAAGTGCTGGCCAACTAACTCCCTGTCCTCTCCGAACTCCACTCCCGCCATGAACTCGGGCCGCCCTCGACGATCCCGCCCCGGCTCCTGTCCCAGCTACCGGTGCCGCTGGCCTCTCCCTCTCAGCTCGTCGACCACTGCTCAAGGGTCGCATGATGTAGGTCTGAATGTACTCGGCGTAGTCGCCCTCGCCTCTGTGACCCTCCTCACTCCAGCCAGCGGTATACTCCTGCAGGTGCTCGAGGGAGAATCCCTCCGTGTGCCTCATATGTGCAGGAGGAGGACCCGGAACTATCTGCTCCGGTAAACCCAGGGTCTGACGCAAGAAAGGCTCGCCCAGGTACCAGGCCCGACAGACCGGGCCCTCCAACAGAATCCGACGGCGGGAAGTCTCTGCCGCGCTCTCATAGTGATCTCTCACCACGGCTGGCAACGGAACCCAAGGCCGCCAGGTGATCTGCGGATACAAATGCAGTTTGTTATCTGTCTATTGTCAAAAATGCAGTGTAAAGCAAAGCTTAAATGAACCTTAAAGTGGAACATACCTCCACGGCAGTGATAGTGTCGAAATATCGGCGGAAGAAGATAAAAGTCTCCCGAGGTCTCCGGGCGCACCTCACATCGAAGCGGTGAGAAAAGGGGACATCTAGTGGGATCTCCACGTCAGGTACTGGGGCAAGCCTGGGAAAGTAGGCGTACACCCACAACTACAGAGCAAATATCAGTAGGCTTATCAGATAAAGCAGAATACAGAATAAAGCAGAAATAACAGAGCCGTGTATTGTGCAGAGTGTACAGTGTGTCCAATGTACAGTCAGTGTAAGGCAGAGTATGTGTGTGCCGAGTGTACAATATACAGCCAGTATAAAGCAGACTACAGTGTGTGCAGTGTACTGAGTACATATAGAAAGCAGAAAAGCAGAAAACAGAAATGTAAAAGGGGAAGAAGATATACCTCCCAAGCTCGCCAGTAACCACCAAGAAGCTGTCCGCTGAGGCGGGAGGAAGAGCTCATATAGCCGTACAGAGTGGCCAAGCCTGCACCCCCCCAGTCGTAATGACCGATCTGCCTAACGTCCACCAGTGCACTCAACAGACATAGAGGCACGGTGTTCGCCCGGTCGGCGAAGAGAGTCGTCCCGAGCAAGAACATAATGAAGCCCCGTGCGTACTGGTCTACCTCCTCCGGGGTCATCTACGGCTCCTCTGTCAAGGGTGGCTGAACCCTGAACTGGCTCTCGAACCAGGAATATCGAACAAAGCCTGCCCGAGCAAGTGGTGGCTGAGTGCCGAGCAGGTACAAATGGGCGGCGTCCCACTCACCCATGTCTGTGTCAAAGGGGATCGGATCACCCCCTACCCCGATGCCAGTAAGCATCGAGAAGTCATAAGGGGTCATCGTCATGTCCCCCGCAGTAGAGAAGTGGAAGGAGTTGGTGGTATCCCACCACCTCTCCACTAAAGCGGCAAGCAAAGGCCTGCAGGTAGTAAGTCGGGAGAGCCCCCTGCAAAAGATGCCGAAACCCGCCTCATCAACGATCTGACGGACTGCACCGGGGAGCTCCAGATACCAATCCCGAGCAACGACGTTCCCATACCCACGGATGGTATGGGAGTCTCCCTGTAATCAAAAACAGCAATTGCGAAGCAATATTCAAGATGCAGTGAAGATCAGCGTACAGATATGGTGCATGTGTGCACAGTTTTCAGATTCAAGCAGATATCGGGTTACAGTGTGCTAGTAGGTGAACTACAACGTCTGATGTGTCAGCATGTTTGAATGGTTCAGTATAAATACAGCATGCAACATGTTTTCAGATTCAAACAAGTACCGGGTGCCAGTGTGCATAACAGTGAAATACAGTATGCACCATGTATTCGGGTGATTCGGGGCTAGTGCAGTGTGTGCGCATGTCAGTCTCAAACAGATATCAGTTGTGAGTTTGTCTACAATCAACTACAGTGTACAGTATATCAGAATTAAGCAGTTAGAGAACAGAGGCAACTATGGCAGTTAAATGTTCTACATTGCGGAAAAGTAAACCGGGGAAAGAAAGTTACCTCGGAAGCACCGAAAGACAGGTGGGAGGTAGGCTCGCGCAGGAGAAGCTTGCGTGCCGCGCCCCTCTCGAAACTCCGGAACTAACGAAGTCCGTCCGGGAGCATCACATGGACTGCAGGCCTGTAGGTCTCTAGGTCGAATGGCCGGATGCGAAGTGGCACGGGATCAACCCCGGGCTCCATCTCGATCTCTGGACGGGGTCCACCCTGCGGAAGGTCGTCTGCCATCGGGAAGAGAATGGGAAGATGACCGAAAAATGGAAAACTGGGTAAGAATGTGAAGGGTCAACCAAAAAGTCAACCCCGAGAGGGTCGGGAAAGGCCGGGAAGGTCGAAATGTGAAAAGTCACGGGTATCGAGAAGAGATCGAGGGGAACAAGTCCCAAAAAGGTGAAAATGGCAGAGGATGTGCCGAAATGAAATTTTGATCGGTCGAAAATGTGCGAAACGCGAAGGTATTCGCGAATCGAACGACGAAATCGAGCCTAAAACGTGAGAAAATGCGAGGATCGAGGGTTGAAAATACTCTAGAGAGAAGGGGGAGGAATTTTCGAGCAAGGAGAAGTGAAAAGAATAGGGTTGGAGGCCCTATTTTAAAACACCCGTAGCAAAATACCAAAACTGCCCCGACACAGGAATTTTTTGCCGGTCGGCCACACTCTTTGCCGGTCGGCACAATAGTTTGCCGATGGATTTGTTTTAGTGCCGATGGACGGCCGATGATGTCCCCTGACTGCCGGTGGGCATCCGGTGCCCTTCCTCAGTGGTTTCCAAGCCTCCTACACCTTTTTTTTTCTGGGTTAAAAGTGTGGTTCAGGGCCTTTGTTGTTCAAAACAGTACAAAACGGCGCGTTTCCGACGATTAACCGGCCTCCGTTTTGACCTCAGATCGTATCTTCCGCGCGCGGCGCTCAAATTCATGCGAAGATGTATCCTTTTGTATCCTTTTGGTTTTTACAAGGTTCAAAAGTTGCCCCATGTGCGTTGCATATGTTCATCGCACTGATCGGTGCGTTGCATTGCGCCGTCATGCATTATCATGCATTTTATTACAAGCGTTTTCACGCGTTGTCATGTACCTCAATACATACATCGCCTCGCACATCATTCGTGTTGTCGTGCATCTCCTTGTTTTGCATTATCATGCATTTCAAAAAGAAGGAACGAGCGTTGTCGCGCACTCGAGTTCACTGGCATTGTTTTACATTCCGTGTGGCATGCGTGTCACACTTTGCATCATTTTACATTCCGTGTGGCATGCGTGTCACACTTTGCATCATTTTACATTCCGTGTGGCATGCGTGTCACACTTTGTATCATTTTACATCTCCGTGAGGCACGCGTACCTCACCTTGCATCATCTTACATCTCTGTGGGGCACGCGTACCTCACTTGCATCATTTCACATCTCCGTGGGGCACGCGTACCTCACTTGCATCATTTTACATCTCCGTGAGGCACGCGTACCTCACTTGCATCATTTTACATCCTTTGAGGCACGCGTACCTCATTGGCTTCATTTTTGCATCTTCATAAGGCATGCGTGTCTTACTTACATCTCACTTACATTTTGCATTCTGTGTGGCACGTGTGTCACACTTACATCATTTTGCATTCTTATGAGGCATGCGTGTCTCATTTGTTTCACTTCCATCATTTTACATTCTTATGAGGCATGCGTGTCTCATTTGTTTCACTTATGTCATTTTGCATTCTTATGAGGCATGCGTGTCTCATTTGTTTCATTAAGCATCGTTTACATCATTTTCCATTCCATGTGGCATGCGTGTCACACTTGTATCATTTCCCATTTTGCATTGGCACGTGTGCCTCATCTTCATCGGCACGTGTGCCTCGTTCTCGTTGGCACGTGTGCCTCGTTCTCGTTGGCACGTGTGCCTCCCCATTTTTCATTGGCACGTGTGCCTCGTTTCCATTGGCACGTGTGCCTCATTTTGCATAGGCACGTGTGCCTCCCCATTTTTCATTGGCACGTTTGCCTCATCTTCATTGGCACGTGTGCCTCATCTTCATCGACACGTGTGCCTCGTTCTCGTTGGCACGTGTGCCTCCCCATTTTTCATTGGCACGTGTGCCTCATCTTCATCGGCACGTGTGCCTCGTTTCCATTGGCACGTGTGCCTCGTCTTCATTGGCACGTGTGCCTCATCTTCATCGGCACGTGTGGCTCGTTCTCGTTGGCACGTGTGCCTCCTCATTCGCATTGGCACGTGTGCCTCCTCATTCCCATAGGCACATGTGCCTCCTCATTCTCATTGGCACGTGTACCCCATTTTCATCGGCACGTGCGCCTCCTCATTTACATCAGCATGCGTGCCTCATTTGCATTGTCTTACATCTTCCCTTTTATACACATTGCGTGCACGTGTGCATTGATTTACTGATATGTGTTCAAGTTCCTTTATATACACATTGCGTGCACGTGTGCATTGCTTTACTGATATGTGTTCAAGTTCCTTTTTATACACATTGCATTGTATGCGTGCTTTGCTTTACTGATATGTGTTCAAGTTCCTTTTTATACACATTGCATTGTATGCGTGCTTTGCTTTACTGATATGTGTTCAAGTTCCTTTTTATACACATTGCATTGTATGCGTGCTTTTCTTTACTGATATGTGTTCAAGTTCCTTTATATACACATTGCGTGCACGTGTGCATTGCTTTACTGATATGTGTTCAAGTTCCTTTACATACACATTGCGTGCACGTGTGCATTGCTTTACTCACATGTGTTCAAGTTCCTTTATATACACATTGCGTGCACGTGTGCATTGCTTTACTGATATGTGTTCAAGTTCCTTTATATACACATTGCGTGCACGTGTGCATTGCTTTACTGATATGTGTTCAAGTTCCTTTACATACACATTGCGTGCATGCGTGCATTGCTTTACTCACATGTGTTCAATCCTACCATTTCTCTATGCATGACTTGCGTTGTCACGTACTTTCGATTGCTTTGTCGTAAATGTTGCTGACAACATTGTACCTGTTAAGTTTGTTTTCTTTTGAGGCACGATATTGTATGTACGGTTCATTTGAGGCCGGTGCAACCGAACGAGCCGCACAGGTATTGTATCCTCCGAGTGAGACGTATTGAGAATTGCATAATTCTCTTACATCCTTTCTGCATTGTAGTGTAGTTTGGTGTATGCTAGCTTATAACTATTGCATGTGTGCTTCGTTACAGCTTTTTTGCATGATCATAAGTTATGCTCGGCTTCTTGCATTGTCTTGCATTTTGCCCCTGCCTTCGGGCGCATACCTTGTTTGTCTTGCATGTTTGTCCAAGTCTTCGGCCTTGTCAAAACTGGGTCGTCTCTGGGCTTTGACATTCACTCCCGTCGTTGTTATGACTTCCGAGTTCTGTCAAAGAGGGGCAACTGTAGACACCCCATTTTTGACCGTCCTCAAGACTTGGACGTCACTGTTTGAACACTCGGTGATTATCCATGTTTGTGTTTGTTTGGAGTTCCCGGAGTTCTCGGCTACGCGCCTTGCCTCAGGATCTCCGAACTCGACTGTTTGTGTCTGGTTTTACACCAAACACTTGTGTTTTGCCTTGGAAAGGCAGAGGATTCCTTGTGAGACATCCCCTTGCACCACTGGCAGTGGCTAGAGGCCACCGGCTGGTTTTGTGTTGCCACCGGCAATGTATATTGCCGGTCGGCACTCTTTGTTGCCGGTCGGCACTCTTTTTTGGCAAAATGACATTTTTGCCCAGCCGACTACTGTTCAGTTGCTTTTTGAGATATTTTAAGGCAGCTGTCTTGCATCTTCTTTCCCTCCAGCTTCTTGGTGGCTTAACTTGTAAGTTTGGTTGCCTATAAGAGAACCCTTCCTCCTCTTGGCTCAAGGGTTGAAGAGTTAGACATTTTGGAGAGAAAAAGACCTCAGAGAAGCTCTGGTTTTAGGGTTTGAGTTCTATATCTATCCTATCTCTCTTTTTCTTTCTTGTTTGTACACTAGGTGCTTTAGTCCACATTATTGCACACAAGCACCTAGTGTTTCACCTTCCCTTGGCTACTGAGGTTCCAAGAGGTTGTTCTTGGTGTTCTTGGCCGGATTTGAGCCCAAGGAAGCAACAACATCAACACTTGTGAAGAAGGTCAACAAGGGTGAGAAACTTGCTTTATATACCCCATTCTTGCACTCCATTTTTACCTATCTTTGAACTGTTTTTGTGCTTGGTGTTTAATACAAAAAAGTTCTGTTTTTTAGTCCTCTTGATAGTTTATTAAGGGTGCTTTGTGCTGTGGGGAAGTTTGGCCCCTCTTAGGCCTTGAAAGGCCTCATTTTTGTGCTATTTTGTTGAGCTCCGGGATTTTGGTGTTCGGGTCTCTTCACCACCGAAATCTTGAGGGATTTCAGTGGTGTAGATGATGCCTTGAAGTCCCAAGAAGGAGAGGGCCACCCCCTCTCCTTGTTGTCCTTGAAAAGGACAAATTTTGGCCTCTTAAGGAAGCCTTTGTTGGTGTGTGTGTTGAGTATGTCTAGGCTGCATTCTATGTTTATTATGCCATGATATAACATTGCTAAGAGTTGGTTTTGGTCCCTTATGCATGCTTAGCATAGTTGCCATGTACTGCCTTGTGATCCCTTAACATGTCTTAGGTTGTGTGCCTTTGTTTCTAGCATGTCTTAGGCTTACATTTGTGAAGCTTGTATGCTTATTTTGCCATGAATGAGGTCTGTCCATAGTTATTTTGGTCGATCCTAGCTTGCATTGTATAGCCTCTTTGCATGTTTGGCTTGTTGGCCTTAAGTGCATAAATGTGTAGCATGCCTTGTTTGCGTTATTTTCAATGGTTTGGAACCATTTAGCATGCAATTTCAGTCCCTTAGACATGCTTGTTTAATTGCCTTGCATGCCTCTTTGAAGCTTTGAATGCATATGTTGTATGCCTCATGCCTTGACCTTTGTGTATGCCTTGCTCTAGAGCCACTTAGATGCCATCTAGGAGGTCCCATTTGTATGGTCTAAGGCTGCCTTAGACCTGTTTTAAACCTTCTTGGCCTTGTGAGGCTTGGTTGGCTTAGCCATGGTTTAGGTCTCCTTTGGCTTGCCTTGGATGCTTGGGCCATTTGTTGCATGCTTAGTCTATTTTGTTGCTTGGTTTGGCACCATGTTTTGCATAATTTTCGGAGCTTTCTATGTATGCTAATTGTCCATGTTTAGCTTCCTTTAAGTGTGCTTAAAGCTTGCTCACTTGATGCTTAAGTTGGTACCCTAACATGTGCATGTGTGCATGCGTGATTAGCCTTCATTTTTGGGCACTTTGGCCACTGATTTTAGGCTTATTTAGAGTTGCCTAAGTCATGTTTAAGACCATCATTTGCTTGCTTGCATGCTTACCTCATGTTTGCTTGTATGCTTTGCATAAGTACATGGCATTGTTCATATTGCATGATAGCTAACATGACTAGGTTGCATTGCATCAACATGCATTCCTTGTCCCTTGATTTGGTGATAGGGATTGGGATTTTGGTTTGTTTGGTTTGCATGCATTTGAGATTGAAAGTGCACATTTGATCCTTTGGGCCATCATGCATGGGAATGCGTGATTGGTGGCCCGAGAATCGAGGCACATGCCCCTTTGAGTCACAAACATGATAAGGAGTGTGTTTGGTGCATACACTGCTTGAATAACGTTGCCATGCAAGATTTTTCCCTCTGCTGCTGTGAGTTGCAGGTTCTGCAGACATTCAGTGCCGATCGGCAACATTTAGTGCCGGCCGACATTAAATTATCAGCCGATGAGTTCATTTTGTGCCGGTGGCCACATACTTCAGCCGGTGGTGTTTCCCCTCAGCCGGTGGTATCCCCCAGTGCCTTGAGAAGTAGTTCTGAGACTTTGGCAGTTTTCAGAAAGGCAGAGCAGGGAAAACAGAGGCAGTCTAGGCATGGCAGTGCGATTCCGAGCAAGTCCCGAGCGTGCGCTGCATCTGGCCCTCTTCCCGAGGCGGTTTATTGTTTTAATTAAATTAGTTAATTCGTTTAATTAATTTATTGGGTTTGTAATATTTAATTAGCTTGCATAGTTAATTATTTGTATTATTCTTTCGGTCCCCCCGAGCGAGGGTAAATCTGTAACAAGTGTGGGTGAGTGGTGTGTAAGTCTTCCAACCCCCACTTCTTTCTTCCCTTTTATTTACCTGCTTTTAATGGTTAGTATTAGGGCACGTTTATTTTTAGCATACCTTATGCTATGCATGCGTGCATCCATGCATTTGTTGACATGCATCGGGCTCGGTACATCATACAAACTGCATTGTATTTTCAATTCCAAATTGAATATGTGCATCGAATAAAGTGCATTTCACATGCCATCTTTAGGGTTAGCCGAGCCTACTCTAAATCGCATCTTCGCCTATGTTGCCTTAGCCATTTAACATGAACTAGATCATGCATGTCTGCTAACTAGTTTCTTGTTTTGGCACGGAGTACGATGTAAGTATTTATGCTTTAGCATATCGCATGCGTGTGGATGTTAACATAACAACATGCTTACCATGCGGTTAAGTGCTTATATGAGATAAACTGTTTGAATGCCTGTGGGTGGAGGTTGGATTGCTTGAGTTGGGAAGACTCATTGAAATCCGTGTTTTAGCCTACTTGCGAGTAGCAAATTCCAAAGCATTTTCAAAACGAACGGATATGCATTGTTTGTTTCCAAATTAGGCGATCTAGTCTATACTTGTTTGCTGTGCGCATAACATAGTAATTCTAGCTAATTAATTGGAATAAGAGCATTTAATGTTTTCAAAATCGGATATCACGGTTAGTAGAGGCCGGTCTTCGGACCGGGCGAAAGGGGGTGCTCATAGCTGACCTTCCCCGATCGTACCCAAGCTCCCGAGCCAAGACAACTTTGGTGATGACGGACATGTGGCCTTCGGCACCGAGTCAGGGTTTCCTAAATTTCCCATTTTAAAAATATTTAGGTGGCGACTCTGTAATCTGGCAAAGCAGTCAATGTTTGGCACTACTTTTCAAAAAATCTATTTTTCTTCAAAACGATTTGCCAGAGTTGGACTCTTTGGTTCAGATTTAGAACCGCAACAAACAAAAAGGGAGTCCGAACTGTAGCACCGAGGTCCCCCGCGGGCGCGTCTACAGGCGCTCCGAATCCAGAGGCTTATTCGGCCCATGCATCACGTGTACGGATGGGGCTCCGAATTCGGAGGCTTTTTGATCTTGGCCAATCGTGATATCCACGAAGGGCGCTCCGAATTCAGACTCTTTATTCGGCCCAAACGTGACCTTCACGGATGGGGCTCCGAATTCGAAGGCTTTTTGATCTTGGCCAATCGTCATATCCACGAAGGGCGCTCCGAATCCAGGGACTTATTTGGTCCACGCGTGACCTGCATGGATGGGGCTTCGAATCCAGAGGCTTTTGGATCTTGGGCAATCTTGATATCCACGAAGGGCACTCCGAATCCGGAGGCTTATTCGGCCCATGCATGACTTGCACGGATGGGGCTCCGAATTTGGAGGCTTTTTTATCTTGGCCAATCGTGATATCCACAAAGGGCGCTCCGAATCCGGAAGCTTGTTCGGTCCATGCGTGACCCACACGGATAGGGCTCCGAATTTGGAGGCTTTTTGATCCTGGCCAATCGTCATATCCACGAAGGGCGCTCCGAATCCGGAGGATTATTCGGCCCATGCGTGACCTGCACGGACAGGGCTCCGAATTCGGTGGCTTTTTGTTATTGGCCATTCGTGATATCTACGAAGGGCGTTCCGAATTCGGAGTCATTATTCGGTCTAAACGTGACCTACACGGATGGGGCTACGAATTCGAAGGCTTTTTGTTCCTGGTCAATCGTGATATCCACGAAGGGCGCTCCGAATCCAGTGGCTTATTCGGTCCATGCGTGACTTGCACAGATGGGGCTCTGAATTTAGACGCTTTGTGATCTCGGCCAGTCGTGATTTCCACGAAGGGCGCTATAAATCCAAAGGCTTATTCGGTCCATGGGTGACCTGCACGGATGGGGCTCTGAATTTGGAGACATTTTGATCTTGGCCGATCGTGATATCCACGAAGGGCGCTCTGAATCTTGAGGCTTATTCGGCCCATGCATGACTTGCATGAATGGGGCTCCGAATTTGGAGGCTTTTTGCTCTTGGCCAATCGTGATATCCACGAAGGACACTCCGAATCCGGAGGCTTACCCAGCCCATGCGTGACCTGCACAGTTGGGGCTCCAAATTCGGAGGCTTTTTTATCTTGGCCAATCTTGATATCCACGAAGGGCGCTCCGAATCGGGAGCCTTTATTTGGCCCAAACGTGACCTGCTCAGATCGGGCTCTGAATCAGGAGGAATTTTGATTTGGCCAATCGTGATATCCAAGACGGGCGCTCCGAATGCAGAGGCTTATTCGGCCCATGCGTGACCTCCACGGATGGGTCTCCGAATTCGGAGGCTTTTTTATCTTGGCCAATTGTGATATCCACGAAGGGCGCTCCGAATCCGGAGGCTTATTTGGCCCAAGCGCGACCTGCACAGATGGGGCTCTGAATTTAGACGGTTTTTGATCTCGGCCAATCATGATTGCCACGAAGGGCGCTGCTAATCCAGAGGCTTATTCGGTCCATGGGTGACCTGCACGGATGGGGCTCTGAACTCAGAGACATTTTGATCTTGGCCGATCGTGATATCCACGAAGGGCGCTCTGAATCTTAAGGCTTATTTGGCGCATGCGTGATTTGCATGAATGGGGCTTCAAATTTGGAGGTTTTTTGTTCTTGGCCAATCGTGATATCCACGAAGGACGCTCCGAATCCGGAGGATTATGCGGCCCATGCGTGACCTGCACAATTGGGGCTCCAAATTCGGAGGCTTTTTTTATCTTGGTCAATCTTCATATCCACGAAAGGCGCACAGAATCGGGAGTCTTTATTTGGGCCAAACGTGACCTACTCGGATCGGGCTCTAAATTAGGAGGAATTTTGATTTGGCCAATCGTGATATCCACGAAGGGCGCGTTGAATCCAGAGGCTTATTCGGCCCATGCGTGACCTCCACGGATGGGTCTTCGAATTCAGAGGCTTTTTGATCTTGGGCAATCGTGATATCCACGAAGGGCGCTCCGAATCTGGAGGCTTATTCGGCCCAGGCGTGACCTGCACGGATGGGGCTATGAATTCGGAGGCTTTTTGATCTTGGCCAATCGTGATATCCACAAAAGGTGCTCCGAATCCAGAGTCTTTATTCAGCCCAAACGTGAACTGCATGAATAGAGCTCCGAATTCGGAGGCTTTTTGATCTTGGCCAATCGTGATAACCACCAAAGGCACTATGAATCTGGAGGGTTATTCGGCCCATGCGTGACTCGCACGGATGGGGCACTCAATCATGATATCCACGGATGGTGCTCCGAATCGGGAGTCTTTATTCGGCCCAAACGTGACCTGCTAGGATGGGGCTCTGAATTCGTAGGCTTTTTGATCTTGGCCAATCATGATATCCACGAAGGGCACTTCGAATCCAGAGTCTTTATTCGGTCCAAACGTGACCTGCACAGATCAGGCTCCGAATTCAAAGGCTTTTTGTTCTTGGCCAATCGTGTTATCTACGAAGGGCGCTCCGAATTCAGAGGCTTATTCGGCCAATGCGTGACCGGCACAGATGGGGATCCGAATTCAGAGGCTTTTTTATCTTGGCCAATCGTGATATCCACAGACGGCGCTCTGAATTCGGAGTTTTTATTCGCCTCGAACGTGACCTGCACGGATGGGGCTCCGAATTTGGAGGCTTTTTTATCTTGGCTAATCATGATATCCACAAAGGGCGCTCTGAATCCGAAGTCTTTATTCGGCCAAATGTGACCTACACGGAAGGGGCTCCGAATTCGGACGCTTTTTGATCTTGGCCAATCATGCTATCCGCAAAGGGCGCTCCGAATCCAGGAGCTTATTCGGCCCATGCGTGACCTGCACGGAAGGGGCTCCGAATTCGGAGGCTTTTTGACCTTGGCCAATCATGATATCCACGAAGGGCACTCCGAATCGGGAGTCTTTATTCGGTCCAAACGTGACCTGCTCGGATGTGGCTCTGAACTCGATGTCTTTTTGATCTTGGCCAGTCGTGACATCCACGAAGGGCACTCCGAAGCCAGAGGCTTATTCGGCCCATGTGTGACCTGCACGGATGGGGATCCGAATTCAGAGGCTTTTTGATCTTGGCCAATCGTGATATCCACAAACGACAGTACAAATCTGGAGGCTTATTCGGCCCATGCATGACATGTACGAATGGGGCTCTAAATTCGGAGGCTTTTTTATCTTGGCCAATCGTGATATCCACGAAGAGCGCTCCCAATTCGGATTCTTTATTCGGCCCAAACGTGGCCTACACGGATGGGGCTCCGAATTCGAAGGCTTTTTGATCTTGGCAAATCGTGATATCCACGATGGGCGCTCCGAATACATAGGCTTATTTGTTCCATGCGTGACCTGCGAGGATGGGGCTCCGAATTCGGAGGCTTTTTGATCTTGGCCAATCGTGATGTCCACGAAGGGCGCTCCGAATCTTGAGGCTTATTTGGCCCATGTGTGACCTGCAGGATGGGGTTCCGAATTCGGTGGCTTTTGATCTTGTCCAATCGTGATATCCACGAAGGACATTCCGAATCTTAAGGCTTATTCGGCGCATGCGTGACCTACACGAATGGGGCATCGAATTTGGAGGCTTTTTGATCTTGGCCAGTCGTGATATCCATGACGGGCGCTCCGAATCTTAAGATTTATTCGGCGCATGCGTGACCTACATGAATGGGGCATCGAATTTGGAGGCTTTTTGATCTTGGCTAGTCGTGATATCCACGAAGTGCGCTCCGAATCCGGAGGCTTATTCGGCCCATGCATGACCTGCACGGATGGGGCTTCGAATTCGGAGGCTTTTTGATCTTGGCCAATAGTCATATCCACAAAGGGAGCTCCGATGCCGGAAGATTATTTGGCCCATATATGGCCTCCACGAATGGGGCTCCGAATTGGGAGGCTTTTTTACCTTGGCCAATCATGATATCCACGAAGCGCTCCGAATCAGGAGTCTTTATTCGGACCAAACGTGACCTGCTCGGATGGGGCTCCGAATTCGGAGGCTTTTTTATCTTGGCCAATCATGATATCCACGGAGGGAGCTCCGAATCCAGAGGCTTATTCGGCCCAAGTGAAACCTGCACGGATGGGGCCCCGAATTCGGAGGCTTTTTTATCTTGGCCAATCATGATATCCACGAAGGGCACACCGAATCCGGAGTTCTTATTCGGCCAAAACGTGAGCTGCACAGAAGGGGCGCCGAAGTCAAAGGCTTTTTGTTCTTGGCCAGTTGTGATATCTACGAAGGGCACTTCCAATCCAGAGTCCTTTTCGGCCCATGCGTGACCTGCACAGATGGACCTCTGAATTCAGAGGATTTTTGATCTTGGTCAATGTGATATCCATGAACGGAGCTCCGAATTCGGAGTCTTTATTCGCCCCAAACGTGACCTGCGCGGATGGGGCTCCGAATTTGGAGGCTTTTCGATCTTGGCCAATCGTGATATCCACAAAGGGCACTCTGAATCCGGAGTCTTTATTCAGGCCAAACGTGACCCGCACGGATGAACCTTCGAATTCGGACACTTTTTGATCTTGGCCAATCGTGATATCCACAAAGGGCGCTCCGAATCCAGAAGCTTATTCGGCCCATGCGTGACCTGCACGGATGGGGCTCCGAATTCGAAGGCTTTTTGACCTTGGCCAATCATGATATCCATGAAAGGTGCTCCGAATCGGGAGTCTTTATTCGGCCCAAACGTGACCTGCTTGGATGGGGCTCCGAATTCGAAGATTTTTTGATCTTGGCCAATCGTGATATCCACGAAGGGCGCTCCGAATCCAAAGGCTTTTTCGGCCAATGTGTGACCTGCACCGATGGGGTTCCGAATTCGAAGGCTTTTTTATCTTGGTGAATCGTGATATCCACGAATGGCACTCCGAATCCGGACGCTTATTTGGCCCATGCATGACACGTACGGATGGGGCTCTGAATTCGGAGGCCTTTTCATCTTAGCCAATCGTGATATCCACGAAGGTCGCTCCGAATTCGGAGTCTTTATTCGGCCGAAACTTGACCTGCACGGATGGGGCTCCGAATTCGGAGGCTTTTTTATCTTGGCCAATCGTGATATCCACGATGGGCGCTCCGAATCTAGAGGTTTACTCCGTCCAAGCGTGAACCGCGAGGATGAGGCTCCGAATTCGGAGGCTTTTTGATCTTGTCCAATCGTGGTATCCATGACGGGCGCTCCGAATCTTGAGGCTTATTCGGCCCATGGTGACCTGCACGGATGGGGCTCCGAATTCGGTGGCTTTTTGATCTTGTCCAATCGTGATATCCACGAAGGGCGCTCCGAATCTTGAGGCTTATTCGGCCCATGCGTGACCTGCATGAATGGGGCACCGAATTTGGAGGCTTTTTGATCTTGTCCAGTCGTGATATCCACGAAGTGCGCTCCGAATCCGGAGGCTTATTCAGCCTATGCATGACCTGCACGGATGGGGCTCCGAATTTGGAGGCTTTTTGATCTTGGCCAATAGTCATATCCACAACAGGAGCTCAGATTCCGGAAGATTATTTGGCCCATAAATGGCCTGCACGAATGGGGCTCCGAATTCGGAGGCTTTTTTACCTTGGCCAATCGTGATATCCACGAAGCGCGCTCCGAATCGAGAGTCTTTATTTGGACCCAGCGTGACCTGCTCGGATGGGGCTTCGAATTTGGAGGCTTTTTTATCTTGGCCAATCGTGATATCCACGGAGGGAGCTCTGAATCCAGAGGTTTATTCGGCCCATGTGGAACCTGCACGGATGGGGCCCTGAATTCGGAGGCTTTTTGAGCTTGGCCAATCATGATATCCACGAAGGGCACTCTGAATACGGAGTCTTTATTCGGCCAAAACGTGACCTGCACGGTTGGGGCTCCAAATTCAGAGGCTTTTTGTTCTTGGCCAATCGTGATATCTACGAAGGGCGCTCCGACTCCAGTGTCCTATTCGGCCCATGCATGACCTGCACGGATGGGGCTCTGAATTCTGAGGGTTTTTTATCTTGGCCAATTGTGATATCCACGAACGGCGCCCCGAATCCGGAGTCTTTATTTGCTGCAAACGTGACCTGCACGAATGGGGCTCCGAATTTGGAGGCTTTTCGATCTTGGCCAATCGTGATATCCACAAAGGGCGCTCTAAATCCGGAGTCTTTATTCGGCCCAAACGTGACCTACACGGATGGGGCTCCGAATTCGGACGCTTTTTGATCTTGGCCAATCGTGATATCCACAAAGGGCGGCCCGAATCCAGAAGCTCTTTCGGCCAATGCGTGGCCTACATGGATGGGGCTCCGAATTCAGAGGCCTTTTGACCTTGGCCAACCATGATATCCACGAAGGGCGCTTCGAATCGGGAGTCTTTATTCCACCCAAACGTGACCTGCTCGGATGGGGCTCCGAATTCGGAGGCTTTTTGATCTTGGCCAATCGTGATATCCACGAAGGGTGCTCCGAATCCAGAGGCTTATTCGGCCCACGTGTGACCTGTACGGATGGAGATCTGAATTTGGAGGCTTTTTTATCTTGGCCAATCGTGACCACGAAGGGCACCCTAAATTCGGAGGCTTATTCGGCCCATGCATGACATATACAGATGGGGCTCCAAATTTGGAGGCTTTTTTATCCTAGCCAATCGTGATATCCACGAAAGGCACTTCGAATCTGGAGTCTTTATTCGGCCCAAACAAGACCTGCTTGGATGGGGCTCCGAATTCGGAGGCATTTTGATCTTGGCCAATAGTGATATCCATGAAGGGCGCTCCGAATACAGAGGCCTATTCGGTGCATGCGTGACCTGCACGGATGAGGCTCCGAATTCGGAGGCTTTTTTATCTTGGCCAATCGTGATATCCACGAAGGGCGCTCCGAATCTTGAGGCTTATTCGGCCTATGCATGACCTGCACGGAAGGGGCTCCGAATTCGGAGGCATTTTGATCTTGGCCAATCATGATATCCACGAAAGGCGCTCCGAATCTTGAGGCATATTCGGCCCATGCAGGACCTCCATGAATGGGGCTCCAATGTTGGAAGCTTTTTGATCTTGGCCAGTCATCATATCCAAAAAGGGCGCTCCGAATCCGGAGGCTTATTCGGCCCATGCGTGACCTGCACGAATGGGGCTCCGAATTCGGCAGCCTTTTGACCTTGGCCAATCATGATATCCACAAAGGGCGCTCCGAATTGGGAGTCTTTATCGGGCCAATCGAGACCTGCTCGGATGGGGCTCCGAATTCAGAGGCATTTTGATCTTGGCCAATCGTGATATCCACGAAGGGTGCTCCAAATCCAGAGGCTTATTCGGCCCATGTGTGACCTGCACGGATGGGGATCTGAATTCGGACGCTTTTTTATCTTGGCCAATCGTGATATCCACGAAGGGCACTCCGAATCCAGAGGCTTATTCGGCCCATGCATGACATGTACGGGTGGGGCTCCGAATTCGGAGGCTTTTTGATCCTGGCCAATCGTGATATCCACGAAGGTCGCTCCAAAACCGGAGTCGTTATTCGGCCCAAACGTGACCTGCTCGGATGGGGCTCTAAATTCGGAGGCTTTTTTATCTTGGCCAATCGTGATATCCACGAAAGGCGCTCCGAATCCAGAGTCTTATTCAGTCCATGCGTGACCTGCACGGATCGGGCTCCGAATTCAGAGGCTTTTTGATCTTCGCCAATCGTGATATCCACGAAGGACGCTCCGAATCTTGAGGCTTATTCAGCCCATGCGTGACCTGCACGGATGGGGCTCCAAATTCGGAGGCTTTTTGATCTTGGCCAATCGTGATATCCACGAAGGGTGCTCCGAATCTTGAGGCTTATTCGGCCCATGCGTGACCTGCATGGATGGGGCTCTGAATTTAGAGGATTTTTGATCTTGGCCAATCGTGAAATCCACGAAGGGCGATCCGAATTCGGAGGCTTATTCGGTCCATGTGTGACCTGCACGGATGGGGCTCCAAATTCGGAGGCTTTTTTTATCTTGGCCAATCGTGACATCCACGAAGGGTGCTTCGAATCCAGGGTCGTTATTCGGCCCAAACGTGACTTGCACGGATGGGGCTCCGAATTCGAAGGCTTTTTGATCTAGGCCAATCGTGATATCCAGGTAGGGCGCTCCGAATCCAGAGGCTTATTTGGTCCATGCGTGACCTGAACGGATGGGGCTCCGAATTCGTAGTCTTTTTGATCATGGCCAATCGTGATATCCACAAAGGGCGCTCCGAATCCGGAGGCTTATTCGGCCCATGCGTGACATGCACGGATGGTGCTCCGAATTCGGAGGCGTTTTGATCTTGGCCAATCGTGATATCCACGAAGGGCGTTCCGAATCCGCAGGCTTATTCGCCCAATGCGTGACCTGCACGGATGGTGTTCTGAATTCAGAGGCTTTTTTATATTTGGCCAATCATGATATCCAAGAAGGACGCTCCGACTCCGGAGTCTTTATTCGGCCACAACGCGACCTACACGGATGGGGCTCCGAATTCGTAGGCTTTTTTGTGTTGGCCAATTGTAATATCCACAAAGGGGGCTCCGAATCCGGAGCCTTATTTGGCCCATCCGTGGCCTGCATGGATGCGGCTCCGAATTTTGCGGCGTTTTGATCTTGGCCAATCGTGATGTCCATGATGGGCGCTACGAATCCGGAGTCCTCATTCGTCCATGTGTGACCTGCGCGGATGGCGCTCTGAATTCAGAGGCTTTTTGATCTTGGCCAATCGTGATATCCACGAAGGGCGCTCCGAATCCAGAGGCTTATTCGGCCCTTGCATGACCTGCACGGATGGGGCTCCAAATTCAAAGGCTTTTTGATCTTGGCCAATCGTGATATCCATGAAGGGTGCTCCAAATCCATAGTCTTTATTCGGCTAATGCTTGACCTGCACGGATGGGGCTCCGAATTCAGAGGCTTATTCCTCCCAGGAAGGGCGCTCCAAATCCGGAAGCTTATTCGTCCCATGCGTGACCTACATGGATGGGGCTCCGAATTCGGAGGCTTTTTTATCTTGGCCAATCATGATATCCACGAAGGGCGCTCCGAATCTTGAGGCTTATTCGGCCTATGCGTGACCTGCACGGATGGGGCTCCGAATTCGGAGGAATTTGGATGTTGGGCAATCGTGATATCCACGAAGGGCGCTCCGAATCTTGAGGCTTATTCGGCCCATGCGTGACCTCCACGAATGGGGCTCCAATGTTGGACGCTTTTTGATCTTGGCCAGTCGTCATATCCAGAAAGGGCGCTCCGAATTCGGAGGCTTATTCGGCCCATGCGTGACCTGCACGAATGGGGCTCTGAATTCGGCGGCTTTTTGACCATGGCCAATCATGATATCCACGAAGGGCGCTCTGAATTGGGAGTCTTTATCGGCCCAAATGAGATCTGCTCGGATGGGGCTCCGAATTCAGAGGCTTTTTGATCCTGGCCAATCGTGATATCCACGAAGGGCACTCTGAATCCAGAGGCTTATTCGGCCCATGTGTGACCTGCACGAATGGGGATCTGAATTCGGACGCTTTTTTATCATGCCCAATCGTGATATCCACGAAGGGCGCTCCGAATCTTGAGGCTTATTCGGCCTATGCATGACCTGCACGGAAGGGGCTCCGAATTCGGAGGCATTTTGATCTTGGCCAATCATGATATCCACGAAAGGCGCTCCGAATCTTGAGGCATATTCGGCCCATGCAGGACCTCCATGAATGGGGCTCCAATGTTGGAAGCTTTTTGATCTTGGCCAGTCATCATATCCAAAAAGGGCGCTCCGAATCCGGAGGCTTATTCGGCCCATGCGTGACCTGCACGAATGGGGCTCCGAATTCGGCAGCCTTTTGACCTTGGCCAATCATGATATCCACAAAGGGCGCTCCGAATTGGGAGTCTTTATCGGGCCAATCGAGACCTGCTCGGATGGGGCTCCGAATTCAGAGGCATTTTGATCTTGGCCAATCGTGATATCCACGAAGGGTGCTCCAAATCCAGAGGCTTATTCGGCCCATGTGTGACCTGCACGGATGGGGATCTGAATTCGGACGCTTTTTTATCTTGGCCAATCGTGATATCCACGAAGGGCACTCCGAATCCAGAGGCTTATTCGGCCCATGCATGACATGTACGGGTGGGGCTCCGAATTCGGAGGCTTTTTGATCCTGGCCAATCGTGATATCCACGAAGGTCGCTCCAAAACCGGAGTCGTTATTCGGCCCAAACGTGACCTGCTCGGATGGGGCTCTAAATTCGGAGGCTTTTTTATCTTGGCCAATCGTGATATCCACGAAAGGCGCTCCGAATCCAGAGTCTTATTCAGTCCATGCGTGACCTGCACGGATCGGGCTCCGAATTCAGAGGCTTTTTGATCTTCGCCAATCGTGATATCCACGAAGGACGCTCCGAATCTTGAGGCTTATTCAGCCCATGCGTGACCTGCACGGATGGGGCTCCAAATTCGGAGGCTTTTTGATCTTGGCCAATCGTGATATCCACGAAGGGTGCTCCGAATCTTGAGGCTTATTCGGCCCATGCGTGACCTGCATGGATGGGGCTCTGAATTTAGAGGATTTTTGATCTTGGCCAATCGTGAAATCCACGAAGGGCGATCCGAATTCGGAGGCTTATTCGGTCCATGTGTGACCTGCACGGATGGGGCTCCAAATTCGGAGGCTTTTTTTATCTTGGCCAATCGTGACATCCACGAAGGGTGCTTCGAATCCAGGGTCGTTATTCGGCCCAAACGTGACTTGCACGGATGGGGCTCCGAATTCGAAGGCTTTTTGATCTAGGCCAATCGTGATATCCAGGTAGGGCGCTCCGAATCCAGAGGCTTATTTGGTCCATGCGTGACCTGAACGGATGGGGCTCCGAATTCGTAGTCTTTTTGATCATGGCCAATCGTGATATCCACAAAGGGCGCTCCGAATCCGGAGGCTTATTCGGCCCATGCGTGACATGCACGGATGGTGCTCCGAATTCGGAGGCGTTTTGATCTTGGCCAATCGTGATATCCACGAAGGGCGTTCCGAATCCGCAGGCTTATTCGCCCAATGCGTGACCTGCACGGATGGTGTTCTGAATTCAGAGGCTTTTTTATATTTGGCCAATCATGATATCCAAGAAGGACGCTCCGACTCCGGAGTCTTTATTCGGCCACAACGCGACCTACACGGATGGGGCTCCGAATTCGTAGGCTTTTTTGTGTTGGCCAATTGTAATATCCACAAAGGGGGCTCCGAATCCGGAGCCTTATTTGGCCCATCCGTGGCCTGCATGGATGCGGCTCCGAATTTTGCGGCGTTTTGATCTTGGCCAATCGTGATGTCCATGATGGGCGCTACGAATCCGGAGTCCTCATTCGTCCATGTGTGACCTGCGCGGATGGCGCTCTGAATTCAGAGGCTTTTTGATCTTGGCCAATCGTGATATCCACGAAGGGCGCTCCGAATCCAGAGGCTTATTCGGCCCTTGCATGACCTGCACGGATGGGGCTCCAAATTCAAAGGCTTTTTGATCTTGGCCAATCGTGATATCCATGAAGGGTGCTCCAAATCCATAGTCTTTATTCGGCTAATGCTTGACCTGCACGGATGGGGCTCCGAATTCAGAGGCTTATTCCTCCCAGGAAGGGCGCTCCAAATCCGGAAGCTTATTCGTCCCATGCGTGACCTACATGGATGGGGCTCCGAATTCGGAGGCTTTTTTATCTTGGCCAATCATGATATCCACGAAGGGCGCTCCGAATCTTGAGGCTTATTCGGCCTATGCGTGACCTGCACGGATGGGGCTCCGAATTCGGAGGAATTTGGATGTTGGGCAATCGTGATATCCACGAAGGGCGCTCCGAATCTTGAGGCTTATTCGGCCCATGCGTGACCTCCACGAATGGGGCTCCAATGTTGGACGCTTTTTGATCTTGGCCAGTCGTCATATCCAGAAAGGGCGCTCCGAATTCGGAGCCTTATTCGGCCCATGCGTGACCTGCACGAATGGGGCTCTGAATTCGGCGGCTTTTTGACCATGGCCAATCATGATATCCACGAAGGGCGCTCTGAATTGGGAGTCTTTATCGGCCCAAATGAGATCTGCTCGGATGGGGCTCCGAATTCAGAGGCTTTTTGATCCTGGCCAATCGTGATATCCACGAAGGGCACTCTGAATCCAGAGGCTTATTCGGCCCATGTGTGACCTGCACGAATGGGGATCTGAATTCGGACGCTTTTTTATCATGCCCAATCGTGATATCCACGAAGGGCACTCCGAATCCGGAGGCTTATTCGGCCCATACATGACATGTACGGGTGGGGCTCCGAATTCGAAGGCTTTTTGATCCTGGCCAATCGTGATATCCACGAAGGTCGCTCCAAAACCGGAGTCGTTATTCGGCCCAAACATGACCTGCTCGGATGGGGCTCTGAATTCGGAGGCTATTTTATCTTGGCCAATCGTGATATCCATGAAAGGCGTTCCGAATCCAGAGGATTATTCGGTCCATGTGTGACCTGCACGGATGGGGCTTCGAATTCAGAGGCTTTTTGATCTTCGCCAATCATGATATCCACGAAGGGCGCCCCGAATCTTGAGGCTTATTCTGCCCGTGCGTGACCTGCACGGATGGGGCTCCGAATTCGGAGGCTTTTTGATCTTGGCCAATCGTGATGTCCACGAAGGGCGCTCCGAATCTTGAGGATTATTCGGCCCATGCGTGACCTGCACGAATGGGGCTCCGAATTTGGAGGCTTTTCGATCTTTGCCAATCATCATATCCACAAAGGGAGCACCGAATCCGGAAGCTTATTTGGCCCGTACGTGGCCTGCACGAGTGGGGCTCCGAATTCGGAGGCTTTTTGACCTTGGCCAATCATGATATCCACGAAGCGCGCTCCGAATCGGGACTCTTTATTCGGACGAAACGTGACCTGCTCGGATGAGGCTCCGAATTCGGAGGCTTTTTTATCTTGGCCAATCGTGATATCCACGGAGGGAGCTCCGAATCCAAAGGCTTATTCAGCCCATATGAAACCTGCACGGATGGGGTCCCGAATTCGGAGGCTTTTTTATCTTGGCCAATCTTGATATCCACGAAGGGCGCTTCGAGTTCGAAGGCTTATTCGGCCCATGTGTGACCTGCATGGATGGCGCTCCGAATTCGGAGGCTTTTTGATCTTGGCCAATCGTGATATCTACAAAGGGCTCTCCGAATTCGGAGTCTTTATTCGGACCAAACGTGACCTGAACGGATGGGGCTCTGAATTTGGAGGCTTTTTTTATCTTGGCAAATCGTGATATCTACATTGGGCGCTCCAAATTCGGAGTCTTTATTCGGCCCAAACGTGACCAGCACGGATGGGGCTCCAAATTCGGAGGCTTTTTCACCTTGGCCAATCATGATATCCACGAAGGGCGCTTCGAATCGGGAGTCTTTATTTGCTCCAAACGTGAGTTGCTCGGATGGGGCTCCGAATTCGGACGCTTTTTTATCTTGGCGAATCGTGATATCCACGAAGGGCGCTCCGAATCCAGAGGCTTATTCGGCCGATGTGTGACCTGCACGGATGGGTCTCCGAACTTAGAGGCTTTTTAATCTTGGCCAATCGTGATATCCATGAACGACACTCCGAATTCGAAGGCTTATTCGGCCTATGCATGACATGCACGGATGGGGCTCCGAATTCGGAGGCTTTTTGATCTTAGCCAATCGTGATATCCACGAAAGGCGCTCCGAATTCGTAGTCTTTATTCGGCCCAAACGTGACCTGCACGGATGGGGCTCCGAATTCGGAGGCTTTTTGATCTTGGCCAATCGTGATATCCACGATGGGCGCTCCGAATCCAGAGGCTTATTCAGTCCATGCGTGACCTGCGAGGATGGGGCTCCGAATTCGGAGGCTTTTTGATCTTGGCCAATCATGATATCCACGAAGGGCGCTCCGAATCTTGAGGCTTATTTGGCCCATGCGTGACCTGCACGGATGGGGCTCCGAATTCGGTGGCTTTTTGATCTTGTCCAATCGTGATATCCACGAAGAGCGCTCCGAATCTTGAGGCTTATTCGGCGCATGCGTGACCTACACGAATGGGGCACCAAATTTAGAGGCTTTTTGATCTTGGCCAGTCGTGAGATCCACGAAGTGCGCTCCGAATCCGGAGGCTTATTCGGCCCATGCATGACCTGCACGAATGGGGCTCCGAATTCGGAGGCTTTTTGGTCTTGGCTAATCGTCATATCCACAAAGGGAGCTCCGAATCCAGAAGGTTATTTGGCCCATACGTGGCCTGAACGAATGGGGCTCCGAATTTGGAGGCATTTTCACCTTGGCCAATCATGATATCCACGAAGCGCGCTTCGAATCGGGAGTCTTTATTCTGACCAAACGTGACCTGCTCAAATGGGGCTCCGAATTCGGAGGCTTTTTTATCTTGGCCAATCGTGATATCCACAGAGAGAGCTCTGAATTCAAAGGCTTTTTGTTCTTTGCCAGTCGTGATATCTACGAAGGGCGCTCCGAATCCAGAGTCCTATTCGGCCCATGCGTGACCTGCACGGATGGGGCTCTGAATTCAGAGGCCTTTTGATCTTGGCCAATCGTGATATCCACGAACGGAGATCCGAATCCGGAGTCTTTATTCGCCCAAAACGTGACCAGCACGCATGGGGCTCCGAATTTGGTGCCTTTTCGATCTTGGCCAATCGTGATATCCACAAACGGCGCTCTGAATCCGGAGTCCTTTTTTGGCCCAAACATGACCTGCACGGATGAGGCTCCGAATTCGGACGCTTTTTGATCTTGGCCAATCGTGATATCCACAAAGGGCACTCCGAATCCAGAAGCTTATTCTGCCGAGGCGTGACCTGCACGGATGGGGCTCTGAATTCGAAGGCTTTTTGCCCTTGGCCAATCATGATATCCACGAAGGGCGCTTCGAATCGGGAGCCTTTATTCAGCCCAAACGTGACCTGCTCGGATGGGGCTCCGAATTCGGAGGCTTTTTCATCTTGGCCAATCGTGATATCCACGACGGGCGCTCCGAATCCAGAGGCTTTTCGGCCCATGCATCACCTGTACGGATGGGGCTCCGAATTCGGAGGCCTTTTGATCTTGGCCAATCGTGATATCCACGAAGGGCGCTCCGAATTCAGACTCTTTATTCAGCCCAAACGTGACGTTCACGGATGCGGCTCCGAATTCGAAGGCTTTTTGATCTTGGCCAATCGTCATATCCACGAAGGGCGCTCCGAATCCAGGGACTTATTTGGTCCACGCGTGACCTGCACGGATGGGGCTTCGAATCCAGAGGCTTTTGGATCTTGGGCAATCTTGATATCCACGAAGGGCACTCCGAATCTGGAGGCTTATTCGGCCCATGCATGACCTGCACGGATGGGGCTCCGAATTTGGAGGCTTTTTTATCTTGGCCAATCGTGACATCCACAAAGGGCGCTCCGAATCTGGAAGCTTTTTCGGTCCATGCGTGACCTGCACGGATAGGGCTCCGAATTCGGAGGCTTTTTGATCCTGGCCAACCGTCATATCCATGAAGGGTGCTCCGAATTCGGAGGATTATTCGGCCCATGCGTGACCTGCACGGACGGGGCTCCGAATTCGGTGGCTTTTTGTTCTTGGCCATTCGTGATATCCATGAAGGGCGTTTCGAAGCCGGAGTCATTATTCGGTCCAAACGTGACCTGAACGGATGGGGCTCCGAATTCGAAGGCTTTTTGTTCCTGGCCAATTGTGATATCCACGAAGGGCGCTCCGAATCCGGTGGCTTATTCGGCCCATGCGTGACCTGCACAGATGGGGCTCTGAATTTAGACGCTTTTTGATCTCGGCCAGTCGTGATTTCCACGAAGGGCGCTACTAATCCAAAGGCTTATTCGGTCCATGGGTGACCTGCACGGATGGGGCTCTGAATTCAGAGACATTTTGATCTTGGCCGATCGTGATATCCACGAAGGGCGCTCTGAATCTTGAGGCTTATTTGGCCCATGCGTGATTTGCATGAATGGGGCTCCAAATTTGGTGGCTTTTTGCTCTTGCCCAATCGTGATATCCACGAAGGACGCTCCGAATCCGGAGGATTATCTGGCCCATACGTGACCTGCACAATTGGGGCTCCAAATTCGGAGGCCTTTTTATCTTGGCCAATCTTCATATCCACGAAGGGCGCACCGAATCGGGAGTCTTTATTTGGGCCAAACGTGACCTACTCGGACCGGGCTCTAAATTAGGAGGAATTTTGATTTGGCCAATCGTGATATCCACGAAGGGCGCTTTGAATCCAGAGGCTTATTCGGCCCATGCGTGACCTCCACAGATGGGTCTTCGAATTCAGAGGCTTTTTGATCTTGGGCAATCGTGATATCCACGAAGGGCGCTCCGAATCTGGAGGCTTATTCGGCCCAGGCGTGACCTGCACGGATGGGGCTATGAATTCGGAGGCTTTTTGATCTTGGCCAATCGTGATATCCACAAAAGGTGCTCCGAATCCAGAGTCTTTATTCGGCCCAAACGTGAACTGCACGAATAGAGCTCTGAATTCGGAGGCTTTTTGATCTTGGCCAATCGTGACAACCACGAAAGGCACTCTGAATCTGGAGGGTTATTCGGCCCATGCGTGACTCGCACGGATGGGGCACTCAATCATGATATCCACGGAGGGCACTCTGAATCGGGAGTCTTTATTCGGCCCAAACGTGACCTACTAGGATGGGGCTCTGAATTCGTAGGCTTTTTGATCTTGGCCAATCATGATATCCACGAAGGGCACTCCGAATCCGGAGTCTTTATTCGGTCCAAACGTGACCTGCACAGATCGGGCTCCGAATTCAAAGGCTTTTTGTTCTTGGCCAATCGTGTTATCTACGAAGGGCGCTCCGAATCCAGAGGCTTATTCGGCCAATGCGTGACCGGCACAGATGGGGCTCCGAATTCAGAGGCTTTTTTATCTTGGCCAATCGTGATATCCACAGACGGCGCTCTGAATTCGGAGTTTTTATTCGCCCTGAACGTGACCTGCACGGATGGGGCTCCGAATTTGGAGGCTTTTTTATCTTGGCTAATCGTGATATCCACAAAGGGCGCTCTGAATCCGAAGTCTTTATTCGGCCCAAACGTGACCAACACGGAAGGGGCTCCGAATTCGGACGCTTTTTGATCCTGGCCAATCACGCTATCCACAAAGGGCGCTCCGAATCCAGGAGCTTATTCGGCCCATACGTGACCTGCACGGAAGGGGCTCCGAATTCGGAGGCTTTTTGACCTTGGCCAATCATGATATCCACGAAGGGCACTTCGAATCGGTAGTCTTTATTCGGCCCAAACATGACCTGCTCGGATGTGGCTCTGAACTCGGAGCCTTTTTGATCTTGGCCAATCGTGACATCCACGAAGGGCACTCCGAATCCAAAGGCTTATTCGGCCCATGTGTGACCTGCACGGATGGGGATCCGAATTCGGAGGCTTTTTGATCTTGGCCAATCGTGATATCCACGAACGGCACTACAAATCCGGAGGCTTATTCGGCCCATGCATGACATGTACGAATGGGGCTCCGAATTCGGAGGCTTTTTTATCTTGGCCAATCGTGATATCCACGAAGAGCGCTCCCAATTCGGATTCTTTATTCGGTCCAAACGTAGCCTACACGGATGGGGCTTCAAATTCGAAGGCTTTTTGATCTTGGAAAATCGCGATATCCACGATGGACGCTCCGAATACATAGGCTTATTTGGTCCATGCGTGACCTGCGAGGATGGGGCTCCGAATTCGGAGGCTTTCTGATCTTGGCCAATCGTGATGTCCACGAAGGGCGCTCCGAGTCTTGAGGCTTATTTGGCCCATGTGTGACCTGCAGGATGGGGCTCTGAATTCGGTGGCTTTTGATCTTGTCCAATCGTGATATCCACGAAGGGCGCTCCGAATCTTAAGGCTTATTCGGCACATGCGTGACCTACACGAATGGGGCATCGAATTTGGAGGCTTTTTGATCTTGGCCAGTCGTGATATCTATGAAGGGCGCTCCGAATCTTAAGGTTTATTCGGCACATGCGTGACCTACACGAATGGGGCATCGAATTTGGAGGCTTTTTGATCTTGGCTAGTCGTGATATCCACGAAGTGCGCTCCGAATTCGGAGGCTTATTCGGCCCATGCATGACCTGCACGGATGGGGCTCCGAGTTCGGAGGCTTTTTGATCTTGGCCAATAGTCATATCCACAAAGGGAGCTCCGATGCCGGAAGATTATTTGGCCCATATATGGCCTCCACGAATGGGGCTCCGAATTCGGAGGTTTTTTTACCTTAGCCAATCATGATATCCACGAAGCGCTCCGAATCGGGAGTCTTTATTCGGACCAAACGTGACCTGCTCGGATGGGGCTCCGAATTCGGAGGCTTTTTTTATCTTGGCCAATCATGATATCCACGGAGGGAGCTCCGAATCCAGAGGCTTATTCGGCCCAAGTGAAACCTGCACGGATGGGGCCCCGAATTCGGAGGCTTTTTTATCTTGGCCAATCATGATATCCATGAAGGGCACATCGAATCCGGAGTTCTTATTGGGCCAAAACATGACCTGCACAGATGGGGCGCCGAATTCAAAGGCTTTTTGTTCTTGGCCAGTTGTGATATCTACAAAGGGCGCTTCGAATCCAGAGTCCTTTTCGGCCCATGCGTGACCTGCACGGATGGGCCTCTGAATTCAGAGGATTTTTTATCTTGGCCAATCGTGATATCCACGAACGGAGCTCCGAATCCGGAGTCTTTATTCACCCCAAACGTGACCTGCACGGATGGGGCTACGAATTTGGAGGCTTTTCGATCTTGGCCAATCGTGATATCCACAAAGGGCGCTCTGAATCCGGAGCCTTTATTCAGGCCAAACGTGACCCGCACGGATGAAGCTCCGAATTCGGAAACTTTTTGATCTTGGCCAATCGTGATATCCACAAAGGGCGCTCCGAATCCAGAAGCTTATTCGGCCCATGCATGACCTGCACAGATGGGGCTCCGAATTCGAAGGCTTTTTGACCTTGGCCAATCATGATATCCATGAAGGGCGCTCCGAATCGGGAGTCTTTATTCGGCCCAAACGTGACCGGCTTGGATGTGGCTCCGAATTCGGAGGCTTTTTGATCTTGGCCAATCGTGATATCCACGAAGGGCGCTCCGAACCCAGAGGCTTATTCGGCCAATGTGTGACCTGCACAGATGGGGTTCCGAATTCGGAGGCTTTTTTATCTTGGCGAATCGTGACATCTACGAATGGCACTCCGAATCCGGAGGCTTATTTGGCCCATGCATGACACGTACAGTTGGGGCTCTGAATTTGGAGGCTTTTTCATCTTAGCCAATCGTGATATCCACGAAAGGGAGCTCCGAATTTGGAGTCTTTATTCGGCCGAAACGTGACCTGCATGGATGGGGCTCCGAATTCGGAGGCTTTTTGATCTTGGCCAATCGTGATATCCACGATGGGCGCTCCGAATCTAGAGGCTTACTCGGCCCAAGCGTCAACCGAGAGGATGAGGCTCCGAATTCGGAGGCCTTTTGATCTTGGCCAATCGTGGTATCTATGACGGGCGCTCCAAATCTTGAGGCTTATTCGGCCCATGCGTGACCTGCACGGATGGGGCTCCGAATTCGGTGGCTTTTTGATCTTGTCCAATCGTGATATCCACGAAGGGCGCTCCGAATCTTGAGGCTTATTCGGCCCATGCGTGACCTGCACGGACGGTGCTCCGAATTCGGAGGCGTTTTGATCTTGGCCAATCGTAATGTCCACGAAGGGCACTCCGAATCCGGAGTTGTTATTCGGCCTATGCGTGGCCTGCACGGATGGGGCTCCGAATTCGGAGGCATTTTTATCTTGGCCAATCGTGATATCCACGAAGGGCGCTCCGAATCCGGAGCCTTATTCGGCCCATATGTGACCTATACGGATGGGGCTCCGAATTTAGAGGCTTTTTGTTCTTGGCCAATTGTGATTTCCACGAAGGGCGCTCCGAATCCGGAGGTTATTCGTCCCATGCGTGACCTGCACGAATGGTGCTCCAAATTCGGAGGCTTTTTGATCTTGGCCAATCGTAATATCCACGAAGGGCGCTCCGAATCCGGAGGCTTATTTGGCCCATGCGTGACCTGCACGGACGGTGTTCCGAATTCGGAGGCGTTTTGATCATGGCCAATCGTGATATCCACGAAGGGCGCTCCGAATCCGGTGGCTTATTGGCCCATGCGTGACCTGCACGGATGGGGCTCTGATTTTGGAGGCTTTTTTTATCTTGGCCAATCGTGATATCCACGAAGGGCGCTCCAAATCCAGAGGCTTTTTCGTCCCATGCGAGACCTGTACGGATTGGGCTCCGAACTATGAGGCTTTTTGGTCTTAGTCAATCGTGATATCCACGAAGGGCGCTCCGAATCCGGAGTCTTTATTTCGCCCAAATGTAAACTCCATGGATGGGGCTCTAAATTTGGGGGCTTTTTAATCTTGGCCAATCGTGCTATCCACGAGGGGCGCTCCCAATCTGGAGGCTTATTCGGCCCATGCGTGACCTACACGGACGAGGCTCCGAATTCGGAGGCATTTTGATCTTGGCCAATTGTGATATCCACAAAGGGCACTTCGAATCCGGAGTCTTTATTCGGCCCAAATGTGACCTGCACAGATGGCGCTCCAAATTCGTAGGTTTTTTTACCTTAGCCAATCGTGATATCCACGAAAGGGGCTTCGAATCCGAAGGCTTCTTCGGCCCATGCGTGGGTTGCACGGACATGGCTCCAAATTCGGAGGCATTTTGATCTTAGCCAATCGTGATATCCACGAAGGTGGTTCTGAATGCGCTGGCTTATTCGGCCCCTGCGTGACCTGCGCGGATGGCGCTCCGAATTCATACGCTTTTCGATCATGGCCAATCGTGATATCCACAAAGGGCGCTCCCAATCCGGAGTCTTTATTCAGCCCAAACGAGACCTGCACATATGGGACTCCGAATTCGTAGGCTTTTTTATCTTGGCTAATCATGATATCCACGAAGGGCGCTCCGAATACGGAGTCTTTATTCTGCCCAAATGTGAGCAGCACGGATGGGCCTCCGAATTCGCAAGCTTTTTCATTTTGGCCACTCATGATATCCACGAAGGGCGCTCCTAATCCAGAGTCTTATTCACCCCATGTGTGACCTACACGGATGGGGCTCCGAATTCATAGGCTTTTTGATCTTGGCCAATCGTGATATCCACGAAGGGCGCTCCGAATCCGGAGGGTTATTCGGCCCAAGCGTGACCTGCACGGATGGTGCTCCGAATTCAGAGGCATTTTGATCTCGGCCAATCGTGATATCCACGAAGGGCGCTCCGAATCCGCAAGCTTGTTCAGCGCATGCGTCACTTGCACAAATCATGCTCCGAATTTAGAGACTTTTTTTATCTTGGCAAATCGGGATATCCACGAAGGCGCTCCAAATCCGGAGTTTTTATTCGGCCCAAACGTGACCTGCACGGATGGGGCTCCGAATTCGGAGGATTTTTTATCATGGCCAATCGTGATATCAACCAATGGCGCTCCGAATCCGGAGTCTTTATTCGACCGAAACATGACCTACACGGATGGGGGTCTGAATTCGTAGGCTTTTTTATCTTAGCCAATCGTGGTGTCCACGAAGGGTGCTCCGAATCCAGAGGCTTATTCGGCCCATGCCTGACCTGCATGGATGGGGCTTCGAATTCGGAGGCTTTTTGATCTTGGCCAATCGTGATATCCCCGAAGGGCACTCCGAATCCGGAGACTTATTCTGCCCATGCGTGACCTGCATTGATGGGGCTCTGAATTCGGAGGCGTATTGATCTTGGCCAATCATGATATCCGCGAAGGGCACTCCGAATCCAGAGTCTTTATTCGGCCCATGTGTGACCTGCACGGATGGGGCTCCGAATTCGGAGGTTTTTTGATCTTGGCCAATCTTGATATCCACGAAAGGTGCTCCGACTCTGGAGGCTTATTCGGCCCATGCGTGACATACACGGATGGCGCCGAGAATTTGGAAACTTTTTGATCTTGGCCAATTGTGATGTCCACAAGGGGCGCTCCAAATCCGGAGGCTTATTTGGCCCATGCGTGACCTGTACGGATCGTGCTCCAAATTCGGAGGCGTTTTGATCTAGGCCAATCGTGATATCCACGAAGGGCGCTCCGAATCCGCAGGCCTATTCGGCCCATAACTGACTTGCACGGATGGTGCTCCGAATTTAGAGCCTTTTTCATCTTTGACAATTGTGATATCCACGAAGGGCGGTGCGAACCCGCAGGTTTATTCAGCCCGTGTGTGACTTGCACGGATGGCGTTCCAAATTCGGAGGGTTTTTTATCTTGGCCAATCATGATATCCACGAAGGGCGCTCCGAAATCGGAGTCTTTATTCGGCCCAAACATGACCTGCACGGATGGGGCTCTGAGTTCAGAGGCTTTTTAATCTTGGCCAATCGTGATATCCACCAATGGCGCTCCAAATCCGGAGACTTTATTCGGCCGAAACGTGACCTGCACGGATAGGGCTCTGAATTCGTACACTTTTTTATCTTGGCCAATCGTGGTATCCACGAAGGGCGCTCCGAATACGGAGGCTTATTCGGCCCATGCGTGACCTACACGGATGGGGCTCCGAATTTGGAGGCTTTTTCATCTAGGCCAATCGTGATATCGATGAATACCACTCCGAATCCGCAGGCTTATTTGGCCCATGCCTGACTTGGACGGATGGTGCTCCGAATTTGGAGCCTTTTTGCTCTTTGACAATTGTGATATCCACGAAGGGCGCTCCGAACCCGCAGGCTTGTTCGGCCCATGCGTGACTTGCACGGATGGTGCTCCGAATTCGGAGGGTTTTTGATCTTGGCCAATCATGATATCCATGAAGGGCGCTCCGAAACCGGAGTCTTTATTCGGCCCAAACATGGCCTGCACGGATGGGGCTCTGAATTCGTATGCTTTTTGATCTTGGCCAATTGTGGTATCCACGAAGAGCGCTCCAAATCCGGAGGCTTATTCGGCCCATGCCTGACCTGCACGGATGGGGCTCCAAATTCGAAGGCATTTTGCTCTTGGCCAATCGTGATATCCACAAACGGCGCTCTGAATTCGCAGGCTTTCCGGCCCATGCGTGACCTGCATGGATGGTGCTCCGAATTCAGAGGCTTTTTGATCTTGGCCAGTCGTGATATCCACGAAGGGCGCTCCGAATTCGGAGTCTTTATTCGGCCAAAATGTGACCCGCACCGATGGGGCTCCGAATTCGTAGGCTTTTTTATCTTAGCCAATCGTGATATCCACGACATTCGCTCTGAATCCGATAGCTTATTCGGCCCATGCGTGAGCTGCACGGAGGGGCTTCGAATTCAGAGGATTTTTTATCTTGGCTAATCATGATATGCACGAAGGGTGCTCCGAATTCGGAGTTTTTATTCGGCCCGTGCGTAACCTGCTTGGATGGAGCTTCGAATTCGAAGGCTTTTTTATCTTGGCCAATCCGGATATCCTCGAAGGGCGCTTCGAATCCGGTGGCTTATTTGGCCCATGCGTGACCTGCATGGATAGGGCTCTGATTTTAGAGGCTTTTTTATCTTGGCCAATCGTGATATCCACGCAGGGCGCTCCGAATCCAGAGGTTTTTTCATCCCATGCATGACCTGTACGGATGGGGCTCCGAATTATGAGGCTTTTTGGTCTTAGCCAATCGTGATATCGACGCAGGGCGCTCTGAATCCGGAGTCTTTATTTGGCCCAAATGTGACCTCCATGGATGGGGCTCCGAATTTGGAGGCTTTTTGATCTTAGCCAATCGTGATATCCACGAAGGGCGCTCCCAATCCGGAGGCCTATTCAGCCCATGTGTGACCTACACGAATTAGGCTTCGAATTCGGAGGCGTTTTGATCTTGGCCAATTGTCATATCCACGAAGGGCGCTCCGAATGCGGAGTCTTCATTCGGTCCAAATGTGACCTGCACAGATGGCGCTCCGAATTCATAGGCTTTTTGATCTTGGCCAATCGTGATATCCACGAAGGGGGCTTCGAATTCGGAGGCTTATTCGGCCCATGCGTGGGTTGCACGGACAAGTCTCCAAATTCGGAGGCATTTTGATCTTAGCCAATCGTGATATCTACGAAGGTGGTTCCGAATCCGCTGGCTTATTCGGCCCCTGCATGACCTGCGCAGACGGTGCTCCGAATTCGGAGGCTTTTTGATCATGGCCAATCGTGTTATCCACAAAGGGCGCTCCGAATCCGGAGTCTTTATTCAGCCCAAACGTGACCTGCACGGATGGGACTCCGAATTCGTAGGCTTTTTAATCTTGGCTAATCATGATATCCACGAAGGGTACTCCGAATACGGAGGCTTATTCGGCCCATGTGTGACCTGCACGGATGGGGCTCTGAATTCGGAGGCTTTTTTTATCATGGCCAATCGTGATATCCACGAAGGGCGCTCCGAATTCGAGGTCTTTATTTGGCCCAAACGTGACCTGCACGGATGGGGTTCCGAATTCAGAGGCTTTTTGTTCTTGGCCAATCGTGATATCCACGAAGGGCACTCCCAATCCGGAGGCTTATTCGGCCCATGCGTGACCAGCACGGTTGGTGCTCCGAATTCGGAGGCGTTTTGATCTTGGCTAATCGTGATATCTAAGAAGGGCGCTCCGAATCCGGAGGCTTATTCGGCTGACGCGTGACCTGCACGGATGGTGCTCTGAATTTAAAGGCTTTTTTATCTTGGCCAATGGTGATATCCACGAAAGGCGATCCGAATCCGGAGGCTTATTCGGCCCATGCGTGACCTGCACAGATGGGGCTCTGAATTTAGGGGAGTTTTTATCTTGGCCAATTGTGATGTCCGCGATGGGCGCTCCGAATCCGTAGTATTTATTCGTCCCAACGTGACCTGCACGGATAGGGCTCCGAATTCGGAGGCTTTTTTATCTTGGCCAATCGTGATATCCACGAAGGGCGGTCCGAATCCGAAGGCTTATTCAGCCCATGCGTTACCTGCACGAATGGGGCTCCAAATTCGCAGGCTTTTTGATCTTGGCCAATCGTGACATCCACGAAGGGCGCTCCAAAATCTGGAGTCCTTATTCGGCCCAAACGTGACCTGCACTGATGGGGCTCTGAATTCAGAGGCTTTTTGATCTTGGCCAATCGTGATATCCACGAAGGGCGCTCCGAATCCAGAAGCTTATTCGGTCAATGCGTGACCTGCACGGATGGGGCTCCGAATTCGAAGGCTTTTTGATCTTGGCCAATCGTGATATCCATGAAGGGTGCTCCGAATCCTGAGGGTTATTCGGCCCATACGTGACCTGCACGAATGACGCTCCGAATTTGGTGGCTTTTTGATCCTGGCCAATCGTGACATGCACGAAGGGTGCTCCGAATACGGAGGCTTATTCCGCCCATGCGTGTCCTGCACGGATGGGGCTCTGAATTCGGAGGCTTTTTGTTCATGGCCAATCATGATATCCACGATGGGCGCTCCGAATTCAGAGGCTTATTCGGCCCATGCGTGACCTACACGGATGGTGCTCCGAATTCGGAGGCTTTTTGATCTTGGCCAATCGTGATATCCATGAAGGGCGATCCGAATCCGGAGGCTTATTCGGCCCATGCATGACCTGCATGGATGGGGCTCTGAATTTAGAGGATTTTTTGTCTTGGCCAATCGTGATATCCACGAAGGGCGATCCGAATCCGGAGGCTTATTCGGTCCATGCGTGACCTGCACAGATGGGGCTCCAAATTCGGAGGCTTTTTTATCTTGGCCAATCGTGACATCCACGAAGGGTGCTCCGAATCCAGAGTCCTTATTCAGCCCAAACGTGACTTGCACGGATGGGGCTCCGAATTCGAAGGCTTTTTGATCTTGGCCAATCGTGATATCCAGGTAGGGCGCTCCGAATCCAGAGGCTTATTTGGTCCATGCGTGACCTGAACGGATGGGGCTCCAAATTCGTAGTCTTTTTGATCATGGCCAATCGTGATATCCACAAAGGGCGCTCCGAATCCGGAGGCTTATTCGGGCCATGCGTGACATGCACGGATGGTGCTCCGAATTCGGAGGCGTTTTGATCTTGGCCAATCGTGATATCCACGAAGGGCGTTCTGAATCCGCAGGCTTATTCGCCCAATGCGTGACCTACACGGATGGTGTTCTGAATTCAGAGGCTTTTTTATATTGGCCAATCATGATATCCAAGAAGGGCGCTCCGACTCCGGAGTCTTTATTCGGCCACAATGCGACCTACACGGATGGGGCTCCGAATTCGTAGGCTTTTTTTGTGTTGACCAATTGTAATATCCACAAAGGGGGCTCCGAATCCGGACGCTTATTCGGCCCATCTGGGGCCTGCATGGATGCGGCTCCGAATTTTGCAGCGTTTTGATCTTGGCCAATCGTGATATCCACGATGGACGCTACGAATCCGGAGTCCTCATTCGTCCATGTGTGACCTGCGCGGATGGCACTCTGAATTCAGAGGCTTTTTGATCTTGGCCAATCGTGATATCCACGAAGGGCGCTCCGAATCCGGAGGCTTATTCGGCCCTTGCATGACCTGCATGGATGGGGCTCTGAATTCAAAGGCTTTTTGATCTTGGCCAATCGTGATATCCATGAAGGGTGCTCCGAATCCATGGTCTTTATTCGGCTAATGCTTGACCTGCACGGATGGGGCTTCGAATTCAGAGGCTTTTTGATCTGGTCCAATCGTGATATCCATGAAGGGCGCCCCGAATCCGGAAGCTTATTCGTCCCATGCGTGACCTGCACGGATGGTACTCCGAATTCAAAGCGTTTTTTATCTTGGCCAATCGTGATATCCACGAAGGGGGCTTCGAATCCGGAGGCTTATTCGGCCCACCTGTGGCCTGCACGGATGGGGCTCCGAATTCAGAGGCTTTTTGATGTTGGCCAATCGTGATATCCATGAAGGGCACTCCGAAGCCGGAGACTTTATTCGGCCAAGGCGTGACCTGCACGGTTGGGTCTCCGAATTCGGAGGCATTTTGATCGTGTCCAATCGTGATATCCGCGAAGGGTGTTACGAATCCGGAGGCTTATTCGTCCCATGCGTGACCTGCGCGGATGGTGCTTCGAATTCGGTGGCTTTTTGATGTTGGCCAATCGTGATAGCCACGGAGGGCGCACCGAATCTGGATCCATATTCGGCCCATGGGTGACCTGCACGGATGGGCCTCCGAATTCGAAGGTTGTTTGTTCTTCGCCAATCGTGATATCGACGAAGGGCACTCTGAATCCAGAGGCTTATTTGGCCCATGTGTGACTTGCACGGATGGGGCTCTGAATTCGGAGGCTTTTTGATCTTGGCCAATCGTTATATCCACGAAGGGCGCTCCGAATCCGGAGTCTTTATTCGACCTAAACATGACCTGCATGGATGGGGCTCCGAATTCGGAGCCTTTTTTCTATCTTGGCTAATCGTGATATCCACCAAGGGCGCTCTGAATCCAGAGTCTTTATTCGGCCCAAAGGTGACCTGCACGGATGGGGCTCTGAATTCGGAGGCTTTTTGGTCTTTGCCAATCGCGGTATCCACGAAGGGCGCTCTGAATCCGAAGGATTATACGGCCCATGCGTGACCTACACGGATGGGGCTCTGAATTCAGAGGCATTTTGATCTTGGCCAATCGTGATATCCACGAAAGGGAGCTCCGAATCCGCAGGCTTATTCGGCCCCTACGTGACCTGCACGGATGCTGCTCCTAATTCGGAGGGTTTTTTATCAAGGCCAATCGTGATATCCACTAAGGGCGCTCCGAATCCGGAGTTTTTATTCGGCTCAAACGTGACCTACACGGATGGGCCTCCGAATTTGTTGTCCCTTTTATCCTGGCCAATGATGATATCCACAAAGGGCGCTCCGAATCCGGAGGCTTATTCGGCCCATGCGTGACTTGCACGGATGGGGCTACGAATTCAGAGCCTTTTTTACCTTGGCCAATCATGATATCCAAAAAGGGCGCTCCGAATCTGGAGGCTTATTCGGCCCATGCGTGACCTGCATGGATGGTGCTTCGAATTCGGAGGCGTTTTGATCTTGGCCAATCGTGATATCCACGAAGGGTGCTCTGAATCCGGAGGCTTATTCGCCCCATGCGTGACTTGCACGCTTTTTTATCTTGGCCAATCGTGATATCTAGGAAGGGCGCTCCAATTTCGGAGTCTTTATTCGTCCCAAACGTGAACTGCACGGATGGGGCTTCGAATTCGTAGGCTTTTTTATCTTGGCCAATCGTCATAACCACAAATGAGGCTCCGAATCCGGAGGCTTATTCGGCTCATGCATGGCCTAAACGGATGGGGCTTCGAATTCAGAGGCGTTTTGATCTTGGCCAATCGTGATATCCACGAAGGGCGCTCCGAATCCGCAGGCCTCTTCGGCTCCAGCGTGACCTGCACGGATGGTGCTTCGAATTCGGAGGCTTTTTGATCATGGCCAATCGTGATATCCACAAAGGGCGGTCCGAATCCGGAGTCTTTATTCGACTCAAACGTTACCTACACGGATGGGCCTCCAAATTCGTAGCCTTTTTTATCTTGGCCAATCATGATATCCACGAAAGGCGCTTCGAATCCGTAGGCTTATTCGGCCCATGTGTGACCGGCACAGACAGGGCTACGAATTCGAAGCCATTTTTATCTTGGTAAATTATGATCTCCACGAATGACGCTCTAAATCCGGAGGTTTATTCGGCCCATGTGTGACCTGTACGGATGGGGCTCCGAATTCGGAGGCTTTTTGATCTTGGCCAATAGTGATATCCACGAAGGGCGCTTCGAATCCAGAGGCTTATTCTGCCCATGCGTGACCTGCACGGATGGGGCTCCGAATTCAGAGGCGTTTTGATCTTGGCCAACTGTGATATCCACGAAGGAAGCTCCGAATCCGCAGGCTTATTCGGCCCTTACGTGACCTGCACGGATGGTGCTCCGAATTCGGAGGTTTTTTTATCAAGGCCAATCGTGATGTCCACTAATGGTGCTCCCAATCTAGAGTTTTTACTCAGCTAAAAAGTGACCTACACGGATGGGCCTCCGAATTCCCTGCCCTTTTTATCTTGGCCAATCATGATATCCACGAAGGGCGCTCCGAATCCGGAGGCTTATTTGCCTCATGCGTGTCCTGCACGGATGGGGCTCCAAATTCGGAGGCTTTTCAATCTTGGCCAATCGTGATATCCACGAAGGAAACTCCGAATCCGGAGTCTTTATTCGGCCCAAACGTGAGCTGCATGTATGGGCCTCCGAATTCATAGGCTTTTTTATCGTGGCCAATCATGATATCCACGAAGGGCGCTCCAAATCTGGAGGCTTATTCGGCCTATGCGTGACCTCCACGGATGGGGCTCCGAATTTGGAGGCTTTTTTTATCTTGGCCAATCGTGATATCCGCGAAGGGCGCTTTGAATCTGGAGTCATTATTCGGCCCAAGGGTGAACTGCACGGATGGGGCTCCGAATTCGAAGCCTTTTTTATCTTGGCCAATCGTGATATCCACGAAGGGCGCTCCGAATCCAGAGGCTTATTTGGCCCTTGTGTGACCTACACGGATGGGGCTCCGAATTCATAGGCTTTTTGATCTTGGCCAATCGTGATATCCACGAAGGGCACTCCGAATCCGGAGGGTAATTCAACCCATGCGTAACCTGCACGGATAGTGCTCCGAATTCGGAGGCATTTTGATCTTGGCCAACCGTGATATCCACGAAGGGCGATCCGAATCCGTAGGCTTATTTAGCGCATGCGTGACTTGCACGAATGGTGCTCCGAATTTAGAGGCTTTCTTATCTTGGCAAATCGAGATATCCACGAAGGGCGCTCCAAATCCATAGTTTTTGTTCGGCCCAAACGTGACCTGCACGGATGGAGCTCCGAATTCGGTGGCTTTTTTATCATGGCTAATTATGATATCCGTGAAAGGCGCTCCGAATCTGCAGTCACTATTCGGCCCATGCGTGACCTGCAGGGATGGGGCTCCGAATTCGGAGCCTTTTTTATCTTGGCTAATCGTGATATCCACGAAGGGCGCTCCGAATCTTGAGGCTTATTCGGCCTATGCGTGACCTGCACGGAAGGGGCTCCGAATTCGGAGGCATTTTGATCTTGGCCAATCATGATATCCACGAAGGGCGCTCCGAATCTTGAGGCTTATTCGGCCCATCATGACCTCCATGAATGGGGCTCCAATGTTGGAAGCTTTTCGATCTTGGCCAGTCATCATATCCAAAAAGGGCGCTCCGAATCCGGAGGCTTATTCGGCCCATGCGTGACCTGCACGAATGGGGCTCCGAATTCGGCGGCCTTTTGACCTTGGCCAATCATGATATCCACAAAGGGCGCTCCGAATTGGGAGTCTTTATCGGCCCAATCGAGACCTGCTCGGATGGGGCTCCGAATTCAGAGGCATTTTGATCTTGGCAAATCGTGATATCCACGAAGGGTGCTCCGAATCCAGAGGCTTATTCGGCCCATGTGTGACCTGCACGGATGGGGATCTGAATTCGGACGCTTTTTTATCTTGGCCAATCGTGATATCCACGAAGGGCACTCCGAATCCAGAGGCTTATTCGGCCCATGCATGACATGTACGGGTGGGGCTCCGAATTCGGAGGCTTTTTGATCCTGGCCAATCGTGATATCCACGAAGGTCGCTCCAAAACCGGAGTCGTTATTCGACCGAAACGTGACCTGCTCGGATGGGGCTCTAAATTCGGAGGCTTTTTTATCTTGGCCAATCGTGATATCCACGAAAGGCGCTCCGAATCCAGAGTCTTGTTCGGTCCATGCGTGACCTGCACGGATTGGGCTCTGAATTCAGAGGCTTTTTGATCTTCGCCAATCGTGATATCCACGAAGGACGCTCCGAATCTTGAGGCTTATTCGGCCCATGCGTGACCTGCACGGATGGGGCTCCAAATTCGGAGGCTTTTTGATCTTGGCCAATCATGATATCCACGAAGGGTGCTCCGAATCTTGAGGCTTATTCGGCCCATGCGTGACCTGCACGAATAGGGCTCCGAATTTGGAGGCTTTTTGATCTTTGCCAATCATCATATCCACAAAGGGAGCTCCGAGTCCGGAAGCTTATTAGGCCCATACGTGGCCTGCACGAGTGGGGCTCCGAATTCGGACGCTTTTTAACCTTGGCCAATCATGATATCCACGAAGCGCGCTCCGAATCGGGAGTCTTTATTCGGACCAAACGTGACCTGCTCGAATGGCGCTCCGAATCCGTAGTATTTATTAGTCCCAACGTGACCTACACGGATAGGGCTCCGAATTCGGAGGCTTTTTTATCTTGGCCAATCGTGATATCCACGAAGGGCGCTCCGAATCCGAAGGCTTATTCAGCCCATGCGTGACCTGCATGAATGGGGCTCCAAATTCGCAGGCTTTTTGATTTTGGCCAATCGTGACATCCACAAAGGGCGCTCCGAAATCTGGAGTCTCTATTCGTTCCAAACGTGACCTGCACTGATGGGGCTCCGAATTCAGAGGCTTTTTCATCTTGGCCAATCGTGATATCCACGAAGGGCGCTCCGAATCCAGAAGCTTATTCGGTCAATGCGTGACCTGAACGGATGGGGCTCTGAATTCGAAGGCTTTTTGATCTTGGCCAATTGTGATATCCACGAAGGGTGCTCCGAATCCTAAGGGTTATTCGGCCCATACGTGACCTGCACGAACGACGCTCCAAATTTGGTGGCTTTTTTATCCTGGCCAATCGTGATATGCACGAAGGGTGCTTCGAATACGGAGGCTTATTAGGCCCGTGCGTGTCCTGTATGGATAGGGCTCTGAATTTGGAGGCTTTTTGTTCATGGCCAATCATGATATCCACGATGGGCGCTCCGAATTCGGAGGCTTATTCGGCCCATGCGTGACCTACACGGATGGTGCTCCGAATTTGGAGGCTTTTTTCTCTTGGCCAATCGTGATATCCATGAAGGGCGATCCGAATCCGGAGGCTTATTCGGCCCATGCGTGACCTGCATGGATGGGGCTCTGAATTTAGAGGATTTTTGAACTTGGCCAATCGTGAAATCCACGAAAGGCAATCCGAATCCGGAGGCTTATTCGGTCCATGTGTGACCTACACGGATGGGGCTCCAAATTCGGAGGCTTTTTTATCTTGGCCAATCGTGACATCCGCAAAGGGTGCTCTGAATCCAGGGTCGTTATTCGGCCCAAACGTGACTTGCACGGATGGGGCTCCGAATTCGAAGGCTTTTTGATCTTGGCCAATCGTGATATCCAGGTAGGGCGCTCCGAATCCAGAGGCTTATTTGGTCCATGCGTGACCTGAACGGATAGGGCTTCGAATTCGTAGTCTTTTGATCATGGCCAATCGTGATATCCACAAAGGGCGCTCCGAATCCGGAGGCTTATTCGGCCCATGCGTGACATGCACGGATGGTGCTCCGAATTCGGAGGCGTTTTGATCTTGGCCAATCGTGATATCCACGAAGGGCGTTCCAAATCCGCAGGCTTATTCGCCCAATGCGTGACCTGCACGGATGGTGTTCTGAATTCAGAGGCTTTTTTATATTGGCCAATCATGATATCCAAGAAGGGCGCTCCGACTCCGGAGTCTTTATTCGGCCACAACGCGACCTACACGGATGGGGCTCTGAATTCGTAGGCTTTTTTGTGTTGGCCAATTGTAATATCCACAAAGGGGGCTCCGAATCCGGAGCCTTATTCGGCCCATCCGTGGCCTGCATGGATGTGGCTCCGAATTTTGCGGCGTTTTGATCTTGGCCAATCGTGATATCCACGATGGGCGCTATGAATTCGGAGTCCTCATTCGTCCATGTATGACCTGCGCGGATGGCGCTCTGAATTCAGAGGCTTTTTGATCTTGGCCAATCGTGATATCCACGAAGGGCGCTCCGAATCCAGAGGCTTATTCGGCCCTTGCATGACCTGCACGGATGGGGCTCCAAATTCAAAGGGTTTTTGATCTTGGCCAATCGTGATATCCATGAAGGGTGCTCTAAATCCATAGTCTTTATTCGGCTAATGCTTGACCTGCACGGATGGGGCTCCGAATTCAGAGGCTTATTCGTCCCATGAAGGGCGCTCCAAATCCGGAAGCTTATTCGTCCCATGCGTGAGCTACACGGATGGGGCTCCGAATTCGGAGGCTTTTTTATTTTGGCCAATCGTGATATCCACGAAGGGCGCTCCGAATCTTGAGGCTTATTCGGCCTATGTGTGACCTGCACGGATGGGGCTCCAAATTCGGAGGAATTTGGATGTTGGCTAATCGTGATATCCACGAAGTGCGCTCCGAATCTTGAGGCTTATTCAGCCCATGCGTGACCTCCACGAATGGGGCTCCAATGTTGGACGCTTTTTGATCTTGGCCAGTCGTCATATCCAGAAAGGGCGCTCCGAATTCGGAGGCTTATTCGGCCCATGCGTGACCTGCACGAATGGGGCTCTGAATTCGGCGGCTTTTTGACCATGGCCAATCATGATATCCACGAAGGGCGCTCTGAATTGGGAGTCTTTATCGGCCCAAATGAGATATGCTCGGATGGGGCTCCGAATTCAGAGGCTTTTTGATCTTGGCCAATCGTGATATCCACGAAGGGCACTCTGAATCCAGAGGCTTATTCGGCCCATGTGTGACCTGCACGAATGGGGATCTGAATTCGGACGCTTTTTTATCTTGGCCAATCGTGATATCCACGAAGGGCACTCCGAATCCGGAGGCTTATTCGGCCCATACATGACATGTACGGGTGGGGCTCCGAATTCGGAGGCTTTTTGATCCTGGCCAATCGTGATATCCGCGAAGGTCGCTCCAAAACCGGAGTTGTTATTCGGCCCAAACATGACCTGCTCGGATGGGGCTCTGAATTCGGAGGCTGTTTTATCTTGGCCAATCGTGATATCCATGAAAGGCGTTCCGAATCCAGAGGATTATTCGGTCCATGTGTGACCTGCACGGATGGGGCTCCGAATTCAGAGGCTTTTTGATCTTCGCCAATCATGATATCCACAAAGGGCGCCCCGAATCTTGAGGCTTATTCTGCCCGTGCGTGACCTGCACGGATGGGGCTCCGAATTCAGAGGCTTTTTGATCTTGGCCAATCGTGATGTCCACGAAGGGCGCTCCGAATCTTGAGGCTTATTCGGCCCATGCGTGACCTGCACGAATGGGGCTCCGAATTTGGAGGCTTTCGATCTTTGCCAATCATCATATCCACAAAGGGAGCACCGAATCCGGAAGCTTATTTGGCCCGTACGTGGCCTGCACGAGTGGGGCTCCGAATTCGGAGGCTTTTTGACCTTGGCCAATCATGATATCCACGAAGCGCGCTCCGAATCGGGACTCTTTATTCGGACGAAACGTGACCTGCTCGGATGAGGCTCTGAATTCGGAGGCTTTTTTATCTTGGCCAATCGTGATATCCACGGAGGGAGCTCCGAATCCAAAGGCTTATTCAGCCCATATGAAACCTGCACGGATGGGGTCCCGAATTCAGAGGCTTTTTTATCCTGGCCAATCTTGATATCCACGAAGGGCGCTTCGAGTCCGAAGGCTTATTCGGCCCATGTGTGACCTGCACGGATGGCGCTCCGAATTCGGAGGCTTTTTGATCTTGGCCAATCGTGATATCTACAAAGGGCTCTCCGAATTCGGAGTCTTTATTCGGACCAAATGTGACCTGAACGGATGGGGCTCTGAATTTGGAGGCTTTTTTTATCTTGGCTAATCGTGATATCTACATTGGGCGCTCCAAATTCGGAGTCTTTATTCGGCCCAAACGTGACCAGCACGGATGGGGCTCCAAATTCGGAGGCTTTTTCACCTTGGCCAATCATGATATCCATGAAGGGCGCTTCGAATCGGGAGTCTTTATTTGCTCCAAACGTGAGTTGCTCGGATGGGGCTCCGAATTCGGACGCTTTTTTATCTTGGCGAATCGTGATATCCACGAAGGGCGCTCCGAATCCAGAGGCTTATTCGGCCGATGTGTGACCTGCACGGATGGGGCTCCGAACTCAGAGGCTTTTTAATCTTGGCCAATCGTGATATCCATGAACGACACTCCGAATTCGAAGGCTTATTCGGCCTATGCATGACATGCACGGATGGGGCTCCGAATTCGGAGGCTTTTTGATCTTAGCCAATCGTGATATCCACGAAAGGCGCTCCGAATTCGGAGTCTTTATTCGGCCCAAACGTGACCTGCACGGATGGGGCTCCGAATTCGGAGGCTTTTTGATCTTGGCCAATTGTGATATCCACGATGGGCGCTCCGAATCCAGAGGCTTATTCAGTCCATGCGTGACCTGCGAGGATGGGGCTCCGAATTCGGAGGCTTTTTTATCTTGGCCAATCATGATATCCACAAAGGGCGCTCCGAATCTTGAGGCTTATTTGGCCCATGCGTGACCTGCACGGATGGGGCTCCGAATTCGGTGGCTTTTTGATCTTGTCCAATCGTGATATCCACGAAGAGCGCTCCGAATCTTGAGGCTTATTCGGCGCATGCGTGACCTACACGAATGGGGCACCGAATTAAGAGGCTTTTTGATCTTGGCCAGTCGTGAGATCCACGAAGTGCGCTCCGAATCCGGAGGCTTATTCGGCCCATGCATGACCTGCACGGATGGGGCTCCGAATTCGGAGGCTTTTTGGTCTTGGCTAATCGTCATATCCACAAAGGGAGCTCCGAATCCAAAAGGTTATTTGGCCCATACGTGGCCTGAACGAATGGGGCTCCGAATTTGGAGGCATTTTCACCTTGGCCAATCATGATATCCACGAAGCGCGCTCCGAATCGGGAGTCTTTATTCTGACCAAACGTGACCTGCTCAAATGGGGCTCCGAATTCGGAGGCTTTTTTATCTTGGCCAATCGTGATATCCACAGAGAGTGCTCTGAATTCAAAGGCTTTTTGTTCTTTGCCAGTCATGATATCTACGAAGGGCGCTCCGAATCCAGAGTCCTATTCGGCCCATGCGTGACTTGCACGGATGGGGCTCTGAATTCAGAGGCCTTTTGATCTTGGCCAATCGTGATATCCACGAACAGAGATCTGAATCCGGAGTCTTTATTCGCCCAAAACGTGACCAGCACGCATGGGGCTCTGAATTTGGTGGCTTTTCGATCTTGGCCAATCGTGATATCCACAAACGGCGCTCTGAATCCGGAGTCCTTTTTTGGCCCAAACATGACCTGCACGGATGAGGCTCCGAATTCGGACGCTTTTTGATCTTGGCCAATCGTGATATCCACAAAGGGCACTCCGAATCCAGAAGCTTATTCGGCCGAGGCGTGACCTGCACGGATGGGGCTCCGAATTCGAAGGCTTTTTGCCCTTGGCCAATCATGATATCCACGAAGGGCGCTTCGAATCGGGAGCCTTTATTCAGCCCAAACGTGACCTGCTCGGATGGGGCTCCGAATTCGGAGGCTTTTTCATCTTGGCCAATCGTGATATCCACGACGGGCGCTCCGAATCCAGAGGCTTATTCGGCCCATGCATCACGTGTACGGATGGGGCTCCGAATTCGGAGGCTTTTTGATCTTGGCCAATCGTGATATCCACGAAGGGCGCTCCGAATTCAGACTCTTTATTCAGCCCAAACGTGACGTTCACGGATGCGGCTCCGAATTCGAAGGCTTTTTGATCTTGGCCAATCGTCATATCCACGAAGGGCGCTCCGAATCCAGGGACTTATTTGGTCCACGCGTGACCTGCACGGATGGGGCTTCGAATCCAGAGGCTTTTGGATCTTGGGCAATCTTGATATCCACGAAGGGCACTCCGAATCCGGAGGCTTATTCGGCCCATGCATGACTTGCACGGATGGGGCTCCGAATTTGGAGGCTTTTTTATCTTGGCCAATCGTGATATCCACAAAGGGCGCTCCGAATCCGGAAGCTTTTTCGGTCCATGCGTGACCTGCACGGATAGGGCTCCGAATTCGGAGGCTTTTTGATCCTGGCCAATCGTCATATCCACGAAGGGTGCTCCGAATTCGGAGGATTATTCGGCCCATGCGTGACCTGCACGGACGGGGCTCCGAATTCGGTGGCTTTTTGTTCTTGGCCATTCGTGATATCCATGAAGGGCGTTCCGAAGCCGGAGTCATTATTCGGTCCAAACGTGACCTGCACGGATGGGGCTCCGAATTCGAAGGCTTTTTGTTCCTGGCCAATTGTGATATCCACGAAGGGCGCTCCGAATCCGGTGGCTTATTCGGCCCATGCGTGACCTGCACAGATGGGGCTCTGAATTTAGACGCTTTTTGATCTCGGCCAGTCGTGATTTCCACGAAGGGCGCTACTAATCCAAAGGCTTATTCGGTCCATGGGTGACCTGCACGGATGGGGCTCTGAATTCAGAGACATTTTGATCTTGGCCGATCGTGATATCCACGAAGGGCGCTCTGAATCTTGAGGCTTATTTGGCCCATGCGTGATTTGCATGAACGGGGCTCCAAATTTGGAGGCTTTTTGCTCTTGCCCAATCGTGATATCCACGAAGGACGCTCCGAATCCGGAGGATTATCCGGCCCATACGTGACCTGCACAATTGGGGCTCCAAATTCGGAGGCTTTTTTATCTTGGCCAATCTTCATATCCACGAAGGGCGCACCGAATCGGGAGTCTTTATTTGGGCCAAACGTGACCTACTCGGACCGGGCTCCAAATTAGGAGGAATTTTGATTTGGCCAATCGTGATATCCACGAAGGGCGCTTTGAATCCAGAGGCTTATTCGGCCCATGCGTGACCTCCACAGATGGGTCTTCGAATTCAGAGGCTTTTTGATCTTGGGCAATCGTGATATCCACGAAGGGCGCTCCGAATCTGGAGGCTTATTCGGCCTAGGCGTGACCTGCACGGATGGGGCTATGAATTCGGAGGCTTTTTGATCTTGGCCAATCGTGATATCCACAAAAGGTGCTCCGAATCCAGAGTCTTTATTCGGCCCAAACGTGAACTGCACGAATAGAGCTCTGAATTCGGAGGCTTTTTGATCTTGGCCAATCGTGACAACCACGAAAGGCACTCTGAATCTGGAGGGTTATTCGACCCATGCATGACTCGCACGGATGGGGCACTCAATCATGATATCCACGGAGGGCACTCCGAATCAGGAGTCTTTATTCGGCCCAAACGTGACCTACTAGGATGGGGCTCTGAATTCGTAGGCTTTTTGATCTTGGCCAATCATGATATCCACGAAGGGCACTCCGAATCTGGAGTCTTTATTCGGTCCAAACGTGACCTGCACAGATCGGGCTCCGAATTCAAAGGCTTTTTGTTCTTGGCCAATCGTGTTATCTACGAAGGGCGCTCCGAATCCAGAGGCTTATTTGACCAATGCGTGACCGGCACAGATGGGGCTCCGAATTCAGAGGCTTTTTTATCTTGGCCAATCGTGATATCCACAGACGGCGCTCTGAATTCGGAGTTTTTATTCGCCCTGAACGTGACCTGCACGGATGGGGCTCCGAATTTGGAGGCTTTTTTATCTTGGCTAATCGTGATATCCACAAAGGGCGCTCTGAATCCGAAGTCTTTATTCGGCCCAAACGTGACCAACACGGAAGGGGCTCCGAATTCGGACGCTTTTTGATACTGGCCAATCACGCTATCCACAAAGGGCGCTCCGAATCCAGGAGCTTATTCGGCCCATACGTGACCTGCACGGAAGGGGCTCCGAATTCGGAGGCTTTTTGACCTTGGCCAATCATGATATCCACGAAGGGCACATCGAATCGGTAGTCTTTATTCGGCCCAAACATGACCTGCTCGGATGTGGCTCTGAACTCGGAGTCTTTTTGATCTTGGCCAATCGTGACATCCACGAAGGGCACTCCGAATCCAGAGGCTTATTCGGCCCATGTGTGACCTGCACGGATGGGGATCCGAATTCGGAGGCTTTTTGATCTTGGCCAATCGTGATATCCACGAACGGCACTACAAATCCGGAGGCTTATTCGGCCCATGCATGACATGTACGAATGGGGCTCCGAATTCGGAGGCTTTTTTATCTTGGCCAATCGTGATATCCACGAAGAGCGCTCCTAATTCGGATTCTTTATTCGGCCCAAACGTGGCCTACACGGATGGGGCTTCGAATTCGAAGGCTTTTTGATCTTGGCAAATCGTGATATCCACGATGGACGCTCCGAATACATAGGCTTATTTGGTGCATGCGTGACCTGCGAGGATGGGGCTCCGAATTCGGAGGCTTTCTGATCTTGGCCAATCGTGATGTCCACGAAGGGCGCTCCGAGTCTTGAGGCTTATTCGACCCATGTGTGACCTGCAGGATGGGGCTCTGAATTCGGTGGCTTTTGATCTTGTCCAATCGTGATATCCACGAAGGGCGCTCCGAATCTTAAGGCTTATTCGGCGCATGCGTGACCTACACGAATGGGGCATCGAATTTGGAGGCTTTTTGATCTTGGCCAGTCGTGATATCTATGAAGGGCGCTCCGAATCTTAAGGTTTATTCGGCACATGCGTGACCTACACGAATGGGGCATCGAATTTGGAGGCTTTTTGATCTTGGCTAGTCGTGATATCCACGAAGTGCGCTCCGAATCCGGAGGCTTATTCGGCCCATGCATGACCTGCACGGATGGGGCTCCGAATTCGGAGGCTTTTTGATCTTGGCCAATAGTCATATCCACAAAGGGAGCTCCGATGCCGGAAGATTATTTGGCCCATATATGGCCTCCACGAATGGGGCTCCGAATTCGGAGGTTTTTTTACCTTAGCCAATCATGATATCCACGAAGCGCTCCGAATCGGGAGTCTTTATTCGGACCAAACATGACCTGCTCGGATGGGGCTCCGAATTCGGAGGCTTTTTTATCTTGGCCAATCATGATATCTACGGAGGGAGCTCCGAATCCAGAGGCTTATTCGGCCCAAGTGAAACCTGCACGGATGGGGCCCCGAATTCGGAGGCTTTTTTATCTTGGCCAATCATGATATCCATGAAGGGCACATCGAATCCGGAGTTCTTATTGGGCCAAAACATGACCTGCACAGATGGGGCGCCGAATTCAAAGGCTTTTTGTTCTTGGCCAGTTGTGATATCTACAAAGGGCGCTTCGAATCCAGAGTCCTTTTCGGCCCATGCGTGACCTGCACGGATGGGCCTCTGAATTCAGAGGATTTTTTATCTTGGCCAATCGTGATATCCACGAACGGAGCTCCGAATCCGGAGTCTTTATTCACCCCAAACGTGACCTGCACGGATGGGGCTACGAATTTGGAGGCTTTTCGATCTTGGCCAATCGTGATATCCACAAAGGGCGCTCTGAATCCGGAGCCTTTATTCAGGCCAAACGTGACCCGCACGGATGAAGCTCCGAATTCGGACACTTTTTGATCTTGGCCAATCATGATATCCACAAAGGGCGCTCCGAATCCAGAAGCTTATTCGGCCCATGCATGACCTGCACAGATGGGGCTCCGAATTCGAAGGCTTTTTGACCTTGGCCAATCATGATATCCATGAAGGGCGCTCCGAATCGGGAGTCTTTATTCGGCCCAAACGTGACCGGCTTGGATGTGGCTCCGAATTCGGAAGCTTTTTGATCTTGGCCAATCGTGATATCCACGAAGGGCGCTCCGAACCCAGAGGCTTATTCGGCCAATGTGTGACCTGCACAAATGGGGTTCCGAATTCGGAGGCTTTTTTATCTTGGCGAATCGTGATATCCACGAATGGCACTCCGAATCCGGAGGCTTATTTGGCCCATGCAAGACACGTACAGTTGGGGCTCTGAATTCGGAGGCTTTTTCATCTTAGCCAATCGTGATATCCACGAAAGGGAGCTCCGAATTTGGAGTCTTTATTCGGCCGAAACGTGACCTGCATGGATGGGGCTCCGAATTCGGAGGCTTTTTGATCTTGGCCAATCGTGATATCCATGATGGGCGCTCCGAATCTAGAGGCTTACTCGGCCCAAGCGTCAACCGAGAGGATGAGGCTCCGAATTCGGAGGCCTTTTGATCTTGGCCAATCGTGGTATCCATGACGGGCGCTCCAAATCTTGAGGCTTATTCGGCCCGTGCGTGACCTGCACGGATGGGGCTCCGAATTCGGTGGCTTTTTGATCTTGTCCAATCGTGATATCCACGAAGGGCGCTCCGAATCTTGAGGCTTATTCGGCCCATGTGTGACCTGCACGGACGGTGCTCCGAATTCGGAGGCGTTTTGATCTTGGCCAATCGTAATGTCCACGAAGGGCACTCCGAATCCGGAGTTGTTATTCGGCCCATGCGTGGCCTGCACGGATGGGGCTCCGAATTCGGAGGCATTTTTATCTTGGCCAATCGTGATATCCACGAAGGGCGCTCCGAATCCGGAGCCTTATTCAGCCCATATGTGACCTATACAGATGGGGCTCCGAATTTAGAGGCTTTTTGTTCTTGGCCAATTGTGATTTCCACGAAGGGCGCTCCGAATCCGGAGGCTTATTCGTCCCATGCGTGACCTGCACGAATGGTGCTCCAAATTCAGAGGCTTTTTGATCTTGGCCAATCGTAATATCCACGAAGGGCGCTCCGAATCCGGAGGCTTATTTGGCCCATGCGTGACCTGCACGGACGATGTTCCGAATTCGGAGGCGTTTTGATCTTGGCCAATCGTGATATCCACGAAGGGCGCTCCGAATCCGGTGGCTTATTGGCCCATGCGTGACCTGCACGGATGGGGCTCTGATTTTGGAGGCTTTTTTTATCTTGGCCAATCGTGATATCCATGAAGGGCGCTCCGAATCTAGAGGCTTTTTCGTCCCATGCGAGACCTGTACGGATTGGGCTCCGAACTATGAGGCTTTTTGGTCTTAGTCAATCGTGATATCCACGAAGGGCGCTCCGAATCCGGAGTCTTTATTTCGCCCAAATGTGACCTCCATGGATGGGGCTCTAAATTTGGGGGCTTTTTAATCTTGGCCAATCGTGCTATCCACGAGGGGCGCTCCCAATCTGGAGGCTTATTCGGCCCGTGCGTGACCTACACGAACGAGGCTCCGAATTCGGAGGCATTTTGATCTTGGCCAATTGTGATATCCACACAGGGCACTTCGAATCCGGAGTCTTTATTCGGCCCAAATGTGACCTGCACAGATGGCGCTCCAAATTCGTAGGCTTTTTTATCTTAGCCAATCGTGATATCCACGAAAGGGGCTTCGAATCCGAAGGCTTCTTCGGCCCATGCGTGGGTTGCACGGACATGGCTCCAAATTCGGAGGCATTTTGATCTTAGCCAATCGTGATATCCACGAAGGTGGTTCTGAATGCGCTGGCTTATTCGGCCCCTGCGTGACCTGCGCGGATGGCGCTCCGAATTCATACGCTTTTCGATCATGGCCAATCGTGATATCCACAAAGGGCGCTCCCAATCCGGAGTCTTTATTCAGCCCAAACGAGACCTGCACTTATGGGACTCCGAATTCGTAGGCTTTTTTATCTTGGCTAATCATGATATCCACGAAGGGCGCTCCGAATACGGAGTCTTTATTCTGCCCAAATGTGAGCAGCACGGATGGGCCTCCGAATTCGCAAGCTTTTTCATTTTGGCCACTCATGATATCCACGAAGGGCGCTCCTAATCCAGAGTCTTATTCACCCCATGTGTGACCTACACGGATGGGGCTCCGAATTCATAGGCTTTTTGATCTTGGCCAATCGTGATATCCACGAAGGGCGCTCCGAATCCGGAGGGTTATTCGGCCCAAGCGTGACCTGCACGGATGGTGCTCCGAATTCAGACTCATTTTGATCTCGGCCAATCGTGATATCCACGAAGGGCGCTCCGAATCCGCAAGCTTGTTCAGCGCATGCGTCACTTGCACAAATCATGCTCCGAATTTAGAAACTTTTTTATCTTGGCAAATCGGGATATCCACGAAGGCGCTCCAAATCCGGAGTTTTTATTCGGCCCAAACGTGACCTGCACGGATGGGGCTCCGAATTCGGAGGATTTTTTATCATGGCCAATTGTGATATCAACCAATGGCGCTCCGAATCCGGAGTCTTTATTCGACCGAAACATGACCTACACGGATGGGGGTCTGAATTCGTAGGCTTTTTTATCTTAGCCAATCGTGGTGTCCACGAAGGGTGCTCCGAATCCAGAGGCTTATTCGGCCCATGCCTGACCTGTATGGATGGGGCTTCGAATTCGGAGGCTTTTTGATCTTGGCCAATCGTGATATCCCCGAAGGGCACTCCGAATCCGGAGACTTATTCTGCCCATGCGTGACCTGCATTGATGGGGCTCTGAATTCGGAGGCGTATTGATCTTGGCCAATCGTGATATCCGCGAAGGGCACTCCGAATCCAGAGTCTTTATTCGGCCCATGTGTGACCTGAACGGATGGGGCTCCGAATTCGGAGGTTTTTTGATCTTGGCCAATCTTGATATCCACGAAAGGTGCTCCGACTCTGGAGGCTTATTCGGCCCATGCGTGACATACATGGATGGCGCCGAGAATTTGGAAACTTTTTAATCTTGGCCAATTGTGATGTCCACAAGGGGCGCTCCAAATCCGGAGGCTTATTTGGCCCATGCGTGACCTGTACGGATCGTGCTCCAAATTCGGAGGCGTTTTGATCTAGGCCAATCGTGATATCCACGAAGGGCGCTCCGAATCCGCAGGCCTATTCGGCCCATAACTGACTTGCACGGATGGTGCTCCGAATTTAGAGCCTTTTTCATCTTTGACAATTGTGATATCCACGAAGGGCGCTGCGAACCCGCAGGTTTATTCAGCCCGTGCGTGACTTGCACGGATGGCGCTCCAAATTCGGAGGGTTTTTTATCTTAGCCAATCGTGATATCCACGAAGGGCGCTCCGAAACCGGAGTCTTTATTCGGCCCAAACATGACCTGCACGGATGGGGCTCTGAATTCAGAGGCTTTTTGATCTTGGCCAATCGTGATATCCACCAATGGCGCTCCAAATCCGGAGACTTTATTCGGCCGAAACGTGACCTGCACGGATAGGGCTCTGAATTTGTACACTTTTTTATCTTGGCCAATCGTGGTATCCACGAAGGGCGCTCCGAATACGGAGGCTTATTCGGCCCATGCGTGACCTACACGGATGGGGCTCCGAATTTGGAGGCTTTTTCATCTAGGCCAATCGTGATATCGATGAATACCACTCCGAATCCGCAGGCTTATTTGGCCCATGCCTGACTTGGACGGATGGTGCTCCGAATTTGGAGCCTTTTTGCTCTTTGACAATTGTGATATCCACGAAGGGCGCTCTGAACCCGCAGGCTTGTTCGGCCCATGCGTGACTTGCACGGATGGTGCTCCGAATTCGGAGGGTTTTTGATCTTGGCCAATCATGATATCCACGAAGGGCGCTCCGAAACCGGAGTCTTTATTCGGCCCAAACATGGCCTGCACGGATGGGGCTCTGAATTCGTATGCTTTTTGATCTTGGCCAATTGTGGTATCCACGAAGAGCGCTCCAAATCCTGAGGCTTATTCGGCCCATGCCTGACCTGCACGGATGGGGCTCCGAATTCGAAGGCATTTTGCTCTTGGCCAATCGTGATATCCACAAACGGTGCTCTGAATTCGCAGGCTTTCCGGCCCATGCGTGACCTGCATGGATGGTGCTCCGAATTCAGAGGCTTTTTGATCTTGGCCAGTCGTGATATCCACGAAGGGCGCTCCGAATTCGGAGTCTTTATTCGGCCAAAATGTGACCCGCACCGATGGGGCTCCGAATTCGTAGGCTTTTTTATCTTAGCCAATCGTGATATCCACGACATTCGCTCTGAATCCGATAGCTTATTCGGCCCATGCGTGAGCTGCACGGAGGGGCTTCGAATTCAGAGGATTTTTTATCTTGGCTAATCATGATATGCACGAAGGGTGCTCCGAATTCGGAGTTTTTATTCGGCTCGTGCGTAACCTGCTTGGATGGAGCTTCGAATTCGAAGGCTTTTTTATCTTGGCCAATCCGGATATCCTCGAAGGACGCTTCGAATCCGGTGGCTTATTTGGCCCATGCGTGACCTGCATGGATAGGGCTCTGATTTTAGAGGCTTTTTTATCTTGGCCAATCGTGATATCCACGCAGGGCGCTCCGAATCCAGAGGCTTTTTCATCCCATGCATGACCTGTACGGATGGGGCTCCGAATTATGAGGCTTTTTGGTCTTAGCCAATCGTGATATCGACGCAGGGCGCTCTGAATCCGCAGTCTTTATTTGGCCCAAATGTGACCTCCATGGATGGGGCTCCGAATTCGGAGGCTTTTTTATCTTAGCCAATCGTGATATCCACGAAGGGCGCTCCCAATCCGGAGGCCTATTCAGCCCATGCGTGACCTACATGAATTAGGCTTTGAATTCGGAGGCGTTTTGATCTTGGCCAATTGTCATATCCACGAAGGGCGCTCCGAATGCGGAGTCTTCATTCGGTCCAAATGTGACCTGCAAAGATGGCGCTCCGAATTCATAGGCTTTTTGATCTTGGCCAATCGTGATATCGACGAAGGGGGCTTCGAATCCGGAGGCTTATTCGGCCCATGCGTGGGTTGCACGGACAAGGCTCCAAATTCGGAGGCATTTTGATCTTAGCCAATCGTGATATCTACGAAGGTGGTTCCGAATCCGCTGGCTTATTCGGCCCCTGCATGACTTGCGCGGACGGTGCTCCGAATTCGGAGGCTTTTTGATCATGGACAATCGTGTTATCCACAAAGGGCGCTCCGAATCCGGAGTCTTTATTCAGCCCAAACGTGACCTGCACGGATGGGACTTCGAATTCGTAGGCTTTTTAATCTTGGCTAATCATGATATCCACGAAGGGTACTCCGAATACGGAGGCTTATTCGGCCCATGTGTGACCTGCACGGATGGGGCTCTGAATTCGGAGGCTTTTTTATCATGGCCAATCGTGATATCCACGAAGGGCGCTCCGAATTCGAGGTCTTTATTTGGCCCAAACGTGACCTGCACGGATGGGGTTCCGAATTCAGAGGCTTTTTGTTCTTGGCCAATCGTGATATCCACAAAGGGCACTCCCAATCCGGAGGCTTATTCGGCCCATGCGTGACCAGCACGATTGGTGCTCCGAATTCGGAGGCGTTTTGATCTTGGCCAATCGTGATATCTAAGAAGGGCGCTCCGAATCCGGAGGCTTATTCGGCTGACGCGTGACCTGCACGGATGGTGCTCTGAATTTAGAGGCTTTTTTATCATGGCCAATCGTGATATCAACCAATGGCGCTCCGAATCCGGAGTCTTTATTCGACCGAAACATGACCTACACGGATGGGGGTCTGAATTCGTAGGCTTTTTTATCTTAGCCAATCGTGGTGTCCACGAAGGGTGCTCCGAATCCAGAGGCTTATTCGGCCCATGCCTGACCTGCATGGATGGGGCTTCGAATTCGGAGGCTTTTTGATCTTGGCCAATCGTGATATCCTCGAAGGGCACTCCGAATCCGGAGACTTATTCTGCCCATGCGTGACCTGCATTGATGGGGCTCTGAATTCGGAGGCGTATTGATCTTGGCCAATCGTGATATCCGCGAAGGGCACTCCGAATCCAGAGTCTTTATTCGGCCCATGTGTGACCTGCACGGATGGGGCTCCGAATTCGGAGGTTTTTTGATCTTGGCCAATCTTGATATCCACGAAAGGTGCTCCGACTCTGGAGGCTTATTCGGCCCATGCGTGACATACACGGATGGCGCCGAGAATTTGGAAACTTTTTAATCTTGGCCAATTGTGATGTCCACAAGGGGCGCTCCAAATCCGGAGGCTTATTTGGCCCATGCGTGACCTGTACGGATCGTGCTCCAAATTCGGAGGTGTTTTGATCTAGGCCAATCGTGATATCCACGAAGGGCGCTCCGAATCCGCAGGCCTATTCGGCCCATAACTGACTTGCACGGATGGTGCTCCGAATTTAGAGCCTTTTTCATCTTTGACAATTGTGATATCCACGAAGGGCGCTGCGAACCCGCAGGTTTATTCAGCCCGTGCGTGACTTGCACGGATGGCGCTCCAAATTCGGAGGGTTTTTTATCTTAGCCAATCGTGATATCCACGAAGGGCGCTCCGAAACCGGAGTCTTTATTCGGCCCAAACATGACCTGCACGGATGGGGCTCTGAATTCAGAGGCTTTTTGATCTTGGCCAATCGTGATATCCACCAATGGCGCTCCAAATCCGGAGACTTTATTCGGCCGAAACGTGACCTGCACGGATAGGGCTCTGAATTTGTACACTTTTTTATCTTGGCCAATCGTGGTATCCACGAAGGGCGCTCCGAATACGGAGGCTTATTCGGCCCATGCGTGACCTACACGGATGGGGCTCCGAATTTGGAGGCTTTTTCATCTAGGCCAATCGTGATATCGATGAATACCACTCCGAATCCGCAGGCTTATTTGGCCCATGCCTGACTTGGACGGATGGTGCTCCGAATTTGGAGCCTTTTTGCTCTTTGACAATTGTGATATCCACGAAGGGCGCTCCGAACCCGCAGGCTTGTTCGGCCCATGCGTGACTTGCACGGATGGTGCTCCGAATTCGGAGGGTTTTTGATCTTGGCCAATCATGATATCCACGAAGGGCGCTCCGAAACCGGAGTCTTTATTCGGCCCAAACATGGCCTGCACGGATGGGGCTCTGAATTCGTATGCTTTTTGATCTTGGCCAATTGTGGTATCCACGAAGAGCGCTCCAAATCCTGAGGCTTATTCGGCCCATGCCTGACCTGCACGGATGGGGCTCCGAATTCGAAGGCATTTTGCTCTTGGCCAATCGTGATATCCACAAACGGTGCTCTGAATTCGCAGGCTTTCCGGCCCATGCGTGACCTGCATGGATGGTGCTCCGAATTCAGAGGCTTTTTGATCTTGGCCAGTCGTGATATCCACGAAGGGCGCTCCGAATTCGGAGTCTTTATTCGGCCAAAATGTGACCCGCACCGATGGGGCTCCGAATTCGTAGGCTTTTTTATCTTAGCCAATCGTGATATCCACGACATTCGCTCTGAATCCGATAGCTTATTCGGCCCATGCGTGAGCTGCACGGAGGGGCTTCGAATTCAGAGGATTTTTTATCTTGGCTAATCATGATATGCACGAAGGGTGCTCCGAATTCGGAGTTTTTATTCGGCTCGTGCGTAACCTGCTTGGATGGAGCTTCGAATTCGAAGGCTTTTTTATCTTGGCCAATCCGAATATCCTCGAAGGGCGCTTCGAATCCGGTGGCTTATTTGGCCCATGCGTGACCTGCATGGATAGGGCTCTAATTTTAGAGGCTTTTTTATCTTGGCCAATCGTGATATCCACGCAGGGCGCTCCGAATCCAGAGGCTTTTTCATCCCATGCATGACCTGTACGGATGGGGCTCCGAATTATGAGGCTTTTTGGTCTTAGCCAATCGTGATATCGACGCAGGGCGCTCTGAATCCGGAGTCTTTATTTGGCCCAAATGTGACCTCCATGGATGGGGCTCCGAATTTGGAGGCTTTTTGATCTTAGCCAATCGTGATATCCACGAAGGGCGCTCCCAATCCGGAGGCCTATTCAGCCCATGCGTGACCTACACGAATTAGGCTTTGAATTCGGAGGCGTTTTGATCTTGGCCAATTGTCATATCCACGAAGGGCGCTCCGAATGCGGAGTCTTCATTCGGTCCAAATGTGACCTGCAAAGATGGCGCTCCGAATTCATAGGCTTTTTGATCTTGGCCAATCGTGATATCGACGAAGGGGGCTTCGAATCCGGAGGCTTATTCGGCCCATGCGTGGGTTGCACGGACAAGGCTCCAAATTCGGAGGCATTTTGATCTTAGCCAATCGTGATATCTACGAAGGTGGTTCCGAATCCGCTGGCTTATTCGGCCCCTGCATGACCTGCGCGGACGGTGCTCCGAATTCGGAGGCTTTTTGATCATGGCCAATCGTGTTATCCACAAAGGGCGCTCCGAATCCGGAGTCTTTATTCAGCCCAAACGTGACCTGCACGGATGGGACTCCGAATTCGTAGGCTTTTTAATCTTGGCTAATCATGATATCCACGAAGGGTACTCCGAATACGGAGGCTTATTCGGCCCATGTGTGACCTGCACGGATGGGGCTCTGAATTCGGAGGCTTTTTTATCATGGCCAATCGTGATATCCACGAAGGGCGCTCCGAATTCGAGGTCTTTATTTGGCCCAAACGTGACCTGCACAGATGGGGTTCCGAATTCAGAGGCTTTTTGTTCTTGGCCAATCGTGATATCCACAAAGGGCACTCCTAATCCGGAGGCTTATTCGGCCCATGCGTGACCAGCACGATTGGTGCTCCGAATTCGGAGGCGTTTTGATCTTGGCCAATCGTGATATCTAAGAAGGGTGCTCCGAATCCGGAGGCTTATTCGGCTGACGCGTGACCTGCACGGATGGTGCTCTGAATTTAGAGGCTTTTTTATCTTGGCCAATGGTGATATCCACGAAGGGCGATCCGAATCCGGAGGCTTATTCGGCCCATGCGTGACCTGCACAGATGGGGCTCTGAATTTAGGGGATTTTTTATCTTGGCCAATTGTGATGTCCTCGATGGGCGCTCCAAATCCGTAGTATTTATTCGTCCCAACGTGACCTGCACGGATAGGGCTCCGAATTCGGAGGCTTTTTTATCTTGGCCAATCGTGATATCCACGAAGGGCGGTCCGAATCCGAAGGCTTATTCAGCCCATGCGTTACCTGCACGAATGGGGCTCCAAATTCGCAGGCTTTTTGATCTTGGCCAAACGTGACATCCACGAAGGGCGCTCCAAAATCTGGAGTCCTTATTCGGCCCAAACGTGACCTGCACTGATGGGGCTCTGAATTCAGAGGCTTTTTGATCTTGGCCAATCGTGATATCCACGAAGGGCGCTCCGAATCCAGAAGCTTATTCGGTCAATGCGTGACCTGCACGGATGGGGCTCCGAATTCGAAGGCTTTTTGATCTTGGCCAATCGTGATATCCATGAAGGGCGCTCCGAATCCTGAGGGTTATTCGGCCCATACGTGACCTGCACGAATGACGCTCCAAATTTGGTGGCTTTTTGATCCTGGCCAATCGTGACATGCACGAAGGGTGCTCCGAATACGGAGGCTTATTCCGCCCATGCGTGTCTTGCACGGATGGGGCTCTGAATTCGGAGGCTTTTTGTTCATGGCCAATCATGATATCCACGATGGGCGCTCCGAATTCGGAGGCTTATTCGGCCCATGCGTGACCTACACGGATGGTGCTCCGAATTCGGAGGCTTTTTGATCTTGGCCAATCGTGATATCCATGAAGGGCGATCCGAATCCGGAGGCTTATTCGGCCCATGCATGACCTGTATGGATAGGGCTCTGAATTTAGAGGATTTTTTGTCTTGGCCAATCGTGATATCCACGAAGGGCGATCCGAATCCGGAGGCTTATTCGGTCCATGCGTGACCTGCACAGATGGGGCTCCAAATTCGGAGGCTTTTTTATCTTGGCCAATCGTGACATCCACGAAGGGTGCTCCGAATCCAGAGTCCTTATTCAGCCCAAACGTGACTTGCACGGATGGGGCTCCGAATTCGAAGGCTTTTTGATCTTGGCCAATCGTGATATCCAGGTAGGGCGCTCCGAATCCAGAGGCTTATTTGGTCCATGCGTGACCTGAACGGATGGGGCTCCGAATTCGTAGTCTTTTTGATCATGGCCAATCGTGATATCCACAAAGGGCGCTCCGAATCCGGAGGCTTATTCGGCCCATGCGTGACATGCACGGATGGTGCTCCGAATTCGGAGGCGTTTTGATCTTGGCCAATCGTGATATCCACGAAGGGCGTTCTGAATTCGCAGGCTTATTCGCCCAATGCGTGACCTACACGGATGGTGTTCTGAATTCAGAGGCTTTTTTATATTGGCCAATCATGATATCCAAGAAGGGCGCTCTGACTCCGGAGTCTTTATTCGGCCACAATGCGACCTACATGGATGGGGCTCCGAATTCGTAGGCTTTTTTGTGTTGACGAATTGTAATATCCACAAAGGGGGCTCCGAATCCGGACGCTTATTCGGCCCATCCGTGGCCTGCATGGATGCGGCTCCGAATTTTGCAGCGTTTTGATCTTGGCCAATCGTGATATCCACGATGACGCTACGAATCCGGAGTCCTCATTCGTCCATGTGTGACCTACGCGGATGGCACTCTGAATTCAGAGGCTTTTTGATCTTGGCCAATCGTGATATCCACGAAGGGCGCTCCGAATCCGGAGGCTTATTCGGCCCTTGCATGACCTGCACGGATGGGGCTCTGAATTCAAAGGCTTTTTGATCTTGGCCAATCGTGATATCCATGAAGGGTGCTCCGAATCCATGGTCTTTATTCGGCTAATGCTTGACCTGCACGGATGGGGCTTCGAATTAAGAGGCTTTTTGATCTGGTCCAATCGTGATATCCACGAAGGGCGCCCCGAATCCGGAAGCTTATTCGTCCCATGCGTGACCTGCACGGATGGTACTCCGAATTCGAAGCGTTTTTTATCTTGGCCAATCGTGATATCCACGAAGGGGGCTTCGAATCCGGAGGCTTATTCGGCCCACGTGTGGCCTGCACGGATGGGGCTCCGAATTCAGAGGCTTTTTGATGTTGGCCAATCGTGATATCCATGAAGGGCACTCCGAAGCCGGAGACTTTATTCGGCCAAGGCGTGACCTGCACGGTTGGGTCTCCGAATTCGGAGGCATTTTGATCGTGTCCAATCGTGATATCCGTGAAGGGTGTTACGAATCCGGAGGCTTATTCGTCCCATGCGTGACCTGCGCGGATGGTGCTTCGAATTCGGTGGCTTTTTGATGTTGGCCAATCGTGATAGCCACGGAGGGCGCACCGAATCCGGATCCATATTCGGCCCATGGGTGACCTACACGGATGGGCCTCCGAATTCGGAGGTTGTTTGTTCTTCGCCAATCGTGATATCGACGAAGGGCACTCTGAATCCAGAGGCTTATTTGGCCCATGTGTGACTTACACGGATGGGGCTCCGAATTCGGAGGCTTTTTGATCTTGGCCGATCGTTATATCCACGAAGGGCGCTCCGAATCCGGAGTCTTTATTCGACCTAAACATGACCTGCATGGATGGGGCTCCGAATTCGGAGCCTTTTTTCTATCTTGGCTAAACGTGATATCCACCAAGGGCGCTCTGAATCCGGAGTCTTTATTCGGCCCAAAGGTGACCTGCACGGATGGGGCTCTGAATTCGGAGGCTTTTTGGTCTTTGCCAATCGCGGTATCCACGAAGGGCTCTCTGCATCCGAAGGATTATACGGCCCATGCGTGACCTACACGGATGGGGCTCTGAATTCAGAGGCATTTTGATCTTGGCCAATCGTCATATCCCCGAAAGGGAGCTCCGAATCCGCAGGCTTATTCGGCCCCTACGTGACCTGCACGGATGCTGCTCCTAATTCGGAGGGTTTTTTATCAAGGCCAATCGTGATATCCACTAAGGGCGCTCCGAATCCGGAGTTTTTATTCGGCTCAAACGTGACCTACACGGATGGGCCTCCGAATTCGTTGTCCCTTTTATCCTGGCCAATGATGATATCCACGAAGGGCGCTCCGAATCCGGAGGCTTATTCGGCCCATGCGTGACCTGCACGGATGGTGCTCCGAATTCGGAGGCGTTTTGATCTTGGCCAATCGTGATATCCACGAAGGGCGTTCCAAATCCACAGGCTTATTCGCCCAATGCGTGACCTGCACGGATGGTGTTCTGAATTCAGAGGCTTTTTTATATTGGCCAATCATGATATCCAAGAAGGGCGCTCCGACTCCGGAGTCTTTATTCGGCCACAATGCGACCTACACGGATGGGGCTCCGAATTCGTAGGCTTTTTTGTGTTGACCAATTGTAATATCCACAAAGGGGGCTCCGAATCCGGACGCTTATTCGGCCCATCCGTGGCCTGCATGGATGCGGCTCCGAATTTTGCAGCGTTTTGATCTTGGCCAATCGTGATATCCACGATGGACGCTACGAATCCGGAGTCCTCATTCGTCCATGTGTGACCTACGCGGATGGCACTCTAAATTCAGAGGCTTTTTGATCTTGGCCAATCGTGATATCCACGAAGGGCGCTCCGAATCCGGAGGCTTATTCGGCTCTTGCATGACCTGCACGGATGGGGCTCTGAATTCAAAGGCTTTTTGATCTTGGCCAATCGTGATATCCATGAAGGGTGCTCCGAATCCATGGTCTTTATTCGGCTAATGCTTGACCTGCACGGATGGGGCTTCGAATTCAGAGGCTTTTTGATCTGGTCCAATCGTGATATCCACGAAGGGCGCCCCGAATCCGGAAGCTTATTTGTCCCATGCGTGACCTGCACGGATGGTACTCCGAATTCGAAGCGTTTTTTATCTTGGCCAATCGTGATATCCACGAAGGGGGCTTCGAATCCGGAGGCTTATTCGGCCCACGTGTGGCCTGCACGGATGGGGCTCTGAATTCAGAGGCTTTTTGATGTTGGCCAATCGTGATATCCATGAAGGGCACTCCGAAGCCGGAGACTTTATTCGGCCAAGGCGTGACCTGCACGGTTGGGTCTCCGAATTCGGAGGCATTTTGATCGTGTCCAATCGTGATATCTGCGAAGGGTGTTACGAATCCGGAGGCTTATTCGTCCCATGCGTGACCTGCGCGGATGGTGCTTCTAATTCGGTGGCTTTTTGATGTTGGCCAATCGTGATAGCCATGGAGGGCGCACCGAATCCGGATCCATATTCGGCCCATGGGTGACCTGCACGGATGGGCCTCCGAATTCGGAGGTTGTTTGTTCTTCGCCAATCGTGATATCGACGAAGGGCACTCTGAATCCAAAGGCTTATTTGGCCCATGTGTGACTTGCACGGATGGGGCTCCGAATTCGGAGGCTTTTTGATCTTGGCCAATCGTTATATCCACGAAGGGCGCTCCGAATCCGGAGTCTTTATTCGACCTAAACATGACCTGCATGGATGGGGCTTCGAATTCGGAGCCTTTTTTCTATCTTGGCTAATCGTGATATCCACCAAGGGTGCTCTGAATCCGGAGTCTTTATTCGGCCCAAAGGTGACCTGCACGGATAGGGCTCTGAATTCGGAGGCTTTTTGGTCTTTGCCAATCGCGGTATCCACGAAGGGCGCTCTGAATCTGAAGGATTATACGGCCCATGCGTGACCTACACGGATGGGGCTCTGAATTCAGAGGCATTTTGATCTTGGCCAATCGTGATATCCACGAAAGGGAGCTCCGAATCCGCAGGCTTATTCGGCCCCTACGTGACCTGCACGGATGCTGCTCCTAATTCGGAGGGTTTTTTATCAAGGCCAATCGTGATATCCACTAAGGGCGCTCCGAATCCGGAGTTTTTATTCGGCTCAAACGTGACCTACACGGATGGGCCTCCGAATTCGTTGTCCCTTTTATCCTGGCCAATGATGATATCCACGAAGGGCGCTCCGAATCCGGAGGTTTATTCGGCCCATGCGTGACTTGCACGGATGGGGCTACGAATTCAGAGCCTTTTTTACCTTGGCCAATCATGATATCCAAAAAGGGCGCTCCGAATCTGGAGGCTTATTCGGCCCATGCGTGACCTGCATGGATGGTGCTTCGAATTCGGAGGCGTTTTGATCTTGGCCAATCGTGATATCCATGAAGGGTGCTCTGAATCCACAGGCTTATTCGCCCCATGCGTGACTTTCACGGATGGTGTTCCGAAGTCGGAGGCTTTTTTATCTTGGCCAATCGTGATATCTAGGAAGGGCGCTCCAATTCCGGAGTCTTTATTCGTCCCAAACGTGAACTGCACGGATGGGGCTTCAAATTCGTAGGCTTTTTTATCTTGGCCAATCGTCATAACCACAAATGAGGCTCCGAATCCGGAGGCTTATTCGGCTCATGCATGGCCTAAACGGATGGGGCTTCGAATTCAGAGGCGTTTTGATCTTGGCCAATCGTGATATCCACGAAGAGCGCTCCGAATCCGCAGGCCTCTTCGGCTCCAGCGTGACCTGCACGGATGGTGCTTCGAATTCGGAGGCTTTTTGATCATGGCCAATCGTGATATCCACAAAGGGCGGTCCGAATCCGGAGTCTTTATTCGACTCAAACGTTACCTGCACGGATGGGCCTCCAAATTCGTAGCCTTTTTTATCTTGGCCAATCATGATATCCACGAAAGGCGCTTCGAATCCGTAGGCTTATTCGGCCCATGTGTGACCGGCACAGACAGGGCTACGAATTCGAAGCCATTTTTATCTTGGCAAATTATGATATCCACGAATGACGCTCTAAATCCGGAGGTTTATTCGGCCCATGTGTGACCTGTACGGATGGGGCTCCGAATTCGGAGGCTTTTTGATCTTGGCCAGTAGTGATATCCACGAAGGGCGCTTCGAATCCAGAGGCTTATTCTGCCCATGCGTGACCTGCACCGATGGTGCTCCGAATTCGGAGGTTTTTTTATCAAGGCCAATCGTGATGTCCACTAATGGTGCTCCCAATCTAGAGTTTTTATTCAGCTAAAAAGTGACCTACACGGATGGGCCTCCGAATTCCCTGCCCTTTTTATCTTGGCCAATCATGATATCCACGAAGGGCGCTCCGAATCCGGAGGCTTATTCGCCTCATGCGTGTCCTGCACGGATGGGGCTCCAAATTCGGAGGCTTTTCAATCTTGGCCAATCGTGATATCCACGAAGGAAACTCCGAATCCAGAGTCTTTATTCGGCCCAAACGTGAGCTGCATGTATGGGCCTCCGAATTCATAGGCTTTTTTATCGTGGCCAATCATGATATCCACGAAGGGCACTCCAAATCCGGAGGCTTATTCAGCCTATGCGTGACCTCCACGGATGGGGCTCCGAATTTGGAGGCTTTTTTATCTTGGCCAATCGTGATATCCGCGAAGGGCGCTTTGAATCTGGAGTCATTATTCGGCCCAAGGGTGAACTGCACGGATAGAGCTCCGAATTCGGAGCCTTTTTTTATCTTGGCCAATCGTGATATCCACGAAGGGCGCTCCGAATCCAGAGGCTTATTTGGCCCTTGTGTGACCTACACGGATGGGGCTCCGAATTCATAGGCTTTTTGATCTTGGCCAATCGTGATATCCACGAAGGGCACTCCGAATCCAGAGGGTAATTCAACCCATGCGTAACCTGCACGGATAGTGCTCCGAATTCGGAGGCATTTTGATCTTGGCCAACCGTGATATCCACGAAGGGCGATCCGAATCCATAGGCTTATTTAGCGCATGCGTGACTTGCACGAATGGTGCTCCGAATTTAGAGGCTTTCTTATCTTGGCAAATCGAGATATCCACGAAGGGCGCTCCGAATCCATAGTTTTTGTTCGGCCCAAACGTGACCTGCACGGATGGAGCTCCGAATTCGGTGGCTTTTTGATCATGGCTAATTATGATATCCGCGAAAGGCGCTCCGAATCTGCAGTCACTATTCGGCCCATGCGTGACCTGCAGGGATGGGGCTCCGAATTCGGAGCCTTTTTTATCTTGGCTAATCGTGATATCCACGAAGGGCGCTCCGAATCTTGAGGCTTATTCGGCCTATGCGTGACCTGCACGGAAGGGGCTCCGAATTCGGAGGCATTTTGATCTTGGCCAATCATGATATCCACGAAGGGCGCTCCGAATCTTGAGGCTTATTTGGCCCATGCATGACCTCCACGAATGGGGCTCCAATGTTGGAAGCTTTTTGATCTTGGCCAGTCATCATATCCAAAAAGGGCGCTCCGAATCCGGAGGCTTATTCGGCCCATGCGTGACCTGCACGAATGGGGCTCCGAATTCGGCGGCCTTTTGACCTTGGCCAATCATGATATCCACAAAGGGCGCTCCGAATTGGGAGTCTTTATCGGCCCAATCGAGACCTGCTCGGATGGGGCTCCGAATTCAGAGGCATTTTGATCTTGGCCAATCGTGATATCCACGAAGGGTGCTCCGAATCCAGAGGCTTATTCGGCCCATGTGTGACCTGCACGGATGGGGATCTGAATTCGGACGCTTTTTTATCTTGGCCAATCGTGATATCCACGAAGGGCACTCCGAATCCAGAGGCTTATTCGGCCCATGCATGACATGTACGGGTGGGGCTCCGAATTCGGAGGCTTTTTGATCCTGGCCAATCGTGATATCCACGAAGGTCGCTCCAAAACCGGAGTCGTTATTCGGCCCAAACGTGACCTGCTCGGATGGGGCTCTAAATTCGGAGGCTTTTTTATCTTGGCCAATCGTGATATCCACGAAAGGCGCTCCGAATCCAGAGTCCTATTCGGTCCATGCGTGACCTGCACGGATTGGGCTCTGAATTCAGAGGTTTTTGATCTTCGCCAATCGTGATATCCACGAAGGACGCTCCGAATCTTGAGGCTTATTCGGCCCATGCGTGACCTGCACGGATGGGGCTCCAAATTCGGAGGCTTTTTGATCTTGGCCAATCATGATATCCATGAAGGGTGCTCCGAATCTTGAGGCTTATTCGGCCCATGCGTGACCTGCACGAATGGGGCTCCGAATTTGGAGGCTTTTTGATCTTTGCCAATCATCATATCCACAAAGGGAGCTCCGAGTCCGGAAGCTTATTTGGCCCATACGTGGCCTGCACGAGTGGGGCTCCGAATTCGGAGGCTTTTTAACCTTGGCCAATCATGATATCCACGAAGCGCGCTCCGAATCGGGAGTCTTTATTCGGACCAAACGTGACCTGCTCGAATGGCACTCCGAATCCGTAGTATTTATTCGTCCCAACGTCACCTACACGGATAGGGCTCCAAATTCGGAGGCTTTTTTATCTTGGCCAATCGTGATATCCACGAAGGGCGCTCCGAATCCGAAGGCTTATTCAGCCCATGCGTGACCTGCACGAATGGGGCTCCAAATTCGCAGGCTTTTTGATTTTGGCCAATCGTGACATCCACAAAGGGCGCTCCGAAATCTGGAGTCTTTATTCGTTCCAAACGTGACCTGCACTGATGGGGCTCCGAATTCAGAGGCTTTTTCATCTTGGCCAATCGTGATATCCACGAAGGGCGCTCCGAATCCAGAAGCTTATTCGGTCAATGCTTGACCTGAACGGATGGGGCTCCGAATTCGAAGGCTTTTTGATCTTGGCCAATTGTGATATCCACGAAGGGTGCCCCGAATCCTAAGGGTTATTCGGCCCATACGTGACCTGCACGAACGACGCTCCAAATTTGGTGGCTTTTTGATCCTGGACAATCGTGATATGCACGAAGGGTGCTTCGAATACGGAGGCTTATTCGGCCCGTGCGTGTCCTGTACGGATAGGGCTCTGAATTGGGAGGCTTTTTGTTCATGGCCAATCATGATATCCACGATGGGCGCTCCGAATTCGGAGGCTTATTCGGCCCATGCGTGACCTACACGGATGGTGCTCCGAATTCGGAGGCTTTTTTATCTTGGCCAATCGTGATATCCATGAAGGGCGATCCGAATCCGGAGGCTTATTCGGCCCATGCGTGACCTGCATGGATGGGGCTCTGAATTTAGAGGATTTTTGAACTTGGCCAATCGTGAAATCCACGAAAGGCAATCCGAATCCGGAGGCTTATTCGGTCCATGTGTGACCTACACGGATGGGGCTCCAAATTCGAAGGCTTTTTTATCTTGGCCAATCGTGACATCCACAAAGGGTGCTCTGAATCCAGGGTCGTTATTCGGCTCAAACGTGACTTGCACGGATGGGGCTCCGAATTCGAAGGCTTTTTGATCTTGGCCAATCGTGATATCCAGGTAGGGCGCTCCGAATCCAGAGGCTTATTTGGTCCATGCGTGACCTGAACGGATAGGGCTCCGAATTCGTAGTCTTTTTGATCATGGCCAATCGTGATATCCACAAAGGGCGCTCCGAATCCGGAGGCTTATTCGGCCCATGCGTGACATGCACGGATGGTGCTCCGAATTCGGAGGCGTTTTGATATTGGCCAATCGTGATATCCACGAAGGGCGTTTCGAATCCGCAGGCTTATTCGCCCAATGCGTGACCTGCACGGATGGTGTTCTGAATTCAGAGGCTTTTTTATATTGGCCAATCATGATATCCAAGAAGGGCGCTCCGACTCCGGAGTCTTTATTCGGCCACAACGCGACCTACAGGGATGGGGCTCCGAATTCGTAGGCTTTTTTGTGTTGGCCAATTGTAATATCCACAAAGGGGGCTCCGAATCCGGAGCCTTATTCGGCCCATCCGTGGCCTGCATGGATGTGGCTCCGAATTTTGTGGCGTTTTGATCTTGGCCAATCGTGATATCTACGATGGGCGCTACGAATCCGGAGTCCTCATTCGTCCATGTATGACCTGCGGGGATGGCGCTCTGAATTCAGAGGCTTTTTGATCTTGGCCAATCGTGATATCCACGAAGGGCGCTCCGAATCCAGAGGCTTATTCGGCCCTTGCATGACCTGCACGGATGGGGCTCCAAATTCAAAGGGTTTTTGATCTTGGCCAATCGTGATATCCATGAAGGGTGCTCCAAATCCATAGTCTTTATTCGGCTAATGCTTGACCTGCACGGATGGGGCTCCGAATTCAGAGGCTTATTCGTCCCATGAAGGGCGCTCCAAATCCGGAAGCTTATTCGTCTCATGCGTGAGCTACACGGATGGGGCTCCGAATTCGGAGGCTTTTTTATTTTGGCCAATCGTGATATCCACGAAGGGCACTCCGAATCTTGAGGCTTATTCGGCCTATGCGTGACCTGCACGGATGGGGCTCCAAATTCGGAGGAATTTGGATGTTGGCCAATCGTGATATCCACGAAGTGCGCTCCGAATCTTGAGGCTTATTCAGCCCATGCGTGACCTCCACGAATGGGGCTCCAATGTTGGACGCTTTTTGATCTTGGCCAGTCGTCATATCCAGAAAGGGCGCTCCGAATTCGGAGGCTTATTCGGCCCATGCGTGACCTGCACGAATGGGGCTCTGAATTCGGCGGCTTTTTGACCATGGCCAATCATGATATCCACGAAGGGCGCTCTGAATTGGGAGTCTTTATCGGCCCAAATGAGATATGCTCGGATGGGGCTCCGAATTCAGAGGCTTTTTGATCTTGGCCAATCGTGATATCCACGAAGGGCACTCTGAATCCAGAGGCTTATTCGGCCCATGTGTGACCTGCACGAATGGGGATCTGAATTCGGACGCTTTTTTATCTTGGCCAATCGTGATATCCACGAAGGGCACTCCGAATCCGGAGGCTTATTCGGCCCATACATGACATGTACGGGTGGGGCTCCGAATTCGGAGGCTTTTTGATCCTGGCCAATCGTGATATCCGCGAAGGTCGCTCCAAAACCGGAGTTGTTATTCGGCCCAAACATGACCTGCTCGGATGGGGCTCTGAATTCGGAGGCTGTTTTATCTTGGCCAATCGTGATATCCATGAAAGGCGCTCCGAATCCAGAGGATTATTCGGTCCATGCGTGACCTGCACGGATGGGGCTCCGAATTCAGAGGCTTTTCGATCTTCGCCAATCATGATATCCACGAAGGGCGCCCTGAATCTTGAGGCTTATTCTGCCCGTGCGTGACCTGCACGGATGGGGCTCCGAATTCGGAGGCTTTTTGATCTTGGCCAATCGTGATGTCCACGAAGGGCGCTCCGAATCTTGAGGCTTATTCGGCCCATGCGTGACCTGCACGAATGGGGCTTCGAATTTGGAGGCTTTTCGATCTTTGCCAATCATCATATCCACAAAGGGAGCACCGAATCCGGAAGCTTATTTGGCCCGTACGTGGCCTCCACGAGTGGGGCTCCGAATTCGGAGGCTTTTTGACCTTGGCCAATCATGATATCCACGAAGCGCGCTCCGAATCGGGACTCTTTATTCGGACCAGACGTGACCAGCTCGGATGAGGCTCCGAATTTGGAGGCTTTTCTATCTTGGCCAATCGTGATATCCACGGAGGGAGCTCCGAATCCAAAGGCTTATTCAGCCCATGTGAAACCTGCACGAATGGGGTCCCGAATTCGGAGGCTTTTTTATCTTGGCCAATCTTGATATCCACGAAGGGTGCTTCGAGTCCGAAGGCTTATTCGGCCCATGTGTGACCTGCACGGATGGCGCTCCGAATTCGGAGGATTTTTGATCTTGGCCAATCGTGATATCTACAAAGGGCTCTCCGAATTCGGAGTCTTTATTCGGACCAAACGTGACCTGAACGGATGGGGCTCTGAATTTGGAGGCTTTTTTATCTTGCCTAATCGTGATATCTACATTGGCCGGTCCGAATTCAGAGTCTTTATTCGGCCCAAACGTGACCAGCACGGATGGGGCTCCGAATTCGGAGGCTTTTTCACCTTGGCCAATCATGATTTCCACGAGGGGCGCTTCGAATCGGGAGTCTTTATTTGCTCCAAACGTGATCTGCTGGGATGGGGCTCCGAATTCGAACGCTTTTTTATCTTGGCCAATCATGATATCCACGAAGGGCGCTCCGAATCCAGAGGCTTATTCGGCCGATGTGTGACCTGCACGGAAGGGGATCCAAATTCGGAGGCTTTTTTATCTTGGCCAATCGTGATATCCACGAACGACACTCCGAATTCGAAGGCTTATTCGGCCTATGCATGACATGCACGGATGGGGCTCCGAATTCGGAGGCTTTTTGATCTTAGCCAATCGTGATATCCACGAAAGGCGCTCCGAATTCGGAGTCTTTATTCGGCCCAAACGTGACCTGCACGGATGGGGCTCCGAATTCGGAGGGTTTTCGATCTTGGCCAATCGTGATATCCACGATGGGCGCTCCGAATCCAGAGGCTTATTCGGTCCATGCGTGGCCTGCGAGGATGGGGCTCCGAATTCGGAGGCTTTTTGATCTTGGCCAATCGTGATATCCACGAAGGGCGCTCCGAATCTTGAGGCTTATTTGGCCCATGCGTGACCTGCACGGATGGGGCTCCGAATTCGGTGGCTTTTTGATCTTGTCCAATCGTGATATCCACGATGAGCGCCCCGAATCTTGAGGCTTATTCGGCGCATGCGTGACCTACACGAACGGGGCACCGAATTTAGAGGCTTTTTGATCTTGGCCAGTCGTGAGATCCACGAAGTGCGCACCGAATCCGGAGGCTTATTCGGCCCATGCATGACCTGCACGGATGGGGCTCCGAATTCGGAGGCTTTTTGGGCTTGGCTAATCGTCATATCCACAAAGGGAGCTCCGAATCCGGAAGGTTATTCGGCCCATACGTGGCCTGCACGAATGGGGCTCCGAATTTGGAGGCTTTTTCACCTTGGCCAATCATGATATCCACGAAGCGCGCTCCGAATCGGGAGTCTTTATTCAGACCAAACGTGACCTGCTCAAATGGGGCTCCGAATTCGGAGGCTTTTTTATCTTGGCCAATCGTGATATCCACAGAGAGAGCACTGAATTCAAAGGCTTTTTGTTCTTGGCCAGTCGTGATATCTACGAAGGGCGCTCCGAATCCGGAGTCCTATTCGGCCCATGCGTGACCTGCACGGATGGGGCTCTGAATTCATAGGCCTTTTGATCTTGGCCAATCGTGATATCCACGAACGGAGATCCGAATCTGGAGTCTTTATTCGCCCCAAACGTGACCAGCACGGATGGGGCTCCGAATTTGGTGGCTTTTCGATCTTGGCCAATCGTGATATCCACAAACGGCGCTCTGAATCCGGAGTCCTTTTTTGGCCCAAACATGACCTGCACGGATGAGGCTCCGAATTCGGATGCTTTTTGATCTTGGCCAATCGTGATATCCACAAAGGGCGCTCCGAATCTAGAAGCTTATTCGGCCGAGGCGTGACCTGCACGGATGGGGCTCCGAATTTGAAGGCTTTTTGCCCTTGGCCAATCATGATATCCACGAAGGGCGCATCGAATCGGGAGCCTTTATTCAGCCCAAATGTGACCTGCTCGGATGGGCCTTCGAATTCGGAGGCTTTTTCATCTTGGCCAACCGTGATATCCACGACGGGCGCTCCGAATCCAGAGGCTTATTCGGCCCATGCATGACGTGTACGGATGGGGCTCCGAATTCGGAGGCTTTTTGATCTTGGCCAATCGTGATATCCACGAAGGGCGCTCCGAATTCAGACTCTTTATTTGGCCCAAACGTGACGTTCACGGATGCGGCTCCGAATTCGAAGGCTTTTTGATCTTGGCCAATCGTCATATCCACGAAGGGCGCTCCGAATCCAGGGACTTATTTGGTCCACGCGTGACCTGCACGGATGGGGCTTCGAATCCAAAGGCTTTTGGATCTTGGGCAATCTTGATATCCACGAAGGGCACTCCGAATCCGGAGGCTTATTCGGCCCATGCATGACCTGCACGGATGGGGCTCCGAATTTGGAGGCTTTTTTATCTTGGCCAATCGTGATATCCACAAAGGGCGCTCCGAATCTGGAAGCTTGTTCGGTCCATGCGTGACCTGCACGGATAGGGCTCCGAATTCAGAGGCTTTTTGATCCTAGCCAATCGTCATATCCACGAAGGGTGCTCCGAATTCGGAGGATTATTCGGCCCATGCGTGACCTGCACGGACGGGGCTCCGAATTCGGTGGCTTTTTGTTCTTGGCCATTCGTGATATCCACGAAGGGCGTTCCGAAGCCGAAGTCATTATTCGGTCCAAACGTGACCTACACGGATGGGGCTCCGAATTCGAAGGCTTTTTGTTACTGGCCAATTGTGATATCCACGAAGGGCGCTCCGAATCTGGTGGCTTATTCGGCCCATGGGTGACCTGCACGGATGGGGCTCTGAATTCAGAGACATTTTGATCTTGGCCGATCGTGATATCCACGAAGGGCGCTCTGAATCTTGAGGCTTATTTGGCCCATGCGTGATTTGCGTGAACAGGTCTCCAAATTTAGAGGCTTTTTGCTCTTGCCCAATCGTGATATCCACGAAGGACGCTCCGAATCCGGAGGATTATCCGGCCCATGCGTGACCTGCACAATTGGGGCTCCAAATTCGGAGGCTTTTTTATCTTGGCCAATCTTCATATCCACGAAGGGCGCACCGAATCGGGAGTCTTTATTTGGGCCAAACGTGACCTACTTGGATCGGGCTCTAAATTAGGAGGAATTTTGATTTGGCCAATCGTGATATCCCCGAAGGGTGCTTTGAATCCAGAGGCTTATTCGGCCCATGCGTGACCTCCACGGATGGGTCTTCGAATTCAGAGGCTTTTTGATCTTGGGCAATCGTGATATCCACGAAGGGCGCTCCGAATCTGGAGGCTTATTCGGCCCAGGCGTGACCTGCACGGATGGGGCTATGAATTCGGAGGCTTTTTGATCTTGGCCAATCGTGATATCCACAAAAGGTGCTCCGAATCCAGAGTCTTTATTCGGCCAAAATGTGAACTGCACGAATAGAGCTCCGAATTCGGAGGCTTTTTGATCTTGGCCAATCGTGATAACCACGAAAGGCACTCTGAATCTAGAGGGTTATTCGGCCCATGCGTGACTCGCACGGATGGGGCACTCAATCATGATATCCACGGAGGGCGCTCCGAATCGGGAGTCTTTATTCGGCCCAAACGTGACCTGCTAGGATGGGGCTCTGAATTCGTAGGCTTTTTGATCTTGGCCAATCATGATATCCACGAAGGGCACTCCGAATCCGGAGTCTTTATTCGGTCCAAACATGACCTGCACAGATCGGGCTCCGAATTCAAAGGCTTTTTGTTCTTGGCCAATCGTGTTATCTACAAAGGGCGCTCCGAATCCAGAGGCTTATTCGGCCAATGCGTGACCGGCACAGATGGGGCTCCGAATTCAGAGGCTTTTTTTATCTTGGTCAATCGTGATATCCACAGACGGCGCTCTGAGTTCAGAGTTTTTATTCGGCCCGAACGTGACCTGCACGGATGGGGCTCCGAATTTGGAGGCTTTTTTATCTTGGCTAATCGTGATATCCACAAGGGGCACTCTGAATCCGAAGTCTTTATTCGGCCCAAACGTGACCTATACGGAAGGGGCTCCGAATTCGGACGCTTTTTGATCCTGGCCAATCACGCTATCCACAAAGGGCGCTCCGAATCCAGGAGCTTATTCGGCCCATGCGTGACCTGCACGGAAGGGGCTCCGAATTCGGAGGCTTTTTGACCTTGGCCAATCATGATATCCACGAAGGGCACCCCGAATCGGGAGTCTTTATTCGGCCCAAACGTGACCTGCTCGGATGTGGCTCTGAACTCGGAGTCTTTTTGATCTTGGCCAATCGTGACATACACGAAGGGCACTCCGAATCCAGAGGCTTATTCGGCCCATGTGTGACCTGTACGGATGGGGATCCGAATGCGGAGGCTTTTTGATCTTGGCCAATCGTGATATCCACGAACGACACTACAAATCCGGAGGCTTATTCGGCCCATGCATGACATGTACGAATGGGGCTCCGAATTCGGAGGCTTTTTTATCTTGGCCAATCGTGATATCCACGAAGAGCGCTCCCAATTCGGATTCTTTATTCGGCCCAAACGTGGCCTACACGGATGGGGCTCCGAATTCAAAGGCTTTTTGATCTTGGCAAATCGTGATATTCACGATGGGCGCTCCGAATACATAGGCTTATTTGGTCCATGCGTGACCTGCGAGGATGGGGCTCCGAATTCGGAGGCTTTTTGATCTTGGCCAATCGTGATGTCTACGAAGGGCACTCCGAATCTTGAGGCTTATTCGGCCCATGTGTGACCTCCAGGATGGGGCTCTGAATTCGGTGGCTTTTGATCTTGTCCAATCGTGATATCCACGAAGGGCGCTCCGAATCTTAAGGCTTATTTGGCGCATGCGTGACCTACACGAATGGGGCATCGAATTTGGAGGCTTTTTGATCTTGGCCAGTCGTGATATCCATGAAGGGCGCTCCGAATCTTAAGGTTTATTCGGCACATGCGTTACCTACACAAATGGGGCATCGAATTTGGAGGATTTTTTATCTTGGCTAGTCGTGTTATCCACGAAGTGCGCTCCGAATCCGGAGGCTTATTCGGCCCATGCATGACCTGCACGGATGGGGCTCCGAATTCGGAGGCTTTTTGATCTTGGCCAATAGTCATATCCACAAAGGGAGCTCCGATGTGGAAGATTATTTGGCCCATATATGGCCTCCACGAATCGGGCTCCGAATTCGGAGGTTTTTTTACCTTGGCCAATCATGATATCCACGAAGCGCTCCGAATCGGGAGTCTTTATTCGGACCAAACGTGACCTGCTCGGATGGGGCTCCAAATTCGGAGGCTTTTTTATCTTGGCCAATCATGATATCCACGGAGAGAGCTCCGAATCCAGAGGCTTATTCGGCCCAAGTGAAACCTGCATGGATGGGGCCCCGAATTCAGAGGCTTTTTTATCTTGGCCAATCATGATATCCACGAAGGGCACATCGAATCCGGAGTTCTTATTGGGCCAAAACGTGACCTGCACAGATGGGGCGCCGAATTCAAAGGCTTTTTGTTCTTGGCCAGTTGTGATATCTACGAAGGGCGCTTCGAATCCAAAGTCCTTTTCGGCCCATGCGTGACCTGCACGGATGGGCCTCTGAATTCAGAGGATTTTTTATCTTGGCCAATCGTGATATCCACGAACGGAGCTCCGAATCCGAAGTCTTTATTCACCCCAAACGTGGCCTGCACGGATGGGGTACGAATTTGGAGGCTTTTCGATCTTGGCCAATCGTGATATCCACAAAGGGCGCTCTGAATCCGGAGCCTTTATTCAGGCCAAACGTGACCCGCACAGATGAAGCTCCGAATTCGGACACTTTTTGATCTTGGCCAATCGTGATATCCACAAAGGGCGCTCCGAATCCGGAAGCTTATTCGGTCCATGCGTGACCTGCACGGATGGGGCTCCAAATTCGAAGGCTTTTTGACCTTGGCCAATCATGATATCCATGAAGGGCGCTCCGAATCGGGAGTCTTTATTCGGCCCAAACGTGACCGGCTTGGATGTGGCTCTAAATTCGGAGGCTTTTTGATCTTGGCCAATCGTGATATCCACGAAGGGCGCTCCGAATCCAGAGGCTTATTCGGCCAATGTGTGACCTGCACAGATGGGGTTCCGAATTCGGAGGCTTTTTTATCTTGGCGAATCGTGATATCCACGAATGGCACTCCGAATTTGGAGGCTTATTTGGCCCATGCTTGACACGTACGGTTGGGGCTCCGAATTCGGAGGCTTTTTCATCTTAGCCAATCGTGATATCCACGAAAGGGCGCTCCGAATTCGGAGTCTTTATTCGGTCGAAACGTGACCTGCATGGATGGGGCTCCGAATTCGGAGGCTTTTTGATCTTGGCCAATCGTGATATCCACGATGGGCGCTCTGAATCTAGAGGCTTACTCGGCCCAAGCGTGAACCGAGAGGATGAGGCTCCGAATTCGGAGGCTTTTTGATCTTGGCCAATCGTTGTATCCATGACGGGCGCTCCGAATCTTGAGGCTTATTCGCCCCACGCGTGACTTGCACGGATGGGGCTCCGAATTCGGTGGCTTTTTGATCTTGTCCAATCGTGATATCCATAAAGGGCGCTCCGAATCTTGAGGCTTATTCGGCCCATGCGTGACCTGCACGAATGGGGCACCGAATTTGGAGGCTTTTTGATCTTGGCCAGTCGTGATATCCACGAAGTACGATCCGAATCCGGAGGCTTATTCGGCCCATGCATGACCTGCACGGATGGAGCTCCGAATTCGGAGGCTTTTTGATCTTGGCCAATAGTCATATCCACAAAGGGAGCTCCGATTCCGGAAGATTATTTGGCCCATATATGGCCTGCACGAATGGGGCTCCGAATTCGGAGGCTTTTTTACCTTGGCCAATCATGATATCCACGAAGCGCGCTCCGAATCGAGAGTCTTTATTTGGACCCAGCGTGACCTGCTCGGATGGGGCTTCGAATTTGGAGGCTTTTTTATCTTGGCCAATCGTGATATCCACGGAGGGAGCTCTGAATCCAGAGGTTTATTCGGCCCATGTGGAACCTGCACGGATGGGGCCCTGAATTCGGAGGCTTTTTGAGCTTGGCCAATCATGATATCCACGAAGGGCACTCTGAATACGGAGTCTTTATTCGGCCAAAACGTGACCTGCACGGTTGGGGCTCCGAATTCAGAGGCTTTTTGTTCTTGGCCAATCGTGATATCTACGAAGGGCGCTCCGAATCCAAAGTCCTATTCGGCCCATGCGAGACCTGCACGGATGGGGCTCTGAATTCTGAGGCTTTTTTATCTTGGCCAATTGTGATATCTACGAACGGCACCCCGAATCCGGAGTCTTTATTTGCTGCAAACGTGACCTGCACGAACGGGGCTCCAAATTTGGCGGCTTTTCGATCTTGGCCAATCGTGATATCCACAAAGGGCGCTCTGAATCCGGAGTCTTTATTCGGCCCAAACGTGACCTGCACGGATGGGGCTCCGAATTCGGATGCTTTTTGATCTTGGCCAATCGTGATATCCACAAAGGGCGGTCCGAATCCAGAAGCTCTTTCGGCCAATGCGTGGCCTGCATGGATGGGGCTCCGAATTCAGAGGCCTTTTGACCTTGGCCAACCATGATATCCACGAAGGGCGCTTCGAATCGGGAGTCTTTATTCCACCCAAACGTGACCTGCTCGGATGGGGCTCCGAATTCGGAGGCTTTTTGATCTTGGCCAATCGTGATATCCACGAAGGGTGCTCCGAATCCAGAGGCTTATTCGGCCCATGTGTGACCTGTACGGATGGAGATCCGAATTTGGAGGCTTTTTTATCTTGGCCAATCATGATATCCACGAAGGGCACCCCAAATTCGGAGGCTTATTCGGCCCATGCATGACATGTACAGATGGGGCTCCAAATTTGGAGGCTTTTTTATCCTATCCAATCGTGATATCCACGAAGGCCACTTCGAATCTGGAGTCTTTATTCGGCTCAAACAAGACCTGCTTGGATGGGGCTCCGAATTCGGAGGCTTTTTGATCTTGGCCAATCGTGATATCCACGAAGGGCGCTTCGAATACAGAGGCCTATTCGGTCCATGCGTGACCTGCACGGATGAGGCTCCGAATTCGGAGGCTTTTTTATCTTGGCCAATCGTGATATCCACGAAGGGCGCTCCGAATCTTGAGGCTTATTCGACCTATGCGTGACCTCCACGGAAGGGGCTCCAAATTTGGAGGCATTTTGATCTTGGCCAATCATGATATCCACGAAGGGCGCTCCGAATCTTGAGGCTTATTCGGCCCATGCATGACCTCCACGAATGGGGCTCCAATGTTGGAAGCTTTTTTATCTTGGCCAGTCATCATATCCAGAAAGGGGGCTCCGAATCCGGAGGCTTATTCGGCCCATGCGTGACCTGCACGAGTGGGGCTCCGAATTCGGCGGCCTTTTGACCTTGGCCAATCATGATATCCACGAAGGGCGCTCCGAATTGGGAGTCTTTATCGGCCCAATCGAGACCTGCTCGGATGGGGCTTCGAATTCAGAGGCTTTTTGATCTTGGCCAATCGTGATATCCACGAAGGGTGCTCCGAATCCAGAGGCTTATTCGGCCCATGTGCGACCTGCACGGATGGGGATCTGAATTCGGACACTTTTTTATCTTGGCCAATCGTGATATCCACGAAGGGCACTCCGAATCCAGAGGCTTATTCGGCCCATGCATGACATGTACGGGTGGGGCTCCGAATTCGGAGGCTTTTTGATCCTGGCCAATCGTGATATCCACGAAGGTCGCTCCAAAACCGGAGTCGTTATTCGGCCCAAACGTGACCTACTCGGATGGGGCTCTAAATTCGGAGGCTTTTTTATCTTGGCCAATCGTGATATCCACGAAAGGCGCTCCGAATCCAGAGTCTTATTCGGTCCATGCGTGACCTGCACGGATCGGGCTCCGAATTCAGAGGCTTTTTGATCTACGCCAATCGTGATATCCACGAAGGACGCTCCGAATCTTGAGGCTTATTCGGCCCATGTGTGACCTGCACGGATGGGGCTCCAAATTCGGAGGCTTTTTGATCTTGGCCAATCGTGATATCCACGAAGGGTGCTCCGAATCTTGAGGCTTATTCGGCCCATGCGTGACCTGCACGAATGGGGCTCCGAATTTGGAGGCTTTTTGATCTTTACCAATCATCATATCCATAAAGGGAGCTCCGAATCCGGAAGCTTATTTGGCCCATACGTGGCCTGCACGAGTGGGGCTCCGAATTCGGAGGCTTTTTAACCTTGGCCAATCATGATATCCACGAAGCGCGCTCCGAATCGGGAGTCTTTATTCGGACCAAACGTGACCTGCTCGAATGGGGCTCCGAATTCGGAGGCTTTTTTATCTTGGCCAATCGTGATATCCACGGAGGGAGCTCCGAATCCAAAGGCTCATTCAGCCCATGTGAAACCTGCACGGATGGGGGCCCCGAATTCGGAGGCTTTTTGATCTTGGCCAATCGTGATATCTACGAAGGGCTCTCCGAATTCGGAGTCTTTATTCGGACCAAACATGACCTGAACGGATGGGGCTCTGAATTCGGAGGCTTTTTCATGTTGGCCAATCGTGATATCCACAAAGGGTGCTCCGAATTCGGAGTCTTTATTCGGCCCAAACGTGACCTACACGGATGGGGCTCCGAATTCGGACGCTTTTTGATCTTGGCTAATCGTGATATCCACAGAGGGCGCCCCGAATCCAGGCACTTATTCGGCCCATGCGTGACCTGTACGGATGGGGCTCCGAATTCGGAGGCTTTTTGACATTGGCCAATCATGATATCCACAAAGGGGGCTCCGAATCGGGAGTCTTTATTTGGCCCAAACGTGACCTGCTCGGATGGGGCTCCGAATTCTGAGGTTTTTTTATCTTGGCCAATCGTGATATCCACAAAGGGCGCTCCAAATCCAGAGGATTATTCGGCCCATCTGTGACCAGCATGGAAGGGGATCCGAGTTCAGAGGCTTTTTTATCTTGGCCAATCATGATATCCATGAACGGCACTCCGAATCTGAAGGCTTACTCGGCCCATGCATGACGTGTACGGATGGGGCTCTGAATTCAGAGGCTTTTTGATCTTGGCCAATCGTGATATCCACGAAGGGCGCTCCGAATCTTGAGGCTTATTCGGCCTATGCGTGACCTACACGGATGGGGCTCCGAATTCGGAGGCATTTTGATCTTGGCCAATCGTGATATCCACGAAGGGCGCTCCGAATCTTGAGGCTTATTCGGACCATGCCTCACCTCCACGAATGGGGCTCCAATGTTGGAGGCTTTTTGATCTTCGCCAGTCGTCATATCAAGAAAGGGCGCTCCGAATCCGGAGGCTTATTCGGCCCGTGCGTGACCTGCACGAATGGGGCTCCGAATTCGGCGGCTTTTTGACCTTGGCCAATCATGATATCCACGAAGGGCGCTCCAAATTGGGTGTCTTTATCGGCCCAAACGAGACCTGCTCGGATGGGGCTCCGAATTCAGAGGCTTTTTGATCTTGGCTAAACGTGATATCCACAAAGGTCGCTCCAAAACCGGAGTCGTTATTCAGCCCAAACGTGACCTGCTCGGATGGGGCTCTAAATTCGGAGGCTTTTTTATCTTGGCCAATCGTGATATCCACGAAAGGCGCTTCGAATCCAGAGGCTTATTCGGTCCATGCGTGACCTGCGCAGATGGGGCTCCGAATTCATAGGCTTTTTTATCTTCGCCAATCGTAATATCCACGAAGGGTGCTCCGAATTTTGAGGCTTATTCGGCCCATGCGTGACCTGCACGGATGGGGCTCCAAATTCGGAGGCTTTTTGATCTTGGCCAATGATGATATCCACGAAGGGTGCTCTGAATCTTGAGGCTTCTTCGGCCCATGCGTGACCTGCACGAATAGGGCTCCGAATTTTGAGTCTTTTTGATCTTTGCCAAACATCATATCCAGAAAGGAAGCTCCGAATCCGGAAGCTTATTTGGCCCATACGTGGCTTGCACGAGTGGGGCTCCGAATTCAGAGACTTTTTAACCTTGGCCAATCATGATATCCACGAAGCGCGCTCCAAATCGGGAGTCTTTATTCGGACCAAACGTGACCTGCTCGAATGGGGCTCCGAATTCGGAGGCTTTTTTTATCTTGGCCAATCGTTATATCCATGGAGGGAACTCCGAATCCAAAGGCTTCTTCAACCCATGTGAAACCTGCACGGATGGGGCCTCGAATTCGGAGGCTTTTTGATCTTGGCCAATCGTGATATCTACGAAGGGCGCTCCGAATTCGGAGTCTTTATTCGAACCCAACGTGAGCTGAACGAGTGGGGCTCTGAATTCGGAGGCTTTTTTATCTTGGCCAATCGAGATATCCACAAAGGGCACTCCGAATTCAGAGGCTTTTTTATCTTGGCCAATCGAGATATCCACAAAGGGCACTCCGAATTCGGAGTCTTTATTCGGCCCAAACGTGACCTGCACGGATGGCGCTCCGAATTCAGACGCTTTTTGATCTTGGCCAATCGTGATATCCACAGAGGGCACTCCGAATCCAGACGCTTATTTGGCCCATCCGTGACCTGCACGGATGGGGCTCTGAATTCGGAGGCTTTTTGAACTTGGCCAATCATGATATTCACGAAGGGCGCTCTGAATCGGGACTCTTTCTTTGGCCCAAATGTGACCTGCTTGGATGGGGCTCCGAATTCGGAGGCTTTTTTATCTTGGCCAATCGTGATATCCGTGAAGGGCTCTCCAAGTCCAGAGGCTTATTTGGCCCATGTGTGACCTGCACGGAAGGGGATCCGAATTCGAAGGCTTTTTTATCTTGGCCAATCGTGATATCCACGAACGGCACTCCGAATCCGAAGGCTTATTCGGCCCATGCATGACATGCACGGATGGGGCTCCAAATTTGGAGGCTTTTTTATCTTGGCCAATCGTGATATCCACGAAGGACGCTCCGAAGCTTGAGGCATATTTGGCCCATGCGTGACCTGCAAGGATGGGGCTCCGAATTCGGTGGCTTTTTGATCTTGTCCAATCGTGATATCCATGAAGGGCGCTCCGAATCTTGAGGCTTATTCGGCGCATGCGCGACCTACACGAATGGGGCACCGAATTTGGAAGCTTTTTGATCTTGGCCAGTCGTGAGATCCACGAAGTGTGCTCCGAATCCGGAGGCTTATTCGGCCCATGCATGACCTGCACGGATGGGGCTCCGAATTCGGAGGTTTTTTGATCTTGGCCAATCGTCATATCCACAAAAGGAGCTCCGAATCCGGAAGCTTATTTGGCACATACGTGACCTGCACGAATGGGGCTCCGAATTTGGAGGCTTTTTTCCCTGGGCCAGTCGTGATATCTATGAAGGGCGCTCCGAATCCAGAGTCCTATTCGGCCCACGCGTGACCTGCACGGATGGGGCTCTGAATTCAGAGGCCTTTTGATCTTGGCTAATCGTGATATCCACGAACGGAGGTCCAAATCCGGAGTCTTTATTCGCCCCAAATGTGACCAGCACGGATGGGGCTCCGACTTCGAAGGCTTTTCGATCATGGCCAATCGTGATATCCACAAAGGGCGCTCTGAATCCGGAGTCTTTATTTGGCCCAAACAAGACCTGCACGGATGAGGCTCCGAATTCGGACGCCTTTTGATGTTGGCCAATCGTGATATCCACAAAGGGCGCTCCGAATCCAGAAGCTTATTAGGCCTATGCGTGACCTGCACGGATGGGGCTCCGAATTCGAAGGCTTTTTGACCTTGGCCAATCATGATATCCACGAAGGGCGCTTCGAATCGGAAGCCTATATTCGGCCCAAACGTGACCTGCTCGGATGGGGCTCCAAATTCGGAGGCTTTTTCATTTTGGCCAATCGTGATATCCACGACGGGCGCTCCGAACGCAGAGGCTTATTCGGCCCATGTGTGACCTGCACGGATGGGGATCCGAATTCGGAGGCTTTATCTTTGCCCAATTGTGATATCCACGAATGGCACTCCGAATCCGGAGGCATATTCGGCCCATGCATGACGTGTACGGATGGGGCTCCGAATTCAGAGGCTTTTCGATCTTGTCCAATCGTGATATCCACGAAGGGCGCTCCGAATCCGGAGGCTTATCCGGCCCATGCGTGACCTGCACAAATGGGGCTCCAAATTCGGAGGCTTTTTTATCTTGGCCAATCGTGATATCCACGAAGGGCGCTCCGAATCGGGAGTCTTTATTTGGCCCAAACTTGACCCCCTCGGAGAGGGCTCTGAATTAGGAGGAATTTTGATTTGGCCAGTCGTGATATCCACGAAGGGCACTCCGAATCCAGAGGCTTATTCGGCCCATGCATGACGTGTACGGATAGGGCTCCGAATTCGGAGGCTTTTTGATCTTGGCCAATGGTGATATCCACGATGGGCGCTCCGAATTCAGACTCTTTATTCGGCCCAAACGAGACCTGCACGGATGGGGCTCTGAATTCGGAGGCTGTTTGATCTTGGCCAATCGTGATATCTACGAAGGGTGCTCCGAATCCGAAGGATTATTCGGCCCATACGTGACCTGCACGGATGGGGCTCCGAATTTGGAGGCTTTTTGTTCTTGGCCAATCGTGATATGCGCGAAGGGCGTTCCGAATTCGGAGTCATTATTCGGCCCAAACGTGACCTCCACGGATGGGTCTCTGAATTCGGAGGCTTTTTGATCTTGGCCAACCTTGATATCCACGAAGGGCGCTCAGAATCTGGAAGTTTATTCATCCCAGGCCTGACCTGCACGAATGGGGCTCTGAATTCGGAGGCTTTTTGATCTTGGCCAATCGTGATATCCACAAAAGGTGCTCCGAATCCGGAGTTGTTATTCGTCCCAAACGTGACCAGCACGAATGGAGCTCCAAATTTGGAGGCTTTTTTATCTTGGCCAATCGTGATAACCACGATGGGCACTCCGAATCTGCAGGCTTATTCGGCCCATGCGTTAGTCGCACGGATGGGGCACTCAATCATGATATCCACGAAGGGCGCTCCGTATCGGGAGTCGTTATTCGGCCCAAACGTGACTTGCTAGGATGGGGCTCCAAATTCGTAGGCTTTTTGATCTTGGCCAATCATGATATCCACGAAGGACACTCCGAATCCGGAGTCTTTATTTGGCCCTAACGTGACCTGCACGGATGGGTCTCCAAATTCGCTGGCTTATTTGGAGGCTTTTTGATCTTGGGCAATCGTGATATCTACGAAGGGCACTCCGAATTCGGAGTCTTTATTCGGCCAAAATGTAACCTGCACCGATGGGGCTCTGAATTCGTAGGCTTTTTCATCTTGGCCAATCGTGATATCCACGACGTGCGCTCCGAATCATGTACCTTATTCGGCCCATGCGTGACTTGCACGGATGGGGCTTCGAATTCGGAGGCTTTTTGATCTTGGCCAATCATGATATCCACGAAGGGCGCTCTGAATCAGGAGGCTTATTTGGCCAATATGTGGCCAGCACGGATGGGGCTCCGAATTTGGAGGCATTTTGATCTTGGCCAATCATGATGTCCACGAAGGGCGCCCCGAATCCGCAGGCATATTCGGCCCCTGCGTGACCTGCACGGATGGTGCTCCGAATTCGGAGGCTTTTTGATCATGGCCAACCGTGATATCCACAAAGGGAGCTCCGAGTCCGGAGTCTTTATTTCACCCAAACGAGACTTGCATGGATGGGCCTTTGAATTCGTAGGCTTTTTTGTCTTGGCCAATCATGATATCCATGAAGGGCGGTCCGAATCCAGAGGCTTATTCGGCCCATGCGTGACCTGCACGGACGGTGCTCCGAATTCGGAGGCGTTTTGATCTTGGCCAATCGTGATGTCCACGAAGGGCGCTCCGAATCCGGTGGCTTATTTGGCCCATGCGTTACCTGCACGGATGGGGCTCTGATTTTGGAGGCTTTTTTTTTCTTGGCCAATCGTGATATCCACGAAGGGCGCTCCGAATCCAGAGGCTTTTTAGTTCCATGCGTGACTTGTACGGATGGGGCTCCGAATTATGGGGCTTTTTGGTCTGAGCCAATCGTGATATCCACAATTGGTGCTCCGAACCCGGAGTCTTTCTTTGGCCCAAATGTGACCTCCATGGATGGGGTCCGAATTTGGAGGCTTTTTGATCTTGGCCAATCGTGGTATCCACGAAGGGCGCTCCCAATGCGAAGGCTTATTTGGCCGATCCGTGACCTACACGGATGAGGCTCCGAATTCGGAGGTGTTTTGATCTTGGCCAATTGTGATATCCACGAAGGGCGCTCCGAATCCGGAGTCTTTATTCGACCCAAATGTAACCTGCACATATGGCGCTCCGAATTCGTAGGCTTTTTGATATTGGCCAATCGTGATATCCACGAAGGGGGCTTCGAATCCAGAGGCTTATTCAACCCATGCGTGGGTTGCACGAACATGGCTCCAAATTCGGAGGCATTTTGATCTTAGCCAATCGTGATATCCACGAAGGTGGTTCCGAATCTGCTGGCTTATTCGGCCCCTGTGTGACCTGCGTGGATGGTGCTCCGAATTCAGAGGCTTTTTGATCATGGCCAATCGTGATATCCACAAAGGGCACTCCGAATCCGGAGTCCTTATTCAGCCCAAACGTGACCTGCACGGATGGGTCTCCGAATTCGTAGGCTTTTTTATCTTGGCTGATCATGATATCCATGAAGGGCGCTCCGAATATGGAGGCTTATTCGGCCCATGTGTGACCTACACGGATGGGGCTCTGAATTCAGAGGGTTTTTTATCGTGGCCAATCGTGATATCCACGAAGAGTGCTCTGAATTCGAGGTCTTTATTTGGCCCAAATGCGACCTGCACGGATGGGGCTTCCAATTCGGAGGGTTTTTGTTCTTGGCCAATCATGATATCTACAAAGGGCACTCCCAATCCGGAGGCTTATTCGGCCCGTGCAAGGCCTGTACGGATCGGGCTCCGAATTTAGGGGCCTTTCGATCTTGTCCAATCGTAATATCCACGAAGGGCGCTCCGAATATGGAGCCTTTTTTATCTTGGCCAATCGTGATGTCCACGAAGGGCACCCCGAATCCGCAGACTTATTCGGCCCCTGCGTGACCCGCACGGATGGTGCTCCAAATTCGGAGGCCATTTGATCATGGCCAATCGTGATATCCACAAAGGGCGCTCCGAATCCGAAGTCTTTATTCCGCCCAAACGGGACCTGCACGGATGGGCCTCCGAATTCGTAGGCTTTTTTGTCTTGGCCAATCGTGATATCCACGAAGGGTGCTCCGAATCCAGAGTCTTATTCGCCCCATGCGTGACCGGCACGGATGGGGCTTTGAATTCGGAGTCTTTTTTATATTGGCCAATCGTGATATCCGCGAATGGCGCTCCGAATTTCGAGTCACTATTCGGCCCGTGCGTGACCTGCACGGATGGGGCTCTAAATTCGAAGGCTTTGTTATCTTGGCCAATCGTCATATTCACGAAGGACGCTCCGAATCCGGAGGCTTATTCGGCCAATGTGTGACCTACATGGATGGGGCTCCAAATTCAGAGTCTTTTTGATCTTGCCAATCGTGATATCTACGAAGGGCGCTCCGAATCCGGAGGGTTATTCGGCCCATGCGTGACCAGCACGGATGGTGCTCCGAATTCAGAGGCATTTTGATTTTGGCCAATCGTGATATCTACGTAGGGCGCGCCGAATTCGGAGGGTTATTCGGCCCATGCGTGACCAGCACGGATGGTGCTCCGAATTCGGAGGCATTTTGATTTTGGCCAATCGTGATATCCAGGAAGGGCGCTCCGAATCCGCGGGCTTATTCGGCGCATGCGTGACTTGCACGGATGGTGCTCCAAATTTTGAGGCTTTTTTATCTTGGCCAACAGTAATATCCACGAAGGTCGCGCCGATTCCAGAGACTTATCCGCCTCATGCGTGACCTGCATGGATGGGGCTCCGAATTCGGAGGCTTTTCAATCTTGGCCTATCGCGATATCCATGAAGGGCGCTCCGAATCCGGAGCCCTTATTCGGCCCAAACGTGACCTGCACGGATGGGCCTCCGAATTCGTCGGTTTTTTTATCTTGGCCAGTCGTGATATCCACGAAGGTCGCTCCAAATCCAGAGGCTTATTCCGCCCATGCGTGACTTGCATGGATGAGGCTCCGAATTCGGAGGCTTTTTTATCTTGGCCAATCGTGATTTCCGCAAAGGGCACTCTGAATCTGCAGTCATTATTCGGCCCATGCGTGACCTGCACGGATGGGGCTCCGAATTCGGAGTCTTTTTTATCTTGGCCAATCGTAATATCCACGATGGGCGCTCCGAATTCGGAGGCTTATTCGGCCCATGTGTGACCTACACGGATAGGGCTCCGAATTTAGAGGCATTTTGATCTTGGCCAATCGTGATATCCACGAAGGGCGCTCTGAATCCGAAGACTTATTCGGCCCATGTGTGACCTGCACGGATGGTGCTCCGAATTCGGAGGCTTTTTTATCTTGGCCATTCGTGATATCCACGAAAGGGCGCTCCAAATCCGAAGGCTTATTCGGCCCATGCATGACCTACACGGCTGGTGCTCCGAATTCGGAGGCGTTTCGATCTTGGCCAATTGTGATATCCACGAAGGGGGCTCCGAATCTGCGGGCTTATTCGCCCCATGCGCGACATGCATAGATGGTGTTTCGAATTCGGAGGCTTTTTTATCTTAGCCAATCGTGATGTCCACGAAGGGCGCTCCGAATCCGGAGTCTTTATTCGGCCCAAACATGACCTGCACGAACGCAGCTCCGAATTCGTAGGCTTTTTGATCTTGGCCAATCGTGATATCCATGAAGGGGGCTCCGGATCCGGAGGCTTATTCCTCGCATGCATGGCCTGCACGGATGGGGCTCCGAATTCGGAGGCATTTTGATCTTGGCCAATCGTGAAATCCACGAAGGGCGCTCCGAATCCGGAGCCTTATTCGGCCCATATGTGACCTACACGGATGGGGCTCCGAATTCAGAGGCTTTTTGTTCTTGGCCAATTGTGATTTCCACGAAGGGCGCTCCGAATCCGGAGGCTTATTCGTCCCATGCGTGACCTGCACGAATGGTGCTCCAAATTCGGAGGCTTTTTGATCTTGGCCAATCGTAATATCCACGAAGGGCGCTCCGAATCCGGAGGCTTATTTGGCCCATGCGTGACCTGCACGGACGGTGTTCCAAATTCGGAGGCGTTTTGATCTTGGCCAATCGTGATATCCACGAAGGGCGCTCCGAATCCGGTGGCTTATTGGCCATGCGTGACCTGCACGGATGGGGCTCTGATTTTGGAGGCTTTTTTTTTATCTTGGCCAATCGTGATATCCACGAAGGGCGCTCCGAATCTAGAGGCTTTTTCGTCCCATGCGAGACCTGTACGGATTGGGCTCCGAACTATGAGGCTTTTTGGTCTTAGTCAATCGTGATATCCACGAAGGGCGCTCCGAATCCGGAGTCTTTATTTCGCCCAAATGTGACCTCCATGGATGGGGCTCTAAATTTGGGGGCTTTTTAATCTTGGCCAATCGTGCTATCCACCAGGGGCACTCCCAATCTGGAGGCTTATTCGGCCCATGCGTGACCTACACGGATGAGGCTCCGAATTCGGAGGCGTTTTGATCTTGGCCAATTGTGATATCCACAAAGGGCACTTCGAATCCGGAGTCTTTATTCGGCCCAAATGTGACCTGCACAGATGGCGCTCCAAATTCGTAGGCTTTTTCATCTTAGCCAATCGTGATATCCACGAACGGGGCTTCGAATCCGAAGGCTTCTTCGGCCCATGCGTGGGTTGCACGGACATGGCTCCAATTTCGGAGGCATTTTGAGCTTAGCCAATCGTGATATCCACGAAGGTGGTTCTGAATGCGCTGGCTAATTCGGCCCCTGCGTGACCTGCGCGGATGGCGCTCCGAATTCATACGCTTTTCGATCATGGCCAATCGTGATATCCACAAAGGGCGCTCCCAATCCGGAGTCTTTATTCAGCCCAAACGAGACCTGCACAGATGGGACTCCGAATTCGTAGGCTTTTTTATCTTGGCTAATCATGATATCCACGACGGGCGCTCCGAATACGGAGTCTTTATTCTGCCAAAATGTGAGCTGCACGGATGGGCCTCCGAATTCGCAGGCTTTTTCATTTTGGCCACTCATGATATCCACGAAGGGCGCTCCTAATCCAGAGTCTTATTCACCCCATGTGTGACCTACACGGATGGGGCTCCGAATTCATAGGCTTTTTGATCTTGGCCAATCGTGATATCCACGAAGGGCGCTCCGAATCCGGAGGGTTATTCGGCCCATGCGTGACCTGCACGGATGGTGCTCCGAATTCAGAGGCATTTTGATCTCGACCAATCGTGATATCCACGAAGGGCGCTCCGAATCCGCAAGCTTGTTCAGCGCATGCGTCACTTGCACAAATCATGCTCCGAATTTAGAGCCTTTTTTATCTTGGCAAATCGGGATATCCACGAAGGCGCTCCAAATTCGGAGTTTTTATTCGGCCCAAACGTGACCTGCACGGATGGGGCTTCGAATTCGGAGGATTTTTTATCATGGCCAATCGTGATATCAACCAATGGCGCTCCGAATCCGGAGTCTTTATTCGGCCGAAACATGACCTACACGGATGGGGCTCTGAATTCGTAGGCTTTTTTATCTTGGCCAATCGTGGTGTCCACGAAGGGTGCTCCGAATCCGGAGGCTTATTCGGCCCATGCCTGACCTGCATGGATGGGGCTTCGAATTCGGAGGCTTTTTTATCTTGGCCAATCGTGATATCCCCGAAGGGCACTCCGAATCCGGAGACTTATTCTGCCCATGCGTGACCTGCATTGATGGGGCTCTGAATTCGGAGGCTTATTGATCTTGGCCAATCGTGATATCCGCGAAGGGCACTTCGAATCCAGAGTCTTTATTCGGCCCATGTGTGACCTGCACGGATGGGGCTCCGAATTCGGAGGCTTTTTGATCTTGGCCAATCTTGATATCCACGAAAGGTGCTCCGAGTCCGGAGGCTTATTCGGCCCATGCGTGACATACACGGATGGCGCCGAGAATTCGGAAACTTTTTGATTTTGGCCAATTGTGATGTCCACAAGGGGCGCTCCAAATCCGGAGGCTTATTTGGCCCATGCGTGACCTGTACGGATCGTGCTCCAAATTCGGAGGCGTTTTGATCTAGGCCAATCGTGATATCCACGAAGGGGGCTCCGAATCCGCGGGCCTATTCAGCCCATAACTGACTTGCACGGATGGTGCTATGAATTTAGAGCCTTTTTCATCTTTGACAATTGTGATATCCACGAAGGGCGCTGCGAACCCGCAGGCTTATTCAGCCCGCGCGTTACTTGCACGGATGGCGCTCCGAATTCGGAGGGTTTTTTATCTTGGCCAATCGTGATATCCACGAAGGGCGCTCTGAAACCAGAGTCTTTATTCGGCCCAAACATGACCTGCACGGACGGGGCTCTGAATTCAGAGGCTTTTTGATCTTGGCCAATCGTGATATCCACCAATGGCGCTCCAAATCCGGAGACTTTATTCGGCCGAAACGTGACCTGCACGGATAGGGCTTTGAATTCGTACACTTTTTTATCTTGGCCAATCGTGGTATCCACGAAGGGCGCTCCGAATACGGAGGCTTATTCGGCCCATGCGTGACCTACACGGATGGGGCTCCGAATTTGGAGGCTTTTTCATCTAGGCCAATCGTGATATCGATGAATAGCGCTCCGAATCCGCAGGCTTATTTGGCCCATGCCTGACTTGCACGGATGGTGCTCCGAATTTGGAGCCTTTTTGCTCTTTGACAATTGTGATATCCACGAAGGGCGCTCCGAACCCGCAGGCTTGTTCGGCCCATGCGTGACTTGCACGGATGGTGCTCCGAATTCGGAGGGTTTTTTATCTTGGCCAATCATGATATCCACGAAGGGCGCTCTGAAACCGGAGTCTTTATTCGGCCCAAACATGGCCTGCACGGATGGGGCTCTGAATTCGTACGCTTTTTGATCTTGGCCAATCGTGGTATCCACGAAGGGCGCTCGAAATCCGGAGGCTTATTCGGCCCATGCCTTACCTGCACGGATGGGGCTCCGAATTCGAAGGCATTTTGCTCTTGGCCAATCGTGATATCCACAAACGGCGCTCTGAATCCGCAGGCTTATTCGGCCCATGCGTGACCTGCATGGATGGTGCTCCAAATTCTGAGGCTTTTTTATCTTGGCCAGTCGTGATATCCACGAAGGGCGCTCCGAATTCGGAGTCTTTATTCGGCCAAAATGTGACCCGCACCGATGGGGCTCTGAATTCGTAGGCTTTTTTATCTTAGCCAATCGTGATATCCACGACATTCGCTCTGAATCCGATAGCTTATTCGGCCCATGCGTGAGCTGCACGGATGGGGCTTCGAATTCAGAGGATTTTTTATCTTGGCTAATCATGATATGCACGAAGGGTGCTCCGAATTCAGAGTTTTTATTCGGCCCGTGCGTGACCTGCTTGGATGGGGCTTCGAATTCGAAGGCTTTTTTATCTTGGCCAATCCGGATATCCTTGAAGGGCGCTTCGAATCTGGTGGCTTATTTGGCCCATGCGTGACCTGCATGGATAGGCCTCTGATTTTAGAGGCTTTTTTATCTTGGCCAATCGTGATATCCACGCAAGGCGCTCCGAATCCAGAGGCTTTTTCATCCCATGCGTGACCTGTACGGATGGGGCTCCGAATTATGAGGCTTTTTGGTCTTAGCCAATCGTGATATCGACGCAGGGCGCTCTGAATCCGGAGTCTTTATTTGGCTCAAATGTGACCTCCATGGATGGGGCTCCGAATTTGGAGGCTTTTTGATCTTAGCCACTCGTGATATCCACGAAGGGCGCTTCCAATCCGGAGGCCTATTCGGCCCATGCGTGACCTACACAGATTAGGCTTCGAATTCGGAGGCGTTTTGATCTTGGCCAATTGTCATATCCACGAAGGGCGCTCCGAATGCGGAGTCTTCATTCGGTCCAAATGTGACCTGCACAGATGGCGCTCCAAATTCGTAGGCTTTTTTTATCTTGGCCAATCGTGATATCCACGAAGGGGGCTTCGAATCCGGAGGCTTATTCGGCCCATGCGTGGGTTGCACGGACAAGGCTCCAAATTCGGAGGCATTTTGATCTTAGCCAATCGTGATATCTACGAAGGTGGTTCCGAATCCGCTGGCTTATTCGGCCCCTGCATGACCTGCGCGGACGGTGCTCCGAATTCGAAGGCTTTTTGATCATGGCCAATCGTGTTATCCATAAAGGGCGCTCCGAATCCAGAGTCTTTATTCAGCCCAAACGTGACCTGCACGGATGGGACTCCGAATTCGTAGGCTTTTTTATCTTGGCTAATCATGATATCCACGAAGGGTACTCCGAATACGGAGGCTTATTCGGCCCATGTGTGACCTGCACGGATGGGGCTCTGAATTTGGAGGCTTTTTTTATCATGGCCAATCGTGATATCCACGAAGGGCGCTCCGAATTCGAGGTCTTTATTTGGCTCAAACGTGACCTGCACGGATGGGGTTCCGAATTCAGAGGCTTTTTGTTCTTGGCCAATCGTGATATCCACGAAGGCACTCCCAATCCGGAGGCTTATTCGGCCCATGCGTGACCAGCACGGTTGGTGCTCCGAATTCGGAGGCGTTTTGATCTTGGCCAATCGTGATATCTAAGAAGGGCGCTCCGAATTCGGAGGCTTATTCGGCCGACGCGTGACCTGCACGGATGGTGCTCTGAATTTAGAGGCTTTTTTATCTTGGCCAATGGTGATATCCACGAAGGGCGATCCGAATCCGGAGGCTTATTCGGCCCATGCGTGACCTGCACAGATGGGGATCTGCATTTAGGGGATATTTTATCTTGGCCAATTGTGATGTCCACGATGGGCGCTCCGAATCCGTAGTATTTATTCGTCCCAACGTGACCTGCACGGATAGGGCTCCGAATTCGGAGGCTTTTGTATCTTGGCCAATCGTGATATCCACGAAGGGCGCTCCGAATCCGAAGGCTTATTCAGCCCATGCGTGACCTGCACGAATGGGGCTCCAAATTCGCAGGCTTTTTGATCTTGGCCAATCGTGACATCCACGAAGGGCGCTCCAAAATCTGGAGTCCTTATTCGGCCCAAACGTGACCTGCACTGATGGGGCTCCGAATTCAGAGGCTTTTTGATCTTGGCCAATCGTGATATCCACGAAGGGCGCTCCGAATCCAGAAGCTTATTCGGTCAATGCGTGACCTGCACGGATGGGGCTCCGAATTCGAAGGCTTTTTGATCTTGGCCAATCGTGATATCCACGAAGGGCGCTCCGAATCCTGAGGGTTATTCGGCCCATACGTGACCTGCACGAATGACGCTCCGAATTTGGTGGCTTTTTGATCCTGGCCAATCGTGACATGCACGAAGGGTGCTCCGAATATGGAGGCTTATTCCGCCCATGCGTGTCCTGCACGGATGGGGCTCTGAATTCGGAGGCTTTTTCTTCATGGCCAATCATGATATCCACGATGGGCGCTCCGAATTCGGAGGCTTATTCGGCCCATGCGTGACCTACACGGATGGTGCTCCGAATTCGGAGGCTTTTTGATCTTGGCCAATCGTGATATCCATGAAGGGCAATCCGAATCCGGAGGCTTATTCGGCCCATGCGTGACCTACATGGATGTGGCTCTGAATTTAGAGGATTTTTTGTCTTGGCCAATCGTGATATCCACGAAGGGCGATCCGAATCCGGAGGCTTATTCGGTCCATGCGTGACCTGCACGGATGGGGCTCCAAATTCGGAGGCTTTTTTATCTTGGCCAATCGTGACATCCACGAAGGGTGCTCCGAATCCAGAGTCCTTATGCAGCCCAAACGTGACTTGCACGGATGGGGCTCCGAATTCGAAGGCTTTTTGATCTTGGCCAATCGTGATATCCAGGTAGGGCGCTCCGAATCCAGAGGCTTATTTGGTCCATGCGTGACCTGAACGGATGGGGCTCCGAATTCGTAGTCTTTTTGATCATGGCCAATCGTGATATCCACAAAGGGCGCTCCGAATCCGGAGGCTTATTCGGCCCATGCGTGACATGCACGGATGGTGCTCCGAATTCGGAGGCGTTTTGATCTTGGCCAATCGTGATATCCACGAAGGGCGTTCCGAATCTGCAGTCTTATTCGCCCAATGCGTGACCTGCACGGATGGTGTTCTGAATTCAGAGGCTTTTTTATATTGGCCAATCATGATATCCAAGAAGGGCGCTCCGACTCCGGAGTCTTTATTCGGCCACAATGCGACCTACACGGATGGGGCTCCGAATTCGTAGGCTTTTTTGTGTTGGCCAATTGTAATATCCACAAAGGGGGCTCCGAATCCGAACGCTTATTCCGCCCATCCGTGGCCTGCATGGATGCGGCTCCGAATTTTGCGGCATTTTGATCTTGGCCAATCGTGATATCCACGATGGGCGCTATGAATCCGGAGTCCTCATTCGTCCATGTGTGACCTGCGCGGATGGCGCTCTGAATTCAGAGGCTTTTTGATCTTGGCCGATCGTGATATCCACGAAGGGCGCTCCGAATCCGGAGGCTTATTCGGCCCTTGCATGACCTGCACGGATGGGGCTCCGAATTCAAAGGCTTTTTGATCTTGGCCAATCGTGATATCCATGAAGGGTGCTCCGAATCCATGGTCTTTATTCGGCTAATGCTTGACCTGCACGGATGGGGCTCTGAATTCAGAGGCTTTTTGATCTGGTCTAATCGTGATATCCATGAAGGGCGCTCCGAATCCGGAAGCTTATTCGTCCCATGCGTGACCTGCACGGATGGTACTCCGAATTCGAAGCGTTTTTTATCTTGGCCAATCGTGATATCCACGAAGGGGGCTTCAAATCCGGAGGCTTATTAGGCCCACGTGTGGCCTGCACGGATGGGGCTCCGAAATTCAGAGGCTTTTTGATGTTGGCCAATCGTGATATCCATGAAAGGCACTCGGAATCCGGAGACTTTATTCGGCCAAGGCGTGACCTGCACGGTTGGGTCTCCAAATTCGGAGGCATTTTGATCTTGTCCAATCGTGATATCCACGAAGGGTGTTACGAATTCGGAGGCTTATTCGTCCCATGCGTGACCTGCGTGGATGGTGCTTCGAATTCGGTGGCTTTTTGATGTTGGCCAATCGTGATAGCCACGGAAGGCGCTTCGAATTCGGATGCATATTCGGCCCATGGGTGACCTGCACGGATGGGCCTCCAAATTCGGAGGTTGTTTGTTCTTCGCCAATCGTGATATCGACGAAGGGCACTCTGAATCCAGAGGCTTATTTGGCCCATGTGTGACTTGCACGGATGGGGCTCCGAATTCGGAGGCTTTTTGATATTGGCCAATCGTTATATCCACGAAGGGCGCTCCGAATCCGGAGTCTTTATTCAACCTAAACATGACCTGCATGGATGGGGCTCCGAATTCGGAGCCTTTTTTCTATCTTGGCCAATCGTGATATCCACCAAGGGCGCTCTGAATCCGGAGTCTTTATTCGGCCCAAAGGTGACCTGCACGGATGGGGCTCTGAATTCGGAGGCTTTTTGGTCTTTGCCAATCGCGGTATCCACGAACGGCGCTCTGAATCCGAAGGATTATACGGCCCATGCATGACCTGCACGGATGGGGCTCCGAATTCGGAGGCATTTTGATCTTGGCCAATCGTGATATCCACGAAAGGGAGCTCCGAATCCGCAAGCTTATTCGGCCCCTACGTGACCTACACGGATGCTGCTCCAAATTCGGAGGGTTTTTTATCAAGGCCAATCGTGATATCCACTAAGGACGCTCCGAATCCGAAGTTTTTATTCAGCTCAAACGTGACCTACACGGATGGGCCTCCGAATTCGTTGTCCCTTTTATCCTGGCCAATGATGATATGCACGAAGGGCGCTCCGAATCCGGAGGCTTATTCGGCCCATGCGTGACTTGCACGGATGGGGCTACGAATTCGGAGCCTTTTTTACCTTGGCCAATCATGATATCCAAAAAGGGCGCTCCGAATCTGGAGGCTTATTCGGCCCATGCGTGACCTGCATGGATGGTGCTCCGAATTCGGAGGCGTTTTGATCTTGGCCAATCGTGATATCCACGAAGGGTGCTCTGAATCCGCAGGCTTATTCGCCCCATGCGTGACTTGCACGGATGGTGTTCCGAAGTCGGAGGCTTTTTTATCTTGGCCAATCGTGATATCCAGGAAGGGCGCTCCAATTCCGGAGTCTTTATTCGTCCCAAACGTGAACAGCACAGATGGGGCTTCGAATTCGTAGGCTTTTTTATCTTGGCCAATCGTCATATCCACAAATGAGGCTCCGAATCCGGAGGCTTATTCGGCTCATGCATGGCCTAAACGGATGGGGCTTCGAATTCAGAGGCGTTTTGATCTTGGCCAATCGTGATATCCACGAAGGGCGCTCCGAATCCGCAGGCCTCTTCGGCTCTAGTGTGACCTGCACGGATGGTGCTTCGAATTCGGAGGCTTTTTGATCATGGCCAATCGTGATATCCACAAAGGGCGGTCCGAATCCATAGTCTTTATTCGGTTCAAAGGTTACCTGCACGGATGGGCCTCCAAATTCGTAGCCTTTTTTATCTTGGCCAATCATGATATCCACGAAAGGCGCTTCAAATCCGTAGGCTTTTTCGGCCCATGTGTGACCGGCACAGACAGGGCTACGAATTCGAAGCCATTTTTATCTTGGCAAATTATGATATCCACGAATGACGCTCTAAATCCGGAGGTTTATTCGGCCCATGTGTGACCTGTACGGATAGGGCTCCGAATTCGGAGGCTTTTTGATCTTGGCCAATAGTGATATCCACGAAGGGCGCTTCGAATCCAGAGGCTTATTCTGCCCATGCGTGACCTGCACGGATGGGGCTCCGAATTCAGAGGCGTTTTGATCTTGGCCAACTGTGATATCCACGAAGGAAGCTCCGAATCCGCAGGCTTATTCGACCCTTACGTGACCTGCACGGATGGTGCTCCGAATTCGGAGGTTTTTTTATCAAGGCCAATCGTGATATCCACTAATGGTGCTCCCAATCTAGAGTTTTTATTTAGCTAAAAAGTGACCTACACGGATGGGCCTCCGAATTCCCTGGCCTTTTTATCCTGGCCAATCATGATATCCACGAAGGGCGCTCCGAATCCGGAGGCTTATTCGGCCCATGCGTGACTTGCACGGATGGTGCTACGAATTCGGAGCCTTTTTTATCTTAGCCAATCGTGATATCCATGAAGGGCGCTCCGAATCCAGAGGCTTATTCGGCCCATGCGTGACCTGCACGGATGGTGCTCCGAATTCGGAGGCGTTTTAATCTTGGCCAATCATGATATCCATGAAGGGCGCTCCGAATCCGCCGGCTTATTCGCCCCATGTGTGACTTGCACGGATGGTGTTCCGAATTCGGAGGCATTTTTATCTTGGCCAATCGTGATATCCACGAAGGGCGCTCCGAATTCGGAGTCTTTATTCGTCCCAAACGTGACCTGCACGGATGGGGCTCCGAATTCATAGGCTTTTTGATCTTGGCCAATCGTAATATCCACGAAGGGGGCTCCGAATCCGGAGGGTCATTCAGCTCATGCTTGGCCTACACGGATGGGGCTCCGAATTCGGAGGCGTTTTGATCTTGGAAAATCGTGATATTCACGAAGGGCGCTCTGAATCCGCAGGCTTATTCGGCCCCTGCGTGACCTGCACAGATGGTGGTCCAAATTCGGAGGCTTTTTTATCATGGCCAATCGTGATATCCACAAAGGGCGCTCTGAATCCGGAGTCTTTATTCGGCTCAAATGTGACCTGCATGGATGGGCCTCTGAATTCGTAGGCTTTTTAATCTTGCCAATCATGATATCCACGAAGGGCGCTCCGAATCCGCAGGCTTATTCGGCCCATGCGTGACTTGCACGAATGGTGCTCCAAATTCAGAGGCTTTTCAATCTTGGCAAATCGGGATATCCATGAAGGGCGCTCAGAATCCGCGGGCTTATTCTGCCCATGCGTGACTTGCACGGATGGTGCTCCGAATTTGGAGGGTTTTTGATCTTGGCCAATGGTAATATCCACGAAGGCCGCTCCGAATCCGGAGGCTTATTCGCCTCATGCGTGTCCTGCACGGATGGGGCTCCAAATTCAGAGGCTTTTCAATCTTGGCCAATCGTGATATCCACAAAGGGCACTCCGAATCCGGAGTCTTTATTTGGCCCAAACGTGAGCTGCATGTATGGGCCTCCGAATTCGTAGGCTTTTTTATCTTGGCCAATCATGATATCCACGAAGGGCGCTCCAAATCCGGAGGCTTATTCGGCCTATGCGTGACCTCCACGGATGGGGCTCCGAATTTGGAGGCTTTTTTATCTTGGCCAATCGTGATATCCACGAAGGGCGCTTCGAATCTGGAGTCATTATTCGGCCCAAGGGTGAACTGCACGGATGGGGCTCCGAATTCGGAGCCTTTTTTATCTTGGCCAATCGTGATATCCACGTAAAGCGCTCCGAATCCGAAGGCTTATTTGGCCCTTGTGTGACCTACACGGATGGGGCTCCGAATTCATAGGCTTTTTGATCTTGGCCAATCGTGATATCCACGAAGGGCACTCCGAATCCGGAGGGTAATTCAACCCATGCGTAACCTGCACGGATAGTGCTCCGAATTCGGAGGCATTTTGATCTTGGCCAACCGTGATATCCACGAAGGGCGATCCGAATCCGTAGGCTTATTTAGCGCATGCGTGACTTGCACGAATGGTGCTCCGAATTTAGAGGCTTTCTTATCTTGGCAAATCGAGATATCCACGAAGGGCGCTCTGAATCCGTAGTTTTTGTTCGGCCCAAACGTGACCTGCACGAATGGAGCTCCGAATTCGGAGGCTTTTTTATCTTGGCTAATTATGATATCCGCGAAAGGCGCTTCGAATCTGCAGTCACTATTCGGCCCATGCGTGACTTGCAGGGATGGGGCTCCGAATTCGGAGCCTTTTTTATCTTGGCTAATCGTGATATCCACGAAGGGCGCTCCGAATCCGCAGGCTTATTCAGCCCATGCGTGACCTGCACGGATGGGGCTTCGAATACGGAGCCTTTTTGATCTTGGCCAATCGTGATATCCACGAAGGGCACTCCGAATCCGTAGGCTTATTCGGCCCATGCGTGACCTGCACAGATGGTGCTCCGAATTCGGAGGCGTTTTGATCTACGCCGATCATGATATCGACGAATGGCGCTCCGAATCCGCAGGCTTATTCGGCCCATGCCTGACTTGCAAGTACGGTGCTCCGACTTTGGAGCCTTTTTCCTCTTTGACAATTGTGATATCCACGAAGGGCACTCCGAACCTGCAGGTTTATTCGGCCAATGCGTGAGTTGCACGGATGGTGCTCCGAATTCGGGGGGTTTTTGATCTTGGCCAATCGTGATATCCGCGAAGGGCGCTCCGAATCCAGAGTCTTTATGCGGCCCATGCGTGACCTGCACGGATGGGGCTCCGAATTCGGAGGCTTTTTGATCTTGGCCAATCTTGATATCCACGAAAGGCCAATCCGGAGGCTTATTCGGCCCATGCGTGACATACACGGATGGGGCCGTGAATTCGGAAGCCTTTTGATCTTGGCCAATCGTCATATCCACGGAGGGCACTCCAAATCCGGAGGCTTATTCGGCCCATGCGTGAGCTGCACAGATGGTGCTCTTAATTCAGAGGCGTTTTGATCTAGGCCAATTGTGATATCTACGAATGGCCCTCCGAATCCGCAGGCTTATTCGGCCCACGCCTGACTTGCACATATGGTGCTCCGAATTTGGAGCCTTTTTGATCTTTGACAATTGTGATATCCACGAAGGGCGCTCCAAACCCGCAGGCTTATTCGGCCCATGCGTGACTTGCACGGATGGTGCCCCGAATTTGGGGGGTTCTTAATCTTGGCCAATCGTGATATCCACGAAGGGCACTCCGAAACCAGAGTCTTTATTTGGCCCAAATATGACCTGCACGGATGGGGCTCCGAATTCGGAGGCTTTTTGTTCTTGGCCAATCGTGATATCCACGAAGGGCACTCCCAATCCGGAGGCTTATTCGGCCCATACATGGCCTGTACGGATCGGGCTCCGAATTTGGAGGCTTTTTGATCTTGTCCAATCGTAATATCCACGAAGGGCGCTCCGAATACGGAGGCTTTTTGATCTTGGCCAATCGTGATGTCCACGAAGAGCGCCCCGAATCCGCAGACTTATTCGGCCCCTGCGTGACTCGCACGGATGGTGCTCCGAATTCGGAGGCTTTTTTATCATGGCCAATCGTGATATCCACAAAGGGCGCTCCGAATCCGAAGTCTTTATTCTGCCCAAACGAGACCTGCACGGACGGGCCTCCGAATTCGTAGGCTTTTTTGTCTTGGCCACACATGATATCCACGAAGGGTGCTCCGAATCCAGAGTTTTATTCGCCCCATGCGTGACCTGCACGGATGGGGCCTCGAATTTGGAGTCTTTTTTATATTGGCCAATCGTGATATCCGTGAAGGGCGCTCCGAATTTGGAGTCATTATTCGGCCCATGTGTGACCTGCACGGATGGGGCTCTGAATTCGAAGGCTTTGTTATCTTGGCCAATCGTCATATTCACGAAAGACGCTCCGAATCCGGAGGCTTATTAGGCCCATGTGTGACCTACATGGATGGGGCTCCAAATTAAGAGTCTTTTTGATCTTGGCCAATCGTGATATCTACGTAGGGCGCTCCGAATCCGGAGGGTTATTCGGCCCATGCGTGACCAACACGGATGGTGCTCCGAATTCGGAGGCATTTTGATTTTGGCCAATCGTGATATCCAGGAAATGCGCTCCGAATCTGCGGGCTTGTTCGGCGCATGTGTGACTTGCACGGATGGTGCTCCAAATTTGCAGGCTTTTTGATCTTGGCCAATAGTAATATCCACGAAGACCGCTCCGATTCCGAAGACTTATTCGCCTCATGAGTGACCTACATAGATGGGGCTCCGAATTCAAAGGCTTTTCGATCTTGGCCAAATGCGATATCCACGAAGGGCGCTCCGAATCCGTAGTCTTTATTCGGCCCAAACGTGCCCTGCACGGATGGGCCTCCGAATTCATAGGCTTTTTTATCTTGGTCAGTCATGATATCCACGAAGGTCGCTCCAAATCCGGAGGCTTATTCGGCCCATGCGTGACCTGCACGGATAAGGCTCCGAATTCGGAGGCTTTTTGATCTTGGCCAATCGTGATATCCACAAATGGCACTCCGAATCCGGAGGCTTATTCGGCCCATGCGTGACCTGCACGGATGGGGCTCTGAATTCGGAGTCTTTTTTATCTTGGCCAATCATGATATCCGCGATGGGCGCTCCGAATCCGTAGTCTTTATGCAACCCGTGTGTGACCTGCATGGATGGGGCTCCGAATTCGGAGGCTTTTTTATCTTGTCCAATCCTGATATCCACAAAAGGCGCTCCGAATCCGGAGGCTTATTCGGCCCATGCATGACATACACGGATGGGGCCACGAATTCGAAAGCTTTTTGATCTTGGCCAATCGTGATATCCACGGAGGGCGCTCCAAATCTGGAGGCTTATTCGGCCTGTGCGTGACCTGCACGGATGGTGCTCCGAATTCGGAGGCGTTTTGATCTAGGCCGATCGTGATATCTACGAATGGCGCTCCGAATCTGCAGGCTTATTCGGCCCATGCCTGGCTTGCACGTATGGTGCTCCAAATTTGGAGCCTTTTTGATCTTTGACAATTGTGATATCCACAAAGGGCACTCCATACCTGCAGGCTTATTCGGCCCATGCGTGACTTGCACGGATGGTGCTCCGAATTCGGGGGGTTTTTGATCTTGGCCAATCGTGATATCCACGAAGGGCGCTCCGAAACTGAAGTGTTTATTCGGCCCGAACATGACTTGCACGGATGGGGCTCCGAATTTGGAGAATTTTTTTATCTTGGCCAATCGTGATATCCACCAATGGCGCTCCGAATCCAGAGTCTTTAATCGGCCGAGACGTGAACGGCACGGATGGGGCTCTGAATTCGTAGGCTTTTTGATCATGGCCAATCGTGGTATCCACGAAGGGCACTCCAAATCCGAAGGCTTATTCGGCCCATGCCTGACCTGCATGGATGGGGCTCCGAATTCGGAGGCGTTTTCATCTTGGCCAATCGTGATATCCACGAACGGCGCTCTGAATCCGCAGGCTTATTTGGCCCATGCGTGACCTGCATGGATGGTGCTCCGAATTTGGAGGCTTTTTGATCTTGGCCAATCGTGATATCTACGAAGGGCACTCCGAATTCGGAGTCTTTATTCGGCCAAAATGTAACCTGCACCGATGGGGCTCCGAATTCGTAGGCTTTTTGATCTTGGCCAATCGTGATATTCACGAGGTGCGCTCCGACTCATATAGCTTATTCGGCCCATGCGTGACCTGCACGGATGGGGCCTTCAAATTCGGAGGCTTTTTGATCATGGCCAATCGTGATATCCACGAAGGGCGCTCCGAATCAGGAGGCTTATTCGGCTAATGCGTGGCCGGTAGGGATGGGGCTCCGAATTTGGAGGCTTTTTGATCTTGGCCAATAGTGATGTCCACGAAGGGCGCCCCGAATCCGCAGGCTTATTCGGCCCCTGCGTGACCTACACGGATGGTGCTCCGAATTCGGAGGCTTTTTTATCATGGCCAATCGGGATATCCACAAAGGGAGCTCCGAATCCGGAGCCTTTATTTCGCCCAAACGAGACCTGCACGAATGGGCCTTCGAATTCGTAGGCTTTTCTGTCTTGGCCAATCATGATATCCACGACGGGCGCTCCAAATAAAGAGTCTTATTCACCCAATGCGTGACCTGCACGGATGTGGTTCTATATTCAGAGTCTTTTTGATATTGGCCAATCGTGATATACACGAAGGGCGCTCCGAATCTGGAGTCATTATTCGGCCCATGCGTGACCTGTACGGATGGGGCTCCGGATTCGGAGGCTTTGTTATCTTGGCCAATCGTGATATCCACAAAGGGCGCTCCGAATCCGGAGGCCCATGTGTGACCTACATGGAAGGGCTCCAAATTCAGAAGCTTTTTGATCTTGACCAATCGTGATATCTACGAAGGGCGCTCCGAATCCGGAGGCTTATTCGGCCCATGTGTGACCTGCACGGATGGGGCTCCGAATTCAGAGGCCTTTTGATCTTGGCCAATTGTGATATGCACGAAGGGTGCTCTGAATCCGAAGGCCTATTCGGCCCATGCATGACCTGCACGGCTAGTGCTCCAAATTCGGAGGCGTTTTGAACTTGGCCAATTGTGATATCCACGAAGGGGGCTCCGAATCTGCGGGCTTATTCGTCCCATGCGTGACATGCACGGATGGTGTTCCGAATTCAGAGGCTTTTATATCTTCGCCAATCATGATATCCAAGAAGGGCGCTCCCAATCCGAAGTCTTTATTCGGCCCAAACGTGACCTGCACGAATGGAGCTCTGAATTCGTAGGCTTTTTGATCTTGGCGAATCGTGATATCCATGAAAGGGGCTCCGGATTCGGAGGCTTATTCGGCCCATGCGTGGCCTGCACTGATGGGGCTCCGAATTCGAAGGCATTTTGATCTTGGGCAATCGTGATATCCACGAAGGGCGCTCCGAATCCAGAGGCCTATTCGGCCCATGTGTCACCTCCACGGATGGGGCTCCGATTTCAGAGGCATTTTGTTATTGGCCAATCGTGATTTCCACGAACGGCACTCCGACTCCGGAGGCTTATTCGTCCTATGCATGACCTACACGAATGGTGCTCCGAATTCGAAGGCTTTTTGATCTTGGCCAATCGTGATATCCACGAAGGGCGCTCCGAATCCGGAGGCTTATTCGGCCCATGTGTGACCTGCATGGATGGGGCTCCGAATTCGGAGGCTTTTTGATCTTGGCCAATCGTGATATTCATGAAGGGTGCTCCGAATCTGAAGGCTTATTCAGCCCATGCATGACCTGCACGGCTGGTGCTCCGAATTCGGAGGCGTTTTGATCTTGGCCAATTGTGATATCCATGAAGGGGGCTCCGAATCCGCAGGCTTATTCGCCCCATGCGTGACATGCACGGATGGTGTTCCGAATTCGGAGGCTTTTTTATCTTGGCCAATCGTGATATCTACGAAGGGCGCTCCGAATCCAGAGTCTTTATTCGGCCCAAACGTGACCTGCACGAATGGGGCTCCGAATTCGTAGGCTTTTTGATCTTGGCCAATCGTGATATCCATGAAGGGTGCTCCGAATCCGGAGGCTTATTCGGCCCATGTGTGATCTACACGGATGGGGCTCCGAATTTAAAGGCTTTTTGTTCTTGGCCAATCGTGATTTCCACGAAGGGCGAGCCGAATCCGGAGGCTTATTCGTCCCATGCGTGACCTGCACGAATGGTGCTCCAAATTCAGAGGCTTTTTGGTCATGGCCAATTGTAATATCCACAAAGGTCGCTCCGAATCCGGAGGCTTATTCGGCCCATGCGTGACCTGCACGGACGGTGCTCCGAATTCGAAGGCGTTTTGATCTTGGCCAATCGTGATATCCACGAAGGGCGCTCTGAATCCGGTAGCTTATTTGGCCTATGCGTGACCTGCACGGATGGGGCTCTGATTTTGGAGGCTTTTTTTATCTTGGCCAATCGTGATATCCACGAAGGGCGCTTCGAATCCAGGGGCTTTTTCGTCCCATGCGTGACCTACACGGATGGGGCTCTGATTTTGGAGGCTTTTTTTATCTTGGCCAATCGTGATATCCACGAAGGGCGCTTCGAATCCAGAGGCTTTTTCGTCCCATGCGTCACCTGTACGGATGGGGCTCTGAATTATGAGGCTTTTTGGTCTTAGCCAATCGTGATATCCACGAAGGGCGCTCCGAATTCGGAGTCTTTATTTGGCCCAAATGTGACCTCCATGGATGGGCTCCGCATTTTGAGGCTTTTTGATCTTGGCCAATCGTGGTATCCACGAACGGCGCTCCCAATCCGGAGGCTTATTCGGCCCATGCGTGACCTACACGAATGAGGCTACGAATTCGGAGGCGTTTTGATCTTGGCCAATTGTGATATGATATCCACGAAGGGCGCTCCGAATCCGGAGTCTTTATTCGTCCCACATATGACCTGCACAGATGGCGCTCCGAATTCGTAGGCTTTTTGATCCTGGCCAATTGTGATATCCACGAAGGGGGCTTCGAATCCGGAGGCTTATTCGGCCCATACGTGGGTTGCACGGACATGGCTCCAAATTCGGAGGCATTTTGATCTTAGCCAATCGTGATATCCACGAAGGTGGTTCCGAATCTGCTCGCTTATTCGGCCCCTGCGTGGCCTGCGCGGATGGTGCTCCGAATTCAGAGGCTTTTTTATCATGGCCAATCGTGATATCCACAAGGGGCGCTCCGAATCCGGAGTCTTTATTCAGCCCAAACGTGACCTGCACGGATGAGACTCCGAATTCGTAGGTTTTTTTTATCTTGGCTAATCAAGATATCCATGAAGGGCGATCCGAATACGGAGGCTTATTCAGCCCATGCGTGACCTGCACGGATGGAGCTCTAAATTCGGAGGCATTTTTATCATGGCCAATCGTGATATCCACGAAGGGCGCTCTGAATTCGTGGTCTTTATTTGGCCCAAACGTGACCTGCACGGATGGGGCTCCGAATTCGGAGGCTTTTTGTTCATGGCCAATTGTGATATCCATGAAGGCCACTCCCAATCCGGAGGCTTATTCGGCCCATGCATGGCCTGTACGGATCGGGCTTCGAATTTGGAGGCTTTTTGATCTTGTGCAATCGTAATATCCACGAAGGGCGCTCCGAATATGGAGGCTTTTTGATCTTGGCCAATCGTGATGTCCACGAAGGGCGGCCCGAATACGCAGACTTATTCGGCCCCTACGTGACCCGCACGGATGGTGCTCGGAATTCGGAGGCTTTTTGATCATGGCCAATCGTGATATCCACAAAGGGCGCTCCGAATCCGAAGTCTTTATTCTGCCCAAACGAGACCTGCACGGATGGGCCTTCGAATTCGTAGGCTTTTTTGTGTTGGCCAATCATCATATCCATGAAGGGTGCTCCGAATCCAGAGTCTTATTCGCCCCATATGTGACCTGCACGGATGGGGTTCCGAATTCGGAGTCTTTTTTATATTGGCCGATCGTGATATCCGCGAAGGGCGCTCCGAATTTGGAGTCATTATTCGGCCCATGTGTGACCTGCACGGATGGGGCTCTGAATTCGAAGGCTTTGTTATCTTGGCCAATCGTCATATTCACGAAGGACGCTCCGAATCCGGAGGCTTATTCGTCCCATGTGTGGCCTACATGGATGGGGCTCCAAATTCAGAGTCTTTTTGATCTTGGCCAATCGTGATATCTACGAAGGGCGCTCCCAATCCGGAGGGTTATTTGGCCCATGCGTGACCAGCACGGATGTTGCTCCGAATTCGGAGGCATTTTGATATTTGCCAATCGTGATATCCAGGAAGGGCGCTCTGAATCCGCGGGCTTATTCGGCGCATGTGTGACTTGCATGGATGGTGTTCCAAATTTGGAGGCTTTTGATCTTGGCCAATAGTAATATCCACGAAGGCCGCCTCGATTCCGGAGACTTATTCGCCTCATGCGTGACCTGCATGGATGGGGCTCCGAATTCGAAGGCTTTTTGATCTTGGCCAATGGCGATATCCACGAAGGGCGCTCCGAATCCGAAGTCTTTATTCGGCCCAAACGTGACCTGCACGGATGGGCCTCCGAATTCGTAGGCTTTTTTATCTTGGCCAGTCATGATATCGACGAAGGTCGCTCCAAATCCGGAGGCTTATTCGGCCCATGCGTGACCTGCACGGATGAGGCTCCGAATTCGGAGGCTTTTTGATCTTGGCCAATCGTGATATCCACGAAGGGCGCTCCGAATCTGGAGTCATTATTCGGCCCATGCGTGACCTGCACGGATGGGCTCCGAATTCGAAGCCTTTTTTATCTTGGCCAATCGTGATATCCACGAAGGGCGCTCCGAATCCAGAGGCTTATTCGGCCGATGTGTGACCAACACGGATGGGGCTCCGAATTCAGAGGCATTTTGATCTTGGCCAATTGTGATATCCACGAAGGACGCTCCGAATCCGAAGGTTTATTCGGCACGTATGTGACCTACACGGATAGGGCTCCGAATTCGGAAGCTTTTATACCTTGGCCAATCGTGATATCCACGAAAGGGCGCTTCGAATCCGAAGGCTTATTCGGCCCGTACATGACCTGCACGGATGGTGCTCCGAATTCGGAGGCGTTTTGATCTTGGCCAATTGTGATATCCACGAAGGGCGCTCCGAATCCGCAGTCTTATTCGCTCCATGCGTGACATGCACGGATGGTGTTCCAAATTCGAAGGCTTTTTTATCTTGGCCAATCGTCATATCCACGAAGTGTGCTCCGAACCCGTAGTCTTTATTCGGCCCAAACGTGACCTGCACGAATGAGGCTCCGAATTTGTAGGCTTTTTCATCTTGGTCAATCGTGATATCCATGAAGGAGACTCCGAATCCGAAGGCTTATTCGGCCCATGCGTGGCCTACACGGATGGGGCTCCGAATTTGGAGGCATTTTGATCTTGGCCAATCGTGATATCCATGAAGGGCGCTTTGAATTCGGAGGCTTATTCGGCCCATGTGTGACCTACACAAATGGGGCTCCAAATTCAGAGGCTTTTTGTTTTTAGCTAATCGTGATTTCCACGTAGGGCGCTCCAAATCCGGAGGCTTATTCATCCCATGCATGACCTGGACGAATGGTACTCCGAATTCGGAGGCTTTTTGATCTTGGCCAATCATGATATCCACGAAAGGCGCTCCGAATCCGGAGGCTTATTCGGCCCATGCATGACCTGTACGGACAGTGCTCCGAATTCGGAGGCGTTTTGATCTTGGCCGATCGTGATATCTACGAAAGGCGCTACGAATCCGCAGGCTTATTTGCCCCATGCATGACTTGCACAAATGGTGCTCCGAATTCAGAGGCTTTTTGACCATGGCAAATCGGGATATCCACGAAGGGCGCTCTGAATCCGCAGGCTTATTCGGCCCATGCGTGACTTGCACGGATGGTGCTCCGAATTCGGAGGGTTTTTGATCTTGGCCAATAGTAATATCCATAAAGGCTGCTCCGAATCCAGAGGCTTATTCGCCTCATGCGTGACCTGCACGGATAGGGCTCCAAATTCGAAGGTTTTTCGATCTTGGCCAATCGTGATATCCACGAAGGGCGCTCCGAATCCGGAGTCTTTATTCGGCCCAAACGTGAGCTGCATATATGGGCCTCCGAATTCGTAGGCTTGTTTGTCTTGATCAGTCATGATATCCACAAAGGGCGCTCCAAATCCGGGGGCTTATTCGGCCCATGCGTGGCCTCCACGGATGGGGCTCCAAATTCGGAGGCATTTTTATCTTGGCCAATCGTGATATCCGCGAAGGGCGCTCCGAATCTGGAGTCATTATTCGGCCCAAGCGTGACCTGCACAGATGGGGCTCCGAACTCGGAGCCTTTTTTATCTTGGCCAATCGTGATATCTACAAAGGCCGCTCCGAATTCGGAGGCTTATTTGGCCCTTGTGTGACCTACATGGATGGGGCTCCGAATTCATAGGCTTTTTGGTCTTGCCCAATGGTGATATCCACGAACGGCGCTCCGAATTCGGAGGGTTATTCACCCCATGTGTGACCTGCATGGATGGTGCTCTGAATTCAGAGGCATTTTGATCTTGGCCAACCGTGATATCCACGAAGGGCGATCCGAATCCGCAGGCTTCTTCAGCGCATGATTGACTTGTACGAATGGTGCTCCAAATTTAGAGGCTTTTTTATCTTGACAAATCGAGATATCCACAAGGGCGCTCCGAATCCGTAGTTTTTGTTCGGCCCAAACGTGACCCGCATGGTTGGGGCTCCGAATTCGGGGGCTCCGAATTCGGAGGCTTTTTGATCTTGGCCAATCGTGATATCCGCGAAGGGCGCTCCGAATCTGGAGTCACTATTCGGCCCACGCGTGACCTGCACGGATGGGGCTCCGAATTCGGAGCCTTTTTTATCTTGGCTAATCGTGAAATCCACGAAGGGCGCTCCGAATCCGGAGGCTTATTCGGCCCATGCGTGACCTGCACGGATGGGGCACTGAATACGGAGGCTTTTTGATCATGGCCAATCGTGATATCCACGAAGGGCACTTCGAATCCGGAGGCTTATTCGGCCCATGCGTGACCTACACGGATGGGGCTCTGAATTCGGAGGCTTTTCGATCTTGGCCAATCGTGATATCCGTGAAGGGCGCTCCGAATCCGGAGTCTTTATGCAACCCATGCGTGACCTGCAGGGATGGGGTTCCGAATTCGGAGGCTTTTTGATCTTGGCCAATCTTGATATCTACGAAAGGCGCTCCGAATCCGGAGGCTTATTCGGCCCATGCGTGACATACACGGATGGGGCCGCGAATTCGGAAGCTTTTTGATCTTGGCCAATCATGATATCCACGGAGGGCGCTCCAAATCTGGAGGCTTATTCGGCCCATGCGTGACCTGCACAGATGGTGCTCCGAATTCGGAGGCGTTTTGATCTAGGCCGATCGTGATATCAACGAATGACGCTCCGAATCCGCAGGCTTATTCGGCCCATGCCTGACTTGCAAGTATGGTGCTCCGAATTTGGAGCCTTTTTGATCTTTGACAATTGTGATATCCACGAAGGGCGCTCCGAACCTGCAGGCTTATTCGGCCAATACGTGAGTTGCACGGATGGTGCTCCGAATTCGAGGGGTTTTTGATCTTTGCCAATCATGATATCCACGAAGGGCGCTCCGAAACCGAAGCTTTTATTCAGCCCGAACATGACCTGCGCAGATGGGGCTCCGAAACTGGAGTCTTTATTCGACCCGAACATGACCTGCACGGATAGGGCTCCGAATTTGGAGAATTTTTTTATCTTCGCCAATCGTGATATCCACCAATGGCGCTCCGAATCCAGAGTCTTTATTCGGCCAAAACGTGACCGGCACGGATGGGGCTCTGAATTCGTAGGCTTTTTGATCATGGCCAATCGTGGTATCCACGAAGGGCACTCCAAATCCGAAGGCTTGTTCGGCCCATGCCTGACCTGCACGGATGGGGCTCCGAATTCGGAGGCGTTTTCATCTTGGCCAATCGTGATATCCACGAACGGCGCTCTGAATCCGCAGGCTTATTTGGCCCATGCGTGACCTGCATGGATGGTGCTCCGAATTCGGAGGCTTTTTGATCTTGGCCAATCGTGATATCTACGAAGGGCACTCCGAATTCGGAGTCTTTATTAGGCCAAAATGTAACCTGCACCGATGGGGCTCCGAATTCGTAGGCTTTTTGATCTTGGCGAATCGTGATATCCACGACGTGCGCTCCGAATCATATAGCTTATTCGGCCCATGCGTGACCTGCACGGATGGGGCTTCAAATTCGGAGGCTTTTTGATCATGGCCAATCGTGATATCCACGAAGGGCGCTCCGAATCAGGAGCCTTATTCGGCCAATGCGTGGCCGGCAGGGATGGGGCTCCGAATTCGGAGGCTTTTTGATCTTGGCCAATCATGATGTCCACGAAGGGCGTCCCGAATCCGCAGGCTTACTCGGCCCCTGCGTGACCTGCACGGATGGTGCTCCGAATTCGGAGGCTTTTTGATCATGGCCAATCGGGATATCCACAAAGGGAGCTCCGAATCCGGAGTCTTTATTTCGCCCAAACGAGACCTGCATGGATGGGCCTTCGAATTCGTAGGCTTTTTTTTCTTGGCCAATCATGATATCCACGAAGGGTGCTCCGAATAAAGAGTCTTATTCACCCCATGCGTGACCTGCACGGATGGGGCTCCAAATTCGGAGTCTTTTTGATATTGGCCAATCGTGATATACGCGAAGGGCGCTCCGAATCTGAAGTCATTATTCGGCCCATGCGTGACCTGCATGGATGGGGCTCCGAATTCGGAGGCTTTGTTATCTTGGCCAATCGTGATATCCACGAAGGGCGCTCCGAATCCGGAGGCTTATTCGGCCCATGTGTGACCTACATGGAAGGGCTCCAAATTCAGAGGCTTTTTGATCTTGACGAATCGTGATATCTACGAAGGGCGCTGCGAATTCGGAGGCTTATTCAGCCCATGTGTGACCTGCACAGATGGGGCTCTGAATTCGGAGGCCTTTTGATCATGGCCAATCGTGATTTCCACGAAGGGCGCTCTGAATCTGAAGGCTTATTTGTCCCATGCGCGACCTGCACGAATGGTGCTCCAAATTCGAAGGCTTTTTTATCTTGGTCAATCGTAATATCCACGAAGGTCGCTCCGAATCCGGAGGCTTATTCGGCCCGTGCGTGACCTGCACGGACGGTGCTCCGAATTCGGGGGCGTTTTGATCTTGGCCAATCGTGATATCCACGAAGGGCTCTCTGAATCCGATAGCTTATTTGGCCCATGCGTGACCTGCACCGATGGGCCTCTCATTTTGGAGGCTTTTTTTTTCTTGGCCAATCGTGATATCCACGAAGGGCGCTTCGAATCCAGAGGCTTTTTCATCCCATGCGCGACCTGTACGGATGGGGCTCTGAATTATGAGGCTTTTTGGTCTTAGCCAATCGTGATATCCACGAAGGGCGCTCCGAATCCGGAGTCTTTATTTGGCCCAAATGTTACCTCCATTGATGGGGCTCCGAATTTGGAGGCTTTTTGATCTTGGCCAATCGTGGTATCCACGAAGGGCGCTCCCAATCTGGAGGCTTATTCGGCCCATGCGTGACCTACACGGATGAGGCTCCGAATTCGGAGGCGTTTTGATCTTGGCCAATTGTGATATGATATCCACGAAGGGCGCTCGGAATCCGGAGTCTTTATTCGGCCCGCATGTGACCTGCACAGATGGCGCTCCGAATTCATAGGCTTTTTGATCCTGGCCAATCGTGATATCCACGAAGGGGGCTTCGAATCAGGAGGCTTATTCGGCCCATGCGTGGGTTGCACGGACATGGCTCCAAATTCGGAGGCATGTTGATCATAGCCAATCGTGATATCCACGAAGGTGGTTCCGACTCGGCTCGCTTATTCGGCCCCTGCGTGACCTGCGTAGATGGTGCTCCGAATTTAGAGGCTTTTTGATCATGGCCAATCATGATATCCACAAAGGGCGCTCCGAATCCGGAGTCTTTATTCAGCCCAAAGGTGACCAACACGGATGGGACTCCGAATTCGTAGGCTTTTTTATCTTGGCTAATCATGATATGCACGAAGGGCGCTCCTAATACGGAGGCTTATTCGGCCCATGCGTGACCTGCACGGATGGATCTCTGAATTAGGAGGCTTTTTTATCATGACCAATCGTGATATCCACGAAGGGCGCTCTGAATTCTTGGTCTTTATTTGGCCCATGCAGGGCCTGTACGGATCAAGCTCTAAATTTGGAGGCTTTTTGATATTGTGCAATCGAAATATCCACAAAGGGCGCTTCGAATACGGAGGCTTTTTGATCTTGGCCAATCGTGATGTCCACGAAGGGCGCCCCGAATCCGCAGACTTATTCGGCCCCTACGTGACCCGCACGGATGGTGCGCAGAATTCAGAGGCTTTTTGATCATGGCCAATCGTGATATCCACAAAGGGCGCTCCGAATCCGAAGTCTTTATTCCGCCCAAACAAGACCTGCACGGATGGGGCTCCGAATTCGTAGGCTTTTTTGTGTTGGCCAATCATCATATCCACAAAGGGTGCTCCGAATCCAGAATCTTATTCGCCCCATGCGTGACCTGCACGGATGGAGCTCCGAATTCGGAGTCTTTTTTATATTGGCCAATCATGATATCCGCGAAGGGCGCTCCGAATTTGGAGTCATTATTCGGCCCATGTGTGACCTGCATGGATGGGGCTCTGAATTCGAAGGCTTTGTTATCTTGGCCAATCGTCATAATCACGAAGGACGCTCTGAATCCGGAGGCTTATTCGGCCCATGTGTGACCGACATGGATGGGGCTCCAAATTCAGAGTCTTTTTCATCTTGGCCAATCGTGATATCTACGAAGGGCGCTCCGAATCCAGATTGTTATTTGGCCCATGCGTGACCAGCACGGATGGTGCTCCGAATTCGGAGGGATTTTGATTTTGGCCAATCGTGATATCCAGGAACGGCGCTTATTCGGTGCATGTGTGACTTGCACGGATGGTGCTCCAAATTTGGAGGCTTTTTGACCTTGGCCAATAGCAATATCCACGAAGGCCGCTCCGATTCCGGAGACTTATTCGCCTCATGCGTGACCTGCATGGATGGCGCTCCGAATTCGGAGGCTTTTCGATCTTGGCCAATCGCGATATCCACGAAGGGCGCTCCGAATCCGGAGTCTTTATTCGGCCCAAACGTGACCTGCACGGATGGGCCTCCGAATTCGTAGGCTTTTTTATCTTGGTCAGTCATGATATCCACGAAGGTCGCTCCAAATCCGGAGGCTTATTCGGCCCATGCGTGACCTGCACGAATAAGGCTCCGAATTCGGAGGCTTTTTGATCTTGGCCAATGATGATATCCGCGAAGGGCGCTCCGAATCCAGAGGCTTAATCGGCCCATGCGTGACCTGTACGGATGGGGCTCTGAATTTGGAGCCTTTTTTATCTTGGACAATCGTGATATCCACGAGGGGCGCTCCGAATCCAGAGGCTTAATCGGCCCATGTGTGACCTACACGGATGGGGCTCCGAATTTGGAGGCATTTTGATCTTGGCCAATCGTGATATCCACGAAGGGCGCTTCGAATCCGGAGGCTTAGTTGGCCCATGTGTGACCTGCACGGATGGGGCTCCGAATTAGGAGGCTTTTTTATCTTGGCCAATCGTGATATCCATGAAAGGGCGCTCCGAATCCGAAGGCTTATTCGGCCCGTGCATGACCTGCACGGATGGTGCTCCGAATTCAGAGGCGTTTTGATCTTGGCCAATTGTGATATCCACGGAGGGCGCTCCGAATCCGCAAGCTTATTCGCTCATGCGTGACATGCACGGATCGTGTTCCAAATTCGAAGGCTTTTTTTATCTTGGTCAATCGTGATATCCACGAAGGGCGCTCCAAATCCGGAGTCTTTATTCGGCCCAAACGTGACCTGCACGAATGGGGCTCCGAATTTGTAGGCTTTTCATCTTGGCCAATCGTGATATCCATGAAGGGGGCTCTGAATCCGGAGGCTTATTCGGCCCATGCGTGGCCTGCATGGATGGGGCTCCGAATTCGAAGGCATTTTGATCTTGGCCGATCGTGATATCCACGATGGGCGCTCCGAATACGGAGGCTTATTCAGCCCATGTGTGACCTATACGGATGGGGCTCCGAATTCAAAGGCTTTTTGTTCTTAGCCAATCGTGATTTCCACGAAGGCCGCTCCGAATCCGGAGGCTTATTCATCCTATGCATGACCTGCACGAATGGTACTTCGAATTCGGAGGCTTTTTGATCATGGCCAAACATGATATCCACGAAAGGCGCTGCGAATCCGGAGGCTTATTCGGCCCATGCGTGACCTGTACGGACAGTGCTCTGAATTCGTTGGCGTTTTGATCTTGGCCAATCCTGATACCTACGAAGGGCACTCCGAATCCGCAGGCTTATTCAGCCCATGCGTGACTTGCATGAATGGTGCTCCGAATTCAGAGGCTTTTTTATCTTGGCAAATCGGGATATCCACAAAGGGCGCTCCGAATCCACGGGCTTATTACGGATGGCGCTCCGAATTCGGAGGGTTTTTGATCTTGGCCAATAGTGATATCCATGAAGGCCGCTCCGAATCCGGAGGCTTATTCGCCTCATGCGTGTCCTGCACGGATGGGGCTCCAAATTCGGAGGCTTTTCGATCTTGGCCAATCATGATATCCATGAAGGGCGCCCCGAATCCGGAGTCTTTATCCGGCCCAAACGGGAGCTGCATGTATGGGCCTCCGAATTCGTAGGCTTGTTTATCTTGGCCAGTCATGATATCCACGAAGGGCGCTCCAAATCTGGGCCCATGTGTGACCTCCACGAATGGGGCTCCGACTTCGGAAGCTTTTTTATCTTGGCCAATCGTGATATCCGTAAAGGACGCTCCGAATCTGGAGTCATTATTCGGCCCAAACGTGAACTGCACGGATGGGGCTCCGAATTCGGAGGCTTTTTTATCGTGGCCAATCGTGATATCCACGAAGGGCGCTCTGAATCCGGAGGCTTATTTGGCCCTTGTGTGTCCTACACAGATGGGGCTCCGAATTCATAGGCTTTTTGATCTTGGCCAATCGTGATATCCACGAAGGGCGCTCCGAATCCAGAGGGTTATTCAGCCCATGCGTGACCAGCACGGATGGTGCTCTGAATTCGGAGGCATTTTGATCTTGACCAACCGTGATATCCACGAAGGGCGATCCGAATCTGCATGCTTATTCAGCGCATGCGTGACTTGCACGAATGGTGCTCCGAATTTAGAGGCTTTTTTATTATGGCAAATCGAGATATCCACGAAGGGTGTTCCGAATCCGTAGTTTTTGTTCGGCCCAAACGTGACCTGCACGGATGGGGCTCCAAATTCAGAGGCTTTTTGATCTTCGCCAATCGTGATATCCGCGAAGGCCGCTCCAAATTTGGAGTCACTATTCGGCCCAAGCGTGACCTGCACGGATGGGGCTCTGAATTCAGAGCCTTTTTTTTCTCGGCTAATCGTGATATCCACGAAGGGCGCTCCGAATCCGGAGGCTTATTCGGCCCATGCGTGACCTGCAAGGATGGAGCTCTGAATTCGGAGGCTTTCTGATCTTGGCCAATCGTGATATCCACGAAGGGCACTCCGAATCCGGAGGCTTATTCGGCCCATGTGTGACCTGCACGGATGGGGCTCTGAATTCGGAGGCTTTTTGATCTTGGCCAATCGTGATATTCGTGAAGGGCGCTCTGAATCCGGAGTCTTTATGTGGCCCATGCGTGAACTGTATGGATGGGGCTCCGAACTCGAAGGCTTTTTGATCTTGGCCAATCTTGATATCCACGAAAGGCGCTCCGAATCCGGAGGCTTGTTCAGCCCGTGTGTGACATACACGGATAGGGCTGCGAATTCGGAAGCTTTTTGATCTTGGCCAATCGTGATATCCACGGAGGGCGCTCCAAATCCGGAGGCCTATTCGGCCTATGCGTGACCTACACGGATGGTGCTCCGAATTCGGAGGCGTTTTGATCTAGGCCAATCATGATTTCCACGAAGGGCGCTCCGAATCCACAGGCTTATTCGACCCATACTTGACTTGCACGGATGGTGCTCCGAATTTGGAGCCTTTTTGATCTTTGACAATTGTGATATCCACAAAGGGCGCTCCGAAGCCACAGGCTTATTCGGCCCATGCATGACTTGCACGGATGGTGCTCTGAATTCGAAGGGTTTTTGATCTTGGCCAATCGTGATATCCACATCGGGCGCTCCGAAACCGGAGTCTTTATTCGGCCCAAACATGACCTGCACGGATGGGGCTCTGAATTCAGAGGCTTTTTTATCTTGGCCAATCGTGATATGCACCAATGGCGCTCTGAATCCATAGTCTTTATTCGGCCGAAACGTGACCTGCACGGATGGGGCTCTGAATTCGTACGCTTTTTCATCTAGGCCAATCGTGGTATCCACGAAGGGCGCTCCGAATCTGCAGGCTTATTCGGCCCATGCGTGACCTGCACGGACGGTGCTCCGAATTTGGTGCCTTTTTGAACTTTGACAATTGTGATGTCCACAAGGGGCGCTCTGAACCCGCAGGCTTATTCGGCCCATGCATGACTTGCACGAATGGTGTTCCGAATTCGGAGGGTTTTTCATCTTGGCCAATCGTGATATCCACGAAGGGCGCTCCGAAATCGGAGTCTTTATTTGGCCCAAACATGACCTGCACGGATGGGGCTCTGAATTCGTACGCTTTTTGATCTTGGCCAATCGTGGTATCCACGAAGGGCGCTCCGAATCCGGAGGCTTATTCGGCCCATGCCTGACCTGCACGGATGGGGCTCCGAATTCGGAGGCGTTTTGCTCTTGGCCAATCGTGATATCCACGAACGGCGCTCTGAATCCGTAGGCTTATTCGGCCCATGCGTGACCTGCATGGATGGTGCTTCGAATTCAGAGGCTTTTTGATCTTGGCCAATCGGGATATCCACGATGGGCACTCCGAATTCGGAGTCTTTATGCGGCCAAAATGTGACCTGCACCGATGGGGCTCCGAATTCGTAGGCTTTTTGATCTTGGCCAATCGTGATATCCACGAAGTTCACTCCGAATCCGATAGCTTATTCGGCCGATGCGTGAGCTGCACGGATGGGGCTTGGAATTCAGAGGCTTTTCTATCTTGGCCAATCGTGATATCCACGAAGGGCGCTCCGAATTCGGAGTTTTTATTCGGCCCGTGCGTGACCTGCTCAGATGGGGCTTCGAATTTGAAGGCTTTTTTATTTTGGCCAATCCTGATAACCTTGAAGGGCGCTTCGAATCCGTTGGCTTATTTGGCCCATGCGTGACCTGCACGGATGGGGCTCTGATTTTGGAGGCTTTTTTTTATCTTGGCCAATCGTGATATCCACGAAGGGCGCTCCGAATCCAGAGGCTTTTTCGTCCCATGCGTGACCTGTACGGATAGGGCTCCGAATTATGAGGCTTTTTGGTCTTAGCCAATCGTGATATCCACGAAGGGCGCTCCGAATCCGGAGTCTTTATTTGGCCCAAATGTGACCTCCGTGGATGGGGCTTCGAATTTGGAGGCTTTTTGATCTTGGCCAATCGTGGTATCTACGAAGGGCGCTCCCAATCCAGAGGCTTATTCGGCCCATGTGTGACCTACACGGATGAGGCTTCGAATTCGGAGGCGTTTTGATCTTGGCCAATTGTGATATCCACGAATGGCGCTCCGAATTCGGAGTCTTCATTCGGCCCAAATGTGACCTGCACAGATGGCGCTACGAATTCGTAGCCTTTTTGATCTTGGCCAATCGTGATATCCACGAAGGGGGCTTCGAATTCGGAGGCTTATTCGGCCCATGCGTGGGTTGCACGGACAAGGCTCCAAATTCGGAGGCATTTCGATCTTTGCCAATCGTGATATCCACGAAGGTGGTTCCGAATCCGCTGGCTTATTCGGCCCCTGCATAACCTGCGCAGACGGTGCTCTGAATTCGGAGGCATTTTTATCATGGCCAATCGTGAAATCCACAAAGGGCGCTCCGAATCCGGAGTCTTTATTCAGCCCAAACGTGACCTGCACGGATGGGACTCCGAATTCGTAGGCTTTTTTATCTTGGCTAATCATGATATCCACGAAGGGCGCTCCGAATACGGAGGCTTATTCGGCCCATGCGTGACCTGCACGGATGGGGCTCTGAATTCGGAGGCTTTTTTATCATGGCCAATCGTGATATCCACGAAGGGCGCTCTAAATTCGAGGTCTTTATTTGGCCCAAACGTGACCTGCACGGATGGGGCTCCGAATTCGGAGGCTTTTTATTCTTGGCCAATCGTGATATCCACGAAGGGCACTCCCAATCCGGGGCTTATTCGGCCCATGAGTGACCAGCACGGATGGTGCTCCGAATTCGGAGGCATTTTCATCTTGGCCAATCGTGATATCTAAGAAGGGCACTTCGAATTCGGAGGCTTATTCGGCCCATGCATGACCTGCACGGATGGTGCTCTGAATTTAGAGGCTTTTTGATCTTGGGCAATGGTGATATCCACGAAGGGTGATCCGAATCCGGAGGCTTATTCGGCCCATGCGTGACCTGCACAGATGGGGCTCTGAATTTAGGGGATTTTTGATCTTGGCCAATCGTGATATGCACGAAGGGCGCTCCGAATCCGTAGTATTTATTCGCCCCAACGTGACCTGCACGGATGGGGCTCCGAATTCGGAGGCTTTTTTATGTTGGCCAATCGTGATATCCACGAAGGGCGCTCTGAATCCTGAGGCTTATTCGGCCCATGCGTGACCTGCACGGACGACGCTCCGAATTTGGTGGCTTTTTGATCTTGGCCAATCGTGATATCCACGAAGGGTGCTCCGAATACGAAGGCCTATTCGGCCCATGCGTGCCCTGCACGATGGGCTCTGAATTCGGAGGCTTTTTGTTCTTGGCCAATCATGATATCCACGATGGGCGCTCCGAATTCGGAGACTTATTCGGCCCATACGTGACATACACGGATGGTGCTCCGAATTCGGAGCCATTTTGATCTTGGCCAATCGTGATATCCAAGAAGGGTGTTCCGAATCCGCAAGCTTATTCCGCCCATGCGTGACCTGCTCGGATGGTGCTCTGAATTTTGAGGCGTTTTGATCTTGGCCAACCGTGATCTCCATGAACGGCGCTCCAAATCCGGAGTTTTTATTTGGCTCAAACGTGACCTGCACGGATGGGGCTCCGAATTCGGAGGATGCTTAATCTTGGCCAATCGTGATAACCACGAAGGGCGCTGTAAATCCGGAGTCTTTATTTGCACAAACGTGACCTGCACGGACGGTGCTCCGAATTCGGAGGCGTTTTGATCTTGGCCAATCGTGATGTCCACGAAGGGCGCTCCGAATCCGGTGGCTTATTTGGCCCATGCGTTACCTGCACGGATGGGGCTCTGATTTTGGAGGCTTTTTTTTATCTTGGGCAATCGTGATATCCACGAAGGGCGCTCCGAATCCAGAGGCTTTTTCGTTCCATGCGTGACTTGTACGGATGGGGCTCCGAATTATGGGGCTTTTTGGTCTGAGCCAATCGTGATATCCACAATTGGTGCTCCGAACCCAGAGTCTTTATTTGGCCCAAATGTGACCTCCATGGATGGGGTCCGAATTTGGAGGCTTTTTGATCTTGGCCAATCGTGGTATCCACGAAGGGCGCTCTCAATCCGAAGGCTTATTTGGCCCATGCGTGACCTACACGGATGAGGCTCCGAATTCGGAGGCGTTTTGATCTTGGCCAATTGTGATATCCACGAAGGGCGCTCCGAATCCGGAGTCTTTATTCGACCCAAATGTAACCTGCACAGATGGCGCTCCGAATTCGTAGGCTTTTTGATATTGGCCAATCGTGATATCCACGAATGGGGCTTCGAATCCAGAGGCTTATTCAGCCCATGCGTGGGTTGCACGAACATGGCTCCAAATTCGGAGGCATTTTGATCTTAGCCAATCGTGATATCCACGAAGGTGGTTCCGAATCTGCTGGCTTATTCGGCCCCTGTGTGACCTGCGCGAATGGTGCTCCGAATTCAGAGGCTTTTTGATCATGGCCAATCGTGATATCCACAAAGGGCACTCCGAATCTGGAGTCCTTATTCAGCCCAAACGTGACCTGCACGGATGGGTCTCCGAATTCGTAGGCTTTTTTATCTTGGCTGATCATGATATCCACGAAGGGCGCTTCGAATATGGAGGCTTATTCGGCCCATGCGTGACCTACACGGATGGGGCTCTGAATTTGGAGGGTTTTTTATCGTGGCCAATCGTGATATCCACGAAGAGTGCTCTGAATTCGAGGTCTTTATTTGGCCCAAATGTGACCTGCACGGATGGGGCTTCAAATTCGGAGGGTTTTTGTTCTTGGCCAATCATGATATCCACGAAGGGCACTCCCAATCCGGAGGCTTATTCGGCCCGTGCAAGTCCTGTACGGATCGGGCTCCGAATTTAGAGGCCTTTCGATCTTGTCCAATCGTAATATCCCCGAAGGGCACTCCGAATATGGAGGCTTTTTTATCTTGGCCAATCGTGATGTCCACGAAGGGCGCCCCGAATCCGCAGACTTATTCGGCCCCTTCGTGACCCCGCACGGATGGTGCTTCGAATTCGGAGGCCATTTGATCATGGCCAATCGTGATATCCACAAAGGGCGCTCCGAATCCGAAGTCTTTATTCCGCCCAAACGGGACCTGCACGGATGGGCCTCCGAATTCGTAGGCTTTTTTGTCTTGGCCAATCGTGATATCCACGAAGGGTGCTCCGAATCCAGAGTCTTATTCGCCCCATGCGTGACCGGCACGGATGGGGCTTTGAATTCGGCGTCTTTTTTATATTGGCCAATCGTGATATCCGCGAAGGGCGCTCCGAATTTGGAGTCATTATTCGGCCCGTGCGTGACCTGCACGGATGGGGCTCTAAATTCGAAGGCTTTGTTATCTCGGCCAATCGTCATATTCACGAAGGACGCTCCAAATCCGGAGGCTTATTCGGCCCATGCGTGACCTACATGGATGGGGCTCCAAATTCAGAGTCTTTTTGATGTTGCCAATCGTGATATCTACGAAGGGCGCTCCGAATCCGGAGGGTTATTCGGCCCATGCGTGACCAGCACGGATGGTGCTCCGAATTCGGAGGCATTTTGATTTTGGCCAATCGTGATATCTACGTAGGGCGCGCCGAATCCGAAGGGTTATTCGCCCCATGCGTGACCAGCACGGATGGTGCTCCGAATTCGGAGGCATTTTGATTTTGGCCAATCGTGATATCCAGGAAGGGCGCTCCGAATCCGCGGGCTTATTCGGCGCATGCGTGACTTGCACGGATGGTGCTCCAAATTTCGAGGCTTTTTTATCTTGGCCAACAGTAATATCCACGAAGGCCGCGCCGATTCCAGAGACTTATTCGCCTCATGCGTGACCTGCATGGATGGGGCTCCGAATTCGGAGGCTTTTCGATCTTGGCCTATCGCGATATCCACGAAGGGCGCTCCGAATCCGGAGCCCTTATTCGGCCCAAACGTGACCTGCACGGATGGGCCTCCGAATTCGTAGGCTTTTTTATCTTGGCCAGTCATGATATCCACGAAGGTCGCTCCAAATCCAGAGGCTTATTCCGCCCATGCGTGACTTGCATGGATGAGGCTCCGAATTTGGAGGCTTTTTTATCTTGGCCAATCGTGATATCCGCAAAGGGCACTCCCAATCTGCAGTCATTATTCGGCCCATGCGTGACCTGCACGGATGGGGCTCCGAATTCGGGGCCTTTTTTATCTTGGCCAATCGTAATATCCACGAAGGGCGCTCCGAATTCGGAGGCTTATTCGGCCCATGTGTGACCTACACGGATAGGGCTCCGAATTCAGAGCCATTTTGATGTTGGCCAATCGTGATATCCACGAAGGGCGCTCTGAATCCGAAGACTTATTCGGCCCATGTGTGACCTGCACGGATGGTGCTCCGAATTCGGAGGCTTTTTTATCTTGGCCAATCGTGATATCCACGAAAGGGCGCTCCGAATCCGAAGGCTTATTCGGCCCATGCATGACCTACACGGCTGGTGCTCCAAATTCGGAGGCGTTTCGATCTTGGCCAATTGTGATATCCACGAAGGAGGCTCCGAATCTGCGGGCTTATTCGCCCCATGCGTGACATGCACAGATGGTGTTTCGAATTCGGAGGCTTTTTTATCTTAGCCAATCGTGATGTCCACGAAGGGCGCTCTGAATCCGGAGTCTTTATTCGGCCCAAACATGACCTGCACGAACGGAGCTCCGAATTCGTAGGCTTTTTGATCTTGGCCAATCGTGATATCCATGAAGGGGGCTCCGGATCCGGAGGCTTATTCGTCGCATGCATGGCCTGCACGGATGGGGCTCCGAATTCGGAGGCATTTTGATCTTGGCCAATCGTGATATCCACGAAGGGCGCTCCGAATCCGGAGGCTTATTCGGCCCATGTGTGACCTCCACGGATGTGGCTCTGAATTCAGAGGCTTTTTGTTCTTGGCCAATTGTGATTTCAACGAAGGGCGTACCGAATCCGGAGGCTTATTCGTCCCATGCATGACCTGCACGAATGGTGCTCCGAATTCGGAGGCTTTTTTATCTTGGCCAATCGTGATATCCACAAAGGGCGCTCCGAATCCGAAGGCTTATTCGGCCCATGTGTGACCTGCACGGATGGTGCTCCGAATTCGGAGGCTTTTTGATCTGGGCCAATCGTGATATCCACGAAGGGCGCTCCGAATCCGAAGGCTTATTCAGCCCATGCATGACCTGCACGGCTGGTGCTCCGAATTCGGAGGCGTTTTGATCTTGGCCAATTGCGATATCCACGAAGGGGGCTCCGAATCCGCAGGCTTCTTCGCCCCATGCATGACATGCACGGATGGTGTTCCGAATTAGGAGGCTTTTTTATCTTGGCGAATCGTGATATCTACGAAGGGCGCTCCGAATCCGAAGTCTTTATTCGGCCCAAACTTGACCTGCACGAATGGGACTATGAATTCATAGCCTTTTTGATCTTGGTCAATCGTGATATCCATGAAGGGGGCTCCGAATTCGGAGGCTTATTCGGCCCATGCGTGGCCTGTACGGATGGGGCTCCTAATTCGGAGGCATTTTTATCTTGGCTAATCGTGATATCCACGAAGGGGGCTCCGAATCCGGAGCCTTATTCGGCCCATATGTGACCTACACGGATGGGGCTCCGAATTCAGAGGCTTTTTGTTCTTGGCCAATTGTGATTTCCACGAAGGGCGCTCCGAATCCGGAGGCTTATTCATCCCATGCGTGACCTGCACGAATGGTGCTCCAAATTCGGAGGCTTTTTGATCTTGACCAATCGTAATATCCACGAAGGGCGCTCCGAATCCGGAGGCTTATTTGGCCCATGCGTGACCTGCACGGACGGTGTTCCGAATTCGGAGGCGTTTTGATCTTGGCCAATCGTGATATCCACGAAGGGCGCTCCGAATCCGGTGGCTTATTGGCCCATGCGTGACCTGCACGGATGGGGCTCTGATTTTGGAGGCTTTTTTTATCTTGGCCAATCGTGATATCCACGAAGGGCGCTCCGAATCCAGAGGCTTTTTCGTCCCATGCGAGACCTGTACGGATTGGGCTCCGAACTATGAGGCTTTTTGGTCTTAGTCAATCGTGATATCCACGAAGGGCGCTCCGAATCCGGAGTCTTTATTTCGCCCAAATGTGACCTCCATGGATGGGGCTCTAAATTTGGGGGCTTTTTAATCTTGCCCAATTGTGCTATCCACGAGGGGCGCTCCCAATCTGGAGGCTTATTCGGCCCATGCGTGACCTACATGGATGAGGCTCCGAATTCGGAGGCGTTTTGATCTTGGCCAATTGTGATATCCACAAAGGGCACTTCGAATCCGGAGTCTTTATTTGGCCCAAATGTGACCTGCACAGATGGCGCTCCAAATTCGTAGGCTTTTTTATCTTAGCCAATCGTGATATCCACGAAAGGGGCTTCGAATCCGAAGGCTTCTTCGGCCCATGCGTGGGTTGCACGGACAAGGCTCCAAATTCGGAGGCATTTTGAGCTTAGCCAATCGTGATATCCACGAAGGTGGTTCTGAATGCGCTGGCTTATTCGGCCCCTGCGTGACCTGCGCGGATGGCGCTCCGAATTCATACGCTTTTCGATCATGGCCAATCGTGATATCCACAAAGGGTGCTCCCAATCCGGAGTCTTTATTCAGCCCAAACGAGACCTGCACAGATGGGACTCCGAATTCATAGGCTTTTTTATCTTGGCTAATCATGATATCCACGAAGGGCGCTCCAAATACGGAGTCTTTATTCTGCCCAAATGTGAGCTGCACGGATGGGCCACCGAATTCGCAGGCTTTTTCATTTTGGCCACTCATGATATCCACGAAGGGCGCTCCTAATCCAGAGTCTTATTCACCCCATGTGTGACCTACACAGATGCGGCTCCGAATTCATAGGCTTTTTGATCTTGGCGAATCGTGATATCCACGAAGGGCGCTCCGAATCCGGAGGGTTATTCGGCCCATGCGTGACCTGCACGGATGGTGTTCCGAATTCAGAGGCATTTTGATCTCAGCCGATCGTGATATCCACGAAGGGCGCTCCGACTCCGCAATCTTGTTCAGCGCATGCGTCACTTGCACAAATCATGCTCCGAATTTAGAGACTTTTTTATCTTGGCAAATCGGGATATCCACGAAGGCGCTCCAAATCCGGAGTTTTTATTCGGCCCAAACGTGACCTGCACGGATGGGGCTCCGAATTCGGAGGATTTTTTATCATGGCCAATCGTGATATCAACCAATGGCGCTCCTAATCCGGAGTCTTTATTCGGCCGAAACATGACCTACACGGATGGGGCTCTGAATTCGTAGGCTTTTTTATCTTGGCCAATCGTGGTGTCCACGAAGGGTGCTCCGAATCCGGAGGCTTATTCGGCCCATGCCTGACCTGCATAGATGGGGCTTCGAATTCGGAGGCTTTTTCATCTTGGCCAATCGTGATATCCCCGAAGGGCACTCCGAATCCGGAGACTTATTCTGCCCATGCATGACCTGCATTGATGGGGCTCTGAATTCGGAGGCTTATTGATCTTGGCCAATCGTGATATCCGCGAAGGGCACTCCGAATCCAGAGTCTTTATTCGGCCCATGTGTGACCTGCACGGATGGGGCTCCGAATTCGGAGGCTTTTTGATCTTGGCCAATCTTGATATCCACGAAAGGTGCTCCGAGTCCGGAGGCTTATTCGGCCCATGCGTGACATACACGGATGGCGCCGAGAATTCGGAAACTTTTTGATCTTGGCCAATTGTGATGTCCACAAGGGGCGCTCCAAATCCGGAGGCTTATTTGGCCCATGCGTGACCTGTACGGATCGTGCTCCAAATTCGGAGGCGTTTTGATCTAGGCCAATCGTGATATCCACGAAGGGCGCTCCGAATCCGCAGGCCTATTCAGCCCATAACTGACTTGCACGGATGGTGCTCTGAATTTAGAGCCTTTTTCATCTTTGACAATTGTGATATCCACGAAGGGCGCTGCGAACCCGCAGGCTTATTCAGCCCGTGCGTGACTTGCACGGATGGCGCTCCGAATTCGGAGGGTTTTTTATCTTGGCCAATCGTGATATCCACGAAGGGCGCTCCGAAATCGGAGTCTTTATTCGGCCCAAACATGACCTGCACGGATGGGGCACTGAATTCAAAGGCTTTTTGATCTTGGCCAATCGTGATATCCACCAATGGCGCTGCAAATCCGGAGACTTTATTCGGCCGAAACGTGACCTGCACGGATAGGGCTCTGAATTCGTACACTTTTTTTATCTTGGCCAATCGTGGTATCCACGAAGGGCGCTCCGAATACGGAGGTTTAATCGGCCTATGCGTGACCTACACGGATGGGGCTCCGAATTTGGAGGCTTTTTCATCTAGGCCAATCGTGATATCGATGAATAGCACTCCGAATCCGCAGGCTTATTTGGCCCATGCCTGACTTGCACGGATGGTGCTCCGAATTTGGAGCCTTTTTGCTCTTTGACAATTGTAATATCCACGAAGGGCGCTCCGAACCCGCAGGCTTGTTCGGTCCATGCGTGACTTGCACGGATGGTGCTCCGAATTCGGAGGGTTTTTGATCTTGGCCAATCATGATATCCACGAAGGGCACTCCGAAACCGGAGTCTTTATTCGGCCCAAACATGGCCTGCACGGATGGGGCTCTGAATTCGTACGCTTTTTGATCTTGGCCAATCGTGGTATCCATGAAGGGCGCTCCAAATCCGGAGGCTTATTCGGCCCATGCCTGACCTGCACGGATGGGGCTCCGAATTCGAAGGCATTTTGCTCTTGGCCAATCGTGATATCCACAAACGGCGCTCTGAATCCGCAGGCTTATTCGGCCCATGCGTGACCTGCATGGATGGTGCTCCGAATTCAGAGGCTTTTTGATTTTGGCCAGTCGTGATATCCACGAAGGGCGCTCCGAATTCGGAGTCTTTATTCGGCCAAAATGTGACCCGCACCGATGGGGCTCCGAATTCGTAGGCTTTTTTATCTTAGCCAATCGTGATATCCACGACATTCGCTCTGAATCCCATAGCTTATTCGGCCCATGCGTGAGCTGCACGGATGGGGCTTCAAATTCAGAGGATTTTTTATCTTGGCTAATCATGATATGCACGAAGGGTGTTTCAAATTCGGAGTTTTTATTCGGCCCGTGCGTGACCTGCTTGGATGGGGTTCGAATTCGAAGGCTTTTTTATCTTGGCCAATCCGGATATCCTCGAAGGGCGCTTCGAATCCGGTGGCTTATTTGGCCCATGCGTGACCTGCATAGATAGGGCTCTGATTTTAGGGGCTTTTTTATCTTGGCCAATCGTGATATCCACGCAGGGCGCTCCGAATCCAGAGGCTTTTTCATCCCATGCGTGACCTGTACGGATGGGGCTCCGAATTATGAGGCTTTTTGGTCTTAGCCAATCGTGATATCGACGCAGGGCGCTCTGAATCAGGAGCCTTTATTTGGCTCAAATGTGACCTCCATGGATGGGGCTCCGAATTTGGAGGCTTTTTGATCTTAGCCAATCGTGATATCCCCGAAGGGCGCTCCCAATCCGGAGGCCTATTCGGCCCATGCGTGACCTACACGGATTAGGCTTCGAATTCAGAGGCGTTTTGATCTTGGCCAATTGTCATATCCACGAAGGGCGCTCCGAATACGGAGTCTTCATTCGGTCCAAATGTGACCTGCACAGATGGCGCTCCAAATTCGTAGGCTTTTTGATCCTGGCCAATCGTGATATCCACGAAAGGGGCTTCGAATCCGGAGGCTTATTCGGCCCATGCGTGGGTTGCACGGACAAGGCTCCAAATTCGGAGGCATTTTGATCTTAGCCAATTGTGATATCTACGAAGGTGGTTCCAAATCCGCTGGCTTATTCGGCCCCTGCATGACCTGCGCGGACGGTGCTCCGAATTCGGAGGCTTTTTGATCATGGCCAATCGTGTTATCCACAAAGGGCGCTTCGAATCCGGAGTCTTTATTTAGCCCAAATGTGACCTGCACAGATGGGACTCCGAATTCGTAGGCTTTTTTATCTTGGATAATCATGATATCCACGAAGGGTACTCCGAATACGGAGGCTTATTCGGCCCATGTGTGACCTGCACGGATGGGGCTCTGAATTCGGAGGCTTTTTTATCATGGCCAATCGTGATATCCACGAAGGGCGCTCCGAATTCGAGGTCTTTATTTGGCCCAAACGTGACCTGCGCGGATGGGGTTCCGAATTCAGAGGCTTTTTGTTCTTGGCCAATCGTGATATCCACGAAGGGCACTCCCAATCCGGAGGCTTATTCGGCCCATGCGTGACCAGCACGGTTGGTGCTCCGAATTCGGAGGCGTTTTGATCTTGGCCAATCTTGATATCTAAGAAGGGCGCTCCAAATCCGGAGGCTTATTCGGCCGACGCGTGACCTGCACGGATGGTGCTCTGAATTTAGAGGCTTTTTTATCTTGGCCAATGGTGATATCCACGAAGGGCGATCCGAATCCGGAGGCTTATTCGGCCCATGCGTGACCTGCACAGATGGGGCTCTGAATTTAGGGGATTTTTTATCTTGGCCAATTATGATGTCCACGATGGGCGCTCCGAATCCGTAGTATTTATTCGCCCCAACGTGACCTGCACGGATAGGGCTCCGAATTCGGAGGCTTTTTTATCTTGGCCAATCGTGATATCCACGAAGGGCGCTCCGAATCCGAAGGCTTATTCAGCCCATGCGTGACCTGCACGAATGGGGCTCCAAATTCGCAGCTTTTTGATCTTGGCCAATCGTGACATCCACGAAGGGCGCTCCAAAATCTGGAGTCCTTATTCGGCCCAAACGTGACCTGCACTGCTGGGGCTCCGAATTCAGAGGCTTTTTGATCTTGGCCAATTGTGATATCCATGAAGGGCGCTCCGAATCCAGAAGCTTATTCGGTCAATGCGTGACCTGCACGGATGGGGCTCCGAATTTGAAGGCTTTTTGATCTTGGCCAATCGTGATATCCACGAAGGGCACTCCGAATCCTGAGGGTTATTCGGCCCATACGTGACCTGCACGGATGGGGCTCTGAATTCGGAGGCTTTTTGTTCATGGCCAATCATGATATCCACGATGGGCGCTCTGAATTCGGAGGCTTATTCGGCCCATGCGTGACCTACACGGATGGTGCCCCGAATTCGGAGGCTTTTTGATCTTGGCCAATCGTGATATCCATGAAGGGCGATCCGAATCCAGAGGCTTATTCGGCCCATGCGTGACCTGCATGGATGGGGCTCTGAATTTAGAGGATTTTTTGTCTTGGCCAATCGTGATATCCACGAAGGGCGATCCGAATCCGGAGGCTTATTCGGTCCATGCGTGACCTGCACGGATGGGGCTCCAAATTCGGAGGCTTTTTTATCTTGGCCAATCGTGACATCCACGAAGGGTGCCCCGAATCCAGAGTCCTTATTCAGCCCAAACGTGACTTGCACGGATGGGGCTCCAAATTCGAAGGCTTTTTGATCTTGGCCAATCGTGATATCCAGGTAGGGCGCTCCGAATCCAGAGGCTTATTTGGTCCATGCGTGACCTGAACGGATGGGGCTCCGAATTCGTAGTCTTTTTGATCATGGCCAATCGTGATATCCACAAAGGGCGCTCCGAATCCGGAGGCTTATTCGGCCCATGCGTGACCTGCACGGATGGTGCTCCGAATTCGGAGGCGTTTTGATCTTGGCCAATCGTGATATCCACGAAGGGCGTTCCGAATCCGCAGGCTTATTCGCCCAATGTGTGACTTGCACGGATGGTGTTCTGAATTCAGAGGCTTTTTTATATTGGCCAATCATGATATCCAAGAAGGGCGCTCCGACTCCGGAGTCTTTATTCGGCCACAATGCGACCTACACGGATGGGGCTCCGAATTCGTAGGCTTTTTTGTGTTGGCCAATTGTAATATCCACAAAGGGGGCACCGAATCCGGACGCTTATTCGCCCCATCCGTGGCCTGCATGGATGCGGCTCCGAATTTTGCGGCATTTCGATCTTGGCCAATCGTGATATCCACGATGGGCGCTACGAATCCGGGGTCCTCATTTGTCCATGTGTGACCTGCGCGGATGGCGCTCTGAATTCAGAGGCTTTTTGATCTTGGCCAATCGTGATATCCACGAAGGGCGCTCCGAATCCGGAGGCTTATTCGGCCCTTGCATGACCTGCACGGATGGGGCTCCGAATTCAAAGGCTTTTTGATCTTGGCCAATCGTGATATCCATGAAGGGTGCTCCGAATCCATGGTCTTTATTCGGCTAATGCTTGACCTGCACGGATGGGGCTCCGAATTCAGAGGCTTTTTGATCTGGTCCAATCGTGATATCCACGAAGGGCGCTCCGAATCCAGAAGCTTATTCGTCCCATGCGTGACCTGCACGGATGGTACTCCGAATTCGAAGCATTTTTTATCTTGGCCAATCGTGATATCCACGAAGGGGGCTTCAAATCCGGAGGCTTATTCGGCCCACGTGTGGCCTGCATGGATGGGGCTCCGAATTCAGAGGCTTTTTGATGTTGGCCAATCGTGATATCCATGAAGGGCACTCCGAATCCGGAGACTTTTTTCGGCCAAGGCGTGACCTGCACGGTTGGGTCTCCGAATTCGGAGGCATTTTGATCTTGTCCAATCGTGATAGCCATGAAGGCTGTTACGAATCCGGAGGCTTATTCATCCCATGCGTGACCTGCGCGGATGGTGCTTCGAATTCGGTGGCTTTTTGATGTTGGCCAATCGTGATAGCCACGGAGGGCGCTCCGAATCCGGATGCATATTCGGTCCATGGGTGACCTGCACGGATGGGCCTCCGAATTCGGAGGTTGTTTGTTCTTCGCCAATCGTGATATCGACGAAGGGTACTCTGAATCCAGAGGCTTATTTGGCCCATGTGTGACTTGCACGGATGGGGCTCCGAATTCGGAGGCTTTTTGATCTTGGCCAATTGTTATATCCACGAAGGGCGCTCCGAATCCGGAGTCTTTATTCGACCTAAACATAACCTGCATGGATGGGGCTTCGAATTCGAAGCCTTTTTTCTATCTTGGCCAATCGTGATATCCACCAAGGGCGCTCTGAATCCGGAGTCTTTATTCGGCCCAAAGGTGACCTGCACGGATGGGGCTCTGAATTCGGAGGCTTTTTGGTCTTTGCCAATCGCGGTATCCACGAAGGGCGCTCTGAATCCGAAGGATTATACGGCCCATGCGTGACCTGCACGAATGGGGCTCCGAATTCGGAGGCATTTTGATCTTGGCCAATCGTGATATCCACGAAAGGGAGCTCCGGATCCGCAGGCTTATTCGGCCCCTACGTGACCTGCACGGATGCTGCTCCGAATTCGGAGGGTTTTTTATCAAGGCCAATCGTGGTATCCACTAAGGGCGCTCCGAATCCGGAGTTTTTATTCGGCTCAAACGTGACCTACACGGATGGGCCACCGAATTCGTTGTCCCTTTTATCCTGGCCTATGATGATATCCACGAAGGGCGTCCCGAATCCGGAGGCTTATTCGGCCAATGCGTGACTTGCACGGATGGGGCTACGAATTCGGAGCCTTTTTTACCTTGGCCAATCATGATATCCAAGAAGGGCGCTCCGAATCTGGAGGCTTATTCGGCCCATGCGTGACCTGCATGGATGGTGCTCCGAATTCGGAGGCGTTTTGATCTTGGCCAATCGTGATATCCACGAAGGGTGCTCTGAATCCGCAGGCTTATTCGCCCCATGCGTGACTTGCACGGATGGGGTTCCGAAGTCGGAGGCTTTGTTATCTTGGCCAATCGTGATATCCAGGAAGGGCGCTCCAATTCCGGAGTCTTTATTCGTCCCAAACGTGAACTGCACGGATGGGGCTTCGAATTCGTAGGCTTTTTTGTCTTGGCCAATCGTCATATCCACAAATGAGGCTCCGAATCCGAAGGCTTATTCGGCTCATGCATGGCCTAAACGGATGGGGCTTCGAATTCAGAGGCGTTTTGATCTTGGCCAATCGTGATATCCACGAAGGGCGCTCCGAATCCGCAGGCCTCTTCGGCTCCAGCGTGTCCTGCACGGATGGTGCTTCGAATTCGAAGGCTTTTTGATCATGGCCAATCGTGATATCCACAAAGGGCGGTCCGAATCCGGAGTCTTTATTCGGGTCAAACGTTACCTGCACGGATGGGCCTCCAAATTCGTAGCCTTTTTTTATCTTGGCCAATCATGATATCCACGAAAGGCGCTTCGAATCCGTAGGCTTATTCGGCCCATGTGTGACCGGCACAGACAGGGCTACGAATTCGAAGCCATTTTTATCTTGGCAAATTATGATATCCACGAATGACGCTCTAAATCCGGAGGTTTATTCGGCCCATGTGTGACCTGTACGGATGGGGCTCCGAATTCGGAGGCTTTTTGATCTTGGCCAATAGTGATATCCACGAAGGGCGCTTCGAATCCAGAGGCTTATTCTGCCCATGCGTGACCTGCACGGATGGGACTCCGAATTCAGAGTCGTTTTGATCTTGGCCAACTGTGATATCCATGAAGGAAGCTCCGAATCCGCAGGCTTATTCGGCCCTTACGTGACCTGCACGGATGGTGCTCCGAATTCGAAGGTTTTTTTATCAAGGCCAATCGTGATATCCACTAATGGTGCTCCCAATCTAGAGTTTTTATTCAGCTAAAAAGTGACCTACACGGATGGGCCTCCGAATTCCCTGGCCTTTTTATCCTGGCCAATCATGATATCCACGAAGGGCGCTCCGAATCCGGAGGCTTATTCGGCCCATACGTGACTTGCACAGATGGTGCTACGAATTCGGAGCCTTTTTTATCTTAGCCAATCGTGATATCCATGAAGGGCGCTCCGAATCCAGAGGCTTATTCGGCCCATGCGTAACCTGCACGGATGGTGCTCCGAATTCGGAGGCGTTTTAATCTTGGCCAATCGTGATATCCATGAAGGGCGCTCCGAATCAGCCGGCTTATTCGCCCCATGTGTGACTTGCACGGATGGTGTTCCGAATTCGGAGGCATTTTTATCTTGGCCAATCGTGATATCCACGAAGGGCGCTCTGAATTCGGAGTCTTTATTCGTCCCAAACGTGACCTGCACGGATGGGGCTCCGAATTCATAGGCTTTTTGATCTTGGCCAATCGTAATATCCACGAAGGGGGCCCCGAATCCGGAGGGTCATTCAGCTCATGCGTGGCCTACACGGATGGGGCTCCGAATTCGGAGGCGTTTTGATCTTGGAAAATCGTGATATTCACGAAGGGCGCTCTGAATCTGCAGGCTTATTCGGCCCCTGCGTGACCTGCACAGATGGTACTCCGAATTCGGAGGTTTTTTTATCATGGCCAATCGTGATATCCACAAAGGGCGCTCTGAATCCGGAGTCTTTATTCGGCTCAAATGTGACCTGCATGGATGGGCCTCTGAATTCGTAGGCTTTTTAATCTTGCCAATCATGATATCCACGAAGGGCGCTCCGAATCCGCAGGCTTATTCGGCCCATGCGTGACTTGCACGAATGGTGCTCCAAATTCAGAGGCTTTTCAATCTTGGCAAATCGGGATATCCATGAAGGGCGCTCAGAATCCGCGGGCTTATTCTGCCCATGCGTGACTTGCACGGATGGTGCTCCGAATTTGGAGGGTTTTTGATCTTGGCCAATGGTAATATTCACGAAGGCCGCTCCGAATCCGGAGGTTTATTCGCCTCATGCGTGTCCTGCACGGATGGGGCTCCAAATTCAGAGGCTTTTCAATCTTGGCCAATCGTGATATCCACGAAGGGCACTCCGAATCCGGAGTCTTTATTCGGCCCAAACGTGAGCTGCATGTATGGGCCTCCGAATTCGTAGGCTTTTTTATCTTGGCCAATCATGATATCCACGAAGGGCGCTCCAAATCCGGAGGCTTATTCGGCCTATGCGTGACCTCCACGGATGGGGCTCCGAATTTGGAGGCTTTTTTATCTTGGCCAATCGTGATATCCGCGAAGGGCGCTTCGAATCTGGAGTCATTATTCGGCCCAAGGGTGAACTGCATGGATGGGGCTCCGAATTCGGAGCCTTTTTTATCTTGGCCAATCGTGATATCCACGAAGAGCGCTCCGAATCCGGAGGCTTATTTGGCCCTTGTGTGACCTACACGGATGGGGCTCCGAATTCATAGGCTTTTTGATCTTGGCCAATCGTGATATCCACGAAGGGCACTCCGAATCCGGAGGGTAATTCAACCCATGCGTAACCTGCACGGATAGTGCTCCGAATTCGGAGGCATTTTGATCTTGGCCAACCGTGATATCCACGAAGGGCGATCCGAATCCGTAGGCTTATTTAGCGCATGCGTGACTTGCACGAATGGTGCTCTGAATTTAGAGGCTTTCTTATTGGGCAAATCGAGATATCCACGAAGGGCGCTCCGAATCCATAGTTTTTGTTCGGCCCAAATGTGACCTGCACGGATGGAGCTCCGAATTCGGAGGCTTTTTGATCTTGGCTAATTATGATATCCGCGAAAGGCGCTCCGAATCTGCAGTCACTATTCGGCCCATGCGTGACCTGCAGGGATGGGGCTCCGAATTCGGAGCCTTTTTTATCTTGGCTAATCGTGATATCCACGAAGGGCGCTCCGAATCCGCAGGCTTATTCAGCCCATCCGTGACCTGCACGGATGGGGCTTCGAATACGGAGCCTTTTTGATCTTGGCCAATCGTGATATCCACGAAGGGCACTCCGAATCCGGAGGCTTATTCGGCCCATGCGTGACCTGCACAGATGGTGCTCCGAATTCGGAGGCGTTTTGATCTAGGCCGATCGTGATATCGACGAATGGCGCTCCGAATCCGCAGGCTTATTCGGCCCATGCCTGACTTGCAAGTATGGTGCTCCGACTTTGGAGCCTTTTTGTTCTTTGACAATTGTGATATCCACGAAGGGCGCTCCGAACCTGCAGGCTTATTCGGCCAATGCGTGAGTTGCACGGATGGTGCTCCGAATTCGGGGGGTTTTTGATCTTGGCCAATCGTGATATCTGCGAAGGGCGCTCCGAATCCGGAGTCTTTATGCGGCCCATGCGTGACCTGCACGGATGGGGCTCCGAATTCGGAGGCTTTTTGATCTTGGCCAATCTTGATATCCACGAAAGGCCAATCCGGAGGCTTATTCGGCCCATGCGTGACATACATGGATGGGGCCGTGAATTCGGAAGCCTTTTGATCTTGGCCAATCGTCATATCCACGGAGGGCACTCCAAATCCGGAGGCTTATTCGGCCCATGCGTGAGCTGCACAGATGGTGCTCCGAATTCAGAGGCATTTTGATCTAGGCCAATTGTGATATCTACGAATGGCGCTCCGAATCCGCAGGCTTATTCGGCCCACGCCTGACTTGCTCGTATGGGGCTTCGAATTTGGAGCCTTTTTGATCTTTGACAATTGTGATATCCACAAAGGGCGCTCCAAACCCGCAGGCTTATTCGGCCCATGCGTGACTTGCACGGATGGTGCTCCGAATTTGGGGGGTTTTTAATCTTGGCCAATCGCGATATCCACGAAGGGCACTCCGAAACCAGAGTCTTTATTTGGCCCAAATGTGACCTGCACGGATGGGGCTCCGAATTCGGAGGATTTTTGTTCTTGGCCAATCGTGATATCCACGAAGGGCACTCCCAATCCGGAGGCTTATTCGGCCCATACATGGCCTGTACGAATCGGGCTCCGAATTTGGAGGCTTTTTGATCTTGTCCAATCGTAATATCCACGAAGGGCGCTCTGAATACGGAGGCTTTTTGATCTTGGCCAATCGTGATGTCCACGAAGAGCGCCCCGAATCCGCAACTTATTCGGCCTCTGCGTGACTCGCACGGATGGTGCTCCGAATTCGGATGCTTTTTGATCATGGCCAATCGTGATATCCACAAAGGGCGCTCCGAATCCAAAGTCTTTACTCTGCCCAAACGAGACCTGAACGGACGGGCCTCCGAATTCGTAGGCTTTTTTGTCTTGGCCAATCATGATATCCACGAAGGGTGCTCCGAATCCAGAGTTTTATTCGCCCCATGCGTGACCTGCACGGATGGGTCCCCGAATTTGGAGTCTTTTTTATATTGGCCAATCGTGATATCCGTGAAGGGCACTCCGAATTTGGAGTCATTATTCGGCCCATGTGTGACCTGCACGGATGGGGCTCTGAATTCGAAGGCTTTGTTATCTTGGCCAATCGTCATATTCACGAAAGACGCTCCGAATTCGGAGGCTTATTAGGCCCATGTGTGACGTACAAGGATGGGGCTCCAAATTAAGAGTCTTTTTGATCTTGGCCAATCATGATATCTACGTAGGACGCTCCGAATCCGGAGGGTTATTCGGCCCATGCGTGACCAGCATGGATGGTGCTCCGAATTCGGAGGCATTTTGATTTTGGCCAATCGTGATATCCAGGAAGGGCGCTCCGAATCCGCGGGCTTGTTCGGCGCATGTGTGACTTGCACGGATGGTGCTCCAAATTTGCAGGATTTTTGATCTTGGCCAATAGTAATATCCACGAAGACCGCTCCGATTCCGAAAACTTATTCGCCTCATGCGTGACCTACATAGATGGGGCTCCGAATTCAGAGGCTTTTCAATCTTGGCCAATCGCGATATCCATGAAGGGCGCTCCGAATCCGTAGTCTTTATTCAGCCCAAACGTGCCCTGCACGGATGGGCCTCCGAATTCATAGGCTTTTTTATCTTGGCCAGTCATGATATCCACGAAGGTCGCTCCAAATCCGGAGGCTTATTCGGCCCATGCGTGACCTACACGGATAAGGCTCCGAATTCGGAGGCTTTTTGATCTTGGCCAATCTGATATCCACGAGGGGTGCTCCGAATCTGGAGTCATTATTCGGCCCATGCGTGACCTGCACGGATGGGGCTCCGAATTCGAAGCCTTTTTTATCTTGGCCAATCATGATATCTGCGATAGGCGCTCCGAATCTGGAGTCATTATTCGGCCCATATGTGACCTACACGGAAGGGGATCCGAATTCGGAGGCTTTTTTTATCTTGGCCCATCGTGATATCCACGAATGGCACTCCGAATTCGGAGGCTTATTCGGCCAATGCATGACATGTACGGATGGGGCTCCGAATTCAGAGGCTTTTTGATCTTCGCCAATCGTGATATCCACGAAGGGCGCTCCGAATTCGGAGTCTTTATTCGGCCCAAACGTGACCTGCACAGATGGGGCTCCGAATTCGGAGGCATTTTGATGTTGGCCAATCGTGATATCCACGATGGGCGCTCCGAATCCAGAGGCTTATTCGGTCCATGCGCGACCTGCAAGGATGGGGCTCCGAATTCGGAGGCTTTTTGATCTTGGCCAATCGTGATATCCACAAAAGGAGCTACGAATCTTGAGGCTTATTTGGCCCATGCGTGACCTGCATGGATGGGGCTCCAAATTCGGTGGCTTTTTGATCTTGTCCAATCGTGATATCCACGAAGGGCGCTCCGAATCTTGAGGCTTATTCGGCGCATGCGTGACCTCCACGAATGGGGCACCGAATTTGGAGGCTTTTTTATCTTGGCCCGTCGTGAGATCCACGAAGTGCGCTCCGAATGCAGAGGCTTATTCGGCCCATGCATGACCTGCATGGATGGGTCTCCGAATTCGGAGGCTTTTTGATCTTGGCCAATCATCATATCCACAAAGGGAGCTCCGAATCCGGAAGCTTATTTGACCCATACGTGGCCTGCACAAATGGGGCTCCGAATTTGGAGGCTTTTTTACCTTGGCCAATCATGAAATCCACGAAGCGCGCTCCGAATCGGGAGTCTTTATTCGGACCAAACGTGACCTGCTCGGATCGGGCTCCGAATTCGGAGGCTTTTTTATCTTGGCCAATCATGATATCCACGGAGGGAGCTCTGAATCCAGAGGCTTATTCGTCCCATGTGAACTCTGTACGGATAGGGCCCCGAATTCGGAGGCTTTTTGATCTTGGCCAATCATGATATCCACGAAGGGCACTCCGAATCCGGAGTCTTTTATTCGGCCAAAACGTGACCTGCACGGATGGGGCTCCGAATTCAAAGGCTTTTTGTTCTTGGCCAGTCGTGATATCTACGAAGGGCGCTCCGAATCCAGAGTCCTATTCGCCTATGCGAGACCTGCACGAATGGGGCTCTGAATTCAGAGGCTTTTTTATCTTGGCCAATCGTGATATCGACGAACGGAGTCTGAATCCGGAGTCTTTATTCGCCCCAAACGTGACTAGCACAGATGGGGCTCTGAATTTGGAGGCTTTTCGATCTTGGCCAATTGTGATATCCACAAACGGTGCTCTAAATCCGGAGTCTTTATTCAGCCCAAACATAACCTGCACGGATGAGGCTCCGAATTCGGACGCTTTTTACTCTTGGCCAATCGTGATATCTACAAAGAGCGCTCCGAATCCAGAAGCTTATTCGGTCCAGGTGTGACCTGCATGGATGGGGCTCCGAATTCGAAGGCTTTTTGACCTTGGCCAATCATGATATCCATGAAGGGCGCTTCGAATCAGGAGCCTTTATTCGGCCCAAACGTGACCTGCTCGGATGGGGCTCCGAATTCGGAGGCTTTTTCATCTTGGCCAATCGTGATATCCACGACAGGCGCTCCGAATCCAGAGGCTTATTCGGCCCATGTGTGACCTGCACGGATGGGGATCCGAATTCGGAGGCTTTTTTTAACTTGCCCAATCGTGATATCCACGAATGGCAATCCGAATCCAGAGGCTTATTCGGCCTATGCATGACATGTACGGATGGGGCTCCGAATTCGGAGGCATTTTGATCTTGGCCAATCGTGATATCCACGAAGGGTGCTCTGAATCCGCAGGCTTATTCGCCCCATGCGTGACTTGCACGGATGGGGTTCCGAAGTCGGAGGCTTTTTTATCTTGGCCAATCGTGATATCCAGGAAGGGCGCTCCAATTCCGGAGTCTTTATTCGTCCCAAACGTGAACTGCACGGATGGGGCTTCGAATTCGTAGGCTTTTTTATCTTGGCCAATCGTCATATCCACAAATGAGGCTCCGAATCCGAAGGCTTATTCGGCTCATGCATGGCCTAAACGGATGGGGCTTCGAATTCAGAGGCGTTTTGATCTTGGCCAATCGTGATATCCACGAAGGGCGCTCCGAATCCGCAGGCCTCTTCGGCTCCAGCGTGTCCTGCACGGATGGTGCTTCGAATTCGGAGGCTTTTTGATCATGGCCAATCGTGATATCCACAAAGGGCGGTCCGAATCCGGAGTCTTTATTCGGGTCAAACGTTACCTGCACGGATGGGCCTCCAAATTCGTAGCCTTTTTTATCTTGGCCAATCATGATATCCACGAAAGGTGCTTCGAATCCGCAGGCTTATTCGGCCCATGTGTGACTGGCACAGACAGGGCTACGAATTCGAAGCCATTTTTATCTTGGCAAATTATGATATCCACGAATGACGCTCTAAATCCGGAGGTTTATGGGGCTCTGAATTCGGAGGCTTTTTTATCTTGGCCAATCTTGATATCCAGGGAGGGAGCTCCGAATCCAGAGGCTTATGCGTCCCATGTGAAACCTGCACAGATGGGGCCCCGAATTCGGAGGCTTTTTTATCTTGGCCAATCATGATATCCACGAAGGGCACTCCGAATCCGGAGTCTTTATTCGGCCAAAACGTGACCTGCACGGATGGGGCTCCGAATTCAAAGGCATTTTATTCTTGGCCAGTCGTGATATTTATGAAGGGCGCTCCGAATTCAGAGTCCTATTCGGCCCATGCGTGACGTGCACGGATGGGGCTTTGAATTCAGAGGCTTTTTGATCTTGGCCAATCGTGATATCCATGACCGGAGCTCCGAATCCGGAGTCTTTATTCACCCCAAACGTGACCTGCACAGATGGGGCTCCGAATGTGGAGGCTTTTCGATCTTGGCCAATCGTGATATCCACCAAGGGCGCTCTGAATCCGGAGTCTTTATTCGGCCCAAACATGACCTGCATGGATAGGGCTCCGAATTCGGACGCTTTTTGATCTTGACCAATCGTGATATCCACAAAGGGCGCTCCGAATCCAGAAGCTTATTCGGCCCATGCGTGACCTGCATGGATGGGGCTTCGAATTTGAAGGCTTTTTGACCTTGGCCAATCATGATATCCACGAAGGGCACTCCGAATCGGGAGTCTTTATTCGGGCCAAACGTGACCTGCTCGAATGGGGCTCCGAATACGGAGGCTTTTTCATCTTAGCCAATCGTGATATCCACGAAGGGCGCTCCGAATCCAGAGGCTTATTCGGCCCTTGCATGACATGTACGGATGGGGCTCCGAATTCGCAGGCTTTTTGATCTTGGCCAATCGCGATATCCACGAAGGGCGCTCCGAATTTGGAGTCTTTATTCGGCCCAAACGTGACCTGCACGGAAGGGGCTCCGAATTCGGAGGCTTTTTTATCCTGGGAAATCGTGATATGCATGAAGGGCGCTCTTAATCCGAAGTCTTTATTCGGCCCAAACATGACCTGCACGGATAGGGCTCCAAATTCGGAGGCTTTTTTATCTTGGCCAAACGTGAAATCCACGAAGGGCACTCCGAATCCAGAGGCTTATTCGGTCCATGCGTGACCTGCACGGATGGGGCTCCGAATTTGGAGGCTCTTTGATCTTGGCCAATTGTGATATCCATGAAGGGCGCTCCGAATCCTGAGGCTTGTTCGGCTCGTGCGTGACCTGCACGAGTGGGGCTCCGAATTTTGAGGCTTTTTTATCTTGGCCAATCGTGATATCCACGAAGGGTGCTCTGAATTCGGAGGCATATTCGGCCCATGCGTGACCTATAGGGATGGGTCTCCGAATTTGAAGGCTTTTTGATCTTGGCCAATCGTGATATCCACAAAGGGCCCTTCGAATCTGGAAGCTTATTTGGCCCTTACGTTACCTGCATGGATGGGGCTCTGAATTCGGAGGCTTTTTGACCCTGGCCAATCATGATATCCACGAAAGGCGCTCTGAATCGGGATTTTTTATTCGGTCCAAACGTGACCTGCTCGGATGGGGCTCCGAATTCGGAGGCTTTTTTATCTTGGCCAATCGTGATATCCACGAAAGGCGCTCTGAATCTAGAGGCTTATTCGGTCCGTGCGTGACCTGCACGGATGGGGCTCCGAATTTAGAGGCTTTTTGATCTTGGCCAATCGTCACCACGAAGGTCGCTCCGAATCGGTAGTCTTTATTCGGCCCAAATCAGGAGTCTTTATTCGGCCCAAATGTGACCTGCACGGATGGGGCTCCGAATTTGGAGGCTTTTGTATCTTGGCCAATCGTGATATGCACGAAGGATGCTCCGAATCGAGAGGCTTATTCGGGCCATGTATGACACGCACGGATGGGGCTCCGAATTCGGACGCTTTTGATCTTGGCCAATCGTCATATCCACGAAGGGCGCTCTGAATCCGGAGGCTTATTCGGCCCATGCGTGACCTGCACAGGTTGGGCTCCGAATTCGGTGGCTTTTTGGTCTTGGCCAATCGTGATATCCGCGAAGGTCGCTCCAAATCTGGAGCCTTTATTCGGCCCAAACGTGACCTGCACGGATGAGGCTTTGAATTCAGCGGCTTTTTGATCTTGGCCAATATTGATATCCACAAAGGGCGCTCCGAATCTGGAAGCTTATTCGGCCCGTGCGTGACCTGCACGGATGGGGCTCCGAATTCGAAGGCATTTTGAACTTGACCAATCATGATATCCGTAAAGGGCGCTCCGAATTGGGAGTCTTTATTTGGCCCAAAGGTGACCTGCTCGGATGGGGCTGCGAATTCGGAGGCTTTTCGATCTTGGCCGAGCGTGATATCCACGAAGGACGCTCCGAATCCAGAGGCTTATTCGGCACATTTGCGACCTGCACGGATGGGGCTCCGAATTTGGAGGCTTTTTTATCTTGGCCAATCGTCATATCCACGAACGGCGCTCCGAATCCGGAGGCTTATTCAGCCCATGCGTGACTTGCATGGATGGGGCTGTGAATTCAGAGGCTTTTTTATCTTGGCCAATCGTGATATTGACGAAGGGCGCTCCAAATCCAAAGACTTATTCGGCCCTGTGTGACCTGCACGGTTGGGGATCCGAATTCGGAGGCCTTTTTATCTTGCCCAATCGTGATATCCACGAAGGGCACTCTGAATCCAGAGGCTTTATTCAGCCCAAACGTGACCTGCACGGATAGGGCTCCGAATTCGTGGGCTTTTTGTTCTTAGCCAATCGTCATATCCATGAAGGGCGCTCCGAATCCAGAGGCTTATTCGGTCCATGCGTGAGCGGCACGAATGGCGCTCCGAATTCAGAGGCTTTTTGATCTTGGCCAATCGTGGTATCCACGAAGGGCACTCCGAATACTAAGGCTTATTCAGCCCATGCGTGACCTGCACGAATGCGGCTCTGAATTTGGAGGCTTTTTTATCTTGGCCAATCGTGATATCCACGAAGCGCGCTCCGAATCCAGAGGCTTATTTGGCCCATGTGTGACCTGCACGGATGGGGTTCTGAATTCAGAGGCTTTTTGACGTTGGTCAATCATGATATCCACGAAGGGCGCTCCGTATCGGGAGTCTTTATTCGGCTGAAACGTGACCTGCTCGGATGGGGATCCGAATTCGGAGGCTTTTTGATCTTGGCCAATCGTGATATCCACGAAGAGCACTCCGAATCCAAAGGCTTATTCGGCACATGTGTGACCTTCACGGATGGGGCTCCGAATTCGAAGGCTTTTTGATCTTGGCCAATCATCATATCCACGAAGGGTGCTCCGAATCCAGAGGCTTATTCGGATGGGGCTTCGAATTCAGCGACTTTGGGATCTTGGGCAATCATGATATCCACGATGGGCACTCCGAATCCGGAGGCTTATTCGGCCCATGGATGACCTGCACGGATGGGGCTTCGAACTTGGAGGCTTTTTTATCTTGGCCAATCGTGATATCCACAAAAGCCGCTCCGAATCCGGAAGGTTGTTCGGTCCATGCGTGACCTGCACGGATAGGGCTACGAATTTGGAGGCTTTTTGATCCTGGCCAATCGTGATATCCACGAAGGGCGCTCCAAATCCGGAGGATTATTCGGCCCATGTGTGACCTGCACGGACGGGCTCCGAATTCAGAGGCTTTTTGTTCTTGGCCAATCGTGATATCCACGAAGGGCGTTCCGAATCTGGAGTCTTTATTTGGTCCAAATGTGACCTGCACGGATGGGGCTCCGAATTCGAAGGCTTTTTGTTCTTGGCCAATCATGATATCCACGAAGGGCGCTCTGAATCCGGTGGCTTATTCGGCCCATGCGTGACCTGCACAGATGGGGCTCTGAATTTAGACGATTTTTGATCTCTGTCAATCGTGATTTCCACCAAGGGCGCTACTAATCCAGAGGCTTATTCGGTCCATGGGTGACCTGCATGGATGGGGCTCTAAATTCGGAGACATTTTGATCTTGGCCGATCGTGATATCCACGAAGCGCGCTCTGAATCTTGAGGCTTATTCGGCCCATGCGTGACTTGCATGAATGGGGCTCCGAATTTGGAGGCTTTTTGCTCTTGGCCAATCGTGATATCCACGAAGGACGCTCCAAATCCGGAGGCTTATCCGGCCCATGCGTGACCTGCACAATTGGGGCTCCAAATTCTTAGGCTTTTTTATCTTGGCCAATCTTGATATCCACGAAGGGCGCTCTGAATCGGGAGTCTTTATTTGGCCCAAACGTGACATGCTCGGATCGGGCTCCGAATTCGGAGGCTTTTTGTTCTTCGCCAATCGTGATATCCATGAAGGGCGCTCCGAATCCAGAGGCTTATTCGGCCCATGCGTGACCTCCATGGATGGGTCTCCGAATTCGGAGGCTTTTTGATCTTGGCCAATCGTGATATCCACGAAGGGCTCTCCGAATCCGAAGGCTTATTCGGCCCATGCGTGACCTGCACGGATGGGGCTCTGAATTTAGAGGCTTTTTGATCTCAGCCAATCGTGATTTCCACCAAGGGCACTACTAATCCAGAGGCTTATTCGGTCCATGGTTGACCTGCACGGATGGGGCTCTGAATTCGGAGACATTTTGATCTTGGCCGATCGTGATTTCGACGAACGGCGCTCTGAATCTTGAGGCTTATTCGGCCCATGCGTGACTTGCATGAATGGGGCTCCAAATTTGGAGGCTTTTTGCTCCTGGCCAATCGTGATATCCACGAAGGACGCTCCAAATCCGGAGGCTTATCCGGCCCATGCGTGACCTGCACAATTGGGGCGCCAAATTCGGAAGCTTTTTTTTATCTTCGCCAATCTTGATATCTACGAAGGGCGCATCGAATCGGAGTCTTTATTTGGCCCAAACGTGACCTGCTCGGATCAGGCTCTAAATTCGGAGGAATTTTGATTTGGCCAATCGTGATATCCACGAAGGGCGCTCCGAATCCAGAGGCTTATTCGGCCCATGCGTGACCTCCACGGACGGGTCTCTGAATTCAGAGGCTTTTTGATCTTGGCCAATCGTGATATCCACGAAGGGCGCTCCGAATCTGGAGGCTTATTCGGCCCATGCGTGACCTGCACGGATGGGGCTTTGAATTTAGAGGCTTTTTGATCTCAGCCAATCGTGATTTCCACCAAGGGCGCTACTAATCCAGAGGCTTATTCGGTCCATGGGTGACCTGCACGGATGGGGCTCTGAATTCGGAGACATTTTGATCTTGGCCGATCGTGATATCCACGAAGGGCGCTCTGAATCTTGAGGCTTATTCGGCCCATGCGTGACTTGCATGAATGGGGCTCCAAATTTGGAGGCTTTTTGCTCCAGGCCAATCGTGATATCCACGAAGGACGCTCCAAATCCGGAGGCTTATCCGGCCCATGCGTGACCTGCACAATTGGGGCTCCAAATTCGGAAGCTTTTTTTATCTTCGCCAATCTTGATATCTACGAAGGGCACATCGAATCGGAGTCTTTATTTGGCCCAAACGTGACCTGCTCGGATCAGGCTCTAAATTCGGAGGAATTTTGATTTGGCCAATCGTGATATCCACGAAGGGCGCTCCGAATCTAGAGGCTTATTCGGCCCATGCGTGACCTCTACGGACAAGTCTCCGAATTCAGAGGCTTTTTGATCTTGGCCAATCGTGATATCCACGAAGGGCGCTCCGAATCTGGAGGCTTATTCGGCCCAGGCGTGACCTGCACGAATGGGGCTCTGAATTCGGAGGCTTTTTGATCTTGGCCAATCGTCATATCCACAAAAGGTGCACCGAATCCAGAGTCTTTATTCGGCCCAAACGTGAACTGCACGAATGGAGCTCCGAATTCGGAGGCTTTTTGATCTTGGCCAATCATGATTAACACGAAGGGCACCCCGAATCTGGAGGCTTATTCGGCCCATGAGTGACTCGCACGGATGGGGCACTCAATCATGATATCCACGAAAGGCGCTCCAAATCGGGAGTCTTTATTCGGCACAAACATGACCTGCTAGGATGGGGCTCCGAATTCGTAGGCTTTTTGATCTTGGCCAATCATGATATCCACGAAGGGCACTCCAAATCCGGAGTCTTTATTCGGCCCAAATGGGACCTGCACAGATTGGGCTCCGAATTCAAAGGCTTTTTGTTCTTGGCCAATCGTGTTATCTACGAAGGGCGCTCCGGATCCAGAGGCTTATTCGGCCCATGCGTGACCGGCACAGATGGGGCTCTGAAGTCAATTGCTTTTTGATCTTGGCCAATCGTGATATCCACAGATGGCGCTCTGAATTCGGAGTCTTTATTCGCCCCAGATGTGACCTGCACGGATCGGGCTTCGAATTTGGAGGCTTTTTTATCTTGGCCAATCGTGATATCCACAAAGGGCGCTTGGAATCCGGAGTCTTTATTCGGCCCAAACGTGACCAGTACGGATGGGGCTCCGAATTCGGACGCTTTTTGATCTTCACCAATCGTCATATCCACAAAGGGCACTCCGAATCCAGGAGCTTATTCGGCCCATGCGTGACCTGCACGAAAGGGGCTCCGAATTCAGAGGCTTTTTGACCTAGGCCAATCATGATATCCACGAAGGGCACTCCGAATCGGGAGTCTTTATTCGGCCCAAACGTGACCTGCTCGGATGGGGCTCCGAATTCGGAGGCTTTTGATATTGGCCAATCGTGATATCCACGAAGGGCGCTCCGAATCTAGAGGCCTATTCGACCCATGTGTGACCTGCACGGATGGGGATCCGAATTCGGAGGCTTTTTTATCTTGGCCAACCGTGATATCCACGAAGAGCGCTCCGAATTCGGATTCTTTATTCGGCCCAAACATGGCCTGCAGGGATGGGGCTCTGAATTCGAAGGCTTTTTGATCTTGGCCAATCGTGATATCCACAGTGGGCGCTCCGAATCCATAAGCTTATTCGGTCCATGCGTGACCTGCGAGGATGGGGCTCCGGATTCAAAGGCTTTTTGATCTTGGCCAATCGTGATATCCACGAAGGGCGCTCCGAATCTTGAGTCTTGTTCAGCCCATGCGTGACCTGCAGGATGGGGCTCCGAATTCGGTGGCTTTTTCATCTTGTCCAATCGTGATATCCACAAAGGGCGCTCCGAATCTTAAGGCTTATTTGGCGCATGCGTGACCTACACGAATGGGGCATCGAATTTGGAGGATTTTTTATCTTGGCCAGTCGTGATATCCATGAAGTGCGCTCCGAATCCGGAGGCTTATTCGGCCCATGCATGACCTGCACAGATGGGGCTCCGAATTCGGAGGCTTTTTGATCTTGGCCAATCGTCATATCCACAAAGGGAGATCCGAATCCGGAAGCTTATTTGGCCAATACATGGCCTGCACGAATAGGGCTCCGAATTTGGAGGCTTTTTTACATTGGCCAATCATGATATCCACGAAGCGCGCACCGAATCGGGAGTCTTTATTCAGACCAAAACGTGACCTGCTCGGACAGGGCTCCGGATTCGGAGGCTTTTTTTTATCTTGGCCAATTGTGATATCCACGGAGGGAGCTCCGAATCCAGAGGCTTATTCGGCCCAAGTGAAACCTGCACGGATGGGCCCCCGAATTAGGAGGCTTTTTGATCTTGGCCAATCATGATATCCATGAAGGGCACACCGAATCCGGAGTCTTTATTCGGCCAAAACGTGACCTGCACAGATGGGTTTCCGAATTCAAAGGCTTTTTGTTCTTGGCTAGTTGTGATATCTACGAAGGACGCTTCGAATCCTGGGTCCTATTCGGCCCATGCGTGACCTGCATGGATGGGGCTCTGAATTCAGAGGATTTTTGATCTTGGCCAATCGTGATATCCATGAACGGAGCTCCAAATCCGGAGCCTTTATTCGCCCCAAACGTGACTTGCACGGATGGGGCTCCGAATTTGGAGGCTTTTCGATTTTGGCCAACCGTGATATCCACAAAGGGCGCTCTGAATCCGGAGTCTTTATTCGGGCCAAACGTGACCTACACGGATGGGGCTCCGAATTCGGAGGCTTTTTTATCTTGCCCAATCATGATATCCACAATGGGCGCTCCGAATCCAGAGGCTTACTCGGTCCATGCGTGACCAGCGAGGATGGGGCTCCGAATTTGGAGGCTTTTTGATCTTGGCCAATCATGATATCCACGAAGGGCGCTTCGAATCTTGAGGCTTATTCGGCCCATGCGTGACCCGCACGGATGGGGCTCCGAATTCGGTGGCTTTTTGATCTTGTCCAATCGTGATATCCACGAAGGGCACTCCGAATCTTGAGGCTTATTCGGCCCATGCGTGACCTGCATGAATGGGGCACTGAATTTGGAGGCTTTTTGATCTTGGCCAGTCGTGATATCCACGAAGTGCGCTCTGAATCCGGAGGCTTATTCAGCCCATGCATGACCTGCACGGATGGGGCTCTAAATTCGTAGGCTTTTTCATCATGGCCAATCGTGATATCCACGAAGGGCGCTCCGAATCCGGAGGCGTATTTGGCCCTTGTGCGACCTACACAGATGGGGCTCCGAATTCATAAGCTTTTTGATCTTGCCCAATCGTGATATCCACGAAGGGCGCTCCGAATCTGGAGGGTTATTCAGCCCATGCGTGACCTGCACGGATGGTGCTCTGAATTCAGAGGCATTTTGGCCTTGCCCAACCGTGATACCCACGAAGGGCGATCCGAATCCGCAGGCTTATTCAGCGCATGCGTGACTTGCACGAATGGTGCTCCGTGAAGGGCGCTCCGAATCTGGAGTCACTATTCGGCTCATGCGTGACCTGCATGGATGGGGCTCCGAATTCGGAGCCTTTTTTATCTTGGCTAATCGTGATATCCACGAAGGGCGCTCTGAATCCGGAGGCTTATTCGGCCCATGCGTGACCTACACGGATGGGGCTCCGAATACAGAGGCTTTTTCATCATGGCCAATCGTGATATCCACGAAGGGCACTCCGAATCTGGAGGCTTATTCGGCCCATGCGTGACCTGCACGGATGGGGCTCTGAATTCGGAGTCTTTTTGATCTTGGCCAATCATGATATCCGCGATGGGCGCTCCGAATCCGGAGTCTTTATGCAACCCGTGTGTGACCTGCATGGATGGGGCTCCGAATTCGGAGGCTTTTTGATCTTGGCCAATCCTGATATCCACAAAAGGCACTCCGAATCCGGAGGCTTATTCGGCCCATGCGTGACATACACGGATGGGGCCACGAATTCGGAAGCTTTTTGATCTTGGCCAATCGTGATATCCACGGAGGGCGCTCCAAATCTGAAGGCTTATTCAGCCCATGCGTGACCTGCACGGATGGTGCTCCGAATTCGAAGGCGTTTTGATCTAGGCCGATCGTGATATCTACGAATGGCGCTCCGAATTCGCAGGCTTATTCCGCCCATGCCTGGCTTGTACGTATGGTGCTCCAAATTTGGAGCCTTTTTGATCTTTGCCAATTGTGATATCCACAAAGGGCACTCCATACCTGCAGGCTTATTCGGCCCATGCGTGACTTGCACGGATGGTGCTCCGAATTCGAGGGGTTTTTGATCTTGGCCAATCGTGATATGCACGAAGGGCGCTCCGAAACTGAAGTCTTTATTCGGCCCGAACATGACTTGCATGGATGGGGCTCCGAATTTGGAGAATTTTTTTATCTTGGCCAATCGTGATATCCACCAATGACGCTCCGAATCCAGAGTCTTTAATCGGCCGAGACGTGACAGGCACGGATGGGGCTCTGAATTCGTAGGCTTTTTCATCATGGCCAATCGTGGTATCCACGAAGGGCACTCCAAATCCGAAGGCTTATTCGGCCCATGCCTAACCTGCATGGATGGGGCTCCGAATTCGGAGGCGTTTTCATCTTGGCCAATCGTGATATCCATGAACGGCGCTCTGAATCCGCAGGCTTATTTGGCCCATGCGTGACCTACATGGATGGTGCTCCGAATTTGGAGGCTTTTTGATCTTGGCCAATCGTGATATCTACGAAGGGCACTCCGAATTCGGAGTCTTTATTCGGCCAAAATGTAACCTGCACCGATGGGGCTCCGAATTCGTAGGCTTTTTGATCTTGGCCAATCGTGATATCCACGAGGTGCGCTCCGAATCATATAGCTTATTCGGCCCATGCGTGACCTGCACGGATGGGGCCTTCAAATTCGGAGGCTTTTTGATCATGGCCAATCGTGATATCCACGAAGGGCGCTCCGAATTAGGAGGCTTATTCGGCTAATGCGTGGCCGGCAGGGATGGGGCTCCGAATTTGGAGGCTTTTTGATCTTGGCCAATAGTGATGTCCACGAAGGGCGCCCTGAATCCGCAGGCTTATTCGGCCCCTGCGTGACCTACACGGATGGTGTTCCGAATTCGGAGGCTTTTTGATCATGGCCAATCGGGATATCCACAAAGGGAGCTCCGAATCCGGAGCCTTTATTTCGTCCATACGAGACCTGCACGAATGGGCCTTCGAATTCTTAGGCTTTTCTGTCTTGGCCAATCATGATATCCACGACGGGCGCTCCAAATAAAGAGTCTTATTCACCCAATGCGTGACCTGCACGGATGTGGTTCTATATTCAGAGTCTTTTTGATATTGGCCAATCGTGATATACGCGAAGGGCGCTCCGAATCTGGAGTCATTATTCGGCCCATGCGTGACCTGTACGGATGGGGCTCCGAATTCGGAGGCTTTGTTATCTTGGCCAATCGTGATATCCACAAAGGGCGCTCCGAATCCGGAGGCTTATTAGGCCCATGTGTGACCTACATGGATGGGGCTCCAAATTAAGAGTCTTTTTGATCTTGGCCAATCGTGATATCTACGTAGGACGCTCCGAATCCGGAGGGTTATTCGGCCCATGCGTGACCAGCACGGATGGTGCTCCGAATTCGGAGGCATTTTGATTTTGGCCAATCGTGATATCCAAGAAGGGCGCTCCGAATCCGCGGGCTTGTTCGGCGCATGTGTGACTTGCACGGATGGTGCTCCAAATTTGCAGGATTTTTGATCTTGGCCAATAGTAATATCCACGAAGACCGCTCCGATTCCGAAAACTTATTCGCTTCATGCGTGACCTACATAGATGGGGCTCCGAATTCAGAGGCTTTTCAATCTTGGCCAATCGCGATATCCACGAAGGGCGCTCCGAATCCGTAGTCTTTATTCGGCCCAAACGTGCCCTGCACGGATGGGCCTCCGAATTCATAGGCTTTTTTTATCTTGGCCAGTCAGGATATCCACGAAGGTCACTCCAAATCCAGAGGCTTATTTGGCCCATGCGTGACCTGCACGGATAAGGCTCCGAATTCGGAGGCTTTTTGATCTTGGCCAATCCTGATATCCACGAGGGGTGCTCCGAATCTGGAGTCATTATTCGGCCCATGCGTGACCTGCATGGATAGGGCTCCGAATTCGAAGCCTTTTTTATCTTGGCCAATCATGATATCTGCGATAGGCGCTCCGAATCTGGAGTCATTATTCGGCCCATATGTGACCTACACGGAAGGGGATCCGAATTCGGAGGCTTTTTTATCTTGGCCCATCGTGATATCCACGAATGGCACTCCGAATTCGGAGGCTTATTCGGCCAATGCATGACATGTACGGATGGGGCTCCGAATTCGGAGGCTTTTTGATCTTGGCCAATCGTGATATCCACGAAGGGCGCTCCGAATTCGGAGTCTTTATTCGGCCCAAACGTGACCTACACAGATGGGGCTCCGAATTCGGAGGCATTTTGATGTTGGCCAATCGTGATATCCACGATGGGCGCTCCGAATCCAGAGGCTTATTCGGTCCATGCGCGACCTGCAAGGATGGGGCTCCGAATTCGGAGGCTTTTTGATCTTGGCCAATCGTGATATCCACAAAAGGAGCTACGAATCTTGAGGCTTATTTGGCCCATGCGTGACCTGCATGGATGGGGCTCCAAATTCGGTGGCTTTTTGATCTTGTCCAATCGTGATATCCACGAAGGGCGCTCCGAATCTTGAGGCTTATTCGGCGCATGCGTGACCTCCACGAATGGGGCACCGAATTTGGAGGCTTTTTTATCTTGGCTAGTCGTGAGATCCACGAAGTGCCCTCCGAATGCAGAGGCTTATTCGGCCCATGCATGACCTGCATGGATGGGTCTCCGAATTCGGAGGCTTTTTGATCTTGGCCAATCATCATATCCACAAAGGGAGCTCCGAATCCGGAAGCTTATTTGACCCATACGTGGCCTGCACAAATGGGGCTCCGAATTTGGAGGCTTTTTTACCTTGGCCAATCATGAAATCCACGAAGCGCGCTCCGAATCGGGAGTCTTTATTCGGACCAAACGTGACCTGCTCGGATCGGGCTCCGAATTCGGAGGCTTTTTTATCTTGGCCAATCATGATATCCACGGAGGGAGCTCTGAATCCAGAGGCTTATTCGTCCCATGTGAACTCTGTACGGATAGGGCCCCGAATTCGGAGGCTTTTTGATCTTGGCCAATCATGATATCCACGAAGGGCACTCCGAATCCGGAGTCTTTTATTCGGCCAAAACGTGACCTGCACGGATGGGGCTCCGAATTCAAAGGCTTTTTGTTCTTGGCCAGTCGTGATATCTACGAAGGGCGCTCCGAATCCAGAGTCCTATTCGCCCATGCGAGACCTGCACGGATGGGGCTCTGAATTCAGAGGCTTTTTTATCTTGGCCAATCGTGATATCGACGAACGGAGTCTGAATCCGGAGTCTTTATTCGCCCCAAACGTGACTAGCACAGATGGGGCTCCGAATTTGGAGGCTTTTCGATCTTGGCCAATTGTGATATCCACAAACGGTGCTCTGAATCCGGAGTCTTTATTCGGCCCAAACATAGCCTGCACGGATGAGGCTCCGAATTCGGACGCTTTTTACTCTTGGCCAATCGTGATATCTACAAAGAGCGCTCCGAATCCAGAAGCTTATTCGGTCCATGTGTGACCTGCATGGATGGGGCTCCGAATTCGAAGGCTTTTTGACCTTGGCCAATCATGATATCCATGAAGGGCGCTTCGAATCAGGAGCCTTTATTTGGCCCAAACGTGACCTGCTCGGATGGGGCTCTGAATTCGGAGGCTTTTTCATCTTGGCCAATCGTGATATCCACGACAGGCGCTCCGAATCCAGAGGCTTATTCGGCCCATGTGTGACCTGCACGGATGGGGATCCGAATCCGGAGGCTTATTCGGCCTATGCATGACATGTACGGATGGGGCTCCGAATTCGAAGGCATTTTGATCTTGGCCAATCGTGATATCCATGAAGGGCACTCAGAATTCAGACTATTTATTCGGCCCAAATGTGACCTGCACGGATGGGGCTCCGAATTTCGAGGATTTTTGATCTTGGCCAATCGTGATATCTACGAAGGGCGCTCCGAATCCGGAGGATTATTTGGCCCATGCGTGACCTGCACGGATGGGGCTCCAAATTCGGAGGCTTTTTGTTCTTCGCCAATCGTGATATCCACGAAGGGCATTCCGAATCCGGAGTCATTATTCGGCCCAAACGTGACCTGCATGGATGGGGCTCCAAATTCGAAGGCTTTTTGTTCTTGGCCAATCGTGATATCCACGAAGGGCGCTCCGAATCCGAAGGCTTATTCGGCCCATGCGTGACCTGCACGGATGGGGCTTGAATTTAGAGGCTTTTTGATCTCAGCCAATCGTGATTTCCACCAAGGGCGCTACTAATCCAGAGGCTTATTCAGTCCATGGGTGACCTATACGGATGGGGCTCTGAATTCGGAGACATTTTGATCTTGGCCGATCGTGATATCCACGAAGGGCGCTCTGAATCTTGAGGCTTATTCGGCCCATGCGTGACTTGCATGAATAGGGCTTCAAATTTGGAGGCTTTTTGCTCTTGGCCAATCGTGATATCCACGAAGGGTGCTCCGAATCCGGAGGCTTATCCGGCCCATGCGTGACCTGCACAAATGGGGCTCCAAATTCGAAAGCTTTTTTATCTTGGCCAATCGCGATATCCACGAAGGGCGCCCCGAATTGGGAGTCTTTATTTGGCCCAAACGTGACCTCCTCGGATGGGGCTCTAAATTTGGAGGAATTTTGATTTGGCCAATCGTGATATCCACGAAGGGCGCTCCAAATCCAGAGGCTTATTCGGCCCATGTGTGACCTGCACGGATGGGTCTCTGAATTCGGAGGCTTTTTGATCTTGGCCAATCGTGATATCCACGAAGGGCGCTCCGAATCTGGAGGCTTATTCGGCCCAAGCGTGACCTGCACGAATGGGGCTCTAAATTCGGAGGCTTTTTGATCTTGGCCAATCGTGATATCCACAAAGGGTGCTCCGAATCCAGAGTCTTTATTCGTCCCAAACGTGACCTGCACGAATGGAGCTCCGAATTCGAGGCTTTTTGATCTCGGCCAATCGTGATAACCACGAAGGGCACGCCGAATCTGGAGGCTTATTCGACCCATGCGTGACTCGCACGGATGGGGCACTGAATCATGATATCCACGAAGGGCGCTCCGAATCGGGAGTCTTTATTCAGCCCAAACGTGACCTGCTAGGATGGGGCACTGAATTCGTAGGCTCTTTGATCTTGGCCAATCATGATATCCACGAAGGACACTCTGAATCCGGAGTCTTTATTCGGCCCTAACGTGACCTGCACGGATGGGGCTCCGAATCCAAAGGCTTTTTGTTCTTGGCCAATCGTGTTATCTATGAAGGGCGCTCCGAATCCAGAGGCTTATTCGGCCCATGCGTGACCGGCACAGATGGGGCTCCAAATTCAGAGGCTTTTTGATCTTGGCCAATCGTGATATCCACAGACGGCGCTCTAAATTCGGAGTCTTTATTTGCCCCGAACGTGACCTGCACGGATGGGACTCCGAATTTGGAGGCTTTTTTATCTTGGCCAATCGTGATATCCACAAAGGGCGCTCCCAATCCGGAGTATTTATTCGGCCCAAACGTGACCTGCACTGATGGGCCTCCGAATTCGGACGCTTTTTAATCTTGGCCAGTCGTGATATCCATAAAGGGCGCTCCGAATCCGAGAGCTTATTCGGCCCATACGTGACCTTCACAGATGGGTCTCCGAATTCGGAGGCTTTTTTACCTTGGCCAATCGTGACATCCACGAAGGGTGCTCTAAATATGGAGTCATTATTCGGCCCGTGCGTGACCTGCACGGATGGGGCACCGAATTCGAAGCCTTTTTTATCTTCGCCAATCGTGATATCCATGCAGGGTGCTCCGAATCCAGTGGGTTATTCGGCCCACGTGTGACCTGCACGAATGTGGATCCGAATTCGGAGGATTTTTTATCTGGGCCAAACGTGATATCCATGAACGGCACTCTGAATCCGGAGGCTTATTCGGCCCATGCATGACATGTATGGATGGGGCTCCGAATTCGGAGGCTTTTTGATCTTGGCCAATCGTGATATCCACGAAGGGCGCTCCGAATTCGGAGTCTTTCTTCGGCCCAAACGTGACCTACACGGATGGGGCTCCGAATTTTGAGGCTTTTTGATCTTGGCCAATCGTGATATCCATAATGGACGCTCCGAATCCAGAGGCTTATTCGGTCCATGCGTGACCTGCGAGGATGGGGCTTCGAATTCGGAGGCTTTTTTATCTTGGCCAACCGTGATACCCACGAAGGGCGCTCCGAATCTTGAGGTTTATTCGGCCCATGCGTGACCTGCATGGATGTGGCTCTGAATTCGGTGGCTTTTTGATCTTGTCCAATCGTGATATCTACGAAGGGCGCTCCGAATCTTGAGGCTCATTCGGCGCATGCGTGACCTACACGAATGGGGCACCGAATTTTGAGGCTTATTAATCTTGGCCCATCGTGATATCCACGAAGTGCGCTCCGAATTCGGAGGCTTATTCGGCGCATGCATGACCTGTACGGATGGGGCTCCGAATTCGGAGGCTTTTTAATCTTGGCCATTCGTCATATCCACAAAGGGAGCTCCGAATCCGGAAACTTATTTGGCCCATACGTGGCCAGCACGAATGGGGCTTCGAATTTGGAGGCTTTTTTACCTTGGCCAATCATGATATCCACAAAGCGTGCTCTGAATCGGGAGTCTTTATTCAGACCAAACGTGACCTGCTCGGATGGGGCTCTGAATTCGGAGGCTTTTTTATCTTGGCCAATCTTGATATCCAGGGAGGGAGCTCCGAATCCAGAGGCTTATGCGTCCCATGTGAAACCTGCACAGATGGGGCCCCGAATTCGGAGGCTTTTTGATCTTGGCCAATCATGATATCCACGAAGGGCACTCCGAATCCGGAGTCTTTATTCGGCCAAAACGTGACCTGCACGGATGGGGCTCCGAATTCAAAGGCATTTTATTCTTGGCCAATCGTGATATTTATGAAGGGCGCTCCGAATTTAGAGTCCTATTCGGCCCATGCGTGACCTGCACGGATGGGGCTTTGAATTCAGAGGCTTTTTGATCTTGGCCAATCGTGATATCCATGACCGGAGCTCCGAATCCGGAGTCTTTATTCACCCCAAACGTGACCTGCACAGATGGGGCTCCGAATGTGGAGGCTTTTCGATCTTGGCCAATCGTGATATCCACCAAGGGCGCTCTGAATCCGGAGTCTTTATTCGGCCCAAACATGACCTGCATGGATAGGGCTCCGAATTCGGACGCTTTTTGATCTTGACCAATCGTGATATCCACAAAGGGCGCTCCGAATCCAGAAGCTTATTCGGCCCATGCGTGACCTGCATGGATGGGGCTTCGAATTTGAAGGCTTTTTGACCTTGGCCAATCATGATATCCACGAAGGGCGCTCCGAATCGGGAGTCTTTATTCGGGCCAAACGTGACCTGCTCGAATGGGGCTCCGAATACGGAGGCTTTATCATCTTGGCCAATCGTGATATCCACGAAGGGCGCTCCGAATCCAGACGCTTATTCGGCCCATGCATGACATGTACGGATGGGGCTCCAAATTCGCAGGTTTTTCATCTTGGCCAATCGCGATATCCACGAAGGGCGCTCCGAATTTGGAGTCTTTATTCGGCCCAAACGTGACCTGCACGGAAGGGGCTCGAATTCGGAGGCTTTTTGATCTTGGCCAATCGTGATATCTATGGTGGGCGTTCCAAATCCAGAGGCTTATTCGGCCCATGCATGACATGTACGGATGGGACTCCGAATCCGGAGGCTTTTTTATCCTGGGAAATCGTGATATGCATGAAGGGCGCTCTTAATCCGGAGTCTTTATTCGGCCCAAACATGACCTGCACGGATAGGGCTCCAAATTCGGAGGCTTTTTGATCTTGGCCAATCGTGACATCCACGAAGGGCACTCCGAATCCAGAGGCTTATTCGGTCCATGCGTGACCTGCACGGATGGGGCTCCGAATTTGAAGGCTCTTTGATCTTGGCCAATTGTGATATCCATGAAGGGCGCTCCGAATCCTGAGTCTTGTTCGGCTCGTGCGTGACCTGCACGAGTGGGGCTCCGAATTTTGAGGCTTTTTTATCTTGGCCAATCGTGATATCCACGAAGGGTGCTCTGAATTCGGAGGCTTATTCGGCCCATGCGTGACCTATAGGGATGGGTCTCCGAATTCGAAGGCTTTTTGATCTTGGCCAATCGTGATATCCACAAAGGGCCCTTCGAATCTGGAAGCTTATTTGGCCCTTACGTTACCTGCATGGATGGGGCTCTGAATTTGGAGGCTTTTTGACCTTGGCCAATCATGATATCCACGAAAGGCGCTCTGAATCGGGATTCTTTATTCGGTCCAAACGTGACCTGCTCGGATGGGGCTCCGAATTCGGAGGCTTTTTTATCTTGGCCAATTGTGATATCCACGAAAGGCGCTCTGAATCTAGAGGCTTATTCGGTCCGTGCGTGACCTGCACGGATGGGGCTCCGAATTTGGAGCCTTTTTGATCTTGGCCAATCGTCACCACGAAGGTCGCTCCGAATCGGTAGTCTTTATTCGGCCCAAATCAGGAGTCTTTATTCGGCCCAAATGTGACCTGCACGGATGGGGCTCCGAATTTGGAGGCTTTTGTATCTTGGCCAATCTTGATATGCACGAAGGATGCTCCGAATCGAGAGGCTTATTCGGGCCATGTATGACACGCACGGATGGGGCTCCGAATTCGGACGCTTTTGATCTTGGCCAATCGTCATATCCACGAAGGGCGCTCTGAATCCGGAGGCTTATTCGGCCCATGCGTGACCTGCACAGGTTGGGCTCCGAATTCGGTGGCTTTTTGGTCTTGGCCAATCGTGATATCCGCGAAGGTCGCTCCAAATCTGGAGCCTTTATTCGGCCCAAACGTGACCTGCACGGATGAGGCTTTGAATTCAGCGGCTTTTTGATCTTGGCCAATATTGATATCCACAAAGGGCGCTCCGAATCTGGAAGCTTATTCGGCCCGTGCGTGACCTGCACGGATGGGACTCCGAATTCGAAGGCATTTTGAACTTGACCAATCATGATATCCATAAAGGGCGCTCCGAATCGGGAGTCTTTATTTGGCCCAAAGGTGACCTGCTCGGATGGGGCTGCGAATTCGGAGGCTTTTCGATCTTGGCCGAGCGTGATATCCACGAAGGACGCTCCGAATCCAGAGGCTTATTCGGCATATTTGCGACCTGCACGGATGGGGCTTCGAATTTGGAGGCTTTTTTATCTTGGCCAATCGTCATATCCACGAACGGCGCTCCGAATCCGGAGGCTTATTCAGCCCATGCGTGACTTGCATGGATGGGGCTCTGAATTCGGAGGCTTTTTTATCTTGGCCAATCGTGATATCGACGAAGGGCGCTCCAAATCCAGAGACTTATTCGGCCCTGTGTGACCTGCACGGTTGGGGATCCGAATTCGGAGGCCTTTTTATCTTGCCCAATCGTGATATCCACGAAGGGCGCTCTGAATCCGGAGGCTTTATTCAGCCCAAACGTGACCTGCACGGATAGGGCTCCGAATTCGTGGGCTTTTTGTTCTTAGCCAATCGTCATATCCATGAAGGGTGCTCCGAATCCAGAGGCTTATTCGGTCCATGCGTGAGCGGCACGAATGGCGCTCCGAATTCAGAGGCTTTTTGATCTTGGCCAATCATGGTATCCACGAAGGGCACTCCGAATACTAAGGCTTATTCAGCCCATGCGTGACCTGCACGAATGCGGCTCTGAATTTGGAGGCTTTTTTATCTTGGCCAATCGTGATATCCACGAAGCGCGCTCCGAATCCAGAGGCTTATTTGGCCCATGTGTGACCTACACGGATGGGGTTCTGAATTCAGAGGCTTTTTGACGTTGGTCAATCATGATATCCACGAAGGGCGCTCCGTATCGGGAGTCTTTATTCGGCTGAAACGTGACCTGCTCGGATGGGGATCCGAATTCGGAGGCTTTTTGATCTTGGCCAATCTTGGCCAATCGTGATATCCACGAAGAGCACTCCGAATCCAAAGGCTTATTCGGCACATGTGTGACCTTCACGGATGGGGCTCCGAATTCGAAGGCTTTTTGATCTTGGCCAATCATCATATCCACGAAGGGTGCTCCGAATCCAGAGGCTTATTTGGTCCATGCGTGACCTGCACGGATGGGGCTTCGAATTCAGCGGCTTTGGGATCTTGGGCAATCATGATATCCACGATGGGCACTCCGAATCCGAAGGCTTATTCGGCCCATGGATGACCTGCACGGATGGGGCTTCGAACTTGGAGGCTTTTTTATCTTGGCCAATCGTGATATCCACAAAAGGCGCTCCGAATCTGGAAGGTTTTTCGGTCCATGCGTGACCTGCAGGGATAGGGCTACGAATTTGGAGGCTTTTTGATCCTGGCCAATCGTGATATCCACGAAGGGCGCTCCAAATCCGGAGGATTATTCGGCCCATGTGTGACCTGCACGGACGGGCTCCGAATTCAGAGGCTTTTTATTCTTGGCCAATCGTGATATCCACGAAGGGCGTTCCGAATCTGGAGTCTTTATTTGGTCCAAATGTGACCTGCACGGATAGGGCTCCGAATTCGAAGGCTTTTTGTTCTTGGCCAATCGTGATATCCACGAAGGGCGCTCCGAATCCGGTGGCTTATTCGGCCCATGCGTGACCTGCACAGATGGGGCACTGAATTTAGACGATTTTTGATCTCGGCCAATCGTGATTTCCACCAAGGGCGCTACTAATCCAGAGGCTTATTCGGTCCATGGGTGACCTGCACGGATGGGGCTCTGAATTCGGAGACATTTTGATCTTGGCCGATCGTGATATCCACGAAGCGCGCTCTGAATCTTGAGGCTTATTCGGCCCATGCGTGACTTGCATGAATGGGGCTCTGAATTTGGAGGCTTTTTGCTCTTGGCCAATCGTGATATCCAAGAAGGACGCTCCAAATTCGGAGGCTTATCCGGCCCATGCGTGACCTGCACAATTGGGGCTCCAAATTCTTAGGCTTTTTTATCTTGGCCAATCTTGATATCCACGAAGGGCGCTCTGAATCGGGAGTCTTTATTTGGCCCAAACGTGACCTGCTCGGATCGGGCTCCGAATTCGGAGGCTTTTTGTTCTTCGCCAATCGTGATATCCATGAAGGGCGCTCCGAATCCAGAGGCTTATTCGGCCCATGCGTGACCTCCATGGATGGGTCTCCGAATTCGGAGGCTTTTTGATCTTGGCCAATCGTGATATCCACGAAGGGCTCTCCGAATCCGAAGGATTATTCGGCCCATGAGTGACCTGCACGGATGGGGCTCTGAATTTAGAGGCTTTTTGATCTCAGCCAATCGTGATTTCCACCAAGGGCACTACTAATCCAGAGGCTTATTCGGTCCATGGTTGACCTGCACGGATGGGGCTCTGAATTCGGAGACATTTTGATCTTGGCCGATCGTGATATCGACGAAGGGCGCTCTGAATCTTGAGGCTTATTCGGCCCATGCGTGACTTGCATGAATGGGGCTCCAAATTTGGAGCCTTTTTGCTCTTGGCCAATCGTGATATCCATGAAGGACGCTCCGAATCCGGAGGCTTATCCGGCCCATGCGTCACCTGCACAATTGGGGCTCCAAATTCGGAAGCTTTTTTTATCTCCGCCAATCCTGATATCTACAAAGGGCACACCGAATCGGAGTCTTTATTTGGCCCAAACGTGACCTGCTCGGATCAGGCTCTAAATTCGGAGGAATTTTGATTTGGCCAATCGTGATATCCACGAAGGGCGCTCCGAATCCAGAGGCTTATTCGGCCCATGCGTGACCTCCACGGACGGGTCTCTGAATTCAGAGGCTTTTTTATCTTGGCCAATCGTGATATCCACGAAGGGCGCTCCGAATCTGGAGGCTTATTCGGCCCATGCGTGACCTGCACGGATGGGGCTTTCAATTTAGAGGCTTTTTGATCTCAGCCAATCGTGATTTCCACCAAGGGCGCTACTAATCTAGAGGCTTATTCGGTCCATGGGTGACCTGCACGGATGGGGCTCTGAATTCGGAGACATTTTGATCTTGGCCGATCGTGATATCCACGAAGGGCGCTCTGAATCTTGAGGCTTATTCGGCCCATGCGTGACTTGCATGAATGGGGCTCCAAATTTGGAGGCTTTTTGCTCCTGGCCAATCGTGATATCCACGAAGGACGCTCCAAATCCGGAGGCTTATCCGGCCCATGCGTGACCTGCACAATTGGGGCGCCAAATTCGGAAGCTTTTTTTTATCTTCGCCAATCTTGATATCTACGAAGGGCGCATCGAATCGGAGTCTTTATTTGGCCCAAACGTGACCTGCTCGGATCAGGCTCTAAATTCGGAGGAATTTTGATTTGGCCAATCGTGATATCCACGAAGGGCGCTCCGAATCCAGAGGCTTATTCGGCCCATGCGTGACCTCTACGGACGGGTCTCCGAATTCAGAGGCTTTTTGATCTTGGCCAATCGTGATATCCACGAAGGGCGCTCCGAATCTGGAGGCTTATTCGGCCCAGGCACGACCTGCACGAATGGGGCTCTGAATTCGGAGGCTTTTTAATCTTGGCCAATCGTGATATCCACAAAAGGTGCACCGAATCCAGAGTCTTTATTCGGCCCAAACGTGAACTGTACGAATGGAGCTCCGAATTCGGAGGCTTTTTGATCTTGGCCAATCGTGATTAACACGAAGGGCACCCCGAATCTGGAGGCTTATTCGGCCCATGAGTGACTCGCACGGATGGGGCACTCAATCATGATATCCACGAAAGGCGCTCCGAATCGGGAGTCTTTATTCGGCCCAAACATCCCAAATGGGACCTGCACAGATAGGGCTCCGAATTCAAAGGCTTTTTGTTCTTGGCCAATCGTGTTATCTACGAAGGGCGCTCCGGATCCAGAGGCTTATTCGGCCCATGCGTGACCGGCACAGATGGGGCTCTGAAGTCAATTGCTTTTTGATCTTGGCCAATCGTGATATCCACAGATGGCGCTCTGAATTCGGAGTCTTTATTCGCCCCAGATGTGACCTGCACGGATCGGGCTCCGAATTTGGAGGCTTTTTTATATTGGCCAATCGTGATATCCACAAAGGGCGCTTGGAATCCGGAGTCTTTATTCGGCCCAAACGTGACCAGCACGGATGGGGCTCTGAATTCGGACGCTTTTTGATCTTCACCAATCGTCATATCCACAAAGGGCGCTCCGAATCCAGGAGCTTATTCGGCCCATGCGTGACCTGCACGAAAGAGGCTCCGAATTCAGAGGCTTTTTGACCTAGGCCAATCATGATATCCACGAAGGGCACTACGAATCGGGAGTCTTTATTCGGCCCAAACGTGACCTGCTCGGATGGGGCTCCGAATTCGGAGGCTTTTGATATTGGCCAATCGTGATATCCATGAAGGGCGCTCCGAATCTAGAGGCTTATTCGACCCATGTGTGACCTGCACGGATGGGGATCCGAATTCGGAGGCTTTTTTATCTTGGCCAACCGTGATATCCACGAAGAGCGCTCCGAATTCGGATTCTTTATTCGGCCCAAACATGGCCTGTAGGGATGGGGCTCTGAATTCGAAGGCTTTTTGATCTTGGCCAATCGTGATATCCACGGTGGGCGCTCCGAATCCATAAGCTTATTCGGTCCATGCGTGACCTGCGAGGATGGGGCTCCGGATTCAAAGGCTTTTTGATCTTGGCCAATCGTGATATCCACGAAGGGCGCTCCGAATCTTGAGTCTTGTTCGGCCCATGCGTGACCTGCAGGATGGGGCTCCGAATTCGGTGGCTTTTTCATCTTGTCCAATCGTGATATCCACAAAGGGCGCTCCGAATCTTGAGGCTTATTCGGTGCATGCGTGACCTACACGAATGGGGCATCGAATTTGGAGGATTTTTGATCTTGGCCAGTCGTGATATCCACGAAGTCCGCTCCGAATCCGGAGGCTTATTCGGCCCATGCATGACCTGCATGGATGGGGCTCCGAATTCGGAGGCTTTTTTATCTTGGCCAATCGTCATATCCACAAAGGGAGATCCGAATCCGGAAGCTTATTTGGCCAATACATGGCCTGCACGAATAGGGCTCCGAATTTGGAGGCTTTTTTACATTGGCCAATCATGATATCCACGAAGCGCGCTCCAAATCGGGAGTCTTTATTCAGACCAAAACGTGACCTGCTCGGACAGGGCTCCGGATTCGGAGGCTTTTTTTATCTTGGCCAATTGTGATATCCACGGAGGGAGCTCCGAATCCAGAGGCTTATTCGGCCCAGGTGAAACCTGCACGGATGGGGCCCCGAATCCATGAAGGGTGCTCCGAATCCGAAGGCTTATTCAGCCCATGCATGACCTGCACGGCTGGTGCTCCGAATTCGGAGGCGTTTTAATCTTGGCCAATTGTGATATCCATGAAGGGGGCTCCGAATCCGCAGGCTTATTCGCCCCATGCGTGACATGCACGGATGGTGTTCTGAATTCAGAGGCTTTTTTATCTTAGCCAATCGTGATATCTACGAAGGGCGCTCCGAATCCAGAGTCTTTATTCGGCCCAAACGTGACCTGCACGAATGGGGCTCCGAATTCGTAGGCTTTTTGATCTTGGCCAATCGTGATATCCATGAAGGGCGCTCCGAATCCGGAGGCTTATTCGGCCCATGCGTGACCTGCACGGATGGTGCTCCGAATTCGAAGGCGTTTTGATCTTGGCCAATCGTGATATCCACGAAGGGCGCTCTGAATCCAGTAGCTTATTTGGCCTATGCGTGACCTGCACGGATGGGGCTCTGATTTTGGAGGCTTTTTTTATCTTGGCCAATTGTGATATCCACGAAGGGCGCTTCGAATCCAGAGGCTTTTTCGTCCCATGCGTGACCTGTACGGATGGGGCTCTGAATTATGAGGCTTTTTGGTCTTAGCCAATCGTGATATCCACGAAGGGCGCTCCGAATTCGGAGTCTTTATTTGGCCTAAATGTGACCTCCATGGATGGGCTCCGAATTTGAAGGCTTTTTGATCTTGGCCAATCGTGGTATCCACGAACGACGCTCCCAATCCGGAGGCTTATTCGGCCCATGCGTGACCTACACGGATGAGGCTACGAATTCGGAGGCGTTTTGATCTTGGCCAATTTTGATATGATATCCACGAAGAGCGCTCCGAATCCGGAGTCTTTATTCGTCCCACATGTGACCTGCACAGATGGCGCTCCGAATTCGTAGGCTTTTTGATCCTGGCCAATCGTGATATCCACGAAGGGGGCTTCGAATCCAGAGGCTTATTCGGCCCATACGTGGGTTGCACGGACATGGCTCCAAATTCGGAGGCATTTTGATCTTAGCCAATCGTGATATCCACGAAGGTGGTTCCGAATCTGCTCGCTTATTCGGCCCCTGCATGGCCTATGCGGATGGTGCTCCGAATTCAGAGGCTTTTTTATCATGGCCAATCGTGATATCCACAAAGGGCGCTCCGAATCCGGAGTCTTTATTCAGCCCAAACGTGACCTGCACGGATGAGACTCCGAATTCGTAGGTTTTTTTTATCTTGGCTAATCAAGATATCCATGAAGGGCGATCCGAATACGGAGGCTTATTCGGCCCATGCGTGACCTGCACGGATGGAGCTCTAAATTCGGAGGCATTTTTATCATGGCCAATCGTGATATCCACGAAGGGCGCTCTGAATTCGTGGTCTTTATTTGGCCCAAACGTGACCTGCACGGATGGGGCTCCAAATTCGAAGGCTTTTTGTTCATGGCCAATTGTGATATCCATGAAGGCCACTCCCAATCCGGAGGCTTATTCGGCCCATGCATGGCCTGTACGGATCGGGCTCCGAATTTGGAGGCTTTTTGATCTTGTGCAATCGTAATATCCACGAAGGGCACTCCGAATATGGAGGCTTTTTGATCTTGGCCAATCGTGATGTCCACGAAGGGCGCCCCGAATCCGCAGACTTATTCGGCCCCTACGTGACCCGCACGGATGGTGCTCAGAATTCGGAGGCTTTTTGATCATGGCCAATCGTGATATCCACAAAGGGCGCTCCGAATCCGAAGTCTTTATTCCGCCCAAACGAGACCTGCACGGATGGGCCTTCGAATTCGTAGGCTTTTTTGTGTTGGCCAATCATCATATCCACGAAGGGTGCTCCGAATCCAGTGTCTTATTCGCCCCATGCGTGACCTGCACGGATGGGGCTCCGAATTCGGAGTCTTTTTTATATTGGCCGATCGTGATATCCGCGAAGGGCGCTCCGAATTTGGAGTCATTATTCGGCCCATGTGTGACCTGCACGGATGGGGCTCTGAATTCGAAGGCTTTGTTATCTTGGCCAATCGTCATATTCACGAAGGACGCTCTGAATCCGGAGGCTTATTCAGCCCATGTGTGGCCTACATGGATGGGGCTCCAAATTCAGAGTCTTTTTTATCTTGGCCAATCGTGATATCTACGAAGGGCGCTCCGAATCCGGAGGGTTATTCGGCCCATGCGTGACCAGCACGGATGGTGCTCCAAATTCGGAGGCATTTTGATTTTTGCCAATCGTGATATCCAGGAAGGGCGCTCTGAATCCGCGGGCTTATTCGGCGCATGTGTGACTTGCACGGATGGTGCTCCAAATTTGGAGGCTTTTTGCTCTTGGCCAATAGTAATATCCACGAAGGCCGCCCCGATTCCGGAGACTTATTCGCCTCATGCGTGACCTGCATGGATGGGGCTCCGAATTCGAAGGGTTTTTGATCTTGGCCAATGGCGATATCCACGAAGGGCGCTCCGAATCCGAAGTCTTTATTCGGCCCAAACGTGACCTGCACGGATGGGCCTCCGAATTCGTAGGCTTTTTTATCTTGGCCAGTCATGATATCCACGAAGGTCGCTCCAAATCCGGAAGCTTATTCGGCCCATGCGTGACCTGCACGGATGAGGCTCCGAATTCGGAGGCTTTTTGATCTTGGCCAATCGTGATATCCACGAAGGGCGCTCCGAATCCGGAGTCATTATTCGGCCCATGCGTGACCTGCACGGATGGGGCTCCAAATTCGAAGCCTTTTTTATCTTGGCCAATCGTGATATCCACGAAGGGCGCTCCGAATCCGGAGGCTTATTCGGCCCATGTGTGACCTACACGGATGGGGCTCCGAATTCAGAGGCATTTTGATCTTGGCCAATTGTGATATCCACGAAGGACGCTCCGAATCCGAAGGTTTATTCGGCACATATGTGACCTACACGAATAGGGCTCCGAATTCGGAGGCTTTTATACCTTGGCCAATCGTGATATCCACGAAAGAGCGCTTCGAATCCGAAGGCTTATTCGGCCCATACATGACCTGCACGGATGGTGCTCCGAATTCAGAGGCGTTTTGATCTTGGCCAATTGTGATATCCACGAAGGGCGCTCCGAATCCGCAGACTTATTCGCTCCATGCGTGACATGCACGGATGGTGTTCCAAATTCGAAGGCTTTTTTATCTTGGCCAATCGTCATATCCACGAAGTGCGCTCCGAACCCGTAGTCTTTATTCAGCCCAAACGTGACCTGCACGAATGAGGCTCCGAATTTGTAGGCTTTTTCATCTTGGTCAATCGTGATATCCATGAAGGAGGCTCCGAATCCGAAGGCTTATTCGGCCCATGCGTGGCCTGCACGGATGGGGCTCTGAATTTGGAGGCATTTTGATCTTGGCCAATCGTGATATCCATGAAGGGCGCTTTGAATTCGGAGGCTTATTCGGCCCATGTGTGACCTACACAAATGGGGCTCCAAATTCAGAGGCTTTTTGTTTTTAGCCAATCCTGATTTCCACGAAGGGCGCTCCGAATCCGGAGGCTTATTCATCCCATGCATGACCTGCACGAATGGTACTCCGAATTCGGAGGCTTTTTGATCTTGGCCAATCATGATATCCACGAAAGGCGCTCCGAATCCGGAGGCTTATTCGGCCCATGCGTGACCTGTACGGACAGTGCTCCGAATTCAGAGGCGTTTTGATCTTGGCCAATCGTGATATCTACGAAAGGCGCTACGAATCCGCAGGCTTATTTGCCCCATGCATGACTTGCACGAATGGTGCTCCGAATTCAGAGGCTTTTTGACCTTGGCAAATCGGGATATCCACGAAGGGCGCTCTGAATCCGCGGGCTTATTCGGCCCATGCGTGACTTGCACGGATGGTGCTCCGAATTCGGAGGGTTTTTGATCTTGGCCAATAGTAATATCCATAAAGGCTGCTCCGAATCCAGAGGCTTATTCACCTCATGCGTGACCTGCACGGATAGGGCTCCAAATTCGAAGGTTTTTTGATCTTGGCCAATCGTGATATCCACGAAGGGCGCTCCGAATCCGGAGTCTTTATTCGGCCCAAACGTGAGCTGCATATATGGGCCTCCGAATTCGTAGGCTTGTTTATCTTGGCCAGTCATGATATCCACAAAGGGCGCTCCAAATCCGGGGGCTTATTCGGCCCATGCGTGGCCTCCACGGATGGGGCTCCGAATTCGGAGGCATTTTTATCTTGGCCAATCGTGATATCCGTGAAGGGCCCTCCGAATCTGAAGTCATTATTCGGCCCAAGCGTGAACTGCACAGATGGGGCTCCGAACTCGGAGCCTTTTTTACCTTGGCCAATCGTGATATCTACAAAGGCCGCTCCGAATTCGGAGGCTTATTTGGCCCTTGTGTGACCTACATGGATGGGGCTCCGAATTCATAGGCTTTTTGGTCTTGCCCAATGGTGATATCCACGAACGGCGCTCCGAATTCGGAGGGTTATTCACCCCATGCGTGACCTGCATGGATGGTGCTCTAAATTCAAAGGCATTTTGATCTTGGCCAACCGTGATATCCACGAAGGGCGATCCGAATCCGCAGGCTTCTTCAGCGCATGATTGACTTGTAGGAATGGTGCTCCAAATTTAGAGGCTTTTTTATCTTGACAAATCGAGATATCCACAAGGGCGCTCCGAATCCGTAGTTATTGTTCGGCCCAAACGTGACCCACATGGTTGGGGCTCCGAATTCGGAGGCTTTTTGATCTTGGCCAATCGTGATATCCGCGAAGGGCGCTCCGAATCTGGAGTCACTATTCGGCCCACGCGTGACCTGCACGGATGGGGCTCCGAATTCGGAGCCTTTTTTATCTTGGCTAATCGTGACATCCACGAAGGGCGCTCCGAATCCGGAGGCTTATTCGGCCCATGCGTGACCTGCACGGATGGGGCACTGAATACGGAGGCTTTTTGATCATGGCCAATCGTGATATCCACGAAGGGCACTTCGAATCCAGAGGCTTATTCGGCCCATGCGTGACCTACACGGATGGGGCTCTGAATTCGGAGGCTTTTCGATCTTGGCCAATCGTGATATCCGTGAAGGGCGCTCCGAATCCGGAGTCTTTATGCAACCCATGCGTGACCTGCATGGATGGGGTTCCGAATTCGGAGGCTTTTTGATCTTGGCCAATCTTGATATCTACGAAAGGCGCTCCGAATCCGGAGGCTTATTCGGCCCATGCATGACATACACGGATGGGGCCGCGAATTCGAAAGCTTTTTGATCTTGGCCAATCATGATATCCACGGAGGGCGCTCCAAATCTGGAGGCTTATTCGGCCCATGCGTGACCTGCACAGATGGTGCTCCGAATTCGGAGGCGTTTTGATCTAGGCCGATCGTGATATCAACGAATGACGCTCCGAATCCGCAGGCTTATTCGGCCCATGCCTGACTTGCAAGTATGGTGCTCCGAATTTGGAGCCTTTTTGATCTTTGACAATTGTGATATCCACGAAGGGCGCTCCGAACCTGCAGGTTTATTCGGCCAATACGTGAGTTGCACGGATGGTGCTCCGAATTCGGGGGGTTTTTGATCATTGCCAATCGTGATATCCACGAAGGGCGCTCCGAAACCGGAGCTTTTATTCAGCCCGAACATGACCTGCGCAGATGGGGCTCTGAAACTGGAGTCTTTATTCGACCCGAACATGACCTGCACGGATGGGGCTCCGAATTTGGAGAATTTTTTTATCTTCGCCAATCGTGATATCCACCAATGGCGCTCCGAATCCAGAGTCTTTATTCGGCCGAAACGTGACCGGCACGGATGGGGCTCTGAATTCGTAGGCTTTTTGATCATGGCCAATCGTGGTATCCACGAAGGGCACTCCAAATCCGAAGGCTTGTTCGGCCCATGCCTGACCTGCACGGATGGGGCTCCAAATTCGGAGGTGTTTTCATCTTCGCCAATCGTGATATCCACGAACGGCGCTCTGAATCCGCAGGCTTATTTGGCCCATGCGTGACCTGCATGGATGGTGCTCCGAATTCGGAGGCTTTTTGATCTTGGCCAATCGTGATATCTACGAAGGGCACTCCGAATTCGGAGTTTTTATTCGGCCAAAATGTAACCTGCACCGATGGGGCTCCGAATTCGTAGGCTTTTTGATCTTGGCGAATCATGATATCCACGACGTGCGCTCCGAATCATATAGCTTATTCGGCCCATGCGTGACCTGCACGGATGGGGCTTCAAATTCGGAGGCTTTTTTATCATGGCCAATCGTGATATCCACGAAGGGCGCTCCGAATCAGGAGCCTTATTCGGCCAATGCGTGGCCGGCAGGGATGGGGCTCCGAATTCGGAGGCTTTTTGATCTTGGCCAATCATGATGTCCACGAAGGGCGTCCCGAATCCGCAGGCTTATTCGGCCCCTGCGTGACCTGCACGGATGGTGCTCCGAATTCGGAGGCTTTTTGATAATGGCCAATCGGGATATCCACAAAGGGAGCTCCGAATCCGGAGTCTTTATTTCGCCCAAACGAGACCTGCATGGATGGGCCTTCGAATTCGTAGGCTTTTTTTTCTTGGCCAATCATGATATCCACGAAGGGTGCTCCGAATAAAGAGTCTTATTCACCCCATGCGTGACCTGCACGGATGGGGCTCCAAATTTGGAGTCTTTTTGATATTGGCCAATCGTGATATACGCGAAGGGCGCTCCGAATCTGAAGTCATTATTCGGCCCATGCGTGACCTGCATGGATGGGGCTCCGAATTCGGAGGCTTTGTTATCTTGGCCAATCGTGATATCCACGAAGGGCGCTCCGAATCCGGAGGCTTATTCGGCCCATGTGTGACCTACATGGAAGGGCTCCAAATTCAGAGGCTTTTTGATCTTGACCAATCGTGATATCTACGAAGGGCGCTGTGAATTCGGAGGCTTATTCAGCCCATGTGTGACCTGCACGGATGGGGCTCCGAATTCGGAGGCCTTTTGATCATGGCCAATCGTGATTTCCACGAAAGGCGCTCCGAATCTGAAGGCTTATTTGTCCCATGCACGACCTGCACGAATGGTGCTCCAAATTCGGAGGCTTTTTGATCTTGGTCAATCGTAATATCCACGAAGGTCGCTCCGAATCCGGAGGCTTATTCGGCCCGTGCGTGACCTGCACGGACGGTGCTCCGAATTCGGGGGCGTTTTGATCTTGGCCAATCGTGATATCCACGAAGGGCTCTCCGAATCCGATAGCTTATTTGGCCCATGCGTGACCTGCACCGATGGGCCTCTCATTTTGGAGGCTTTTTTTTTCTTGGCCAATCGTGATATCCACGAAGGGCGCTTCGAATCCAGAGGCTTTTTCGTCCCATGCGCGACCTGTACGGATGGGGCTCTGAATTATGAGGCTTTTTGGTCTTAGCCAATCGTGATATCCACGAAGGGCGCTCCGAATCCGGAGTCTTTATTTGGCCCAAATGTTACCTCCATGGATGGGGCTCCGAATTTGGAGGCTTTTTGATCTTGGCCAATCGTGGTATCCACGTAGGGCACTCCCAATCTGGAGGCTTATTCGGCCCATGCGTGACCTACACGGATGAGGCTCCGAATTCGGAGGCGTTTTGATCTTGGCCAATTGTAATATGATATCCACGAAGGGCGCTCCGAATCCGGAGTCTTTATTCGGCCCGCATGTGACCTGCACAGATGGCGCTCCGAATTCATAGGCTTTTTGATCCTGGCAAATCGTGATATCCACGAAGGGGGCTTCGAATCCGGAGGCTTATTCAGCCCATGCGTGGGTTGCACGGACATGGCTCCAAATTCGGAGGCATTTTGATCATAGCCAATTGTGATATCCACGAAGGTGGTTCCGAATCCGCTCGCTTATTCGGCCCCTGCGTGACCTACGTAGATGGTGCTCCGAATTTAGAGGCTTTTTGATCATGGCCAATCATGATATCCACAAAGGGCGCTCCGAATCCGGAGTCTTTATTCAGCCCAAAGGTGACCAACACGGATGGGACTCCGAATTCGTAGGCTTTTTTATCTTGGCTAATCATGATATCCACGAAGGGCGCTCCTAATACGAAGGCTTATTCGGCCCATGTGTGACCTGCACGGATGGAGCTCTGAATTAGGAGGCTTTTTTATCATGGCCAATCGTGATATCCACGAAGGGCGCTCTGAATTCTTGGTCTTTATTTGGCCCATGCAGGGCCTGTATGGATCAGGCTCCGAATTTGGAGGCTTTTTGATATTGTGCAATCGAAATATCCACAAAGGGCGCTTCGAATACGGAGGCTTTTTGATCTTGGCCAATCGTGATGTCCACGAAGGGCGCCCCGAATCCGCAGACTTATTCGGCCCCTACGTGACCCGCACGGATGGTGCTCAGAATTCAGAGGCTTTTTGATCATGGCCAATCGTGATATCCACAAAGGGCGCTCCGAATCCGAAGTCTTTATTCCGCCCAAACGAGACCTGCACGGATGGGGCTCCGAATTCGTAGGCTTTTTTGTGTTGGCCAATCATCATATCCACAAAGGGTGCTCCGAATCCAGAATCTTATTCGCCCCATGCGTGACCTGCACGGATGGAGCTCCGAATTCGGAGTCTTTTTTATATTGGCCAATCATGATATCCGCGAAGGGCGCTCCGAATTTGGAGTCATTATTCGGCCCATGTGTGACCTGCATGGATGGGGCTCTGAATTCGAAGGCTTTGTTATCTTGGCCAATCGTCATATTCACGAAGGACGCTCCGAATCCGGAGGCTTATTCGGCCCATGTGTGACCGACATGGATGGGGCTCCAAATTCAGAGTCTTTTTCATCTTGGCCAATCGTGATATCTACGAAGGGCGCTCCGAATCCAGATTGTTATTCGGCCCATGCGTGACCAGCACAGATGGTGCTCCGAATTCGGAGGGATTTTGATTTTGGCCAATCGTGATATCCAGGAAGGGCACTCCGAATCTGCGCGCTTATTCGGTGCATGTGTGACTTGCACGGATGGTGCTCCAAATTTGGAGGCTTTTTGACCTTGGCCAATAGCAATATCCACGAAGGCCGCTCCGATTCCGGAGACTTATTCGCCTCATGCGTGACCTGCATGGATGGCGCTCCGAATTCGGAGGCTTTTCGATCTTGGCCAATCGCGATATCCACGAAGGGCGATCCGAATCCGGAGTCTTTATTCGGCCCAAACGTGACCTGCACGGATGGGCCTCCGAATTCGTAGGCTTTTTTATCTTGGCCAGTCATGATATCCACGAAGGTCGCTCCAAATCCGGAGGCTTATTCGGCCCATGCGTGACCTGCACGAATGAGGCTCCGAATTCGGAGGCTTTTTGATCTTGGCCAATGATGATATCCGCGAAGGGCGCTCCGAATCCAGAGGCTTAATCGGCCCATGCATGACCTGTACGGATGGGGCTCTGAATTTGGAGCCTTTTTTATCTTGGCCAATCGTGATATCCACGAGGGGCGCTCCGAATCCAGAGGCTTAATCGGCCCATGTGTGACCTACACGGATGGGGCTCCGAATTTGGAGGCATTTTGATCTTGGCCAATTGTGATATCCACGAAGAGCGCTTCGAATCCGGAGGCTTAGTCGGCCCATGTGTGACCTGCACGGATGGGGCTCCGAATTCGGAGGCTTTTTTATCTTGGCCAATCGTGATATCCATGAAAGGGCGCTCCGAATCCGAAGGCTTATTCGGCCCGTGCATGACCTGCACGGATGGTGCTCCGAATTCGGAGGCGTTTTGATCTTGGCCAATTATGATATCCACGGAGGGCGCTCCGAATCCGCAAGCTTATTCGCTCATGCGTGACATGCACGGATCGTGTTCCAAATTCGGAGGCTTTTTTTATCTTGGTCAATCGTGATATCCACGAAGGGCGCTCCAAATCCGGAGTCTTTATTCGGCCCAAACGTGACCTGCACGAATGGGGCTCCGAATTTGTAGGCTTTTCATCTTGGCCAATCGTGATATCCATGAAGGGGGCTCTGAATCCGGAGGCTTATTCGGCCCATGCGTGGCCTGCATGGATGGGGCTCCAAATTCGGAGGCATTTTGATCTTGGCCAATCGTGATATCCACGATGGGCACTCCGAATACGGAGGCTTATTCGGCCCATGTGTGACCTACACGGATGGGGCTCCGAATTCAAAGGCATTTTGTTCTTAGCCAATCGTGATTTCCACGAAGGCCGCTCCGAATCCGGAGGCTTATTCATACCATGCATGACCTGCACGAATGGTACTCCGAATTCGGAGGATTTTTGATCATGGCCAAACATGATATCCACGAAAGGCACTGCGAATCCGGAGGCTTATTCGGCCCATGCGTGACCTGTACGGACAGTGCTCTGAATTCGTTGGCGTTTTGATCTTGGCCAATCCTGATACCTACGAAGGACACTCCGAATCCGCAGGCTTATTCAGCCCATGCGTGACTTGCATGAATGGTGCTCCGAATTCAGAGGCTTTTTTATCTTGGCAAATCGGGATATCCACAAAGGGCGCTCCGAATCCACGGGCTTATTACGGATGGCGCTCCGAATTCGGAGGGTTTTTGATCTTGGCCAATAGTAATATCCATGAAGGCCGCTCCGAATCCGGAGGCTTATTCGCCTCATGCGTGTCCTGCACGGATGGGGCTCCAAATTCGGAGGCTTTTCGATCTTGGCCAATCATGATATCCACGAAGGGCGCCCCGAATCCGGAGTCTTTATTCGGCCCAAACGGGAGCTGCATGTATGGGCCTCCGAATTCGTAGGCTTGTTTATCTTGGCCAGTCATGATATCCACGAAGGGCGCTCCAAATCTGGGCCCATGTGTGACCTCCACGGATGGGGCTCCGACTTCAGAGGGTTTTTTTATCTTGGCCAATCGTGATATCCACCAATGGCGCTCCAAATCCGTAGTCTTTATTCGGCCGAAACGTGACCTGCACGGATGGGGCTCTGAATTCGTACGCTTTTTTATCTTGGCCAATCGTGGTATCCACGAAGGGCGCTCCAAATACGGAGGCTTATTCGGCCCATGCGTGACCTGCATGAATGGGGCTCCGAATTCGGAGGCTTTTTCATCTAGGCCAATCGTGATATCCACGAAGGCCGCTCCGAATCTGCAAGCTTATTCGGCCCATGCCTGACTTGCACAAACGGTGCTCCGAATTTGGTGCCTTTTTGATCTTTGACAATTGTGATGTCCACAAGGGGTGCTCTGAACCCGCAGGCTTATTCGGCCCATGCGTGACTTGCACGGATGGTGCTCCGAATTCGGAGGGTTTTTGATCTTGGCCAATCGTGATATCCACGAAGGGCGCTCCGAAATCGGAGTCTTTATTTGGCCCAAACATGACCTGCACGGATGGGGCTCTGAATTCGTACGCTTTTTGATCTTGGCCAATCGTGGTATCCACGAAGGGCGCTCCGAATCCGAAGGCTTATTCGGCCCATGCCTGACCTGCACGGATGGGGCTCCGAATTCGGAGGCGTTTTGCTCTTGGCCAATCGTGATATCCACGAACGGCGCTCTGAATCCGTAGGCTTATTCGGCCCATGCGTGACCTGCATGGATGGTGCTTCGAATTCAGAGGCTTTTTGATCTTGGCCAATCGGGATATCCACGATGGGCGCTCCGAATTCGGAGTCTTTATTCGACCAAAATGTGACCTGCACCGATGGGGCTCCGAATTCGTAGGCTTTTTGATCTTGGTCAATCGTGATATCCACGACGTTCACTCCGAATCCGATAGCTTATTCGGCCGGTGCATGAGCTGCACGGATGGGGCTTCGAATTCAGAGGCTTTTCTATCTTGGCCAATCGTGATATCCACGAAGGGCGCTCCGAATTCGGAGTTTTTATTCAGCCCGTGCGTGGCCTGCTCAGATGGGGCTTCGAATTTGAAGGCTTTTTTATTTTGGCCAATCCTGATAACCTTGAAGGGCGCTTCGAATCCGGTGGCTTATTTGGCCCATGCGTGACCTGCACGGATGGGGCTTTGATTTTGGAGGCTTTTTTTATCTTGGCCAATCGTGATATCCACGAAGGGCGCTCTGAATCCAGAGGCTTTTTCGTCCCATGCGCGACCTGTAGGGATAGGGCTCCGAATTATGAGGCTTTTTGGTCTTAGCCAATCGTGATATCCACGAAGGGCGCTCCGAATCCGGAGTCTTTATTTGGCCCAAATGTGACCTCCATGGATGGGGCTTCGAATTTGGAGGCTTTTTGATCTTGGCCAATCGTGGTATCCACGAAGGGCGCTCCCAATCCAGAGGCTTATTCGGCCCATGTGTGACCTACACGGATGAGGCTTCGAATTCGGAGGCGTTTTGACCTTGTCCAATTGTGATATCCACGAATGGCGCTCCGAATTCGGAGTCGTCATTCGGCCCAAATGTGACCTGCACAGATGGCGCTACGAATTCGTAGCCTTTTTGATCTTGGCCAATCGTGATATCCACGAAGGGGGCTTCGAATTCGGAGGCTTATTCGGCCCATGCGTGGGTTGCACGGACGAGGCACCAAATTCGGAGGCATTTCGATCTTTGCCAATCGTGATATCCACGAAGGTGGTTCCGAATCCGCTGGCTTATTCGGCCCCTGCATAACCTGCGCGGACGGTGCTCCGAATTCGGAGGCATTTTTATCATGGCCAATCGTGATATCCACAAAGGGCGCTCCGAATCCGGAGTCTTTATTCAGCCCAAACGTGACCTGCACGGATGGGACTCCAAATTCGTGGGCTTTTTTATCTTGGCTAATCATGATATCCACGAAGGGCGCTCCGAATACGGAGGCTTATTCGGCCCATGCGTGACTTACACGGATGGGGCTCTGAATTCGGAGGCTTTTTTATCATGGCCAATCGTGATATCCACGAAGGGCGCTCTAAATTCGAGGTCTTTATTTGGCCCAAACGTGACCTGCACGGATGGGGCTCCGAATTCGGAGGCTTTTTATTCTTGGCCAATCGTGATATCCACGAAGGGCACTCCCAATCCGGGGCTTATTCGGCCCATGAGTGACCAGCACGGATGGTGCTCCGAATTCGGAGGCATTTTCATCTTGGCCAATCGTGATATCTAAGAAGGGCACTTCGAATCCGGAGGCTTATTCGGCCCATGCATGACCTGCACGGATGGTGCTCTGAATTTAGAGGCTTTTTGATCTTGGGCAATGGTGATATCCACGAAGGGCGATCCGAATCCGGAGGCTTATTCGGCCCATCTGTGACCTGCACAGATGGGGCTCTGAATTTAGGGGATTTTTTATCTTGGCCAATCGTGATATCCACGAAGGGCGCTCCGAATCTGTAGTATTTATTCGCCCCAACGTGACCTGCACGGATGGGGCTCCGAATTCGGAGGCTTTTTTATCTTGGCCAATCGTTATATCCACGAAGGGCGCTCTGAATCCTGAGGCTTATTCGGCCCATGCGTGACCTGCACGGACGACGCTCCGAATTTGGTGGCTTTTTGATCTTGGCCAATCGTGATATCCACGAAGGGTGCTCCGAATATGAAGGCCTATTCGGCCCATGCGTGCCCTGCATGGATGGGCTCTGAATTCGGAGGCTTTTTGTTCTTGGCCAATCATGATATCCACGATGGGCGCTCCGAATTTGGAGACTTATTCGGCCCATACGTGACCTACATGGATGGTGCTCCGAATTCGGAGCCATTTTGATCTTGGCCAATCGTGATATCCAAGAAGGGTGTTCCGAATCCGCAAGCTTATTCCGCCCATGCGTGACCTACTCGGATGGTGCTCTGAATTTCGAGGCGTTTTGATCTTGGCCAACCGTGATCTCCATGAACGGCGCTCCAAATCCGGAGTTTTTATTTGTCTCAAACGTGACCTGCACGGATGGGGCTCCGAATTCGGAGGATGCTTAATCTTGGCCAATCGTGATAACCACGAAGGGCGCTGTAAATCCGGAGTCTTTATTTGCACAAACGTGACCTGCACGGACGGGGCTCCGAATTTGGAGGCTTTTTGATCTTGGCCAATCGTGATAACCACGAAGGGCGCTCCGAATCCAGAGTCTTTATTCGTCCCAAACATGACCTGCACGGATATGGCTCTGAATTCGAAGGCGTTTTGATCTTGGGCAATCGTGATATCCACTAAGGGCGCTCCGAATCCGGAAGCTTATTCGGGCCATGCGTGACCTGCACGGATGGGGCTCCGAATTCGGAGACTTTGTTATCTTGGCCAATCGTCATATCCACGATGGGTACTCCTAGTCCAGAGGCTTATTTGGCCCACGTGTGACCTACATTCATGGGGCTCCGAATTCAGTGGCTTTTTTATCGTGGCCAATACTGACATCCACGAAGGGCACTCCGAATCCAGAGGCTTATTCGGCCCATGGATGACCTATACAGATCAGGCTCCGAATTCAGAGGCTTTTTGATCTTGGCTAATAGTGATATCCACGAAGGGCGCGCCGAATCCGGAGTCTTTACTCGGCCCAAACGTGACCTGCACGGATGGGGCTCCGAATTCTGAGGCTTTTTGATCTTGGCCAATCGTGATATCCACGAAGGGCGCTTCGAATCCAGAAGCTTACTCGGTCAATGCGTGACCTGCATGGACAGGGCTCCAAATTCAGAGGCTTTTTGATCTAGGCCAATCGCGATATCCCCGAAGGGCACTCCGAATCCGGAGGCTTATTCGGCCCATGCGTGACCTGCACGGATTGTGCTCTGAATTCAGAGGCTTTTTGAACTTGGCCAGCCGTGATATCCACGAAGGGTATCTGAATCCGGAGGATTATTTGGCCCATGCGTGACCTGCACGGATGGGGCTTTGAATTCGTAGGCTTTTTCATCATGGCCAACTGTGATATCCACGAAGGGCGCTCCGAATTCGGGGTCTTTACTCGGCCCAAACATGACTAGCACGGATGGGGCTCCGAATTCGGAGGGTTTTTATTCTTAGCCAATCGTGATATCCACGAAGGGCGCTCCGAATCCGGAGGCTAATTCGGCCCATGCGCGACCAGCACGGATGGTGCTCCGAATTCGGAGGCTTTTTGATCTTGGCCAATCGTGATATCCACGAAGGGCGATCTGAATCCGGAGGCTTATTCTGCCCATGCGTGACCTGCATGGATGGGGCTCTAAATTTAGAGGATTTTTTATCTTGGCCAATCGTGATATCCACGAAGGGCGCTCCGAATCCGGAGGCTTATTCGGCCCATGCGTGACCAGCACGGATGGGGCTCCGAATTCGGAGGATTTTTTATCTTGGCCAATCGTCATATCCACGAAGGACGCTTCGAATCCGGAGGCTTATTCGGCCCATGCGTGACCCGCACGGATGGGGCTCCAAATTCGGAGGCTTTTCTATCTTGGCCAATCGTGACATCTACGAAGGGTGCTCCGAATTCAGAGTCTTTATTCGGCCCAAACATGACCTGCACAGATGGGGCTTCGAATTCGAAGCCTTTTTGATCTTGGCCAATCGTGATATCCACGAAGGGCGCTCCGAATCCAGAGGCTTATTTGGTCCATGTGTGGCATGAACGGATGGGGCTCCGAATTCGGAGACTTTTTGATCATGGCCAATCGTGATATCCACAAAAGGCGCTCCGAATCCGGAGGCTTAGTCGGCCCATGCGTGACCTGCACGGATGGTGCTCCGAATTCAGAGGTGTTTTGATCTTGGCCAATCGTCATATCCACGAAGGGCGCTCCAAATCCGCAAGCTTATTCACCCAATGCGTGACCTGCACGGATGGTGTTCCGAATTCAGAGGCTTTTTTATATTAGCCAATCGTGATATCCAAGAAGGGCGCCCTGACTCCGGAGTCTTTATTCGGCCAAAACGTGACCTACACGGATGGGGCTCCGAATTCGTAGTCTTTTTTATGTTGGCCAATTGTAATATCCACATAGGGGGCTTCGAATCCGGAGGCTTATTCGGCCCATGTGTGACCTGCACGGATGGGGCTCAAAATTCAGAGGCTTTTTGATCTTGGCCAATCGTGATATCTATGAAGGGCGCTTCGAATCCGGAGTCTTTATTCGGCCAATGCTTGACCTGCACAGATGGGACTCCGAATTCGGAGGCTTTTTGATCTTGGCCAATCGTGATAACCCCGAAGGGCGCTCCGAATCCGGAGTCTTTATTCGTCCCAAACATGACCTGCACGGATATGGCTCTGAATTCGGAGGCGTTTTGATCTTGGGCAATCGTGATATCCACTAAGGGCGCTCCGAATCCGAAAGCTTATTCGGGCCATGCGTGACCTGCACGGATGGGGCTCCGAATTCGGAGACTTTGTTATCTTGGCCAATCGTCATATCCACGATGGGCACTCCTAGTCCAGAGGCTTATTTGGCCCATGTGTGACCTACATTGATGGGGCTCCGAATTCAGTGGCTTTTTTATCGTGGCCAATCCTGACATCCACGAAGGGCACTCCGAATCCAGAGGCTTATTCGGCCCATGGATGACCTATACCGATCAGGCTCCGAATTCGGAGGCTTTTTCATCTTGGCCAATCGTGACATCCACGATGGGTGCGCCGAATCCAAAGTCTTTACCCGGCCCAAACGTGACCTACACGGATGGGCCTCCGAATTCTGAGGTTTTTTGATCTTGGCCAATCGTGATATTCACGAAGGGCGCTCCGAATCCAGAAGCTTGTTCGGTCAATGCGTGACCTGCACGGATGGGGCTCCAAATTCAGAGGCTTTTTGATCTTGGCCAATCGCGATTTCTACGAAGGGCGCTCCGAATTCGGAGGCTTATTCTGCCCATGCGTGACCTGCACGGATGGTGCTTTGAATTCAGAGGCTTATTGATCTTGGCCAGTCGTGATATCCTCGAAGGGTGATCCGAATTCGGAGGCTTATTCGGTCCATGCGTGACCAGCACGGATGGGGCTCTGAATTCGTAGGCTTTTTTATCATGACCAATTGTGATATCCACGAAGGGCGCTCCGAATTCGGGGTCTTCATTCGGCCCAAACGTGACCTGCACGCATGGGGCTCCGAATTCGGAGGCTTTTTGTTCTTGGCCAATCGTGACATCCATGAAGGGCGCTTCGAATCCGGAGGCTAATTCGGCCCATGCGTGATCAGCACGGATGGTGCTCCGAATTCGGAGGCTTTTTGATCTTGGCCAATCGTGATATCCACGAAGGGCGATCCGAATCCGGAGGCTTATTCGGCGCATGCGTGACCTGCATGGATGGGGCTCTGAATTTAGAGAATTTTTTATCTTGGCCAATCGTGATATCCACGAAGGGCGCTCCGAATTCGGAGGCTTATTCGGGCCATGCGTGACCAGCACGGATGGGGCTCCGAATTCGGAGGATTTTTTATCTTGGCCAATCGTCATATCCACGAAGGGCGCTCCGAATCCGGAGGCTTATTCGGCCCATGCGTGAACTGCACGGATGGGGCTCCAAATTCGGAGGCTTTTTTATGTTAGCCAATCGTGACATCCATGAAGGGTGCTCCGAATCCAGAGTCTTTATTCGGCCCAAACGTGACCTGCAAGGATGGGGCTCCAAATTCGAAGCCTTTTTTATCTTGGCCAATCGTGATATCCACGAAGGGCGCTCCGAATCCAAAGGCTTATTTGGTCCATGCGTGACCTGAACGGATGGGGCTCCGAATTCGGAGACTTTTTGATCATGGCCAATCGTGATGTCCACAAAGGCCGCCCCGAATCCGGAGGCTTATTCGGCCCATGCGTGACCTACACGGATGGTGCTCCGAATTTGGAGGTGTTTTGATCTTGGCCAATCATGATATCCACGAAGGGTGTTCCGAATCCAAAGGCTTATTCACCCAATGCGTGACCTGCACGGATGGTGTTCCGAATTCAGAGGCTTTTTTATATTGGCCAATCGTGATATCCAAGAAGGGCGCTCCGACTCTGGAGTCTTTATTCGGCCAAAACGTGACCTACACGGATGGGGCTCTGAATTCGTAGGCTTTTTTATGTTGGCCAATTGTAATATCCACGAAGGGGGCTCCGAATCTGGAGGCTTATTCGGCCCATGCGTGGCCTGCACGGATGCGGCTTCGAATTTAGCGGCGTTTTGATCTTGGCCAATCGTGATGTCCACGAAGGGCGCTACGAATCTGGTGTCCTCATTCGTCCCATGTGTCACCTACGCGGATGGCACTCTGAATTCAGAGGCTTTTTGATCTTGGCCTATCGTGATATTCGCGAAGGGCGCTCCGAACCCGGAGGCCTATTCGGCCCTTGCGTGACCTGCACGGACGGGGCTCCGAATTCAGAGGCTTTTTGATCTTAGCCAATCATGATATCCATGAAGGGGGCTCCGAATCCAGAGTCTTTATTCGGCCAATGCTTGACCTGCACGGATGGGGCTTCGAATTCAGAGGCTTTTTGATCTGGTCCAATTGTGATATCCACGAAGGGCGCTCCAAATCCGCAAGCCTATTCGTCCCGTGCGTGACCTGCGCAGATGGTACTCCGAATTCGGAGCATTTTTTAGCTTGGCCAATCGTGATATCCACGAAGGGGGCTCCGAATTCGGAGGCTTATTCAGCCCATGCATGGCCTGCATGGATGGGGCTTCGAATTCAGAGGCTTTTTGATGTTGGCCAATCGTCATATCCATGAAGGGCACTCCGAATCCAGAGACTTTATTTGGCCAAGGCGTGACCTGCACGGATGGGTCTCCGAATTCGGAGGCTTTTTCATCTTGTCCAATCGTGATATCCACGAAGGGTGTTAAGAATCCGGAGGCTTATTCATCCCATGGGTGACCTGCGCGGATGGTGCTTCGAATTCGGTGGCTTTTTCATTTTGGCCAATCGTGATATCCACGGAGGGCACTCCGAATCCAGAGGCATATTCGGCCCATGGGTGACCTGCACGGATGAGCCTCCGAATTCGGAGGTTGTTTGTTCTTTGCCAATCGTGATATCCACGAAGGGCGCTCTGAATCCAGAGGCTTATTCGACCCATGTGTGACTTGCACGGATGGGGCTCCGAATTCGGAGGTTTTTGATCTTGGCCAATCGTTATATCCACGAAGGGCGCTCCGAATCCAGAATCTTTATTCGGCCCAAACATGACCTGCACGGAAGGGGCTCCGAATTCGGAGCCTTTTTTTATCGTGGCCAATCGTGATATCCACCAAGGGCACTCCGAATCCGGAGTCTTTATTCGGCCGAAAGGTGACCAGCACGGATGGGGCTCTGAATTCGGAGGCTTTTTGGTCTTTTCCAATCGTGGTATCCACGAAGGGCGCTCTGAATCCAAAGGATTATACGGCCCATGCGTGACCTGCACGGATGGGGCTCCAAATTCGGAGGCGTTTTGATCTTGGCCAATCGTGATATCCACGAAGGGAGCTCCGAATCCGCAGGCTTATTCGGCCCCTACGTGACCTGCACCAATGGTGCTCCATATTCGAAGGCGAATTCGATGGCTTTTTTATCCTGGCCAATCATGATATCCATGAAGGGCGCTCCGAATCCAGAGGCTTATTCGGCCCATGTGTGACTTGCACGGATGGGGCTACGAATTCGGAGCCTTTTTTATCTTAGCCGATCGTGATATCCAAAAAGGGCGCTCCGAATCCGGAGGCTTATTCGGCCCATGCGTGACAACACGGATGGTGCTCCGAATTCGGAGCCGTTTTGCTCTTGGCCAATTGTGGTATCCACGAAGGGCGCTCCGAATCCACAGGCTTATTCGCCCAATGCGTGACTTGCACGAATGGTGTTCCGAATTCGGAGGCTTATTTATCTTGGCCAATCGTGATATCAACGAAGGGCGCTCCGAATTCGGAGTCTTTATTCATCCCAAACGTGACCTGCATGGATGGGGCTTCGAATTCATACGCTTTTTTATCTTGGCCAATCGTAATATCCACGAATGGGGCTCCGAATCCGGAGGCTTATTCGGCTTATGCGTGGCCTACACGGATGGGGCTTCGAATTCGGTGGCGTTTTGATATTGGCCAATCCTGATATCCACGAAGGGCGCTCGAATCTGCATGCCAATTCGGCCCCCGCGTGACCTGCACAGATGGTGCTCCGAATTCGGAGGCTTTTTTTATCATGGCCAATCGTGATATCCACAATGGGCGGTCCGAATTCGGTGTCTTTATTCGGCTCAAACATGACCTGCACGGATGGGCCTCCAAATTCGTAGGTTTTTTATCTTGGCCAATCATGATATCCACGAAGGGTGCTCCGAATCCGTAGGCTTATTCGGCCCATGCGTGACCTGCACGGATGGGGCTACGAATTCGAAGCCATTTTTATCTTGGCCAATCATGATATCCACGAATGGCACTCTGAATCCAGAGGCTTATTCGGCCCATGTGTGACATGCACGGATGGGACTCCAAATTCAGACGCTTTCTGATCTTGGCCAATCGTGATATCCACGAAGGGCGCTCCGAATCCTGAGGCTTATTCTGCCCATGCGTAACCTGCACGGATGGGGCTCCGAATTCATAGGTTTTTTGATCTTGGCCAATCGCAATATCCACGAAGGGGGCTCCGAATCCGGAGGCTTATTCGGCTCATGCGTGGCCTACACGGATGGGGCTCCGAACTCAGAGGCTTTTTGATCTTGGAAAAACATGATATCCATGAACGGCGCTCCGAATCCACAAGCTTATTCGGCCCCTGCGTGACCTGCACGGATGGGGCTCCGAATTCAAAGGCTTTTTGATCTTGGCCAATCGTGATATCCACAAAGGGCGCTCCGAATCCAGAGGCTTATTCGGCCCATGCATGACCTGCACGGATGGGGCTCCGAATTCGAAGGCGTTTTGATCTTGGCCAATCATCATATCCACGAAGGGAGCTCCGAATCCGCAAGCTTATTTGGTCCCTACGTGACCTGCACGGATGGTGCTCCGAATTCGGAGGCTTTTTTATCAAGGCCAATTGTGATATCCACAAAGGGCGCACCGAATCCGGAGTTTTTATTCGGCTCAAACATGACCTACACGGATGGGCCTCCAAATTCGTTGGCCTTTTTATCCTGGCCAATCTTGATATCCACGAAGGGCGCTCCGAATCTGGAGGCTTATTCGGCCCATGCGTGACTTGCACGGATAGGGCTACAAATTCGGAGCCTTTTTTAACTTGGCCAATCATGATATCCAAAAAGGGCGCTCCGAATCCGGAGGCTTATTCGTCCCATTCGTGACCTGCATGGATGGTGCTATGAATTCGGAGGTGTTTTGATCTTGGCCAATCATGATATCCACGAAGGGCGCTCTGAATCCGCAGGCTTATTCACCCCATGCGTGACTTGCACGGATGGTGTTCCGAATTCGGAGGCTTTTTTATCTTGGCCAATCGTGATATCCACGAAGGGCGCTCTGAATCCGGAGTCTTTATTCGGCCCAAACGTGACCTGCACAGATGGGGCTCCGAATTTGTAGGCTTTTTTATCTTGGCCAATCGAAATATCCACGAAGGGGGCTCCGAATCCGGAGGCTTATTCGGCATATGCGTGGCCTGCACGGATGGTGCTCCAAATTCAGAGGCTTTTTTTATCAAGGCCAGTCGTAATATCCACTAAGGGCGCTCCGAATCTGGAGTTTTTATTCGGCTCAAACGTGACCTACATGGATGGGCCTCCGAATTCGATGGCCTTTTTATCCTGGCCAATCATGATATCCACGAAGGGCGCTCCGAATCTGGAGGCTTATTCGGCCCATGTGTGACTTGCACGGATGGGGCTACGAATTCGGAGCCTTTTTTATCTTGGCCAATCGTGATATCCAAAAAGGGCACTTCGAATCCAGAGACTTATTCGGCCCATGCGTGACAGCACAGATGCTGCTCCCAATTCGGAGGCGTTTTGCTCTCGGCCAATTGTGATATCCACGAAGGGCACTCTGAATGGGCAGGCTTATTCGCCCCATGCGTGACTTGCACGAATGGTGTTCCGAATTCGTAGGCTTTTTTATCCTGGCCAATCGTGATATCCACGAAGGGCGCTCCGAGTTCGGAGTCTTTATTCGTCCCAAACGTGACCTGCACGGATGGGGTTTCGAATTCATAGGCTTTTTTATCTTGGCCAATCGTAATATCCACGAATGGGGCTCCGAATCCGGAGGCTTATTCGGCTCATGCGTGGCCTACACGGATGGGGCTTCGAATTCAGAGGCGTTTTGATATTGGCCAATAGTGATATCAATGAAGGGCGCTCCGAATCCGCAGGCCTATTCGGCCCCTGCGTGACCTGCACAGATGGTGCTCCGAATTCGGAGGTTTTTTTATCATGGCCAAACGTGATGTCCACAAAGGGCGGTCCGAATCCAGAGTCTTTATTCGGCTCAAACGTGACCTGCACGGATGGGCCTCCAAATTCGTAGGTTTTTACCTTGGCCAATCATGATATCCACAAAGGGCGCTCCGAATCCGTAGGCTTATTCGGCCCATGCGTGACCGGCACGGATGGGGCTACGAATTCGAAGCCATTTTTATCTTGGCCAATCGTGATATCCATGAATGGCGCTCTGAATCCAGAGGCATATTCGGCCCATGTGTGACCTGCATGGATGGGACTCCAAATTCGGAGGCTTTCAGATCTTGGCCAATCATGATATCCACGAAGGGCGCTCCGAATCCAGAGGCTTATTCTGCCCATGCGTGACCTACACGGATGGGGCTCTGAATTGATAGACTTTTTGATCTTGGCCAATCGCAATATCCACGAAGGGGCCTCCGAATCCAGAGGCTTATTCGGCTCATGCGTGGCCTACACGGATGGGGCTTTGAATTCAGAGGCATTTTGATCTTGGAAAAACGTGATATCCATGAAGGGCGCTCTGAATCCGCAGGCTTATTCAGCCCCTGCGTGACCTGCACGGATGGGGCTCCGAATTCGGAGGCTTTTTGATCTTGGCCAATCGCGATATCCACGAACGGTGCTCGGAATCCAGAGGCTTATTCGGCCCATACATGACCTACACGGATGGGGCTCCAAATTCGGAGGCGTTTAATCTTGGCCAATCATCATATCCATGACGGAAGCTCCGAATCCGCAGGCTTATTCGGCCCCTACGTGACCTGCACGGATGGTGCTCCGAATTCGGAGGCTTTTTTATTAAGGCCAATCGTGATATCCACTAAGGGCGCTCCGAGTCCAGAGTTTTTATTCGGCTCAAACGTGACCTACACGGATGGGCCTCCCAATTCGTTGGCCTTTTTATCCTGGCCAATCATGATATCCACGAAGGGCGCTCCGAATCCGGAGGCTTATTCGGCCCATGTGTGACTTGCACGGATGGAGCTACGAATTCAGAGCCTTATTTAACTTGGCCAATCGTGATATCCAAAAAGGGCGCTCCGAATCCGGAGGCTTATTCGGCCCATTCATGACCTGCATGGATGGTGCTCCGAATTCGGAGGCGTTTTGATCTTGGCCAATCGTGATATCCACGAAGGGCGCTTTGAATCTGCAAGCTTATTCGCCCCATGCGTGACTTGCACGGATGGTGTTCCGAATTCAGAGGCTTTTTTATCTTGGCCAATCCTGATACCCATGAAGGGCGCTCCGAATCCGGAGTCTTTATTCGGCCCAAATGTGACCTGCACAGATGGGGCGCCAAATTCGTAGGCTTTTTTATCTTGGCCAATCGAAATATCCCCCAAGGGGGCTCCGAATCCGGAGGCTTATTCGGCACATGTGTGGCCTACACGGATGGGGCTCCGAATTCGGAGGCGTTTTGATCTTGACCAATCGTGATATCCACGAAGCGCGCTCCAAATCCGCAAGCTTATTCGACCCCTGCGTGACATGCACGTATGGTGCTCCAAATTCGGAGACTTTTTTTATCATGGCCAATCGTGATATCCACAAAGGGCCCTCCGAATCCGGAGTCTTTATTTGGCTCAAACGTAGCCTGCACAGATGGGCCTCCGAATTCGTAGGCCTTTTTATCTTGGCTAATCATGACATCTACGAATGGCGCTCCGAATCTGTAGGCATATTCGGCCCATGCGTGACCGGCAGGGATGGGGCTACGAATTCGGAGCCATTTTTATGTTTGCCAATCGTGACATCCATGAATGACGCTCTGAATCCAGAGGCCTATTAGGCCCGTGTGTGACCTGCACGGATGGGGCTCCAAATTCGGAGGCATTTTTATCTTGGCCAATCGTGATATGCACGAATGAGCTCCGAATCCGCAAGCTTATTCGGCCTCTACGTGACCTACACGAACGGTGCTCCAAATTCGGAGGCTTTTTTATCAAGGCCAATCGTGATATCCACTAAGGGCGCTCCTAATCCGGAGTTTTTATTCGACTCAAACGTGACCTACACGGATGGGCCTCCGAATTCGTTGGCCTTTTTATCCTGGCCCATCATGATATCCACGAAGGGCTCTTCGAATCTGGAGGCTTATTAGGCCCATGCGTGACTTGCACGGATGGGGCTACGAATTTAGAGCCTTTTTTTATCTTGGCCAATCGTGATATCCAAAAAGGGCGCTCCGAATCTGGAGGCTTATTCGGCCCATGCATGACTTGCACGGATGGTGCTCCGAATTCGGAGGCTTTTTAATCTTCGCCAATCGTGATATCCACTAAGGGCACTCCGAATCCGCAGGCTTATTCGCCCCATGCTTGACTTGCACGGATGGTGTTCCGAATTCAGAGGCTTTTTTATCTTGGCCAATCGTGATATCCACGAAGGACGCTCCGAATCCGGAGTCTTTATTCGGCCCAAACGCGACCTAGACGGGTGGGGCACCGACTTCGAAGGCTTTTTGATCTTGGCTAATCATAATATCCACGAAGGGGGCTCCGAATCCGGAGGCTTATTCGGCCTATGCGTGGCCTACACGGATGGGGCTCCGAATTCGGAGGCGTTTTGATCTTGGCAAATCGTGATATCCACGAAAGGCGCTCCGAATCCGCAGGCTTATTCGGCCCCTGCGTGACCTGCACGGATGGTGCTCCGAATTCGGAGGCTTTTTTATCATGGCCAATCGTGATGTCCATAAAGGGCGCTCCGAATCCGGAGTCAATATTCGGCTCAAACGTGACTTGCACGGATGGGCCTCCGAATTCGTAGGCTTTTTTATCTTAGCCAATCATGATATCCACAAAGGGCGCTCCGAATCCGTAGACTTATTCGGCCCATGCGTGACCGGCACGGATGGGGCTACGAATTCGGAGCCATTTTTATCTTGGCCAATCGTGATATCCACGAATGGCGATCTGAATCCGGAGGCTTATTCGGCCCCATGCGTGACCTCCACGGATGGGGCTTCGAATTCGGAGGCGTTTTAATCTTGGCCAATCGGGATATCCACGAAGGGAGCTCCGAATCAGCAGGCTTATTCGGCCCCTACGTGACCTGCACGGATGGTGCTCTGAATTCGGAGGCTTTTTTATCAAGGCCAATCGTGATATCCACTAAGGGCGCTCTGAATCCGGAGTTTTTATTCGGCTCAAACGTGACCTACATGGATGGGGCTCCGAATTGGTTAGCCTTTTTATCCTGGCCAATCATGATATCCACGAAGGGCGCTCCGAATCCGGAGGCTTATTCGGCCCATGTGTGACTTGCATGGATGGGGCTACGAATTCGGAGTCTTTTTTATCTTGGCCAATCGTGGTATCTACGAACGGTGCTCCGAATCCGGAGGCTTATTCGGCCCATGCGTGACTTACACGAATGGTGCTCCGAATTCGGAGGCGTTTTGATCTTGGCCAATCATGATATCCACGACGGGCACTCCGAATCCGCAGGCTTATTCGTCCCATGCGTGACTTGCACGGATGGTGTTCCGAATTCGGAGGCTTTTTTATCTTGCCCAATCATGATATCCACGAAGAACGCTCCGAATCCAGAGTCTTTATTCGGCCCAAACCTGATCTGCACGGATGGGGCTCCGAATTCGAAGGCTTTCTGATCTTGGCTAATCGTAATCTCCACGAAGGGGGCTCCGAATCCGGAGGCTTATTTGGCCCATGCGTGGCCTACACGGATGGGGCTCCGAATTCGGAGGCATTTTGATCTTGGCCAATCGTGATATCCACGAAGGGCGCTCCGAATCCGTTGGCTTATTCGGCCCCTGCGTGACCTGCACGGATGGTGCTCCGAATTCGGAGGCTTTTTTATCATGGCCAATCATGGTATCCACAAAGGGCACTCGGAGTCTTTATTCGGCTCAAATGTGACCTGCACGGATGGGCCTCCGAATTCGTAGGCTTTTTTATCTTGGCCAATCGTGATATCCACGAAGGGCGCTCCAAATCCGTAGGCTTATTCGGCCCATGCGTGACCGGCACGAATGGGGCTACGAATTCGAAGCCATTTTTATCTGGGTCAATCATGATATCCACGAACGGCGCTTTGAATCCGGAGGCCTATTAGGCCCATGTGTGACCTGCACGGATGGGGCTCCGAATTCGATGGCATTTTGATCTTCGCCAATCGTGATATCCACGAAGGGCGCTCCGAATCCAAAGGCTTATTCGGCCCATGCGTGACCTGCACGGGTGGGGCTCCAAATTCATAGGCGTTTTGATCTTGGCCAACCGTGATATCCACGAAGGAAGCTCCGAATCCGCAGGCTTATTCGGCCCCTACGTGACCTGCACGGATGGTGCTCCGAATTCGGAGGCTTTTTTATCAAGGCCAATCGTGATATCCACTAAGGGCGCTCCGAATCTGGAGTTTTTATTCGGCTCAAACGTGACCTATACGGATGGGCCTCCGAATTCGTTGGCCTTTTTATCCTGGCCAATCATGATATCCACGAAGGGCACTCCGAATCCAGAGGCTTATTCGGCCCATGCGTGACTTGCATGGATGGGGCTACGAATTCAGAGCCTTTTTTAATCTTAGCCAATCGTGATATCCATGAAGGGTGCTCCGAATCCGGAGGCTTATTCGGCCCATGTGTGACCTGCACGGATGGTGCTCCGAATTCGGAGGCGTTTTGATCTTGGCCAATCGTGATATCCACGAAGGGCGCTCCGAATCCGCAGGCTTATTCGCCCCATGCGTGACTTGCACAGATGGTGTTCCGAATTCGGTGCCTTTTTTATCTTGGCCAATCGTGATATCCACGAAAGGTGCTCCGAATTCAGAGTCTTTATTAGTCCCAAACGTGACCGACACGGATGGGGCTCCGAATTCATAGGCTTTTTGATCTTGGCCAATCGAAATATCCACGAAGGGTGCCCCGAATCCGGAGGCTTATTCGGCTCATGCGTGGCCAACACGGATGGGTCTCCGAATTCGGAGGCGTTTTGGTCTTGGCCAGTCGTGATATCCACGAAGGGCACTCCGAATCCGCAGGCTTGTTCGGCCCCTGCCTAACCTCCACGGATGGTGCTCGAATTTAGAAGCTTTTTGATCACGGCCAATCGTGATATCCACAAAGGGCGCTCCGAATCTGGACTCTTTATTCGGCTCAAACGTGACTTGCACGGATGGGCCTCCGAATTCGTAGGCTTTTTTATCTTGGCCAATCGTGATATCCACGAAGGGCGCTCCGAATCCATACGCTTATTCGGCCCATGCGTAACCGGCACGGATGGGGCTACGAATTCGAAGCCATTTTTATCTAGGCCAATCGTGATATCCACGAATGGCACTCTAAATCTGGAGGCCTATTAGGCCTATGTGTGACCTACACGGACGGGGCTCCGAATTCGGAGGCTTTTTGATCTTGGCCAATCGTGATATCCACGAAGGGCGCTCCGAATCCAGAGGCTTATTCAGCCCATGCATGACCTGCACGGATGGGGCTCCGAATTCAGGGGCGTTTTGATCTTGGCCAACCGTGATATCCACGAAGGAAGTTTCGAATCCGCAGTCTTATTCGGCCCCTACGTGACCTGCACGGATGGTGCTCCGAATTCAGAGACTTTTTTATCAAGGCCAATCGTGATATCCACTAAGGGCGCTCTCAATCCGGAGTTTTTATTCGGCTCAAACGTGACCAACACGAATGGGCCTCCGAATTCGTTGGCCTTTTTATCCTGGCCAATCATGATATCCACAATGGGCGCTCCGAATCAGGAGGCATATTCGGCCCATGCGTGACCTGCGCGGATGGTGCTCCGAATTCGGAGGCGTTTTGATCTTGGCCAATCTTGATATCCACAAAGGGCGTTCCGAATCCGCAGGCTTATTCGCCCTATGAGTGAGTTGTACAGATGGTGTTCCGAATTCGGAGGCTTTTTTATCTTGGCCAATTGTGATATCCACGAATGGCGCTCCGAATTCGAAATCTTTATTCGTCCCAAACGTGACCTGCACAGATGGGGCTCCGAATTCATAGGCTTTTTTATCTTGGCCAATCGTAATATCCACGAAGGGGGCTCCGAATTCGGAGGCTTATTCGGCTCATGCGTGGCCTACACGGATGGGGCTCCGAATTCGGAGGCATTTTGATCTTGGCCAATCTTGATATCCACGAAGGGCGCTCCGAATCCGCAGGCCTATTCGGCCCCGGCGTGACCTGCACGGATGATGCTCCGAATTCAGAGGCTTTTTCATCATGGCCAACCGTGATATCTAGAAAGGGCGCTCCGAATCCGTAGGCTTATTCGGCCCATGCGTGACAAGCACGGATGGGCTACGAATTCGGAGCCATTTTTATCTTGGCCAATCGTGATATCCACGAATGGCGCTCTGAATCCGGATGCTTACTCGGCCCATGTGTGACCTACACAGGTGGGGCTTCGAATTCGGAGGCTTTTTTATCTTGGCCAATCATGATATCCACGAACGGCGCTCCAAATCCAGAGGCTTATTCGGCCCATGCGTGACCTCCACGGATGGGGCTCTGAATTCGGAGGCGCTTTGATCTTGGCCAATCGTGATATCCACGAAGGGAGCTCCGAATCCGCAGGCTTATTCGGCCCCTATGTGACCTGCACGGATGGTGTTTCGAATTTGGAGGTTTTTTTATCAAGGCCAATCGTGATATCCACTAAGGGCGCTCTGAATCCGGAGTTTTTATCCAGCTCAAATGTGACCTACACGGATGGGCCTCCGAATTCGTTTGCCTTTTTATCCTGGCCAATCATGATATCCACGAAGGGCGCTCCGAATCCGGAGGCTTATTCGGCCCACGCGTGGCTTGCACGGATGGGGCTACGAATTCGAAGACTTTTTTATCTTGGCCAATCCTGATATCCACGAACGGCGCTCCGAATCCGGAGGCTTATTCGGCCCACGCGTGACTTGCACGGATGGGGCTACGAATTCGGAGCCTTTTTTATCTTGGCCAATTATGATATGCACAACGGGTGCTCCGAATCCGGAGGCTTAGTCGACCCATGCGTGACCAGCACGGATGGTGCTCCGAATTTGAAGGCGTTTTGATCTTAACCAATCGTGATATCCACGAAGGGCACTCCGAATCCACAGGCTTATTTACCCCATGCGTGACTTGCACAGATGGTGTTCCAAATTCGGAGGCTTTCTTATCTTGCCCAATCATGATATCCACGAAGAACGCTCCGAATCCGGAGTCTTTGTTCAGCCCAAACATGACCTGCACGGATGGGGCCCCGAATTCGAAGGCTATTTGATCTTGGCTAATCGTAATCTCCACGAAGGGCGCTTCGAATCCGAAGGCTTATTCGGCCCACGCGTGACTTGCACGGATGGGGCTACGAATTCGGAGCCTTTTTTATCTTGGCCAATCATGATATCCACGACGGGCGCTCCGAATCCGGAGGCTTAGTCGACCCATGCGTGACCAACACGGATGGTGCTCCAAATTCGGAGGCGTTTTGATCTTGGCCAATCGTGATATCCAGGAAGGGCACTCCGAATCCGCAGGCTTATTCGCCCCATGCGTGACTTGCACGGATGGTGCTCCAATTCGGAGGCTTTCTTATCTTGCCCAATCGTGATATCCACGAAGAACGCTCCGAATCCGGAGTCTTTATTCGGCCCAAACGTGACCTGCACGGATGGGGCTCCGAATTCGAAGGCTTTTTGATCTTGGCTAATCGTACTCTCCACGAAAGGGGCTCCGAATCCAAAGGCTTATTCGGCCCATATGTGACCTGCACAGATGGGGCTCTGAATTCGGAGGCGTTTTGATCTTGGCCAATCGTGATATCCACGAAGAGAGCTCCAAATCCGCAGGCTTATTCGGCCCCTACATGACCTGCACGGATGGTGCTCTGAATTCGGAGGCTTTTTTATCAAGGCCAATCGTGATATCTACTAACGGCGCTCTGAATCCGGAGTTTTTATTCGGCTCAAACGTGAGCCACACGGATGGGCCTCCGAATTCGTTAGCCTTTTTATCCTGGCCAATCATGATATCCACGAAGGGCGCTCCGAATCCGGAGGCTTATTCGGCCCACGCGTGACTTGCACAGATGGGGCTACGAATTCGGAGCCTTTTTTATCTTGGCCAATCATGATATCCATGAAGGGCGCTGCGAATCCGGAGGCTTATTCGGCCCACGCGTGACTTGCACAGATGGGGCTACGAATTCGGAGACTTTTTTATCTTCGCCAATCGTGATATCCACGACGGGCGCTCCGAATCCGGAGGCTTAGTCGACCCATGCGTGACCAGCACGGATGGCGCTCCAAATTCGGAGGCGTTTTGATCTTGGCCAATCGTGATATCCACGAAGGGCACTCCGAATCCGCAGGCTTATTCGTCCCATGCGTGACTTGCACGGATGGTGTTCCGAATTCGGAGGCTTTTTTATCTTGCCCAATCGTGATATCCACAAAGAACGCTCCGAATCCAGAGTCTTTATTCGGCCCAAACCTGACCTGCACGGATGGGGCTCCGAATTCGAAGGCTTTTTGATCATGGCTAATCGTAATCTCCACGAAGGGGGCTCCGAATCCGGAGGCTTATTTGGCCCATGCGTGGCCTACACGGATGGGGCTCCGAATCCGGAGGCGTTTTGATCTTGGCCAATCGTGATATCCATAAAGGGCGGTCCAAATCCGCAGTTTTATTCGGCCCGTGCGTGACCTGCACGGATGGTGCTCCGAATTCGGAGGCTTTTTGATCATGGCCAATCGTGATATCCACAAAGGGCGCTCCGAATCCGGAGTCTTTATTCGGCTCAAACGTGACCTGCACGGATGGGCCTCCGAATTCGTAGGCTTTTTTATCTTGGCCAATCATGATATCCACGAAGGGCGCTCCGAATCCATTGGCTTATTCAGCCCATGCGTGACCGGCACAGATAGGGCTACGAATTCAAAGCCATTTTTATCTTGGCCAATCGTGATATCCACGAAGGGCGCTCTGAATCCAGAGGCTTATTCGGCCCATGCATGACCTGTATGGATGGGGCTCCGAATTCGGAGGCGTTTTGATCTTGGCCAATCGTGATATCCACGAAGGAAGCTCCGAATCCGCTGGCGTATTCGTCCCCTACGTGACCTGCACAGATGGTGCTCCGAATTCGGAGGCTTTTTTATCAAGGCCAATCGTGATATCCACTAAGGGCGCTCTGAATCTGGAGTTTTTATTCGGCTCAAACGTGACCTACACGGATGGGCCTCCGAATTCGTTGGCCTTTTTATCTTGGCCAAACATGATATCCATGAAGGGCACTCCGAATTCGGAGGCTTATTCGGCCCAAGCGTGACTTGCACGGATGGGGCTACGAATTCGGAACCTTTTTTATCTTGGCCAATCGTGATATCCACGAAGGGCGCTCCGAATCTGGAGGCTTATTCGGCCCATGCGTGACCTGCACGGATGGTGCTCCGAATTCGGAGGCCTTTTGATATTGGCCAATCGTGATATCCATGAAGGGCTCTCCGAATCCGCAGCCTTATTCGTCCCATGCATGACTTGCACGGATGGTGTTCCGAATTCGGAGGCTTTTTTATCTGGACCAATCGTGATATCCACGAAGGGCGCTCTGAATTCGGAGTCTTTATTCGTTCCAAACGTGACCTGCACGGATGGGGCTCCGAATTCGAAGGCTTTTTGATCTTGGCCAATCGTGATATCCACAAAGGGCGCTTCGAATCTAGAGGCTTATTCGGCCCATGCGTGACCTGCACGGATGGGGCTCCGAATTCGGAGGGGTTTTGATCTTGGCCAATAGTGATATCCACGAAGGGCGCTCCAAATCCGCAGGCTTATTCGGCCACTGCGTGACCTGCACGGATGGTGCTCCAAATTCGGAGGCTTTTTTATCATGGCCAATCGTGATATCCAGAAAGGGCGCCCCGAATCCGGAGTCTTTATTCGGCTCAAACGTGACCTGCACAGATGGGCCTCCGAATTTGAAGGCTTTTTTATCTTGGCCAATCATGATATCCACGGAGGGCGCTCCGAATCCGTTGGCTTATTCGGCCCATGCGTGACCGGCACGAATGGGGCTACGAATTCGGAGCCATTTTTATCTTGGCCAATTGTGGTATCCACGAATGGCGCTCTAAATCCGGAGGCTTATTCGGCCCTTGTGTGACTTGCACGGATGGGGCTCTGAATTCAGAGGCATTTTGATCTTGGCCAATCGTGATATGCACGAACGGCGCTCCGAATCCAGAGGATTATTCGGCCCATGTGTGGCCTGCACGGATGGGGCTCCGAATTTAGAGACTGTTTGATGTTAGCCAATCATGATATCCATGAAGGGCACTCCGAATCCGGAGACTTTATTTGGCCAAGGCGTGACCTGCACGGATGGGTCTCCGAATTCGGAGGCTTTTTGATCTTGTCCAATCGTGATATCCACGAAGGGCGTTACGAATCCAGAGGCTTATTCATCCCATGCATGACTTGCACAGATGGTGCTCCGAATTCAAAGGCTTTTTGATCTTGGCTAATCGTGGTATCCACGGAGGGCGCTCCGAATCCAGAGGCATATTCGGGCCATGGGTGACCTGCACGGATGGGCCTCCGAATTCTGAGGTTGTTTGTTCTTGGCCAATCGTGATATCCATGAAGGGCGCTCCAAATCCAGAGGCTTGTTCGGCCCATGCGTGACCTGCACAGATGGGGCTCCGAATTCGAAGGCTTTTTTATCTTGGCCAATCGTGATATCCACGAAGGGCGCTCCGAATGCGGAGTCTTTATTCGGCCCAAACATGACCTGCATGGATGGGGCTCCGAATTCGGAGGCTTTGTTTATCTTGGCCAATCGTGATATCCACCATGGGCGCTCCGAATTCAGAGTCTTTATTCGGAACAAAGGTGACCTGCATGGATGGGGCTCTGAATTCGGAGGCTTTTTCATCTTTGCCAATCGTGGTATCCACGAAGGGCGCTCCGAATCCAAATGGTTATTTGGCCCATGCATGACCTGCACAAATGGGGCTCCGAATTCGAAGGCGTTTTGATCTTGGCCAATCGTGATATCCACAAAGGGGCTCCGAATCCGCAGGCTTATTCGGCCCCTACGTGACCTGCACGGATGGTGCTCCGAATTCGGAGGTTTTTTTATCATGGCCAATCGTGATATCCACTAGGGACACTATGAATTCGGGGTCTTTATTCGGCTCAAACGTGACCTACACGGATGGGCATATAAATTCGTTGGCTTTTTTATCCAGGCCAATCATGATATCCACGAAGGACGGTCCGAATCCGAACGCTTATTCGGTCCATGCGTGACTTGCACGAATGGGGCTATGAATTCGGAGCCTTTTTTATCTTGGCCAATCGTGATATCCACGAAGGGCGCTCCGAATCCGAAGGCTTATTCGGCCCATGCATCACCTGCACGGTTGGTGCTCCGAATTCGGAGGCGTTTTGATCTTGGCCAATCGTGATATCCACAAAGGGCGCTCCGAATCCAGAGGCTTATTCGCCCCATGCGTGACTTGCATGGATGGTGTTCCGAATTCGGAGGCTTTTTTGTCTTGGCCAATCGTGATATCTACGAACGGCGCTCCTAATCCGGATCTTTATTCGGTCCAAACGTGACCTGCACGAATGGGGCTCCGAATTCGTAGGCTTTTTTATCTTGGCCAATCGTAATACCCACGAAGGGGGCTCCGAATCTGAAGGCTTATTTGGCCCATGCGTGGCCTACACAGATGGGGCTCCGAATTCAGCGGCATTTTGATCTTTGCCAATCGTGATATCCACGAAGGGCGCTCTGAATCTGCAGGCTTATTAAGCCCCTGCATGACCTGCACGGATGGTGCTCCGAATTCGGATTCTTTTTTATCATAGCCAATCGTGATATCCATAAAGGGCGCTCCGAATCCGGAGTCTTTATTCCGCTCAAACGTGGCCTGCACGGATGGGCCTCCGAATTTGTAGGCTTTTTTATCTTGGCCAATCATGATATCCACGAAGGGCGCTCCGAATCCATAGGCTTATTCGGCCCATGCGTGGCCGGCACGGATAGGGCTACGAATTCGGAGCCATTTTTAACTTGGCCAATCGTCATATCCACGACTGGCGCTCTGAATCCGGAGGCTTATTCGGCCCATGTGGGAGCTGCACGGATGGGGCTCCGAATTCGGAGGCTTTTTTATCTTAGCCAATCGGGATATCCACGAAGGGCGCTCCGAATCCAGAGTCTTATTCGGCCCATGCGTGACCTGCACGGATGGGCATCCAAATTCGGAGGCGTTTTGATCTTGGCGAATTGTGATTTCCACGAAGGGAGCTCTGAATCCGCAGGCTTATTCAGCCCCTACGTGACCTGCACGGATGGTGCTCCGAATTCGGAGGTTTTTTTATCAAGGCCAATCGTGATATCCACTAAGGGCGCTCCGAATCCGGAGTTTCTACTTGGCTCAAACATGTCCTACACAGATGGGCCTCCGAATACGTTGGCCTTTTTATCCTGGCCAATCATGATATCCACGAAGGGCGCTCCGAATCCGAAGGCTTATTCAGCCCATGCGTGACTTGCACGGATGGGGCTACGAATTTGGAGCCTTTTTCATCTTGCCCAATCGTGACATCCACGAAGGGCGCTCCGAATCCAGAGGCTTATTCAGCCCATGCATGACCTACTCGGATGGGGCTCCGAATTCGGCGGCGTTTTGATCTTGGCCAATCATGATATCCACGAAGGGCGCTCCGAATCTGAAGGCTTATTCGGCCCCTTCATGACCTACACGGATGGTGTTCCGAATTCGGAGACTTTTTGATCATGGCCAATCCTGATATCCACAAAGGGCGCTCCGAATCTGGGGTCTTTATTCGGCTCAAACGTGACGTGCACGGATGGGCCTCCGAATTCGTACGCTTTTTTATCTTGGCCAATAATGATATCCGCGAAGGGTGCTCCGAATTCGTAGGCTTATTCAGCCCATGCGTGACCTGAACGGATGGTGCTCCAAATTCTTTGGCCTTTTTGTCCTGGCCAATCATGATATCCACGAAGGGCACTCCGAATCCGGAGGCTTATTCGGCCCATGCGTGACTTGCACGGATGGGGCTACGAATTCGGAGCCTTTTCTATCCTAGCCAATCGTGATATCCACGAAGGGCGCTCTGAATCCGGAGGCTTATTTGGCCCATGCGTGACCTGCACGGATGGTGCTTCGAATTCGGAGGCGTTTTGATCATGGCCAATCATGATATCCACGAAGGGCGCTCCGAATCCGCAGGCTTATTCGCTCCATGCGTGACTTGCACGGATGGTGTTCTGAATTCGGAGGCTTTTTTATCTTGGCCAATCATGGTATCCACGAAGGGCGCTCCGAATTCGGAGTCTTTATTCGTCCCAAACGTAACCTACACGGATGGGGCTCCGAATTCGTTGGCTTTTTTATCTTGGCCAATCTTAATATCCACGAAGGGGGCTCCGAATCCAGAGGCTTATTCAGCTAATGCGTGGCCTACACGGATGGGGCTCCGATTTCAGAGGCGTTTCGATCTTGGCCAGTCGTGATATCCATGAAGGGCGCTCCGAATCTGTAGGCTTATTCGGCCCCTGCATGACCTGCACAGATGGTGCTCCGAATTCGGAGGCTTTTTGATCATGGCCAATCGTGATATCCACAAAGGGCGCTCCGAATCCGGAGTCTTTATTCAGCTCAAACGTGACCTGCACGGATGGGCCTCCGAATTCGTAGGCTTTTTTATCTTGGCCAATCATGATATCCACGAAGGGCGCTCCGATTCCGTAAGCTTATTTGGCCCATGTGTGACTGGCACCGATGGGGCTACGAATTCGGAGCCATTTTTATCTTGGCCAATCGTGATATCCACGAATGGCACTCTGAATCTAGAGGCTTATTCGGCCCACGTGTGACCTACATGGATGGGGCTCCGAATTCGAAAGCTTCTTGATCTTGGCCAATCGTGATATCCACAAAGGGCGCTCCGAATCCAGAGGCTTCTTCGGCCCATGCGTGACCTGCACGGATGGGTCTCCGAATTCGGAGGCGTTTTGATCTTGGCCAATCGTGATATCCACGAAGCGAGCTCCGAATCCGCAGGCTTATTCGGCGCCTACGTGACCTGTACGGATGGTGCTCCGAATTTGGAGGCTTTTTTCTCAAGGCCAATCATAATATCTACTAAGGGCGCTCCAAATCTGGAGTCTTTATTCGGCTCAAAAGTGACCTACACGGATGGGCCTTCGAATTCGTTGGCCTTTTTATCCTGGCCAATCATGATATCCACGAAGGGCGCTCCGAATCCGGAGGCTTATTCGGCCCATGAGTGACTTGCACGGATGGGGCTACGAATTCGGAGCCTTTTTTATCTTGGCCGATCGTGATATCCACGAAGGGTGCTCCGAATCTCGAGGCTTATTCGGCCCATGCGTGACCTACACGGATGGTGCTTCGAATTCTGAGGTGTTTTGATCTTGGCCAATCGTGATATCCACGAAGGGCGCTCCGAATCCGTAGGCTTATTCGGCCCATGCGTTACGGGCACGAATGGGGCAACGAATTCGGAGCCATTTTTATCGTGATATCCACGAATGGCGTATCTGAATCTGGAGGCTTATTCGGCCGATGTGTGACCTGCACGGATGGGGCTCCGAATTCAGAAGCTTTTTGATCTTGGCCAATCGTGATATCCACGAAGGGCGCTCCGAATCTAGAGGCTTATTCGGCCCATGTGTGACTTGCACAGATGGCTCTCCGAATTCGGAAGCATTTTTATATTGGCCAATCGTGATATCCATGAAGGGGGCTCCAAATCCGCAGTCTTATTCGGCCCCTACATGACCTGCACGGATGGTGCTCCGAATTCGGAGGCTTTTTTATCAAGGCCAATCGTGATAACCACTAAGGGCGCTCCGAATCCGGAGTTTTTATTCGGCTCAAATGTGACCTACACGGATGGGCCTCCGAATTCGGTGGCCTTTTTATCCTGGCCACTCATGATATCCACGAAGGGCGCTCCGAATCCAGAGGCTTATTCAGCACATGCTTGACTTGCACGGATGGGGCTACAAATTCGAAGCCTTTTTTATCTTGGCCAATCATGATATCCACGAAGAGCGCTCGAAAACCGGAGGCTTATTTGGCCCATGCGTGACCTGTACGAATGGTGCTCCGAATTCGGAGGCGTTTTGATCTTAGCCATTCGTGATATCCACGAACGGCGCTCCGAATCCGCAAGCTTATTCGCTCCATGCATGACTTGCACGGATGGTGTTCCAAATTCGGGGGTTTTTTTATCTTGGCCAATCATGATATCCACGAAGGCCGCTCCGAATTCGGAGTCTTTCTCTGTCCCAAACGTGACCTGCACGGATGGGGCTCCGAATTCGTAGGCTTTTTGATCTTCGCCAATCGTAATATCCACGAAAGGGCTCCGAATCCGGAGGCTAATTCGGCTCATGCGTGACCCGCACGGATGGGGCTACGAATTCGGAACCATTTTTATCTGGGCCAATCGTGATATCCACGAATGGCGCTCTGAATCCGGAGGCTTATTTGGCCCATGTGTGACCTGCACGGATGGGGCTCTGAATTCGAAGGCTTTTTGATCTTGGCCAATGTTGATATCCACGAAGGGAGCTCCGAATCCACAGGCTTATTCGGCCCCTACGTGACCTGCACGGGTGTTGCTCCGAATTCGTAGGCTTTTTTATCAAGGCCAATCGTGATATCCACTAAGGGCGCTCCGAATTCGGAGTCTTTATCCGGCTCAAACGTGACCTACACGGATGAGCCTCCGAATTCGTTGGCCTTTTTATCTTGGCCAATCATGATAGCCACGAAGGGCGCTCCGAATCCGGAGGCTTATTCGGCCCATGCGTGACTTGCACGGATGGGGCTACGAATTCGGAGCCTTTTTTATCTTGGCCAATCGTGATATCCACGAAGGGCGCTCCGAATCCGGAGGCTTATTCGGCCCATGCGTGACCTGCACGGATGGTGCTCCGAATTTGAATGCGTTTTGATCTTGGCCAATCGTGATATCCACGAAGGGCGCTCCGAATCCACAGGCTTATTCAACCCGTGCGTGACTTGCATGGATGATGTTCTGAATTCGGAGGCTTTTTTATCTTGGCCAATCGTGATATCCACAAAGGGCGCTCCAAATCCGGAGGCTTATTCGGCCCATGCGTGACCTGCACGGATGGGGCTCCGAATTCAGAGGCTTTTTGATTTGGCCAATCGTGATATCCATGAAGGGCGCTCTGAATCCGGAGTCTTTATTCGGCCAACGCTTGACCTGCATGGATGGGGCTCCGAATTCAGAGGCTTTTTGATCTTGTCCAATCATGATATCCACGAAGGGCACTCCGAATCCGCAAGCTTATTGGTCCGATGCGAGACCTGCGCGGATGGTGCTCCAAATTCAGAGCGTTTTTTATCTTGGCCAATCGTGATATCCACGAAGGGGGCTCCGAATACAGAGGCTTATTTGACCCATGAGTGGCCTGCACGGATGGGGCTCCGAATTCAGAGGCTTTTTCATGTTGGCCAATCGTGATATCCATGAAGGGCACTCCGAATCCGGAGACTTTATTCGGCCAAGGCGTGACCTGCACAGATGGGTCTCCGAATTCGGAGGCTTTTTGATCTTGCCCAATCGTGATATCCACGAAGGGCGTTACGAATCCGGAGGCTTATTCGTCCCATGCGTGACCTGCGCGGATAGTGCTCCGAATTCGGAGGCTTTTTGATATTGGCCAATTGTGATATCCACTTAGGGCGCTTCGAATTCAGAGGCATATTCGGCCCATGCATGACCTACATGGACGGGCCTCCGAATTCGGAGGTTGTTTGTTCTTGGCCAATCGTGATATCCACAAAGGTCGCTCCGAATCCAAAGGCTTATTCGGCCCATGTGTGACCTGCACGGATGGGGCTCCGAATTCGGAGGATTTTTTATCTTTGCCAATCGTGATATCCACGAAGGGCGCTCCGAATGCGGAGTCTTTATTCAGCCCAAACATGACCTGCACGGATGAGGCTCCGAATTCGGAGCGTTTTTTTATCTTGGCCAATCGTGATATCCACCATGGGCGCTCCGAATTCGGAGTCTTTATTCAGCCCAAAGGTGACCTACACGGATGGGGCTTTGAATTCAGAGGCTTTTTGATCTTTGCCAATCGTGCTATCCACGAAGGGCACTCCGAATCTGAAGGCTTATTCGGCCCATGCGTGACCTGCACGGATGGGGCTCCGAATTCGGAGGCATTTTGATCTTGGCCAATCGTGATATCCACGAAGGGAGCTCCGAATCCGCAGGCTTATTCGGCCCCTACGTGACCTGCACGGATGGTGCTCCGAATTCGGAGGCCTTTTTGTCATGGCCAATCGTGATATCCACTAAGGGCCCTCCGAATCCGGCGTCTTTATTCGGCTCAAACGTGACCTACACGGATGGGCCTCCAAATTCGTTGGCTTTTCTATCCTGGCCAATCATCATATCCAGGAAGTGCGCTCCGAATCCGAAGGCTTTTTCGACCCATGCGTGACTTGCACGGATGGGGCTACGAATTCGGAGCCTTTTTTATCTTGGCCAATCGTGATATCCATGAAGGGCACACCGAATCCGGAGGCTTATTCGGCCCATACGTGACCTGCACAGATGGTGCTTTGAATTCATAGGTGTTTTGATCTTAGCCAATCGTGATATCGACGAAGGGCGCTCCGAATCCGAGGCTTATTTGCCCCATGCGTGACTTGCACGGATGGTGTTCCGAATTCGGAGGTGTTTTTATCTTGGCCAATTGTGATATCCACGAAGGGCGCTCCGAATCTGCAGGCTTATTCGGCCCTTGCATGACCCGCACGGATGGTGCTCCGAATTCGGAGGCTTTTTGATCATGGCCAATCGTGATATTAACAAAGGGCGCTCCGAATCCGGAGTCTTTATTCGGCTCAAACGTGACCTGCACGGATGGGCCTCCGAATTCGTAGGCTTTTTTATCTTGGCTCATCATGATATCCACGAAGGGCGCTCCGAATCCGTAGGCTTATTCGGCCCATGCGTGACCGGCACGAATGGGGCTACGAATTCGAAACCATTTTTATCTTGGCCAATCGTGATATCTACGAATGATGCTCTGAATCCGGAGGCTTATTCGGCCCATGTGTGACCTGCACGGATTGGGCTCCGAATTCGGAGGCTTTTTGATCTTGGCTAATTGTGATATCCACGAAGGGCGCTCCGAATCCAGAGGCTTATTCGGCCCATGCGTGACCTACACGGATGCGGCTCCGAATTCGGAGGCGTTTTCATCTTGGCCAATCGTGAATTCCACGAAGGGAGCTCCGAATCCGCTGGCTTATTCGGCCCCTAAGTGACCTGCACGGATGGTGTGCTCTGAATTCGGAGGCTTTTTTATCAAGGCCAATCGTGATATCCACTCAGGGCGCTCCGAATCCGGAGTCTTTATTCGGCTCAAACGGGACCTACACGGATGGGCCTGCAAATTCGTTGGCCTTTTTATCCTAGCCAATCATGATATCCACGAAGGGCGCTCCGAATCCGTAGGCTTATTCGGCCGATGCGTGACTTGCACGGATAGGGCTACGAATTCGGAGCCTTTTTTTTCTTGGCCAATCATGATATCCACGAAGGGCTCTCCGAATCCGGAGGCTTATTCGGCCCATGCGTGACCTGCACGGATGGTGCTCCGAATTTGGAGGCGTTTTGATCATGGCCAATCGTGATATCCACGACGGACGCTCCGAATTCGCAGGCTTATTCGCGCCATGCGTGACTTGCACGGATGGTGTTCCGAATTCGGAGGATTTTTTATCTTGGCCAATCGTGAAGGGCGCTCCGAATTCGGAGTCTCTATTCGTCCCAAACGTGACCTGCACGGATGGGGCTCCAAATTCGTAGGCTTTCTGATCTTGGCCAACCGTAATATCCACGAAGGGGGCACCGAATCCGGAGGCATATTCGGCCCATGCGTGGCCTACACGGATGGGGCTCCGAATTCGGAGGCATTTTGATCTTGGCAAATCGTGATAAACACGAAGGGTGCTCCGAATCCGCATGCTTATTCGGCCCCTTGGTGACCTGCACGGATGGTGCTCCGAATTCGGAGGCTTTTTGATCATGGCCAATCGTGATTTCACAAAGGGCGCTCCAAATCTAGAGTCTTTATTCGGCTCAAACGTGACCTGCACGGATGGGCCTCCGAATTCGTACGCTTTTTTTATCTTGGCCAATCATGATATCCACGAAGGGTGCTCCGAATTTTGAGGCTTATTCAGCCCATGCGTAACCGGCACGAATGGGGCTACGAATTCAGAGCCATTTCTTCTTGGCCAATCGTGATATCCACGGAGGGCGCTCTGATTCCGGAGGCCTATTGGGCCCATGTGTGACCTGCACGGATGGGGCTCCGAATTCGGAGGCTTTTTGATCTTGGCCAATCGTGATATCCACGAAAGGCGCTCCGAATCCGGAGGCTTATTCGGCCCATGCGTGACCTGCACCGATGGTGCTCCGAATTCAGAGGCGTTTTGATCTTGGCCAATCGTCATATCCACGAAAGGCGCTCTGAATCCGCAGGCCTATTCGCCCCATGCGTGACTTGCACGGATGGTGTTCCGAATTTGGGGGCTTTTCTATCTTGGCCAATTGTGATATCCATGAAGGGCGCTCCGAATCCGGAGTCTATATTCGGCCCAAACATGACCTGCACGGATGGGGCTCCAAATTTGTAGGCTTTTTTATCTTGGCCAATCATAATATCCACGAAGGGCGCTCCGACTCCGGAGGCTTATTCGGCCCTAGCATGATCGGCACGGATGGGGCTACGAATTTGGAGCCTTTTTTATCTTGGCCAATCGTGATATCCACCAAGGGCGCTCCGAATCCGGAGGCTTATTCGGCCCACACGTGACCTGCACGGATGGTGCTCCGAATTCGGAGGCGTTTTGATCTTGGCCAATCGTGATATCCATAAAGGGCGCTCCGAATCCGCAGGCTTATTCGCCCCATGCGTGACTTGCACGGATGGTGTTCCGAATTCGAAGGCTTTTTTATCTTGGCCAATAGTGATATCCACGATGGACGCTCCGAATCCGGAGTCTTTATTCAGCCCAAACGTGACCTGTACGGATGGGGCTCCGAATTCGTAGGCTTTTTTATCTTGGCCAATCGTAATATCCACGAAGGGGACTCCAAATCTGGAGTCTCTATTCGGCCAATGCGTGACCTGCACGGATGGTGCTCCGAATTCAGAGGCTTTTTCATCTTATCCCATCGTGATTTCAACAAAAGGCGCTCCGAATCCAGAGGCTTATTCATCCCATGCGTGACCTGCACGAATGGGGCTCCGAATTCGGAGGTTTTTTGTTCTTGGCCAATCGTGATATCCACGAAGGGCGCTCCGAATCCGGAGAATTGTTCGGCCCATGCATGACCTACACGGATGGAGCTACGAATTCGGAGCCTTTTTTATCTTGGCCAATCATGATATCCATGAAGGGTGCTCCGAATCCGGAGGCCTATTCGACCCATTTGTGACCTGCACGGATCGGGCTCCGAATTTGGAGGCTTTTTGATCTTTGTCAATCGTGATATCCACGAAGGGCGCTCCGAATCTGGAGGCTTATTCGGCCCATGCGTGACCTGCACGGATGGTACTCCGAATTCGGAGGCGTTTTGATCTTTGCCAATCGTGATATCCACGAAGGGTGCTCCGAATCCGCAGGACTATTCGCCCCATACGAGACTTGCACAAATGGTGTTCCGAATTCGGAGCGTCTTTTATCTTGGCCAATCGTGATATCCACGAAAGGCGCTCCGAATCCAGAGTCTTTATTCGACCCAAACGTGACTTGCACGGATGGGGCTCCGAATTGATAGGCTTTTTGATCTTGGTCAATCGTAATATCCACGAAGGGGGCTCCGAAGCCAGAGGCTTATTCGGCCCATGCGTGGCCTGCATGGATGGGGCTCCGAATTCGGAGGCGTTTTGATCTTGGCCAATCGTGATATCCAAGAAGGGCGCTCCGGATCCGCTGGCTTATTCGGCCCTTGCGTGACCTGCACGGATGGTCCTCCGAATTCGCAGGCTTTTTGATCATGGCCAATCGTGATTTCCACAAAGGGCGCTCTGAATTCGGAGTCTTTATTCGGCTCAAACGTGACCAGCACAGATGGGCCTCTAAATTTGCAGGCCTTTTTATCTTGGCCAGTCATGATATCCACGAAGGGCGTTCCAAATCTGAAGGCTTATTCGGCCCATGCGTGACCTGCACGGATGGGGCTACGAATTCGAAGCCTTTTTTATCTTGGCCAATCGTGATATCCACGAAGGACACTCCGAATCCGGAGGCTTATTCGGCCCATGCGTGACCTCCACGAATGGTGCTCCGAATTTGGAGGCGTTTTGAGATTGGCCAATCGTGATATCCACGAAGGGCGCTCTGAATCCGCAGGCTTACTCGCCCCATGCGTGACTTGCATGGATGGTGTTCCGAATTCGAAGGCATTTTTATCTTGGCCAATCGTGATATCCACGAAGGGCGATCCGAATCCGGAGGCTTATTCGGCCCATGCGTGACCTGCACAGATGGGGCTCCGAATTCGGAGGTTTTTTATCTTGGCCAATCGTGCTATCCATGAAGGGCGCTCCGAATCCAGAGTCTTTATTCGTCCCAAACAAGATCTGCACGGATGGGGCTCCGAATTCGGAGCTTTTTTTTATCTTGGCCAATCATGATATCCACCAAGGGCGCTCCGAATCCGGAGTCCTTATTCGGCCCAAAGGTGACCTGCACAGATGGGGCTCTTAATTCAGAGGCTTTTTGATCTTGGCCAATCGCGGTATCCACGAAGGGCGCTCTGAATCCGGAGGCTTATTCGGCCCATGCGTGACCTCCACGGATAGAGCTCCGAATTCGGAGGCTTTTTGATCTTGGGCAATCGTGATGTCCACGAAGGGCGCACCGAATCCGCAGGACAATTTGCCCCATGCGTGACTTGCACGGATGGTGTTCCGAATTTGAAGGCTTTTTTATCTTGGCCAATCGTGATATCCACGAAGGGCGCTCCGACTCCGGAGTCTTTATGCAGCCCAAACGTGACCTGCACGGATGGGGCTCCGAATTCGTAGGCTTTTTGATCTTGGCCAATCGTAATATCCACGACGGGAGCTCCGAATCCGAAGTCTTTATTCGACCAATGTGTGACCAGCACGGATGGGGCTCCGAATTCGGAGGCTTTTTGATCTTGTCGAATCGTGATATCAACGAAGGGCGCTCCGAATCCGGAGGCTTATTCGTCCCATGCGTGACCTGCACGGATGGGGCTCTGAATTCGGAGGTTTTTTGTTCTTGGCCAATCGTGATATCCACGAAGGGCGGTCCGAATCTGGAGGCTTATTCGGCCCATGCGTGACCTGCACGGATGGGGCTACGAATTCGGAGCCTTTTTTATCTTGGGCAATCATGATATCCACGAAGGGCGCTCTGAATCCACAGGCTTATTCGCCCCATACGTGACCTGCACAGATGGTGCTCCGAATTCGGAGGCGTTTTGATCTTCGCCAATCATGATATCCACGAAGGGCGCTCTGAATTCGCAAGCTTATTCACCCCATGTGTGACTTGCACAGATGGTGTTCCGAATTTGGAGGCTTTTTTATCTTGGCCAATCGTGATATCCACGAAGGGCGCTCCGAATCCGGAGTCTTTTTTCGGCCCAAAGATGACCTGCACGGATGGGGCTACGATTTCGAAGCCTTCCCTCTCAAATTCAATGAATAGTGTACGTAGCGGGGAAACTTTAGTGACAATTACCTCACTTGCAAACATATCTGGGCGAAATTAGATATATGACAGGGTTACCTGATATTGTAATCATTGTTGATCAGCACGAAAAATATACAATTCTTCGAGAATGTATTACTTTGGGAATTCCAACGAAGAATATGCATCCATACCCAGCCTCATCTACAAGCGTTGGCCCAATGATGCAGCAAACCAATCCCCCCCGGGTGGAGACCCCTGGGATAAGCTAGGAAGTTTTATGGGAAGCCTTGCAAGAAGTGGAACAGGTGGAAACCAATCAACAAATGATGGCTCAGATTAGAACGGAGCACAAGGCGATCAGTGATTTGATGCAGACCTTAACAGCGGATGGGCACTTTTTTCCTCCGCAAACTCCCCAACATTAGGGTCGAGTTATCAAAGATGTTATGCGTGCAGATTTCCAGCAATGGAACATTCCACTCCATGAATGGAAACCGGTACTACAAATAGCTTTTATTGAACTAGGGTCCAACAGAATGGCCAGCCCGTTATTCAATCAATTAGTAACGGCCATGACGGAAAAACTTAATCGATAAAAGCTATTGGTAGTACCATTTTACTTGCTCTAGTATTCACTTTCTTTTAAGGAATTGTTACTTTCCAAAAAGGCTTGCTAAAAATCAAAGAAAGAAGGTTAATTTTACCACGTAGTTCGTCAGTCAAACCAACGATTCTCTTCTCAAAGTAATAGAGAGATCTTTTTCTAGTTAGACTTCTATCAATAAAAGAACCATCCCTTCCTATTTGTTTGTCCTATCAGATAGAAAGAAAATTAGACCCCAAAGAAAGAGCCCTTCTTTACCACTTTAGGGGGTGGAGGTGAAGGGGGGGTTTACATACAACCAAGGCAAAGTGGCTTATGATTGAATCTCAGAGGCATTCTTATCATTTGGCAGATCCAAGTCCATGGCCTATTTCGGGTTCACTCGGAGCTTTGGCAACCATCGTAGGAGGTGTTGGATATACACACTGGGTGCATCAAGAAGTCTCTGATCCTGCCTTGCAGTTTCTTTAAGGTAGCATTTGCTCAAAACCTGAAGAACATAACAAAAATGAGTGAAAAATATGCCTTGATATGATTTTTTTTCTATAACAAAAATGAACGAGTTTTCATCTCCCAAATCTCTTCATCTGAATGTTGCTGCAAAGGATCGATGTTACTTCTCATCATTCCTTGGAATAGGGTTGGGTCCTGGGCAATTATACTCAACTAAGACCTTAAATCCTGGAGGCCTGTCTTACTAATGTCTACTCCATCAATCAATATATGTCCCTCAAAGGGTTCTACAACCCTGAATAGAGCTTGAACTAGAGTGGACTTTCCACATCCAGTTCTACCCATAACTCCAATTATTTTCCCTCCCGGAAAGGAGCAAGATATCCCTTTGAGTGCCATCGGGAGAGTAGGCGTGTATCAAATGGAAAGGTCCTCCAGGTCAATTCTTCCATTTGTTGGCCACAATTGTTCTGGTCTACAATCTTTGATCACCAGTGGTGCTTCAGTTGGTATGTTAGAGAATCTAAGAATTCTCTCAACTGAGATTATTTTGTTTTCTGCATTACATAGGTTCTGTATAAGAGGGTTCAAGGACGTCGTTGGAAATTTGAAGATCTTCAAAGAGAAAATTCAAATTCTCTAGATATGATGAGAGGCTTAGATTCTTCAATAGTCACAACTAAGAACACAAAGAAAGAGGATGATGGAGATAAGAGATTGGGTGAAGAAGAAGGCAAAGTAGTTAGAGAGAGAATAATGACAAGGCTCTCCCATAGATCTCCCACTTTCACTCTCAAGGTAGATAATAGAGAAGGGAAATTAGTTCTTTCCCAAGAGTTGTCTCTCCAAAATCCATCCCTTGTAAAGCTATGGCATGGGTGCTATTTATAGGCACCTCATGATGTTAGAATGGAGCCCATGTGCAAGGCACATGAGGACTATTTTCTCTAACAACCTTGTCCGAGGAGGTGACCTCTCCGAGGATGAGGAAAACTCCGAAGAGGAGATCAACCTATCAGTGAATCATTCTCTTAGCCACACCTAACCAATGATCCCCAATCATCCCAAAGGGTCAAGGGTAGTCCCAGAGGACGCCCTGCCGCAGAAGGGTCAGGGGTAGTTCAAGAAGAACGCCCTGCCCCAAATATTGCTGAGTCTCAGGAACCTCCTAGATCGTGCCACCTCGACCCGGGTATAGGCTAGTTTAATCGAAGAGTGAATTTATCTCCGTCCTCAAGATCGGGTCCTTTGTTCGGACTCCATTACGCCCCATGGTTTTTGGTACGTAAATCCCGGAAAGCTCCGAATCCGCAAGTGTTGTGGGACTCATTAATGGACCGGCCTCTAGATTGCGTCTAAATCCGTTCGAAGCCAAGTGCTTCGAATCTCTAGCTTCGTGGATCCGAACCCTTTCGAGTCTAAGCCCAAATAAGTCTCTAAGTTCATGGATCCGAACCCTTTCGAGGCTTAGAGCGATTCGGCCCGTTTGATGGCGATAAATCTAGGCCCACCAATCTTGGATCTGCGATAAATTCTGGGCCCACCAACCTTGGGTTATTTAGCCTAATTAATTTAGCGGACTCAAATTAGCTCCTCTTACAGGTCCCAAATAACCCATGCTAGTAGAACACTCAATTCAAACCATATGTGGCCACCAAACCTACCAAGCCTGATATAAAATCAAACACTATTGAAGCAATTTTATCTTTTGTTATTCAAAAATAGTTCATGAAGAAAAAGGAGAGAAGAGGGGGAGGAGGAGGAAGAGGAAGAAGACTACTTACTTGGGCCAATGGATGTCCTCTGGAGGGGTACCAAAATGACGAGAACAACGAAGAAAATAAGTTGAAAAGGAAGTTGATTCTAACACTCGCCACTCCATAGTTGCGGAGTTGTGGAAGACAATGCGAGAGTAGTCATCAATCAGTCTAGACTCTTTGTTAGGAAGTCATCTTCCTGATTGAAACAACGAATCAACGCATGCCAACCATCCTGGTTGTTCTCTAGCAGTTGCTATATAGTAACCTTGTGGAAATAAAATTGAATATTTCAAAAAATGTTTTTGTATGGGGCTTTTCGCATACCAATCATCTTCTGGTTTTGATCCTCAAATAGGAAATGTTAATAAGATATTTAGCTAGGAAGATATCATTCTTGATTGATCCATTTTTGTAGTGCAGTGAGATCATCGATATGTGTGGATGCAGTAAAACTGATACAAGGTTTAAAATATTTAACGCTTCATTTAATGTTTTCTATGGAAAATGTTTTCCTATGTTGGTTGCATCATTGAAACTAATTTATTAGTGGTGAGGTGGTGAAGGTGATGATGATTGTGGTAGTGTGGTGGCATTGCCCAAATTAGCTTGTTTATTCAAACAACGTGAAGAAAATATTTTCTGCCCAAACAAATGGAGCGTAAACGAGAAGAGAGTTTTCTTACCTGATACCATACAGAGATGAGAAGGATGAGAAGGAAGAGAAGTGGGAGTGCCAAGAAACCATGCACATAAGAATGATGATACAGAATAGCTGAATAAGAACAAATGCTAATCCAGCTAATCTATAAGGAATGTTTGTGTCCACTGTGCTTTGATCTGTTTGAAGACTGATGACAAAAGGAGAAAAAATAAAGAAAAAAAGAAAATTAAGGAAAGGAAACAAAACAGACACACGAAGAAAAAAGAAAAAAGAGAAAACTAACCCCTGTTGAGAATCTGACTTGAAGGTGTCGAGTCAAAAAACGACATAGGTGCCCTGAAAATCGAAGCAATCATGCCAACAAATAGATTCTAAGCTGTCTTCAGAGCAATTGACGACAATAGAACCATCCTTCCCAGCATAAAAATGGAGCCACCAGCAGACAAGGAGACAAATATCCCTAACATCTTCCCGTTGCTCACCCTGCCTGGCTCCTCTACTGCCCAAGTAATCCAGCAACTGCTTCCCATTTGCAATCCTTGGAAGATAACTTCGCATAAGAGGAATAACCGGCATGAGAGCTCCTTCGTAGGCACTAGTTATGAATTTTGAGTAAACTAGCCAGTTTACTCTTCCAGTTTGTGTCTCTTCATGGTCATTAGTCCTTTTTAAACTCTCGGGACTGTTTGTTTGGCGCTCTTGAATCCCATTTCTCTGATTGGGCATATGAGCATGATTTTGTGTTTGGTGCCATTGGATTCACTTGTTTGAGAGAGTTTTTGTGGCTAGACACATTCTTACAAGTACGCCTTGTGGATCTTCCATTAGTTCTCCGTATTTTCCAAATTGAACAATCCTACTGTCTCTCATTACCTATGAAATAATATACATTCATAAGAACACTGTTCTCGAGTTATTATATTATTAGTACCAGATGAAAATTCAGAGAAAACTATACCAGAACAAGGTCTGCAGCGTATAGAAATTCCAACTGATGGATGACATAAACAACAGTCTTGCTTGCAGACATTCCTACGAAAAATTAAAAAATTTAGATTTATCGGCTTTTAGCTTAGAATAAGTTGCAGCAAACGAGGTGGGGAATGAAAATATTGCTTGCCTGGAAAAGATGTGCCCCGGTAAGTGCATCAACAGCGTTGAAAGGATCGTCCAGGAAATAAACGTCTGAATCGCTGTAAATAGCCCTTGCCGGCTGAATTCCCGGTTTTTGACCACCACTTAACTTCGTGCCTCTCTCTCCCACCAAAATCAAATCGCCATTAACCCAGTTCAATACATCCTTGTTCAGTGTGCATGCGCACAAAACAGATTTGTACAATTCCTCATCCATTTTGTTGCCAAGCAGCACATTGTCTCTGACTGTTCCAGTTTGAATCCACGCACTCTGCGAAACATATGCTTTGGATCCATAAACTTGAATCCCCCAGCCAGAAATCCTGGGAATCTCACCCAGTATATTGCAGAGTAGGCTTGATTTACCCGATCCAACAGAACCACAAATCGCAACGTTGTATCCTTTCATGATTTTGAGCTCGGTAGAAATTCGAACGGTTGGTTTTTTCGAATTTGTTTCCCAAGAATATTCCCCTTTCTCAATCTCAATCACAAAATTGAAGGATGACACTGTGTTATTAGCATTGTTTACAGACATCTCAAGGTCTTTTTCTTGAATGAACTCACGGATACGATCAAGCAAGACTTTTGTCTGTGCAATCATTGAAATGAACTCAGGCAGGTTATATATGGGTTCTTGGAGAACCCAAAATGTCGCCAAAGCGGGGAAAATTGTGCCTAATGTCAATGGCGTTTTAGCTAGAGCAATGCAAACACCAAAAGTGGCGGCAGAGACGAAAACTGGGGAAGCCCAAAAGAGAAAGGCCACTGCAGATTGTGTGTGTCGCAATCCAAGCAGTTTCTTCAAGAAGCTGGACTCCCAGGAATGCAGTTTCAAGACTCTCATGCTCTTGAAAGTCTCTGACGTAGCTTTTATTCTCGAGTCCTTAACGTCCGTTATCTTGGAGTGGTACCTGTTAGGGAAAAAAAAATTGAAATTGAAATTTAATTTTTTTTTTTTTTTTAGGATTAAATTTGAACCAAAATTAAGGTAGATCCACACTTGTCTTCTTTTTTTTTTTTTTTAACTTTTCTGATTCGTCACTAAAAATGGGGGGAAAGGCCAACCCAAACACTATTAAAAATATATATATATATTATCATAAAATCTTCCAAAAAATTGACTTAATTTTGTCCTTTCTAAACTAATTTTTTTCCCCCTAAAAAAATTCAAAATTTTAACTTTTTACAGCTTTCGAATTCTAAATTTACAATTTTTCCAAGAGCAAGTACCTCTTCTGCCTGTTGGCTAATGGGGTGTTGCAAACCATGACCAAAACAGTTGTGAACAGAGCCACCATAGAAGGGTTGCACCAAGGCTCCTGTAAAGGATGATGAGAGCTAGAAAGACTTGAACTGTGAGCAACCAAACTTGATGAACCTGCAAACAAAGCTCTCCAATCTTCTCAATGTCAGCATTAATCAAGTTTACGATCCTCCAATTGATTGGACCAGATTGAGACAACTTAATCGACAATGATTTCTTGTAAATTAACACCATGAGAGCTGCTCGAATTCACACACTGACACGTTGCGCACCAAAGTACCACCGTCTTTGAGACACTGATTCCATGTTCTTTGCAATGAAGAAAATGAATGCTATTATCAATCCATGGTTGTAGCTTGATGCATCATCATTGTTCACAGATAGAGAATTTACATAGTGTGTGATTAGGAATGGCCCCATGTAAGAAGAAACCGCATATATTCCTGCAAAAAAAAAAAAAAAAAACAACAACAACAACAACATAGCAAAAGGATGTGAAAATCAGCTAAATCAAGTCTAATAAGAGATGCAAAGTAAGCAGGTATGCCAAAAAAAAAAAACAAAACAAAAAAAACCTATGTTTTCATTTTAGGCTTCAACGTGTAAATTATCCGCAAAAAAAAATTTAAATTGATCTGATAAGCATAATTACATGATTTTATTATCTTAATGAACGATTTATTTTCAATTTTTTTTTTGTTATGTTTGATTTGTTTTCATAAATTTGTTTTAGAAAACAAAAAAATAAAAAATAGTTTAGTGAAAAAAATAAAAAAATAAAACTTATGATTTTTATATAGATTTATCTTTTTGAAGGTTAGAAATAATTTTTAAAATTTCAAAACTATATTTTTGATATTTATTTTTGTCAAACTAGTTTTTATTTTTTCAAAAAATAATTTCAGAAACTCAAATTAAACATGGCCTATACTTACCATCCATTTTTAAAGATAAAAATGATAAAATCATATAACTATATATTTTTCTCCTATTTGTTTTTTCCTTTTTTGGAATAATTGTTTTATACAAATATACAAATATGGACAAAGTGAACTATAACAGGCCATTTATTTAGTGAAAAAATATACGGTGACAGAAAACTCACACCGAAACTCTTTTTTGGGTAGATTATATTATTTAAACTTTCTATTTTTGGAAAATTTTGTTTCCAATTCCTTGGTCTAAACAAATCAGACTTTGACCAGTTTTTTATTTTCTTCAAAATATTTCTTTTTGTTTTTAGAAATTTAACCTTAACTCAAATCTGTCTTTTATTATTTATTATTATTATTATTTTATGATCTCCTATATTATTAGGGTTTGATTTCTTTTTCTTTTTTTTTCTTTTCTTTTTTTTTTTTTTTGGGGGGGGGAACTATTAGGGTTTGATTTCATTAAGCAGTTTTTGAGTAATAGTCCAATTTTTTTTGTAGAGATTTTCTCTACTCTTTTATTCTACTCTCACACATTCCTACTACATAAGAGTGTTTAATTAGTGTCCCCAACATTTAAATATGTGTGAAAAGATATAATAACACATATACTAATCACATAATCAAACTTAATCCTCTTAATAACCCATGTAAAAAAATAGTATGCCCCCAACATTTAAATGTGTGAAAAAGTCTGATAACACATAAACCGAATACAAAATAAGACATAACCGTCTCACATTACATATAGAAAAGAACAGTGTATTCCCAACATTTAAATATGTGTGAAAAAGTTAAATAAAATATAAACTAATCATAGAATTAAACAAAATTCTCTAATATAACCCATGAAAAGTAATAACGTGTATGATTATGTGATTGTTTTATGTACAAATAGATGAACACTTGCACAAATTGTTTTTGCAAAAGAATTACCTGCAAAAGCAGCATTGATGGCCAAGGGTTTCCAAATGGCATGGGCTATTGCTCTTGGCGATGAAGTTATTACCAGACTTTGCATAGACTCTTGCAACTTTGAAAAAGCTTTCTCTGCTATTTCAAGCTCTGGAACAAGAGGAATATGGCTCAGTTCAAGCTTCTTCTCTCTCTGACCCTTCTCAAACAATGGGTTCAGCCATCTGAATGTAATGTGGCTCCAAATCCCGGTATTCGAATAACAAACAATGTCCCTTCGAACACCGGTATTTTCTCTATGCAACAATGGTTGATCCATTGAAGCTATCGAACTCAAAAAACAGAAAAAAACAAAAAAAAAAAAAACTCAACAAAGCTAGAGAGAGAGAGAGAGAGAGAGAGAGAGAGAGAGAGGAGTTAGTATATACAGAGGAGGTGAAATAGGGTTTCACAACCCTTTATTTGTCTTGGTTCTTGCCTCTGCAATATCTAATTTGGGAAGTTTCCATTTTTCAATTATTCACATGCATTGAAAAACCATATTAGGTAACTTGGCTATATAGGCAATAGAAAAGCTTTAGTTTAATAAAGAATGGGTGTTTGAGGTTTTTTTTTTTTCTTAATTTATTTTTTCAGCTTTTTTGTTGATTTATTTCCATTTTTAGTAAATTTTTTTATTTAAGAAGTCTTAGGTTTTTGGATTTTGCGTGACAAATGAACCCAAAAATTTTTAATTTAAAAAAAAATTAAAAATATAAGCTAAAAATAGTGAATTTTTTTGTGTACTTATTTTGGCTTTTTAATTTTTTTAAGAATCTTCTAAAAAAAAATTTAATTTTTAGATTTGTCTACATAAGATAGACCTAAAAAGTAAAAAAAAAAAATTGACATAATTTTGAAAAAAAAATCACTAAAGACAAAAAAATCAAATAAAGAAAAAGAAAAGGGATATAGCTTATAAACAGTATCATGTCCGTAAATGTGGACTCAATAGTTCAATTTGGCCCCCATGAACTTTATTTTAATGATTTGATTAGTTCATTTTATTATATTTTGTGTAAATTGTCCATACAAAAATTACATTGATTCAATAATTGTATTGGAAAAAAAAAAAAAAATTAACTATAAGAATAATTTTGAATATTTTTTTTTTTTATCAGCAAAGAAAAATTTCATTAAAAACATGAAATTAAAGGTACAGGAAGACGAAATGCATCGAGAGAGGTTCGGAAAGTACAGAATACCCCTACTACTGTTACTCGCAATCATACAACCAACCCCTTGGCCTCACGATTTTTTTTAAACAAAAAAAAGTTAAGAAGGAGTTAACTAGAAAATAAAATACAAGAATCCCCACAAAATCAACTCACACAACCCAACACCAAAAACCAAAATTAAAACACCCAAGCAGCTTCTGCAATCCTCTTTTCAACAAACTAAAATTTTCTGTTTCAACACCCAAACAGCTCCACTCCTCTATTTAACAAAACACACTACTAATCAACTCAAAAATTAGTCTTTTCAACAGCCGATACCACCAATTCCAAGACCCACTCCTGACAGCTCCATAAAAGAAAGCTTTCTTTCACTTGAAAATTAGGCAGCTCCATAGACAGCTCCATAAATAGCTCTGCCTCTACTGCTCCATAGATAGCTCCATAGGCAGCTCCACGCCTGACCTAGTCTGCTGCTGCACACCTCTGCCTCCATAGACAGCTCCATGCCCAAACCCACCTCTGCCACTTTAGCAGCGTGCTCCACCACACCCTCGTTGCAACTTCTCATACCTGCCACAACTCACTGCTACGGTCTACCTTTCTTCTCCCCCACACTTTCTACGCTCCATGGTAAGAAATCTGATCAACCTCTGTGTAGGCCGGTCCAACACCAACCTGCTAGTAGTTGTGCCTGTAAAAGCTCAGACCGGAAACAACCATGGCCGAAGCACGACCCACTGCCATAGTTGAACTAAACCAACTGCCACCTCTACCTCTGCTGCTCCAGACTCACCGATGGAAGCACGACCCATTGCCACAGCTGAACTAAACCAACTGACACCGCCACTCCTATGGTTGAAACAACCCAAACACCGAAGAAACACACCCACTGCTGATACTACTCCACCATCCCTACATTGACGACCCAACGCCGACCTCCTCTTAATCAAAACAACCACTGAAACACCACCACACATCTGGACAGAGTTCACCCTCAAACTCCCATACGCATAGGAGCGCTCGAATGAAATCCTACACAGATCTGGATCATCTTCGACACTAATGCTTCCCCCTGAACAAAACACCGAAACTCCTCCAAAGATCTGAACGGAAAAACGCCCCCTCAAACTTCCACTCGCAAAGAAGCGCCCGAATGAACATCCTACCCAGATCTGGATCGTCCTCTTTGCCGACCCATTGCACATTCATAACGTTCACCAAAACACCCCAAAGCACCAAGCAAAATCAACAGCAGCCCGCACAGCACCGGTGGGAAAATAAATGGGGATTCAAGTTTATTAAATGTAAAACTAACAAACAGACACAGTAAAAGAACTGGGCCAGCCGACCTCCATAGCCGAAGGCAGTGGCCGGCCGGCCAAAATGAGGCCTGGGAAGGAGGTTTTCAGAGAGAGAAAGAGAGAGTTTCAAAAATATTTTTAGTGGTTTAGAGACACTATAAATCACTACTAAAATAAATCACTACTAATACTCCTAATGTCGCTAATACTTCTAATGTCGTCACAAAAAACTTTTTGCGATGAGAAATGACTTTTTGCGATGGCAAGAGGGGGGGTCACAACTGGGGGCGTTGCAAAAGAGTTTTTGCGACGGCACAGTGTCGTCGCTAATGTTTTGCGATGGCATTTTTGCCTTTTGCGATGGCACTTTACGATCGCTAATAATGTTTGAAATTTCTTGACTTTTTTCGACGGCACTATTTTACCGTCGCTAAAAATGTTATTTGAGACTGCAAAAAAAAAAACCGTCGCTAATAGTCTTTTTTTTTTTTTTTGCAACGGCAAGAACACTGTTGTTGTGACGGTGTGGTGCCGTCGCAAAAAGTATTAAAAATATAAAAATTTCAATTTTTGCGACAATGTACTGTCGTCGCAAAAAGTATTAAAAAAGTAATAAAATTTCTATTTTAAATAATAAAATTTCTATTTTTTGCAACAGTTTAGTGCCGTTGCAAAAAGTGAAACCTGTAACAAAATCAATAAAAATATTAAAATTTTCTATTTTTTGCAACGGTATAGTGCCGTCACAAAAAAGAAAAAAACATCCTGCAATAAAATTATTAAAAATATTAAAATTTCTCTATAATAATTGCATAATAATATAAAAATTTCTGTATAAAAATAACAATTTCTCCATAATAAAATATTCTTCTATTCATAATTACACATCAACAAAATTATCCCACTACATAATGTTTCATAATACATATATAATGTTTAAATACATGATGTTGTTCATAATTCAAAATAACATAAACCAAAATTAAATGTTTTTCTCATCATTCTTCGAAGATAACAAAAACAAAAATTAGCCACATTCTCCACAGGCATGCATTCCACAAGAAGCACACTCCTATATGGGAAATATCTGAAAAATAAAAATAAAAATAATTAATGACAATATAATTATGTGTTAATGTTAATTATAAAAAAAACATAAAAATTTAACTACTATAGCATCAAATACAACATTTTTTTTTTGTTAATCATCAAATCCCACATGGATAATTAAACATCTCAATCAAATACAAAAATAAAAATTTAACTACTATAGCATCAAATACAAAAAAACATAAAAACTATATCTGAAATCTGGCTCTAACTCCCAACAACATCAAATACAACATTTTTTTTTATTAGTCATCAAATCCCACATAGATAATTAAACATCTCAATCAACAATGAGAACAGATGCATTTCTGAGAAAATTAAGCAATGGAAATAAGTTATGACACCAAATAAGACCCTGTTGAAAATAACAGCACCAAACCATTTATTTGAGACAAATTTGGCAAAACCATCTTTAATTTTAGACTTTAAAAAATGCTATTCACACTGCAATTCCTTGTAAAATTACATAATCCAAGAAGCTAGCTACATACAGTGTCAATAACCAATTGTCCTTGCCAAATAATGAAATTTATAAAAATTTCCAACATTCACATGTTTCTTTCAGTGCATGTCACGGTGGTCAGGTGAGCAACAAAAATTTCTTTAAGGCAGTTCAATTCAAATTAGCAGCAAGCACTGGAATTGTCAACTTAGGCTATTTGGAAGGACCTTAGTATACATCTAAACATAAACAAAATGAATATCAGGTAACATGTACAGAACTTTACCATTTTATACTTCTGGAGAAAACCCAAAAACAGTCCCCACTCATTTTGCTGTTGAGAATTTTGAAAAGCAGGGAGTAGGATACATTGAGGTAATCTAGAAACAATATCATCTGGCTTTTGTCGAACCATATTAGATATGGTCCAAACAAGAGGCCTGCAAAATGTTTCATAGTTAGTGTGAGTAGAATTTCATGATCAAGAATGTAAAAGATCTTAAATGGACCAACCAAAAAACTACAAGGGACAACCTATTTCCAGAAGTGTGAAAACAAGAATCCACATAAGGAAAGAGGTAAAAGATGTTGGAATACCTACTTTAAGAATATCTAGAATGATATCCCATGATTAGGCAATCACGGATTCTATGCCTTGTTCAATGTAATCAGATTTATTTCCCTACTCGTAATCTGTCTACATATATACATGGCTGAACCTCATTATAGGTTAAGCTAAATTATACCAATCGTCTAAAGACACAATGTGTAAGCCTCAAAATTGTCAAAAAAGTAACATGTAAAGCTCTAGGCCATATCACTTTGTAAAAAAAATATAAATATTCCTACAAAAACAAGACAACTACATGTGGGAGATAAGCTGGTACTATGAAGAGATGCATAAGAACATAGGACTCATGCACAGTAATTGCACTAATCACAGGGAGTGCTCCATGGCCAACAAAGAGAAAAAATAATTCAATCTAATACCCAAACCTAATCACACAGAAGTTGTAACTGTCACTCAAAAACTTGAATAGCCATGGACATGTGTAACTTCAAATTTCATCACAACTTTCGGGGCTCTGGCCAACCAGAAGATGTAACTGCGTAAGAATTAGCATACATAATTCTAAAAGAAAATGGGACTAGTAACCTGCTTGGAAAGTGATACTGTATTGCATAAAATGAGAGACAGGCTTGTAATCTCTTCAAAAGTGCACCAAAATACAAGTCAAAGATCAACCTAACACGCAAAGAACCAACCTAAAAATGGGAAATTCAGTATTGGAAGTAAGAAAGTCCAAAAAAAACCAACAAATTAGCATACAAAATGTAAAGGACAATACTCGTACATTTGAATAAGTGGATTAAGGCATCGTGTCCGACAAATGGTTTTACCATCTTTCTTCAGCAGAATATAACATTCAAAACCAGTTGCAAAATTGCCTACACATGATAAGGAAGATTCAGAATAAAATGGATATCAAACCTATGCAACTGTAGCACTCCAGTTTTACCATTTAATTTGTATCATATGCCATAGAGATCAACACTTTTCTGAAATTTCAATTTTTGGGATGTCATCAAATTAGACAACCTATAGCATGCTAGATGTCAACAACCTTATTTGTCTGACTGGTGACTATGTCCTTATAACATATATTGAAACAACACAGTTGGGTTAGTAGTCAATAGTTTACCATTGCCCAGAAAAATGGAGTTGAAGAACCAAAAGAACAGCCCACCTTCATTTGGTTGCTCATTTAAGTTATACTGAACATCTACCATTCTTAGACCTGCAAAAACGGGCCATATACCAAACATAAGAATACTGAAATAATATAAATAAATAAATTTGATGCAAAAACAAAAACGAATGAAAGAGGTCAGCCAACTACGTTGGTAAAAACTATAAATGGAAGAACCACTGATGCAGTCATCTTAGCCAAAGGTGGCAACTAGCAAGAAGAGAAGTACCACTCTGAAGCCTAAAGTTTTAACTCAGAAGCACAAAATTTTCACTAAGGATATATCCATTTATCAAGATTTTTGTCAGGAAGTTGTAAAGCCCTCTACCTTTTTTATCCTTTCCCTTATGTTTTTTCCTATACCTTCTTGTTCCTAACTTTTGAGTTTAAAACCTTGAAAGTTTTTTATTTTTTCTATTTAAACCCAATAGTCAAAGTTTGCACAGTCCAGTACGCATAAAAAAATGTCATTGAGGAAATAAGTTTTCTTCATGCATGCTTACAAAAGCTACATATTAAGCTACATCATCAAGTTGCTCTTTAACACTGTAGTGCATGTCTTAGATGTTGTAAAAGTGTTGTGTTGACTTTCTGCAACCAGGGTTCCCTGAAATATGACCAACTCTGCCACATGAAATGGCATTCAGTGCACCATTTACCTCACAAACATGGAGTGCAAAAAAGTAGACCTCAATAGCTTACACAAATTACTTTAACATGAAAGTAGAATTAAATGCAACAACAATTTTCTTAGCATTAATTTATTAAATATATACAAATCATCTTCCTTTTCTATTTGGTTCCAAATTTTGCACTGAAAGAAACATGTGAATGTTGTATTAATAAATTTCATAAAAAATGCTATTTATAAATTTTGCATCTTTTGGGACTTAGGGAGGCAAAAACCTGTACTGAAACTGGGTCTAGCATAACATGTGGCCTCACTAACTTTGATTAATTGATAATGAGTTTGTGATTACTATGCTCCAAGAACGTAGAGTTTCTATCCCACATTTGTGTGTTTATTTAATTTTGAGCTCTGTTTAACATTCAAAATTTGATTGTTTAATTTGTTTTATGGAAGATAAAATGTTAGTATAATGAGCTCATAACTCGGTTGGAAGTGAATAAGCGTCATTGTGTTTTGTTATGTTGGCAAATGGACTGAATTTGGGTAATTGAAGTGGGAACTTACAAGTTGGGAAAAATGTCCAAATGTCATTAAAATCTATATACAACTTAAGAACAACAAATTTACTTTTATTCATGGACTATTACAGCTAAAACCTCATTTTTTAAAGATGAACTATGAAATTAAAGAAGGTTTTCCTAGCTTGTAAGGTTATACAGGAAACTTTGATGTGAGTTTTTTGAATTCAGCTGAGATCTGACTACTTATTTTTATGATCCCTTTTTATCTTCCTTAATTTTTTTTGTGTTGTACTGATGCATCCAAAATTGTCATATTATACAAGATTCATATGCCAAAATATATGCCAGTGCAGAAGCAAGGCAAGGTTTTTGATAATCAATCTGTTGGACTTGGCTAACATGAGTCTCATTTGATGTGTAAGCCTTCAAACATGATTCTGAACATCTTCCATGACTACAATAAAGACTTGGGAAAAACAATTTTCACTTTATTGAACATCTTAGTTATGTGCACAAATCCTATCTTAATTTTCATTCTAAGGGACTAATAATAGAGCTAAAGAATAAAACTCAATTTCTTCAATTCTAGTTTCTGACAATTTCTAAGTAGATAAACATAGGCAAATGGAGAAATATGATCAGACAAAACAAAAACATGCTGAATTTTCAAGCTTAGGAAGCAACAAAATAAAAATAAAAATGAAGACATAAAATTGAATTGCATTCATCAAATAACAGAAATCATCAAATTTGAATATTGCACAGGTCATCCGTCGATCCAAACCCTAGGAGCAGATTCAAATCGCAAAACAAGAAGAAACGAAGGAAGATAGAAACAGAGAGTAGAACTTCCGAGAGAGAGTACCTTGAACTCGATCAAAACCCTAGATGTAGATTCAAATCCAAAAACAAGAAGAAACAGAGAAAGAAACTTGAGAGAGAGAGAGAGAGAGAGAGAGAGAGAGAGAGATGAGTAAAGAGTAAGAAAGAAAGACATAAGAGATGTTGAGGTGGCGGAAGAGGAGGCCGATGCTGCTGTTGCTCCAATGCTGCTCCGACTACGACGACGACGCTGCTCCTCCGCCGCTTGCCATTGATCGAGAGAGAGAGTGGGGGGTAAGAAGAGAGGAAAATGAGTGGGAGCTCTAATTAGAGCTACCACTAGTGATGTGGCAGTGCGTCCCACCCACTGTCACAGTTTGTATTGTATCTATTTTTTTTTTTTTTTTGCTTTGCCACTTCATTAGTGGTGGGTTTAGAGCCACTAAATTAGTGGTCTCTGGCACCATCGAAGAAGAGATCAAGGATTTTTGGGTTGAGATTGGGGATTTTTTGGTCTTGTTTGGTTTGAGTTTGGGAAATGAGTTTTAGAAAAAAAATTCCAAAAATTTGTTTGGTTTGAGATTTTTCTCAAAAATTTCCAAAATCACTTTCTCTCTCTTACACATCAATCAATTACTTTTTCTCTCTCCTCTCTCCTTCTCCATCACTTTTTCTCTCACACACATCTACTCAATTCTCCCAAAATATCAAATCATCCCAAATTCCCAAAAAAAAATTGTCTCTCAAAATATACAACCAAACAAACAAACAAAATTTCTAAAACAACTCTCCCAATTTTTTTTCAAAAACAACTCTCCCAAAAACAAACCAAACAAGCCCTTTGTTTTTTTTGGGAAGGGGGGGGAGGAAGGGAGCGGGAAAGGAAAAAAAGGGGCGGGAATAAAAAATTTTTGCTTGTTTGGTTGTGTTTTTTCAAAATTACTTTTGAGAAAATTTTATTTTCTTATTTTTAGTATTTTTTTGTTTTTATTGAATTTTTTTAATATTTTAAGTAATTTTTCTTTTTACTTTTTAGAGATACCTAACATAAATATACCTAAAAAAGTAAAAAATTTGTGAAAAAAAAACCTTTTAAAAATTTACTAAATACCAAAAGTACCAAAAAAAATACGATAATTTAGTACATTTTTTGTATTTTTATGTATTTATTAAATTTTTAAAGTATTTTTTCACAATTTTTTTACTTTTTAGATACATCTAAGTAAGGTGCATCTAAAAAAGTAAAAAAATGTATAAAATTTTAAAAATATTCACTAAAAATAAAAAAATACAAAAACCAAAAAATTGAGTTTTCAAAAAACTGAATTCAAAAAACTCAAACCAAACACACTGATATTTTTTTTTTTGGCTCAGAAATGCAATTTAAATAAAAAAAATAACGCCGTTTAACTCTTTCTTTTTTTCTTTTTTTTTTTTGCGACAGGGTTGCCATCATAAAAATTTTTTATTTTTTGTTAAAATATATATTTTTTTGTAGTTAATGAATTTTTTTAAAAAATTTCTTTTTTTTTTAGTTACTAAGATTGAAAATTTATTTGTTTCATTTTTATTTTAATGAAAAAAAATATTATTATTTTTTATTTGGTAGAAGTAGAGGTAATATTTTAATGAAAAATATTTTCTACTAAAATAAAAATTAATTTTCTGTGGTCAATGAAAAATATTTTTCTGCTGCCCATTTTTTTTGGTTATTAAAAATCATGAACTAATTTTTTGCAGTAGAGGAGAGGGTGCGGCAGTAGTGGTGAAGGTGGTGGATAAGAGCTGATGGTGGTGGTGGTGGTGATGGCGAAGGAGATTAGTAGTGAAGTTGTAGTAGGGGTAGAGTAGATAGAGTGGTAGGGGTGAAGGAGAGGTAATGGTAGTAGTAGTGGCAGTAGTGGTAGTGGTGGTAGTAGAGTGGTGGCAATGGTAGTAGTAATGGTAGTCGTAGAGGTGAAGTGGCGACAGTGATAGTAATGGTGGTAGTGGAATGGCGTTTGCATTAATGGTGAAGGTGGTAAAGGAGATGGGTGGTGACAGAGAGAGAGATGAGTGGGAGACAGATAGAGGAGAGAGACAAAAACATAGACAGAGTGATGAGTGTGAGAGAGACAAAGTGGTCGCTAAAAGTGTATTTTCTTGTAGTGGATAGATAAATCGAGAGGGAGCTCAGTAAATAGAGAAGGCGGAAGGGAGAGAGTGAGCAACGCGAACACAGTGGGGGAGAAAGAGAGAGAGAGAGAAAGAGAAGAGAGAGAGAGATAAAGAGATAGAGAGTGAGAGACAGAAAAAGAGACAGAGAAAGAAGAGAGATGACGAGAGAGACAGAAAGAGAGAGATAAAGAGAAGAGAGATGCGCAAGAGAGACATAGAGAGAGGAGAGATGAACGAGAGAGACACAGAGAGAGATAGAGAGAAGAGAGATGAGCGAGAGAGACAGAGAGAGATGAGAGATGAGAGAGATAGAGAGAAGAGAGATGAGCGAAAGAGATAGGGAGAGAAAAGAGATGAGAGAAGAGATAGATGAGTGAGAGACACAGAGAGAGAGACAGATAGACAGGGAAAAAAGAGTGATGAGTGAGATAGAGAAACAGAAGAGAGAAAGAAAGATGAAAAGATGGGTGAAAAGATATAGACAGAGAGAGAGAGAGAGAGAGAGAGAAAAAAAAAAAAAAGAGCGCAAAGAGATAAACGAATGAGAGACAGAGAGAGATGGGTGAGTGAGATAAAGAGAAGAGATAGAGAGAAGAGAGATGAGAGAGATAGACAGAAGAGAGATGGACAAGAGACACAGAGAGAAAGAGAGAGAGAGAGAGACAGACAGACAGACAAAAGGAGAAGAGTAATGAGTGAGATAGAGAAAAAGAAGAGAGACAGAGACAGAGAGAAAGAGAGAGAGAGACAGACAGAGAAGAGTGATGAGTAAGAGAGACAGACAGAGAAGAGAGACAGAGACAGAGACGAGACAGAGAGATAGGAAGAAGAAAAAATAGGTGAAAAGAGAAATGTTCAAAAGAGTAAGACGACGTCTTTTTTTTTTTTTTTTGTGATAGAAAAATACCGTTGCATTTATTTAAACCATTTTGTGACTACATATATATGAAGCTGTCTCAAAGCCACAATATATATATTTTTTTTTTACTTTTTTTTTTTTTTGTGTACAACGGTACCTATTACGGTGGAAAAAAACTCTTTTTTTTTTCTTTTTTTTTTTTTGCGACTGCAGCTGGTACCATCGCAAAAACTCTTTTTTTTTTGCGACAACAATTTTTGCCGTCGCAAATACTCTATTTTTTGTGACGGCAAGTTGTGCCGTCTCAAAAAGTCACATTTTTTTTTTGCGACGACAAGTTATGTCATCACAAAAGGTCACATTTTTTGCGACGGCAAGCTGTGCCGTCTAAAAAAGTTACATTTTTTGGCGACGGCAAGCTGTGCCGTCTCAAAAGGTCACATTTTTTACGACGGCAAGCTATGTCGTCTCAAAAAGTCACATTTTTTGCGACGGCAAGTTGTGCCGTCTCAAAAGGTCACATTTTTTGCGACGACAAGTTGTGCCGTCGCAAAAAGTCATTTTTTGCGACGGCAAATGTGCCGTCCCAAAAAGCTCTGTCTCTTAAACCTTTTTTTCATGTAGTGAATGTAACTAAATAATATAATTACAATAATCTGATCAATCTTTATTTTTTTTTCTATGAATGATCTACGTAACATTATTTACATGTACGTGGACAACAAAGTGACTTATTAGATCACTTTAACTTTATTAATAAATTTTTATAAATTTATATTTGTTGCACACATTAATATAATGTACTATTTAAGCGTTATTTTTTATTAGTTTAACAAGTTTACTAGAACAAAAAAGCAAATTCACAGTATTCTAACTAACATCAGTTGAAATCCACATGCAAATTAAAGAAGAAAACAATAAAGTGTAGCCTACAAAAGAAATGTACATTTCTTTTTTTTTTTTGGGAACAAGGAAAGTAAAACAAGAGGCAAACAAAGCTTGAATAGAGCAGGTGAAGGTTGGTGTTAGGTTTTTGTTATTGGCAATCTCGTTTGACAAAATTTCTTTTGGTTGTAATTTTATTCGATCTTTCATTTCAATGAGGCTATAAGTTTTAGATGCAAATCCAACCTAAATTTTGCCTTGCAGAGATGTTTCAGAGGTTAATTCTTTCATGTTTGCCACTTCGTTGACTATGTCGGGGATTGACTGTAAAAATACTGAGAAGTTGCATTTCTCGCTCGAGCGCCACTTTGGTGGCTCGAGCAAAGACACTTGGAAAAACACTCGTTTTAGTCTCCTTGCTCGAGCGAAAGATCCTTCGCTCAAGCGACCTTCGCGGCCCAATTTTTTATAAATATGTGTTTCAGTCAGATTTTAAGGTTACGGCTTCCAAATTTTCTTCTTGGGTATTAGGGTTTTCATCTAGAGCTTCTTTGCTTGTTTCCTTTGATATTTGTGAGAGTTTTAATCATGAATTGAGTGGAATATATCAAAGAATTTGTTTGTTTTATTTATTCAATACAAAAGAGAGAGTTATTCTTCGGTGGATTCCGTGGAATTTGGGCCTAAATCTTTGGTGGATTCTGGAGTGGTTCATCGTCGTGGATTCGACATCGGCATTGTGGATTCAACGTTGGGCAAGATAATTCTGAGGTGAAGACGGGGCTGGAAGAGACAAATAGGAGTTGGTTCGATTCGGACGTAGATTCGCTAGGTAATTGAGAGCACACTTGTGTGATTCCTTTATGTCTTCTTAGTGGATTGTTTTGTGACTTTTGCCCGTGATTTTTTTTTATCACAATTGGAAGCGCTCCAATTGTGATTTTTTTCACGTTAAAATCGTTGTGTTGATTTGTCTTGATTGTTTGATTGGGATTATTATTTATTGGTTAAAATTGATACATAATCACAAATCAATATCTAGGGGATTTCTAGATTTTTCAGTTGAAACCCAATCTAGTGGAAGACGACAACGCAAAAATTCTTAGGCCACCTAATGTACTACTATATTTGTTGTTCTTGGATTCCATTTGAAAGAGAAGCTCCCTTGAAGCGCCAATCTCTTGATATCATCAAAAACAGCCCCACACTCCCAAGGAGAAACCTTTTCAGAGACACACAAATGGATGACTTCTTTGTTATCTCCCTCAATTTCCATCTCTGAAAGGTTGCAAGCCTGGGCGAGTTGACAAGCGCACTTACAAGCTAAGGCTTCTCCCTGAAATGAAGATGAAATGTTCCACTACTTGACTAGTCCATCCAAAAGCCTTCCTCCGAGTCTCGTAAAATGGTAGCTTAGTAGACCACTGACTTCTCCTTGGGTCTTCCCCAACCAAGCTCTAAGTCTCCACTTTTGTAAAGGGAGCAGTAGCACCGTTCAAATTCCGCCCTTGCTACTCGAGCTTGATGCAAAGCTGAGGAGGGCTTAATCGGAAAGTGATTGAAAACAAAATTGTTTCGGTCCTTCTGTATATACCAACCTATCTAGGCTACCATGCTAAAAAAAACATTCAGCTCATCAGCTTTCTAAAAACATTCCAACATGTCGCAAGACCATTTCAAGAGTGAGTTGATGGACGCCCAATCCACTCTACAGCTAAACTCACTTCCGAACCAAACCGCTCTAACCCATTCACAATGGAATAGTTGTAGCTCGACTTTTTCGTGCCCCCTTTCGGAGAGCTCGAATTGCTCTTACAGTTCGGACTCCTGTCACGGTTTTGAATCTAATCTCACAAAGTGCAATGTGAAACTGATAAGCACCAAAGAGTCCAATCCGGCAAATCTTTTTGGAAAATTGATTTTAAATCAAATAATGCCAAAATTGGACTGCTTTGCCAAATTACAGAGTTGCCACCTAAATATTTTATTTTGGGGGAAATTTAGGAAACCCTGACTCATGCCAAAGGCCACGTGTCCGTCGTCACCAAAGTTGCCTCAGCTCGGGAACTTGGGTACGAGGGGGAAGGTCATGAAATGAGCACCCCCGCTCGCCCGATCAAAGGATCGGCCTCTACTAACCATGATATGTCATTTTATAAACATTATGCGTTCTTATTCCGATTATTAGCTAACATTACTATGTGACGCGCACACAATCAAGTATAGACTAAAATCGCGAGAATTGGAATAACTCAACTTATGTTTGTTTTCGCAAATGGTTTGAATTCACCACTCTCAAGTGGGCTTAAAAGTTTGCGGATTTGCGGATTTTCCAATTCAAACAACAAAGCCTTCATCCACAGGCATTCATGCAGTTAATCATTTAAGTAAATAGCCTCATGGAAAGCATGCTATCATGGCAACATGGCAATCACACTCATACAAGCATGCTAAAGCATAAAACTTACCGAGTACTCCAAGCCAAAACAAAAACTAGTTAGAAAGATGCATGATCCTAACTATGTTTAGTGTCTAATGCAACACATGCAATAATGCGATTAATAGGCTCGGCTACTAATATGACATATGATTTGATTCAATTTGATAACATGCTTTGGAACACATATTCAAATAAGTATTGAAAATGCAGTTTGAATGATGCGCCGAGCCTCAGTGCATGCAAGACAAATGAATGGATGCAAACATGCAAGCATAACGTATGCTAATCAAAACATGACCCTAAACTAACCATCGAAAGCGGTTAAATAAAAGGGAGAAAGACGCGGAGTTGGAAACCATACACATACGCACGCACACTTATTACAACATTACGCCCTCTGGAAGGAGGGTCCAAATGAATAAGCTAACTAGCTACACTAATTAATGTTAACTAATTAAACTAATTAGACTAATTATTACAAACCAAAACTAATTAACTATTCTAAGCTGATTATTACAACTCTTGTATGAATGAAATAGCTAATTTATTCTAAGCTAACAAAAGTGACTAAATGGCCTTGAGGGCGAAGGACGCATGCATGCTCAGTTGATCCACCCAAAAATACCATTGCCTCGCCATCGGATGCCTCTGTTTGCATTTGTTTTAATTACTGAAAATTGTACCAACTCCCAGAATGTCTCTGCTCCAACTCAGGAGCACACTTATGCAAAATTTCATTGGTGGCCAGTCGGCTACAAAAAGTGGCTGTCGGCTACTATAACTGGACGGTCAGCTACTTCAAGTGGTCGTCGGCCACTAAAACAGGCCGGTTGGCGACCCCATCCTTGGACTTCTCCTTTTGTTGCAACAGAGAGAAAATAAAGGCAAAGCAATGTATTTTCAAGAAATGTGTGTAATGATCACTACGCCCACCCCACTGCCACATTGGTTGCATGACCCGTCATAATACAACTGCCAAATGTCCCCAACGTAAATTCTCCAGCTTGGCTTGGGTTGAATTTGATCAGGCTTAAAGTCGGCGAGACACCCAGTGAATTCGGCCACAAAGTCAGCGAGCACTTGCCCCTTGATTAAGGTTCTAGGTAGAAAATGGATATCGTACTAGCTGAGTTCGAGAGCCCATTTTGAAACGCACCCTGACGCTTCCGTGTTATGGAGCACTGACCGGAGGGGGTAGTCCGTTAGTACCCCGATGGTATGCCCCTGAAAGTAATGTATCAATTTTCTTGTTGCCATGACGAGAGCCAGGATAAGTTTTTCCAATGGAAGGTAACGTGTTTTGGCGTTAGCCATTGCTTTGCTCACATAAAAAACTGGCCGCTGCTCCTCTAGTTCTCCTTTTATCAATATGGCACTGATCGCCCGGTCGGAAACTACCAGATATAGAATAAGCGAATCACCTGCCGAAGGCATTGTCGAGAGTGGAACTGATCGGAGGTAAGTCTTCAAACTGTCCAAAGCGGCTTCGCACTCGGGGGTCCATTTAAAAGCTTTTCCCTACCGAAGGATATGAAAGAATTGCTGGCAGCGATTTGTGGAACGATTGATGAACCTGTTGAGTGCGGCGGCCATTCCCATCAGCTTCTGAACCTCTTTGACTGACCGAGGAGAGCCGAGTTCATGAATTGCTGTGATTTGCCCCGGGTTGGCTTCGATTCCGCGGTGGTTAACAATGAAGCCAAGGAATTTTCCGGATCCAATGCCAAATGCACATTTGGAAGCGTTCAGCTTCATTTTGTATTTGCGAAGAATGCCGAATGTCTCTTCCAGATCGGCTAGATGAGTTTGCTCTTCTTTGGACTTCACCACCATATCGTCGATGTATACTTCCATGGTACGGCCGAGTTGCTGCTTGAACATGGTAGTCACTAGTCTTTGGTAGGTTGCCCCTGCATTCTTCAGCCTGAAAGGCATAACTTTATAGCAATAGATTCCTCTAGGGGTGAGGAATGCAGTTTTTTCTTAGTCTTCTAGATGCATGGCAATTTGATGGTAGCCTCTGTAGGCATCCAAGAAGCTCATACGTTGATGATGTGCCGTTGCATCTACGAGTTGGTCTATTCTGGGGAGGGGAAAGCAATCCTTGGGACAAGCTTTGTTTAAGTTCGTGAAATCCACACAAATGCGCCAAGTTCCATTTTTCTTCTTCACAACTACAGTATTCGACAGCCATGTAGGATAGGTCACTTCACAGATTGCCCCGGCATCAAGCAACCAATTAACTTCTTCAACAACGGCAGCTGTGAATTTCGCGACTGACTGCCGGCTTTTCTAAATAATTGGCTTACATTTGGGATCAACGTTTAAACGGTGCTGGGACACAGATGGATCCACCCTCGGCATCTCATACGGTGACCACGCAAATACATCAAGGTTGCTAAGTAAGAAGGATATTAGCTCTTGCCTGGTGGCTTTATTCACGGAAGCGCCAACCATGAAAAACTTGCCAAGATTCCCATCAATTTCTACCTGATCCAGGGCTCCGGTTGCCTTTTCACTTGGGAGCCGCCCAACGTCGTCAAGGCTCTCTCGATCCGGCACCTCAATTGAATTCACTTTTAGCTCCCTTGGTGTCTTTGCAGCAAGAAGATAACACGTCTGTGCCAATTTCTGGGAACCTCGAATTTGCTCTATGCCGCATTCAGTTAGAAAGCGAAGTAGTTGATTATATGTGCTTGGCACGGCTTGCATGGTATGCAACCAAGTTCGTCCCATGATGAGATTATACGGTGAAGGAAGCTTGACAACCAAAAATTCTACGTCCACTGATCGGGAGACCGCCCGAACTAGTAGTGTGATTTTGCCCAAAGGCTATTCCGGATTAGCATTGAAGCCGAATAACGGATAATCAGCTGGAGACAGGTTCGACTCAGTGAAGCCGAGTGTAACAAAGGTCTTATAGTACATTACTTTCGAAGTACTTCCCTGGTCAATGAGAACACGTTCAACAATGAATCGATTTACGCGTAATTCGACGACTAAGGGATCAGTATGGGGGACCGTTATGCCGACCAAATCAGAATCATCGAAAGTAATACTCGCAGCTTCATAGGACCGTTTTACTGGTGTGATTTGCCTTTCGGGATCATGATACGACTGAATTGTATGTACCGCGGATGCTGTCGGCAAGCTGTTTATCATATGAATTACACCGAGTGGAGGTGAATCCTGCCATATAGCTACTGTTTTTGTTGAATTGTTCTTTCGGACGTGTTGCATAAGCCGAACGTCTTGTACCAACTCCTCAAGGTGGTCCTTTAATGCATAACAACTATCGGTATCATGACCGTGGTCTTTATGATACTCGCACCGCCTATCCCGTCTCCTCGTGTCGGGAGGTCCCACCATCTTGGGTGGTCATTTAAAGAACAGAAGGTGTTGAACTTTAGACATAACCGCACTGATCGGCTCCGATAACTCCGTATATTTCTTGTCCACGAGCCTTATGCGCCTACTGTCCACATGAATTTGTTCATTAGCTCGATGTGAACACTGGTCATTTGATTGGCGCGAATCTCATCTTTTGTCTCGTTTAGCCCGATTCCGTGGTTCAGGGCTTCGTGATGGTACAGACTTTATCGGTTGAACGATTTCGGATGGGGCCACCTTGTTGGCCTTGTGCCCGGCTTTGACCCGCAGGGCATCATCTTCCATGTTGCAGTATTCCTCGACTTTCTTCATTAACGACCAGACTGTTTTGGGGGACCATCTGGTCAAGGAGCTGCAGAGGGCACTGTCAGGATGTAATCCCATCTTAAAGGCAGTGATGGCCATGGAGTCATTACAGGCATCATCTACTAGATTAAAGCATTCCCAATAACGCGCCGAGTATGCACAAAGGGTTTCTCCTAGTTGAATTTGTATTGCCCAGAGAGAATCGACTTGCTTCGGCTGGACCTCATTGGTGATGAACCTTGCCCTGAAGGATTTTTGGAGTTGGTGGAAGCTCTTAATCGATGCCGGTTCCAATTTATAATACCATATGACGGCCAATGGTCCCAAATTGCTCGGAAATATTTGACATATGAGGGCCTCATCGTCTGCATGAAGCATTATGGCTTGCTTATAATGACGAATGTGATCAGTGGGGTCCGACTTTCCATCGTATAGGGTGAACGATGGAGCTTTTAACTTTTTAGGTAGCACTGCCCTTGCGATCTGTCGCATAAAGGGGTCATGTTGATCCTTTTCGTCTGAATCATTTCTTCTTCGCTTATTCTGCGCACGCAGGCTTCCTCCAGAAGAACTGGAGACTTTGACTCGTCCCTTCTTTTTCGATTCTGGGGATGATGAATCAGAATCACTGTCACTATCATGTCTCCAAGTTCGAGGTCATCGACCATCCTTTCCCAAAGGTCGTCCCCGATCTTAGCACACGGCCTGTTGGGATTTTGCCACCTCCAGGGCCAAATCCTGTCGAAGGTGCTTGTTCTCAGCCATCATGTTTTCTAACCTTTGTTCATTTTGCTTCGCCTGATCCATAATCGCTTGCATTGTCTCATGTGCTGATGTTGAGGGTGAGATCTGGGCAACTGAGTCGAGGTTCAACGCCCTTTGTGCAGCAATGTTCTGTGGCCGAGGCATGTTTCTTAGAGTGGTATCATCTCGTGGCGTAAGGTCATCATCGACTACTGGAGGATCTTCTGTCACGTCTGCCATGAATGTGCTTGTGTATTCCCACAGATGGCGCCAATTGTGGAGATAAGGTTTGGAAATACTCTCTGGATCTTGTAGGAGGCTCTTGATCCTCAGCTAGTCACCTGAAAAGAAATAAACACTCCGGTCGGGGGTGCCGGAATTAGCACTCCGACGGATAAGTCAGTGTATACTCTCTGGGTTGCTTACCCCTCAAGTTAATCCTACTTTTTCTCACATACATTTTCTTAGCTGATGCTCTTCTTATTTATAATCGTCCTTGATGTTGATGGTTGGGCCCACCTTTCGTCCAACGAACAATTGCTATTTGGCTACCTGTTCATACTCAGCCCAATTTATAGCTGATTCTTCCACCGATTTGGTTATTCGGCCTCTGTCCCTTCGGGATAAAGCCGTATAGTACATAACTTGATTTCCTTCTTTAAATTATTCAGCTTCCCTTTGTAATAATTCTATTCGGCCCCCACAACTACCGAGTGAAGCTTATCTCAACCATCCTTTTGCCTCAAGGCAATGCACTCCGAGCTAAGAAGCACCAGAACCTGTTATAGCTGCATATGACCCTCGAAAGGATGTACTAGCAAAGAGGCTCCTAGATCAAATGCTTCTCTGAACCCTCCAATGGGAGCTACAAAGGCGGGTGAGCCCAGCTCTGGAAAGCCCTTGATTTCGTTCCTCTCCACTCGATTCAAGGCAATGGACTCTCAGTCCTTGTTTTGTTCTCTCGACCGGCTCCACTCCGAATCCACCATCGCTTGAAATCCAGTCTATATAGAAACGAATTTTATCCAAGCTTTCTTCGGCTATCCTTGAACCCCATGCAGGAAATAACCTACCACCCTCTAGGTATCGAATTCCAAGCTCTCTACCCTTGCGCTCGACCCAAATCCTACTCGTTTCTATATGGGCTAAATAGAAAAAGTAGACTTTTGAATGCCTGCTTAGAGGGAGAGTTGGATGGGCACACACCGTCAACTATATGGAAGTGGAGCAAATAAACCTCCTCTTTTCCGACCTTAACGGAACGGAACTATAAGAATCTCTTTTCTCTGATGCCGAGCCATCTGACCTTCCATCTTCATCTCCATGTCTTGGAAGCAAGCTGGCTAGGAGCCTTCAACCAAGCATTTGAATCGCCCCAGACCCAAGCATACATTCAGAAATGAAGTCTATAATATAATACAGTGAGCCCTCTCCCTCTGGGGAATGAGCTCTCTTCCACTCCACCTGCTGATAGTGACCTGAGACCTCATCTTCTGCCTGCGAATAGAGGCTCATTTGCTCCATATTCAACTCCTCAAAACCAATGATCTGCCCAAGCTCCCACAAGCAGAGATAAGGCATATATTCCCACCCCCGGTACTGAAAATGAAGTTAATAGCAAGATTCAAAATCCCTCATCCTCTCGACCTTTTAGAATCCCTTCCCAATATTTCAGTTCTTCCCAGGCCTATTGTACCATCCTTTCTTTCTATATCCACCACCCTTCTCTTTATTGGCAGTAGTTTGGATTGCATATCTAGGTTATCATTGTTGAGTAAGGGGTCACGCTCTCTTTGAATGAACCCTATCTCAACAAATGAGATAGATGAAGAGGAAAGTGAACCAGAGTACTAGTAAACCCACATCTTGAGAGAGATATCGAAAAATGAACTTAGCCTTTTGGGTTCTTTTCGCAGCCTATTACCCGTTTGTTTGCTTTCACTGACTTAGGTCGTGAACATTTCTCCAACCCGTTAATGAAATGAAGAGAAAAGCTTTCCTCTTCGATCCCATCCTATTAGCCCTGCAAGCTCACAAGTTTAAAGTGATGGTCAGTCACTCGGAGGAGCACTAGGGAACGGGAAGCACTTTGTCATTGCCTTTTGTGGAGAAGTAGGTTTTGGAAATACTCTTGGATCCTGAAGCACGTCCCTGATCCTTTGATCATCACCTGAAAAAGAGATTAACACTTCGGTCGGGGTTGCCGGAATTAGCACTCTGATAGACAAGTTAGTGTAAGTCTATTGTTTGCTTGAGGCTTAAGTTTTTTGGATCTGTTCTCACATACCTTTCTTTGGTTGATGCTCCTCTATTTATATTCCCTCTTGGGCCCCAGGGTCGGGCCCACTCTTAATCTATCGTGTGATTGTTCATTCGGCCCCTTCTGTCGTATGCTAATTCTTACTCGACTGTTTCTATGGCCGATTAGATATTCAGCGTCTTGATCGTACAGGACAAGGCCGAATATAATATATATCCTGATTTTCTAAGTGTACCCCGCATCTCCACCATCAAAATTATTCGGCTCCCACAATTGCCCCCCAAACATCCCACTAACACCAGTTAGTCAGTGTGTTTGGTTTCAGATTTGAAAAGTCAACAAAAATTTGACGGTTAACCTCATTCCAACGTAAGTGTCACGATTTCCCGCCCTTTCGTACACTTCCTTCATTTAATGCGATTTAAAACTTTGTCCTTTCGAATGTATGTTTTTGAATACTCAAAGTTTTCTATTCGCCTCTCAGTATGACACCTTCACTCCGCAACCTCTACAACTTCCTTCCATTTCTCATTGTCTTCTCTGCTTCTTTTAAGTTCTCTTTTCCCCCATTTTGAATCCCATTTCCTTGTTTGTTTTTAGTTTAGCATACTCCCTAAACTGGCTAGGATGGCCAAACATTTGAAAGCCCTTCTTTCTGCGAATCGAGTCACCGATTTTCGACACCATTTTGCCATTTCTGACGACGTCCACCTGTCAGTCGTGGCAGAGAGCATGCTTGATATGGAGAGGACTGATGAGAGTACAGTCATCTTTCCTCTCCTATCAATTGTTAAGGGCGGAGTCCGTTTCCCCCTTCACCCATTTCTATGGGTCGTCCTTCGCCATTGGGGTCTAATCCCTTCCCAACCTAATGTAAATTTTTACCAAATCATAATGGGAATTGTAGAGTTGAACCGACGCCTTGGGATCAATCTTGGTATCCTTGCTATTCAGTATTGCTATGCCTTGGCCAAATCTTTTGGCTGGCAAGAGTGCTACTTTCTCAGGGCTAAGGACACCGACCATCATTTGGTGACTATGCTTGCCACCTCTAGTAAGCGAGTTGACGATGTTATGGTCGTTGTCCAAGGCAACTGCGAATTTGGCGAGGGCGACGATCGCTTAGATCCTGTGCCTAGACACAAAGGCAAACCAGGTGGCCGTAAAGCTTCTTACATGTATTTGATATATATTTAATCGGTTTTATTTATGCAGGAAATGATTTGAAGAAAGTTCTTGTTTCAGCCAATGACGCTGTGCTTGCGGAAATCAAAACCACACTCCAGTTTTTTTTTTCCGTCCAAATCTCCAGAAGCATGGGAGGGCGACTCATATACTTCTCAAATACGAGCCGACTTACGTAACCTTTTCGGCCGCAGACAATATTTCGATTCCGAGGGGCGAACAGCAGCTCACGGCTCTTATCTTCCCTAACTTCAAAAACCTTAGGTAGATTGGTTTGGAAGCTTCTGACTCGGAGCAGGCAGAAGAACCAATAACCGAGGAAGTAGCCGAACAACCTAATCAGTCCACTTTGGAAGCTGAAGTTGACGAGGCTCTGAACTTGGCTTTTGAAGAAGCCAACCTTAATCAATTCAACCCTCCATCTACTTCAAGCCGAGGGGACACCTCATTTGAAGACATTTTTACTGACTTAGGGGACCTTCCCGGCGCGTACCGTGGCAACATGGCTGGGGAGTCGCTAACGTAGCTGGCCAGAAGGAAAAATGCTGAACGGATGGCCGTCCGGAGGAGGGCCGGGACTAACCGATCTGATCCTTCCCCTGCTGCCGTGGCTGAGTCTTCTCTGCCGAATACCGAAACGGAGCAAGTTGAAACGACTCAGGTTGAAATAGCCGAGACAGAACAAATTATTAAACAGTTGGATCAGGAGGGCGAGCAAAGGGTGGAATAATGTCCCACCGAGCACGAAGCCGACTTTGAGGAAACAGTTACCGATAAATGGCCGCGCTTGGAGGAGTCAGACTCAGTGGTGCCATTCATCGTCCAACCGAGGATAAAGAATGTGCCTATTGCATCCGATGCGTCGGCTCTGAAAGATCTGGCTGTGGCCTTGAGTGTGGCTTCCTTAATTTCCTTGCCGGTTGATAGAGCGACTTTTCAGGCGGAGCCAGATTTGCTGTCAATTGCCTTAGCTGCTCAATCGGCCATATTGGTATGTGACTTAACCTTATCTGTAGTCTTCCGCCTATATATATTTTTTATTTTTTATTATGACTTAACTCTAATTCCTTACTTTGTAGACGGCGGGCAGGATAGCCGAGATCGGCCACTGTCAACATGATGCTATTGAGCAGATCGTCTTGTTGAAAGCTGAAATTGAAAATGAGAAGAGCAAGGCCGTGGAGGCCTCTCAAAGAGCCGAATCCAAGTCGGCGAGAGCGGTAGAGAAGAGTGCAAGAGCCAATGTCGAGGCAGAGAAGGTGAAGAGTTCTGACCAACTCAGATTGGCTGCCGAGGAGAGGGCAACCGTGAGTGAAGACGTGCTCAAGTTAGCCAAGGAGGTGATTGCCAAATTGGAAGCCAATTTGGAAGAGTCGAAGAAGGCGAAGGAAATAGCTGACTCCGAGGTTTCTAAAGCGTTCCAAGCTGGGAAGGACGCCACCTTGGAGAACTATGTGGAGGAAGTACCCAAATTTGAGAATTGGGGTTTCAAACACGGCTGGCTCAAAGACCTCACTGTCGCTAATGTGACATTGGCCTAGCCAATTCCATATGAGCAGGTAGATGTTAAGTCGCTAGAGTCTGACCCTGAAGATTGACTAGGGTGACATTTCAATTCGGAGCCGTTTTGCTCTTGGCCAATCGTGATATCCAAGAAGGGCGCTCCGAATCTGCTGGCTTATTCTGCCCATGCGTGACTTGCACGGATGGTGCTCTGGATTCTGAGGCATTTTGATCTTGGCCAATCGTGATATCCGCGAACGGCGCTCCGAATCCGGAGCATTTATTCGCACAAACGTGACCTGGACGGATGGGGCTCCGAATTCGGAGGCTTTTTAATCTTGGCATGTCGTGATAGCGACAAAGGGCGCTCCGAATCCGGAGTCTTTATTCGGCCCAAACGTCACCTACACGGTTGGGGCTCCGAATACGGAGGCTTTTTGATCTTGGCCAATCGTGATTTCCACGAAGAGTGCTCCGAATCCAGAGTTTTTATTCGGCCCAAACGTGACCTGCACGGATGTGGCTCCGAATTCGGAGGCTTTTTTATCGTGGCCAATCATGACCTGTACGGATCGGGCTCCGAATTCAAAGACTTTTTTATCTTGGCCAATCATCATATCCACGATGGGCGCTTCGAATCCAGAGGCTTATTTCGCCCATGTGTGACCTGCACCGATGGGGCTCCAAATTCGGAGGCTTTTTTATCGTGGCCAATCGTGACATCCACGAAGGGCACTCCGAATCCGAAGGCTTATTCGGCCCATGCATGACCTGTACGGATCGGGCTCCGAATTTGGAGGCTTTTTGATCTTGTCCAATCGTAATATCCACGAAGGGCGCTCCGAATACGGAGGCTTATTCGGCCCACGCGCGACCTGCACGGATGGGGCTCTGAATTCAGAGGCTTTTTGATCATGGCCAATTGTGATATCCATGAAAGGGCGCTCCAAATTCGGGGTCTTTATTAGGCCCAAAGGTGACCTGCATGGATGGGGCTCCGAATTCAGAGGCTTTTTGTTCTGGGCCAATCGCATATCCACGAAGGGCGCTCCAAATCCGGAGGCTTATTGGGCCCATGCGTGTCCAGCTCGAATGGTGCTCCGAATTCTGAGGCGTTTTGATCTTGGCCAATCGTGATATCCAAGAAGGTTGCTACGAATCCGGAGGCTTATTCGGCCCATGCGTGACCTGCACGGACGGTTCTTTGAATTTAGAGGCTTTTTGATCTTGGACAATCGTGATATCCACGAAGGGTGATCTGAATCCAGTGGCTTATTCAGCCCATGCGTGACCTGCACGAATGGGGCTCTGAATTTAGAGGATTTTTGATCTTGGCCAATCATGATATCCACGAAGGGCGCTCCAAATACGGAGTATTTATTCGCCCAAACGTGACCTACACGGATGGGGCTCCGAATTCGGGGGCTTTTTTATCTTGGCCAATCGTGATATCCACGAAGGGTGCTCCGAATCCAGTGGCTTATTCAGCCCCTGCGTGACCTGCATGGATGGGGCTCCAAATTTGGAGGGTTTTTTATCTTGGCCAATCATGATATCCACGAAGGGCGCTCCGAATCCAGAGGCTTATTCGGCCCGTGCGTGACCTGCATGGATGGGGCTCCAAATTTGGAGGATTTTTTATCTTGGCCACTCGTGATATCCACAAAGGGCGCTCCGAATCCGGAAGCTTATTCGGCCCATGCGTGACCTGCACGGATGGGGCTCCGAATTCGAAGGCTTTTTGACCTTGGCCAATCATGATATCCATGAAGGGCGCTCCGAATCGGGAGTCTTTATCCAGCCCAAACGTGACCTGCTCGGTTGGGGCTCCGAATCCGGAGGCTTATTCGGCTCATGCGTGACCTGCACGGATACGGTTCCAAATTCGGAGGCTTTTTTATCCTGGCCAATCGTGATATCCACGAACGGCGCTCTGAATCTAGAGTGTTTTTTGGGCCCAAACGTGACCTGCACGGATGGGGCTCCGAATTTGGAGGCTTTTTTATCTTGCCCAATCGTGATATCCACAAAGGGCGCTCTGAATCGGGAAGCTTATTCAGCCCATCCGTGACCTGCACAGATGGGCTCTGAATTCGGACGCTTTTTTTCTGGGCCAATCGTGATATCCACGAAGGGCACTCCGAATCCGGAGCCTTATTCGGCCCATTCGTGACCTGCGCGGATGGTACTCCAAATTCAGAGGCGTTTTGATCTTAGCCAATCGTGATATCCAAGAAGGACGCTCCGAATCCAGAGGCTTATTCGGCCCATGCGTGACCTACACAGATGGTGCTCTGAATTCAGAGGCTTTTTGATCTTGGCCATTCGTGATATCCACGAATGGCGCACCTAATCCGGAGGTTTATTTGGCCCATTCGTGACCTATACGGATAGGGCTCTGAATTTAGAGGCTTTTTGATCTTGGCCAATTGTGATATCCACGAAAGGCGCTCCGAATCCAGTGGCTTATTCGGCCCATGCGTGACCTCCACGAATGGTGCTTCGAATTCGGAGGCTGTTTTATCTTGGCCAATCATGATATCCACGAAGGGCGCTCCGAATCCTGTGGCGAATTAGGCCCATGCATGACCTACACGAATGGGGCTCCGAATTTGGAGGCTTTTTAATCTTGGCCAATCGTGATATCCACGAAGGGCGCTCCGAATCTAGAGGCTTATTCGCCCCATGCGTGACCTGCACGGATGGGGCTCCAAATTCAGAGGCGTTTTGATCTTGGCCAATCGGGATATCCACGAAGAGCACTACGAATCCGGAACCTTTATTCGAACCAAATGTGACCTGCACGGATGGGGCTCCGAATTTGAAGGCTTTTTGTTCTTGGCCAGTCATGATATATCCACAAACGGCGCTCCGCGCTCCGAATCCGGAGTATTTATTCGCACAAACGTGACCTGGACGAATGGGGCTCCGAATTCGGAGGCTTTTTAATCTTGGCATATCGTGATAGCGACAAAGGGCGCTCCAAATCCGGAGTCTTTATTCGGCCCAAACGTGACCTACACGGTTGGGGCTCCGAATACGGAGGCTTTTTGATCTTGGCCAATCGTGATTTCCACGAAGAGTGCTCCGAATCTGGAGTTTTTATTCGGCCCAAACGTGACCTGCACGGATGTGGCTCCGAATTCGGAGGCTTTTTTATCGTGGCCAATCATGACTTGTACGAATCGGGCATCGAATTCAGAGACTTTTTTATCTTGGCCAATCGTCATATCCACGATGGGCGCTCCGAATCCAGAGGCTTATTTAGCCCATGTGTGACCTACACCGATGGGGCTCCAAATTCGGAGGCTTTTTTATCGTGGCCAAACGTGACATCCACGAAGGGCACTCCGAATCTGAAGGCTTATTTGACCCATGCATGACCTGTACGGATCGGGCTCCAAATTTGGAGGCGTTTTGATCTTGTCCAATCGTAATATCCACAAATGGCGCTCCGAATACGGAGGCTTATTCGGCCCACGCGTGACCTGCACGGATGGGGCTCTAAATTCAGAGGCTTTTTGATCATGGCCAATCGTGATATCCACGAAGGGCGCTCCAAATTCGGGGTCTTTATTAGGCCCAAAGGTGACCTGCACGGATGGGGCTCCGAATTCGGAGGCTTTTTGTTCTGGGTCAATCGCATATCCACGAAGGGCGCTCCAAATCCGGAGGCTTATTGGGCCCATGCGTGTCCAGCACGGATGGTGCTCCGAATTTAGAGGCGTTTTGATCTTGGCCAATCGTGATATCCAAGAAGGTTGCTACGAATCCGGAGGCTTATTCGGCCCATGCGTGACCTGCACAGACGGTGCTTTGAATTTAGAGGCTTTTTGATCTTGGACAATCGTGATATCCACGAATGGCGATCTGAATAAGGAGGCTTATTCGGCCCATGCGTGACCTGCACGGATGGGGCTCTGCATTTAGAGGAATTTTGATCTTGGCCAATCGTGATATCCACGAAGGGCGCTCTGAATCCGGAGTATTTATTCGCCCAAACGTGACCAACACGGATGGGGCTCCGAATTCGGGGGCTTTTTTATCTTGGCCAATCGTGATATCCACGAAGGGCGCTCCGAATCCAGAGGCTTATTTGGCTCGTGCGTGACCTGCATGGATGGAGCTCCAAATTCGGAGGCTTTTTTATCTTGGCCAATCGTGATATCCACGAAGGGCGCTCCGAATCTAGAGGCTTATTCGGGCCGTGCGTGACTTGCATGGATGGGGCTCCGAATTCAGAGGCTTTTTTATCTTGGCCACTCGTGATATCCACAAAGGGCGCTCCGAATCCGGAAGCTTCTTCGGCCCATGCGTGACTTGCAAGAATGGGGCTCCGAATTCGCAGGCTTTTTGACCTTGGCCAATCATGATATCCACGAAGGGCGCTCCGAATCGGGAGTCTTTATTCGGCCCAAACGTGACCTGCTCGGTTGGGGCTCCGAATTCGGAGGCTTATTCGGCCCATGCGTGACCTGCACGGATGGGGTTCCAAATTCGGAGGCTTTTTGATCTTGGCCAATCGTGATATCCACGAACGGCGCTCTGAATCCATAGTGTTTTTTCGGCCCAAACGTGACTTGCACAGATAGGGCTCCGAATTTGGAGGCTTTTTTATCTAGCCCAATCGTGATATCCACAAAGGGCGCTCCGAATCCGGAAGCTTATTCGGCCCATCCGTGATCTGCACGGATGGGGCTCCGAATTCGGACGCTTTTTTTTCTGGGCCAATCGTGATATCCAGGAAGGGCGCTCCGAATCCAAAGGCTTATTCGGCCCATTCGTGAGCTGTGCGGATGTTACTCCGAATTCGGAGGCGTTTTGAGCTTAGCCAATCGTGATATCCAAGAAGGACGCTCCGAATCCGGAGGCTTATTCGGCCCATGCATGACCTACACAGATGGTGCTCTGAATTCAGAGGCTTTTCGATCTTGGCCATTCGTGATATCCACGACTGGCGCACCTAATCCGGAGGTTTATTCGGCCCATTCGTGACATGCACGGATGGGGCTCTGAATTTAGAGGCTTTTTTATCTTGGCCAATCGTGATATCCACAAAGGGCGCTCCGAATCCGGAGTATTTATTCGCCCAAACATGACCTACACGGATGGGGCTCCGAATTCGGGGCTTTTTTATCTTGGCCAATCGTGATATCCACGAAGGGCACTCCGAATCCAGAGGCTTATTCAGCCCGTGCGTGACCTGGATGGATGGGGCTCCAAATTCGGAGGCTTTTTTTATCTTGGCCAATCGTGATATCCACGAAGGGCGCTCCGAATCCAGAGGCTTATTCGGCCCGTGCGTGACTTGCATGGATGGGGCTCCGAATTCGGAGGCTTTTTTTATCTTGGCCACTCGTGATATCCACAAAGGGCGCTTCGAATCTGAAAGCTTATTCGGCCCATGCGTGACCTGCACGGATGGGGCTCTGAATTCGAAGGCTTTTTGACCTTGGCCAATCATGATATCCACGAAGGGCGCTCCGAATCGGAAGTCTTTATTCAGCCCAAACGTAACCTGCTCGGTTGGGGCTCCAACTCCGGAGGCTTATTCAGCCAATGCGTGACCTGCACAGATGGGGTTCCAAATTCGGAGGCCTTTTGATCCTGGCCAATCTTGATATCCACGAATGGCGCTCTGAATCCAGAGTGTTTTTTCAGCCTAAACGTGACCTGCACGGATGGGGCTCCGAATTCGGAGGCTTTTTGATCCTGGCCAATCGTGATATCCACGAACGGCGCTTTGAATCCATAGTGTTTTTTCGGCCCAAGGGTGTCTTGCACGAACGGGGCTTCGAATTTGGAGGCTTTTTTATCTTGCCCAATCGTGATATCCACAAAGGGCGCTTCGAATCCGGAAGCTTATTCGGCCCATCCGTGACCTGCACGGATGGGGCTCCGAATTCGGATGCTTTTTTTTCTGGGCCAATCGTGATATCCACGAAGGGCGCTCTGAATCCAGAGGCTTATTCGGCCCATTCGTGACCGGCGCGGATGGTACTCCGAATTCGGAGGCGTTTTGATCTTAGCCAATCGTGATATCCAAGAAGGACGCTCCGAATCCGGAGGCTTATTCGGCCCATGCATGACCCACACATATGGTGCTCTGAATTCGACGGCTTTTTGATCTTGGCCATTCGTGATATCCATGAATGGCGCACCTAATCCGGAGGTTTATTCGGCCCATTCGTGACCTGCACGGATGGGGCTCTGAATTTAGAGGCTTTTTGATCTTGGCCAATCGTGATATCCACGAAGGGCGCTCCGAATCCGGAGTATTTATTCGCCCAAACATGACCTACACGGATGGGGCTCCGAATTCGAGGCTTTTTTATCTTGGCCAATCGTGATATCCACGAAGGGCACTTCGAATCCAGAGGCTTGTTCAGCCCGTGCGTGACCTGCATGGATGGGGCTCCAAATTCGAAGGCTTTTTTATCGTGGCCAATCATGATATCCACGAAGGGCGCTCCGAATCCAGAGGCTTATTCGGCCCGTGCGTGACATGCATGGATGGGGCTCCAAATTCGGAGGCTTTTTTATCTTGGCCAATCGTGATATCTACGAAGGGCGCTTCGAATCCAGAGGCTGATTCGGCCCGTGCATGACCTGCATGGATGGGGCTCCGAATTCGGAGGCTTTTTTATCTTGGCCACTCGTGATATCCACAAAGGGCGCTCCGAATCCGAAAGCTTATTTGGCCCATGCGTGACCTGCACGGATGGGGCTCCGAATTCGAAGGCTTTTTGACCTTGGCCAATCATGATATCCACGAAGGGCGCTCCGAATCGGGAGTCTTTATTCGGCCCAAACGTGACCTGCTCGGTTGGGGCTCTGAATCCGGAGGCTTATTCGGCCCATGCGTGACCTGCAGGGATGGGGTTCCAAATTCGGAGGCTTTTTGATCTTGGCCAATCTTGATATCCACGAACGGCGCTCTAAATCCAGAGTGTTTTTTCGGCCCAAACGTGACCTGCACGGATGGGGCTCCGAATTTGGAGGCTTTTTTATCTTGCCCAATCGTGATATCCACAAAGGGCCCTTAGAATCCGGAAGCTTATTCGGCCCATCCGTGACCTGCACAGATGGGGCTCCGAATTCGGACGCTTTTTTTTTCTGGGCCAATCGTGATATCCACGAAGGGCGCTCTGAATCCGGAGGCTTATTCAGCCCGTTCGTGACCTGCGCGGATGGTACTCCGAATTCGGAGGCGTTTTGATGTTAGCCAATCGTGATATCCAAGAAGGACGCTCCGAATCCGAAGGCTTATTCGGCCCATGCGTGACCTACACAGATGGTGCTCTGAATTCATAGGCTTTTTGATCTTGGCCATTCGTGATATCCATGAATGGCGCACCTAATCCGGATGTTTATTCGGCCCATTCGTGACCTGCACGGATGGGGCTCTGAATTTAGAGGCTTTTTGATCTTGCCCAATCATGATATCCACGAAGGGCGCTCCGAATCCAGCGGCTTTTCGGCCCATGCGTGACCTCCACGAATGGTGCTTCGAATTCGGAGGCTTTTTTATCTTGGCCAATCGTGATATCCACGAAGGGCACTCCGAATCCTGAGGCTAATTAGGCCCATGCATGACCTGCACGAATGGGGCTTCGAATTTGGAGGCTTTTTAATCTTGGCCAATCGTGATATCCACGAAGGGCGCTCCGAATCTGGAGGCTTATTCGCCCCATGCGTGACCTGCACAGATGGGGCTCCAAATTCGGAGGCGTTTTGATCTTGGCCAATCGTGATATCCACGAAGAGCACTACGAATCCGGAACCTTTATTCGACCCAAATGTGACCTGCACAGATGGGGCTCCGAATTCGAAGGCTTTTTGTTCTTGGCCAGTCATGATATATCCAGGAAGGGCGCTCCAAATCCAGAGTCTTTATTCGGTCCAAACGTGACCTGCACGGATGGGTCTCTAAATTCGGAGGCTTTTTGTTCTTGGCCAATCGTGATATCCACGAAGGGCGCTCCGAATCCGGAGGCTTATGTGACCTATGGGTGACATACACAGATGGTGCTCTGAATTCGGAGGCGTTTTGTAATTAGCCAATCGTGATATCAAATAAGGGCGCTCTAAATTCGTAGGCTTATTCAGCCCACGCGTGACCTGCACGGATGGTGCTCCGAATTCAGAGGCTTGGTGATCTTGGCCAATTGTGATATCCAAGAAATGTGCTCCAAATCCCGAGTCTATATTCGGCCCAAACGTTACCTGCACGGATGGGGCTTAGAATTTAGAGGCTTTTTGTTCTTAGCCAATCGTGATATCCACGATGGGCGCTCCGAATCCACAGCCTTATTCGGCCCATGCGTCACCTGCACGGATGGTGCTCTGAATTTAGAGGCTTTTTTATCTTGGCCAATCGTGATATCGACGAACGGCGCTCCGAATCCGGAGTATTTATTCGGACAAATGTGACCTGTACATAGGGCTGCAAACGAGCCGAGCCGAGCCGAGCTTTAGTGTGTTTGGGCTTGTTTATTAAGATTTTAACGAGCTCGAGCTCGAGCTCGAGCTGAAGAAAAAATTAACGAACCGAGCTCGAGCCGAGTTGGCTTAGGCTCGACTCGAGCTCGAGCCTGTTCACGAACGTTAACGAGCCAAAAAATTTATAAATTCATACTTGCATGTGAGACTAAAGTTACAATTAAAATTTTGATTATACAATTATATATACAATATATATAAACATACTAAAAAAGTTCATATAAATAGCATATTTCTCTTATTTTTTATACATAATTTTATATTATTTAATATATAAATAATAAATATTAAACGAGCCAGCTAACGAGCCGAGCTTACGAGCCGAGCTTTAGACTGTTTGGGCTTATTTATTAAAAATTTAACGAGCTCGAGCTCGAGCTCGAACAGCCGAAAAAATTGACGAACCGAGTTCGAACGAGCTCTTACCGAGCCGAGCTCGAGCTTGTTCATGAACGGCTCTGTTCATTTGCAGCCCTACCTGTACAGATGGGTCTCCAAAATCGGAGGCTTTTGATCTTGGCCAATCGTGATAACCGCGAAGGGCACTCCGAATCTGGAGTCTTTATTCGGCTCAAACGTGACCTGCACGGATGGGGCTCCGAATACGGAGGCTTTTTGATCTTGGCTAATCGTGATTTCCATAAAGGGCGCTCCGAATCCGCAAGCTTATTTGGCCCAAACGTGACCTACACGGATGTGCCTCCAAATTCGGAGGCTTTTTGATCTTGGCCAATCGTGATATCCCCAAAGGGTGGTCCGAATCCAGAAGCATATTCGGCCCATGCGTGACCTGCACGGATGGGCTCCAAATTCGAAGACTTTTTTATCTTGGCCAATCGTGATATCCACGATGGGCACCCCGAATCCAGAGGGTTATTTGGCCCTTGTATGACCTGCGCGGATGGGGCTCCAAATTCGGAGGCTTTTTTATCGTAGTCAATCGTGACATCCACGAAGGGCGCTCCGAATCCAGAGGCTTATTCGCCCCATGCATCACCTGTATGGATCGCGCACCGAATTCGAAGGCTTTTTCATATTGGCCAATCGTGATATCCACGAAGGGCGCTCCAAATTCAGAGTCTTTATTCAGCCCAAGCGTGACCTGCACGAATGGGAGTCCGAATTCGGAGGCTTTTTGATCTTGGCCAAACGTGATATCCACGAAGAGCGCTCCGAATCCAGAAGTTTATTCAGTCAATGCGTGACCTGCACAGATGGGGCTCTGAATTAGGAGGCTTTTTGATCATGGCCAATCGTAACATCCATGAAGCGCGCTCCGAATCCTGAGGCTTATTCGGCCCATGCGTGACCTGCACGAATGGGGCTCCAAATTTGGAGGCTTTGTGATCTTGGCTAATCGTGATATCCACGAAGGGCACTCCGAATAGGGAGGCTTATCCGGCCCATGCGTGACCTGCACGGATGGGCCTCTAAATTCGGAGGCTTTTTGATCATGGCCAATCGTGATATCCACGAAGGGTGCTCTGAATTCGGAGGCTTATTCGGCCCATGCGTGACCAGCACGGATGGTGCTCTGAATTCAGAGGCGTTTTGATCTTGGCCAATCAATCGTGATATCCAAGAAGGGCACTCCGAATCCGGAGCCTTATTCAGCCCACGCGTGACCTGCACGGATGGTGCTCTGAATTCAGAGGCCTTTTGATCTTAGCCAATGCTGATATCCACGAAGGGCGATCCGAATCCAGAGGCTTATTCGGCCCATGCGTGACCTGCACGGATGGGGCTCTGAATTTACAGGCTTTTTAATCTTGGCCAATCATGATATCCACGAAGGACGTTCTGAATCCGGAGTATTTATTCGGCCCATACGTGACCTACACGGACGGGGCTTCGAATTTGGAGGCTTTTTGATCTTGGCAAATCGTAATATGCACAAAGGGCGCTCCGAATCCAGAGGCTTATTCGGCCCATGTGTGACCTACACGGCTGGTGCTCCGAATTCGGAGCCATTTTGATCTTGGCCAATTGTGTTATCCGAGAAAGGCAAGCCGAATCCGCAGGCTTATTTGGCCCATGCGTGACCTGCACAGATGGTGGTCTGAATTCGGAGGCTTTTTTATCTTGGCCAATCGTGATATCCAAGAAGTGCGCTCCGAATCCAGAGTCTTTATTCGGTGCAAACGTGACTTGCACGGATGGGGCTCCAAATTCATAGGCTTTTTTATCTTAGCCAATCGTAATATCCACGAAGGGGGCTCTGCGAGGCTTATTCGGCCCATTCGTGTCCTGCACGAATGGGGCTCCAAATTTAGAGGCTTTTTGATCTCTGCCAATCGTGATATCCACGAAGCGCGCTCCGAATCCAGAGTCTTTATTCGGCCAATACGTGACCTGCACGGATCAGGCTCCGAATTCAGAGGCTTTTTGATCTTAGCCAATCGTGATATCCACGAACGGCGCTCCGAATCCGGAGTCTTTATTTGTCCCATAAGTGACCTGCGCGGATGGTTCTGTGAATTCGGAGGCGTTTTGATCTTGGCCAATCGTGATATCCACGAAGGGTGCTTCGAATCCGGAGGCTTATTCGGCCCATGGGTGACCTGCACGGATGGGGCTCCGAATTCAGAGGCTTTTTGATCTTAGCCAATCGTGATATACATGATGGGCGCTCCGAATTTGGAGTTTTTACTCAGCCCATGCGTGACCTACACGAATGGGGCTCCGAATTTAAAGGCTTTTTGATCTTGGCCAATCGTGATATCCACGAAGGGTGCTCCGAATCCTGAGGCTTATTCGGCCCATGCGTGACCTGCACGCATGGGGCTCTGAATTTGGAGGATTTTTGATCTTGGCCAATCGTGATATCCATGAAGGGCGCTCCGAATACGTAGGCTTATTTGGCCCATGTGCGACTTGCACAGATGGGGCTCTGAATTCGGAGGCTTTTTTATCATGGCCAATCGTGATATCCACGAAAGGCGCTCCGAATTCGAGGTCTTTATTCAACCCAAACGTGACCTGCACGGATGGGGCTCCGAATTCGGAGGCTTTTTGTTCTTGGCCAATCGTGATATCCACGAAGCGTGCTCCGAATCCGGAGGCTTATCAGCCCATGCGTGACAAACACGGATGGTGTTTCGAATTCGGAGGCGTTTTGATCTTGGCCAATCGTGATATGCAAGAAGGGCGCTCTGAATCCGGAGGCTTATTCGGCCCATGCGTGACCTGCACGGATGGTGCTCCGAATTCAAAGGCTTTTTGATCTTGGCCAATCGTGATATCCATGAAGGGCGCTCTAAATCCTCAGGCTTATTCGGCCCATGTGTGACTTGCACGAATGGGGCTCCGACTTTGGAGGCTTTTTGATCTTGGCCAATCATGATATCCACGAAGGGCGCTCCGAATATGGAGGCTTATTTGGCCCATGCGTGACCTGCACGGATGGGGCTCTAAATTCGGAGGCTATTTGTTCTTGGCCAATCGTGATATCCACGATGGGCGCTCCGAATTCGGTGGCTTATTTGGCGCATGCGTGACCTACACGGATGGTGCTCCGAATTCGGAGCCGTTTTGCTCTTGGCCAAACGTGATATCCAAGAAGGGCGCTCTAAATCCGCAGGCTTATTCGGCCCATGCGTGACCTGCACGGATGGTGCTCTAGATTCTGAGGCTTTTTGATCTTGGCCAATCGTGATATCTACGAAGGGTGCTCCGAATCCTGAGGCTTATTCGGCCCATGCGTGACCTGCACGCATGGGGCTCTGAATTTGGAGGATTTTTTATCTTGGCCAATCGTGATATCCATGAAGGGCGCTCCGAATACGTAGGCTTATTCGGCCCATGCGCGACTTGCACGGATGGGGCTCTGAATTCGGAGGCTTTTTGATCATGGCCAATCGTGATATCCATGAAAGGCGCTCCGAATTCGGGGTCTTTATTCAACCAAAACGTGACCTTCACGGATGGGGCTCCGAATTCGGAGGCTTTTTGTTCTTGGCCAATCGTGATATCCACGAAGCGCGCTTCGAATCCGGAGGCTATTCGGCCCATGCGTGACAAACACGGATGGTGTTTCGAATTCGGAGGCGTTTTGATCTTGGCCAATCGTGATATGCAAGAAAGGCGCTCCGAATCCGGATGCTTATTCGGCCCATGCGTGACCTGCACGGATGGTGCTCTGAATTCAAAGGATTTTTGATCTTGGCCAATCGTGATATCCACGAAGGGCGCTCTAAATCCTCAGGCTTATTCGGCCCACGTGTGACTTGCACGAATGGGGCTCCGACTTTGGAGGCTTTTTGATCTTGGCCAATCATGATATCCACGAAGGGCGCTCCGAATACGGAGGCTTATTCAGCCCATGCATGACCTGCCCGGATGGGGCTCTGAATTCGGAGGCTATTTGTTCTTGGCCAATCGTGATATCCACAATGGGCGCTCCGAATTCGCTGGCTTATTTGGCGCATGCGTGACCTACACGGATGGTGCTCCGAATTCGGAGCCGTTTTGCTCTTGGCCAATCGTGATATCCAAGAAGGGCGCTCCGAATCCGCTGGCTTATTCGGCCCATGCGTGACCTGCACGGATGGTGCTCTGGATTCTGAGGCTTTTTGATCTTGGCCAATCATGATATCCACGAACGGCGCTCCGAATCCGGAGTATTTATTCGCACAAAGGTGACCTGGACGGATGGGGCTCCGAATTCAAAGGCTTTTTGATCTTGGCATATCATGATAGCCATGGAGGGCGCTCCGAATCCGGAGTCTTTATTCGGCCCAAACGTGACCTACACGGGTGGGGCTCCGAATACGGAGGCTTTTTGATCTTGGCCAATCGTGATTTCCACGAAGAGTGCTCCGAATCCGGAACGGACCCTTCAACAGAATCCTAGATCGGGCGATTTCCTGAGTGCCCTCATACCGCTCCCAAACCGCGATAGGCAATAAGGCCCATGGCTGCCAGGTGATCTGCAAATGAAGTACAGTTTCTTATCTACTGTTGTTGAAAATACAATGCAAAGAGAACCTTGAATGAACTCTAAGTTAAGCATACCTCTGCGGCGGTGATGGTGTCGAAGTAGCAACGGAAGAACATGAAAGAATCCCGAGGCCTCCGCTCGCACCTCACATCGAAGCAATGGGAAGGGCTTGGCACTTTGGAGAGCGCTTCATGCGGCAGACCTTGGGCGTGCCCGAGCAGCGGGTTCCAGCACCTCCTCCTACCTACGCGAGGTACACCGAGAGGTACACCTTGGCAGAGCTGACCCGCCACACGGTTGGTCGGAGTTATGAGCAGTTTATAGACAAGGGCAACTACACAGAGTTCGTCCAGACTTACATCATGCGGCCACTGACGGGTGCTGGCCGAGTTGAGGGGGAGAGACCAGCGGCACCAGCAGCGAGGGCAGGAGCGTCGCGGGCACCTTAGGCCCGAGGCAGGAGTGGGTCTCGGGGGTCTCGGAGAAAGTAGGGAGCTGGGTCCCGGAGAGGGCAGGGAGTTAGGTGGCCCGAGCTGCCTACTATGATGACATGCCGAGGGCAGGGTGGGGAGACTTACCAGATCCCCATCGCTCCTCCTCCGACTGATCATGAGTTAGTCGGATTCCATGGCTTGCCCCCGGTATGTACTTTCTACATTTTGCACTCTGCACAGTCATTTCATTTCATTTGATATTCCACAGAATACTGATACTTCTAACACTTTTGCAGGCTTCCTCCGAGTACACTCGCCAATCCCTAGAGTTGATTGCTTTAGTGATGGGGATGTTACAGCGGAGCCTCGACCTGCTGGCTATTTACAGTATCCCAGTAAGCTTTTCTGACCACAGTCTCAAACTCTACCCAATCTGATGCATCGCACCATCAACGCAGCACTTGATACACGACCCTCACGGCATTCGATACACTGTAACCCGCAGACTGTTCACAGCATTACTCACGGCATTCATACACTGCACTCAGTCACCGCATTCTGTACTGACATACTGTTCATAACATTCATACATTGCACTCATACACTGCATTCTGTACTGATACACTGCTCACAGTATTCATACACTGTACTCATACACTGCATTCTGTACTGATACACTGCTCACAGTATTCATACTCTGCTTTGCGTAGCATACTGATGCGTTTGCCATTTGTGCTTTTCAGCCTCCATTCCAGATTCCTACTGCAGGAGGTGCTCCAGCTGGGCCATCTGTTCCTACTCGAGGAGGAGGGGGAGCCAGGCGGGGGATGACATTCCACAGGCGAGGCAGACATAGGCACACCCCGCTGAGAGCGGTTCTCGAGAGCCCTCCCCAGATGATTCTGACGAGGAGGCAGAGTCGTCCCAGGGCGAGGCCGGAGATGGCTCAGGTTCGGACTCCGGAGATGGTGGTGGTGATTCTGGACCCTCGTCCAGGAAGAGGACCAAGACCGACTCTCGTGCCTGAGACCATTTGATGCTGATCCAAACACCTTGATGTTTTTCTTTTTTGCTTGCCTTGTTCAGACACTTTGTTTCTTTTCTCCTTTTTTGTTTTATTTTCCTTCTTTTTGCTGGTAACTTGAGCATATTGTACTGCCGCAGGCAGGTTTTGTTTCCTTTAAAGCTATGTACTTCAAAAGATGATGAAATGAAACAAGCTTTTTGTTTGAAAAAGAAAGTGTTTCACTTGTACATCACATCGCATTGCATCACTTTACATAACATCGTGAGTGAGATTGATCTTTTGCTTGAAAATTGGAACACTTGCATCGTAATAACCAGATAATGAACTGGCCAACGACAAAACAACTCATACAACCCACTGCTCATTCTGAACACTGGGCTCATAACACAGTGCTTGGTTCATTCTGCATACAGCTCATACACACAGCTCAGTTTGAACACTGCTCATTCTGAACTCATAGCCCATAACACAGTATTCTGTTCATTTGCACACGGCGGATGGAAGGGCAGAATTCGTAGGAGTCATAACAGACTCTAATGTTCCGAACTTTCCTTATTTTTCTTCTGCTTCGCAATTCGGAACCCAAAAAAAAACTTCAGATAGGTCTAGGTTTTACTATTCTGACATGACCTGGGTCAAACCCTGCGGTTTCATGAAAGAACCAAATCATGTTTTGCACAAATGTGGAGAATGGCACAGCACTCTGAGCACAAAACGATTTTTTTTGAAAATGAGAAAAGGGTTCTCAACTGGGTATTGAGCCTACAATTGAACACAGCATACTACGACTCAACAGAAGGTACACAACCTAAACACATCGAGTAACACTCGAAAAGACTCAAAACAAAAGTTGAGGTAAACAAAACAAAAGACACGACACATAGACGTGTTACAAAGACAAGGGACCTCTTAGTTCGCGAGGAGCCAGTTTTTTCGGGTATTATTCCCACCCTTTCTTATTTGTGATTCTCACATCACTCGGCCCTCAGACTTTGTTTTTCTGAAAAAGACCTTTTCTCACTTTTTCTCTCATCACACATCTCTCTATTCTTCAATCTCTCATTTTTCATCCCTTCCCAGGTGTGGTTGATGGATAAACAGAAAGTTGTGGGTTCAAGCCCAACCCTATTAGCTCGCAGCTATTTCTTCTGGTGGTGTCTAGTCGATGCCCCAGCTGAGGGAGTGGAGTGTCTTGATCCATTCTGATTCGTGCTTCGCACTTGACTTGATACCTCGTTGCTTGGAGGATGGGAGAGCTTTCAGCGCTTTACAGACAACTCTAGTTGTGCCCTCTCTGGCAAGTATGCTGGCGATGGGGGAAAAACAGGAAGCCTGACTCAACTGTGCCCCTAGTTCATCATTTTGACCATTTTTTGTTTTGATTTTCTACTAAAACAAGTTTTGACCAATACGAGAGTTAGATTAACATACTTGTTCGATTTTCTGATTCAAAATCATGCAAGTCAAGCTATGAGCACTGAAAATTTTCCTTTTTTGGGTCCAAGAAATGGTTCAATTTTGGAAAAGATGGAATAATTTTCAATCTTTTGTTCTTTTGTTTTTTTTCTTCTTTTGTTTTTTGCATTTTTCTTTTCTTTTCTTTTTTTTTTTTGTTCTTTTCTCTTTTCTTTTTTTTTTCTTGCTCTAACTTTTGCCTGGGTCGCCCTTCCGGGTTTTCAGCCCAGCGAGCCTCTCAAGGGTAAAAATGTAGCTTGGTCCATGCCAAATGGTTTTTGAGATCCTGAAGTCATCTGAATCCAAGAGAACGGCTGCTGTTCGCTGACGATGCTGGAGTCCACCCAATGGGGGGCTAAATTTGCCCCTAGTGTTGTGGATCGGAACTCGGTTGTCCTTCAGCGACACCTTCTTCTTTCCTCCCTTCTGGGATTTGGCATTCTTTCCGTTCTTCATCGTGGACTCTTCGAGTGCATTCTCTGACATCTTTTGCCCCTTGTTCGAGGGGTGCTTCTGATCTGGCCATACAAGCCTCACATTGTGGTTGGCCGTTGAACATTCTGAATTCACGTTCAAGGTTTTGAGAGCAAGGGGTTGAATCTTGAGGCTGAGAGCGATCCTAGGCTGCACAATCTCAAGAGCGATTCCACACAGGTCTTCGCAGGACTGCGCAAAGCATTTTTTGAAAACTTTTAAGAAAGCGACAAATTGCTCGCACGGAAGACAATGTGGAGCCAATCTGGATCAAGCTAGGATCCTTCTAAGTACTCACGTTAACAAACATGATCTCATTCATTAAGGGTTAGCATGCCTCTCTTTCTCTCAATTGGTCAAATTTTGCAAAACCTGAGGAATTCCTTCCTCTTCATTTTCGTCACCACAGTGTTAAAAAAAAGTTTTGAAAAACTTAGGTCAATGCAATGAGTTCGAGGTCCAGAAGAGCAAGTGAGATGCTTCGTCGTTTCATTCAAATCCTCTGGCACAACTAGCTCAAAGTAGCAATAAGCACGGAAACATGATAGCCGCAGCTGTTTCATTTAGATTTCCTAGTTGTAACTGGCTCCACAGCAGAGACAGACTCAAAAGAAAGCAAAAGGATAATTACAAAACAAAATAATGATATTCGAGGCAACAACCCTAGAATCACCTGATTTCTATACAATGGGACCGACTCGATACAAAAAGACAGACCCTTAAGCAAAAAGACTGACTCAAAACAATGAGACAGACTCAAAACAAAACCAAAGAACTGACTCAACACCCAAGCCAGAAATTACAAAAATCAGTATTCGCAAATGCTCAAAACAGTGCGTGCCAGACGCCACATCTGAAATACACCGAGCGCCGCCCATAGGTGGTCCAACCCCTGATCACATACTTGTAGTATCCTCGAAGTCCAACAGCTCAGTGGTGACAGACTTTGCTGAGGTAGGTGGGAGAATGACCTCATTGTCTATCAAGTCCTGTACTTCATGGCGAAGGCGGAAGCAATTGTCGGTGGGGTGACCGGTCTGTTGATGGTACGCGCAGTACTGAGTAGCATCATGGCCTGCTGGAAGATGACCAGGGAGAGGCCGAGGCTCAAGGGGTTTGAGATGACCTTTTCAGCCAGGATTTGAAGTGCCTTAGACAGAGGCATGTAGAGGGCGTGAAAGACTCTGTGCCCTCGGGGCAGATACTTCGAAGTCTGTGGACCTTTGCTGGATGTACTCGAAAAAGGATCGGCAGGCGCTGCCTTGGCTCTCTGATCTTTTCCTGGTGTAGGGTTGGGATTGGAGGGAACTGTTCTGGCATGATGGGGCCTATCCCGATTTTTCGCCCGGCGGGAACTCCCCTCGGTTGGAGTGGGGAAAGCATCATCCACAGTCTTAGCCATGACTGTGAGTACTTGCTGTTTATTGAACCCCCCGACTTTCAAAGCCTCGACTGCCCACAGCAGTTGTTCAACGGGATTAGCATCTGTTCCCACTTTGTTCTTACCTCTAGCCTCAGCTTGATCGAGGGTTTGGGTTGCTATATCAGAGCGAAACCCGGTTGTTGTGGACACATCATTACTATAGCTTGAGACAACCTCAGGTTGGCTGAGCTCGATCACAATTCGCCCCAGTAATGGGGGCTCCGGCGGTACAAAATTCCCGGCATACGATGTAGTTGGTGGTGAAGCAGACATTCCGTAGGCAAGATTAGCCACAGACCTCTGAAGGTCACCAATCATTTCCATCAACTCAAACGTGGTAGGCTCACGAGCTTGAAACAACTGGGGTGTCCAGATCGGGTGTGCGACAGGCGACCTGGGCAGATGCGGTACATCAACATTGGTCTCATCCTGTAAGATGATTCCTTGGTCTAATGCGGCTGCCATAACCACAATTTCCTCTGAACTTTGCGTCATCATAAGTCCGCTGAACTGAACGGTGACTAACGGATCAGATGTCTGTCTTGCCTCAGCAAAGGAGAACACTGGCTATGCTGTACTAAATCTCTGAACTGAAAGAGAAAACACGCAGCATTTCGGCCCAATCAGAACAGACACAAGCATAGCTGAATGACTGTACTCTACTACTGATCGCTGTTCCCCAAAATCACTGCCCCAAAAATTGAATCTAATAACTGATTCCTCAAAACACTGATACTGATACCTTCAGGCCTGATACTCAGACTTACAAACTGATATATGCATTCCCTGTAGAGGTCAACTGAAAAAGTACATAACAACCAAGCAAGAGCCAAAACACCCCCATTTTGGGGTAGGGTTTCCCTGTCTTATTTTGTTAGGAGCTAGGGTTTCACTACGCACGCAGCGGTTTCAAACAACCTATAATCGGGTAGCAACCTGTCCTTGCTTGGAATGGTCACTATGGATTCCGAATATGCACTAGGTCAAATGGTCAAAAGGGTGCCTCGGTGACAACCGGGGTTTGTGTTCCCATCGTGGCAGAGCCCGTAACCGGTCAGCCTTATGGCACGCTTCTCGAAGCGAGCCTCCGGCAAACCGTTCAGGAATAGCAGACGGAAAACACTGTGACTTAGGCGCACCAATGCACATGCAATGCAAAGAAACACATGAGTGTAATCAAAACAAGATATCATAAGTTCGAGTCAAGCTCTCTAAACTCCCCAGCAGAGTCGCCAGAAACTGTAGACGTCCCCGAACGTCCCGGGAGGGAAATCCCCTGTTCTATTCATTTGGGCTCACTACAGTTCGAACTCAAATAGTCACGGTTCTTAATCTGCTCTCACAATGTGCAATGTAAGATTGATAAATCACCAAAGAGTCCAAATCCGACAAATCGTTTTGGAAATTTGATTTTTAGAAAGAAGTGCCAAATATGGACTGCTTTGCCAGATACAGAGTCGCCACCAAAATATATTATTTTGGGGAATTTAGGAAACCCTGACTCATTGCCTAAGGCCACGTGTCCGTTATCACCAAAGTTGCATCGGCTCGAGAACTTGGGTACGATTGGGGAAGGTCAGCTATGAGCACCCCCGCTCGCCCGATCAAAGATTGGCCTCTACTAACCGTGATATCTAGTTTTGAAAACATTATGCATTCTTATTCTGGTTAATTAGCTAATCTTACTATGTGATGCGCGCAACACAAAAGTATAGACTAGATCGCCTAATTTGGAACAAAGCATTGCATATCCGCTCGTTTGAAAGACAGTTTGAATTTTGCTATTCGCAAGTAGGCTAAAACACGGATTTCAACGAGTTGTTCTAACTCAAGCAATCCAACCTTCACCCACAGGCATTCAGGCAGTAAATCAGCTAAGTAGTTAGCCTCATGGCAAGCATGCTTTCATGTTAACATTCACACTCATGCGAGATGCTAAAGCATAAACACTTACCGGGTACTCCAAGCCAAACAAGGAACATGTTAGTAATCAAATGTATGATCCAAGTCCATGTCAAGATGGCTAATGCATCGCAGGCAAAATGCAGCTAGAGTAGGCTCGGCTAATCTATAGATGGCATGTGAAATGCAACAGATAACATGTATTCAAGTTAGATCTGAAATACTATGCAATTAGTATGATGCACCGAGCCCGGTGCATGCAATACTGATGAATGATGCATACATGCATAGCATAAGGATGCTAATTGAAATATCCCCTAATACTAACCATCAAAAGCAGGTAAGTAAAAGGGAGAAAGAAATTGGGATTGGAAGACATGCATCACACACACGCATGCTTATTACAAATTCACCCTCACTCGGAGGGACCAAAAGAATAATACAAATTTAACTAACTAACAAGCTAATTAAATAGTTACAGACCACTTAACTAGTTAAGCAAATTAACTAAGATAATAAAGCGGTAAAACAGCCTCGGGAAGAGGGTCCAATGCGTGCATGCTCGGCTTCGTTCAGAAATCCACCACTATGCACAAGCTGCCTCTGTTTACATTATTTTTCTCCTCTGAGGACTCCACAAGTCTCAAAATTGTTTCTGAAATACTCCCTGAGTGTTGTGGGAGACCACCGGCCAGAAGGAAACACCACCGGCCATGAGGAAGTGGTCATCGACCACAAACGAAGATATCGGCCAAATATGGATAGCCGGCCGGCACTGAAGATGGCCGACCGGCCATTATTTCCTGCAGAACCCTGTTTTGACAACAGCAGAGGGCAAACAAGGCATGGCAATGCATTTTAAGCAAATGTTTGTACAACCAACCTCCCCATCATGTTGTGGACTCAAGGGAGTTTGGTACTCAACCCTCGGACCACCAATCACACATTTCAATGCGTGATGGTCCAAGAAGTCAAATATGTATTTTGATGTCAAGTGTAATGCACATAAACACACAATGGGCCCAACCTCTATCATAATCGACTCAAGAGGCAAGGCATGCATGCCAAATGCAACCTAGGCATGCATGCCAAATGACAATATTCAAACACGCATGCAAACATGCAAGCATGTGACAATATTCAAACAAATGAGCAAGCAAGACATGATGCAACCAAAGCATGCAAACATGAAGCAATGTAACAACATTTGAGCAACATGCAAAAGATGGACTTAGACTAATATGGACAAGCCTCAGCCATGTCTAAATAAGTAGCCAAAATGCTATAAAAACGAAGGCAAATTTACATACAAACATGTATGCAAACATGGTCCAACACTTAAGCATAAAGAGGAGACTTTTAAGCACACTTAAAAGGAATAAACATGGACATTAAATCAACATGTTACGCTCTAAAAACAATAGAAGATGATGCCAAATCAAGCAATCAAAGCATGCAAGCAAGCCTAAGGCCTAAGGCTAACCTAAGGGATCAAACCATGGCAATGCAAGGCGAGTCCCAAAAGGTCGAGGGGACTCAAAATAGTCCCAATGTAAGTCGAGACAAAGCCCAAAACACACTTAGATGGCATCTAAATGGCCTACCCATGGAAGCATACACAATGGTCCAAATATGGAGCATAAGACATCAACCTTTTAAAGCATTAAAGGAGCATCAAATGCAAGCATACAAGCATACCACAAGGACTGAAATGACATAACTAATGGTGCCAAACCACTGAAATGATGCAAGTAGAGCATGCTAGAGGATCCAATACTCAAAGCCTACAAGCTAGGTTGCATGGTAGCTATACAAAGCAAGTCATGGATGGCCCAAACAACCAAAATCAGACCTCAAGCATATCAAAACATGCATAAAAGCTTCATAAAACTAAGCCAAAATCATGCTAAAAACAAGGCTCAAAGCACAAAGCATGTTAAGGCAATTTCATGGCATTACAAGACAAGTATGCAAAGCATGCATGGTGTGTCTAAACCAACTTAAAACAGTGCTATAACATGGCAAAATAACCACAAATACCAACTAAGACATGGCCAACATGGACTTAATCAAGGTGCTCATACATGAGGCTAAAATGACAAGTTTTGAAGACAACAAGGAGAGGGGATGGCCCTCTCCTTCTTAGGACCTCAAAACACCATCCCTACCACTGAAATCCCTCTGGATCTGGATTTCAGTGGTGAGGAGGCCAATACAAGGTGGTCCCAGAGCTCACCAAAAATAGCACAAAAATGAGGCCAAACAAGGCCTAAGAGGGGGTAAACAACCCTAAACCTCAAAACAACCTTAAACAAAGTTCAAAATCAAGTAAAATAAGAACTTTTTTCAGTTATACACTAAGCTTAAAAATAGATGCAAGATAGGTTAAAAGCTAGTGCAAGAATGGGGAATATAAAGCAATAGTGCTCACCCTTGAAGAACACTTCAAGAACCAAAACTCCAGCCCCCTTTTCTGATAAAAAAAACAACTCAAAAGCTCTAAGAACAACCTATCAACAGCTCAATAACCAAGGGATGGTGTAACACTAGGTGTCTTAGTGCAAAACTAAGAACAAAACTCACTTTTGGACACTCAAACACACACAAATGTAGAGAGAGAGTGAGATATACAGAGAGAGTGATATATATATCCTATATATCTTTGATTTGCTTAACCTCTTCAAAGGAGAAGAGTGGCCTCCTTTTATAGAGCAAGAGAAGGGCCTAAGCTTCTTAGAGAAGCTAAACAAAAAGGGGTCAAGGGGGTCAAGCTTTTTGAGGAAGCTAAGACAAAGGGTTCAAGCTTCTTGAGGAAGCTAAGACAAAGGTCCAAGTTTCCTCAAGAAGCTAGAGCAAAGGATGCAAGCTTCTTCAAGAAGCTTAGAACAAAAGGGTGCAAAGGGTGCAAATCCTTCATACACGTGTATGGAGGGGGTGCAATGCGGATGCCAGCTATCACAGCTGGCATAAAATATCTACCAAAAGCAGATGAACAGTGGTCGGCCAGCCAAAAATGACAAATTGACCAAATAAATGATCGACCGACCATAAAGAGTGCCGACCGGCCATCACCAATGGCCGGTAGCAACAAAACAGGGCCGGTGGCCTCAAGCCATGGCCGGTGAGGTGTGGGGATGGCTAACAAGCCTTCCTCTACCCTCAAAAGCAAAACAACAAGTGTTTGGTGCAAAACCAAGCACAGAACAGTCGAGACGAGAGGTCTCAAGGCAAGGCGCGTGGCCGAGACCTCCGAGAACTCAAGACGAACACGAATATGGATGATCACCGAGTGTTCAAATGGTGATGTCCAAGCCTTGAGGATGGTCAAAAATGGGGTGTCTACAAACATGTGAGCATGTTTTTCTACCATCTTTTGGCTTGATCTTAGTATGTTTTCATGACTTTTTTGACCTGCTTTAGCTCTGTTTTTGACTGGTCAAGTCACTTCTTGCTTGCTTTTTACACTTGTAGTATAATTTTGCTCACTAGCCTTGCATGCCTAATGAGTTAGCTTATTATTCTAGCATGTGTTGGCTTTACTCTAGCATATTTTTGACCTTGCTTTGACATGCTTAAACTCTATTTTTGGTGATCTTGGTCATGTATGCTTTGCTTTGTATTGCTATTCGATAGTTGGCCTTACTGGCTTTGTGTATCAAAACCTCTAGCATGCTTTTCTTGTGATGGTTGTGTACCATAGCATCATTTTATATGTAATTTCAGTGCATAAAACACTATCACACTCTCACATATGTCACTTCTTCATTGCTTTTGAGAGTGGTGCTTTGTGTCTTGTTTATGAGCCAACATACGAGCATGTTTTTCTTGCATTTCATGTCACCATCTCAGCACATTTTGGCCACTGTTTTGGCATGTTTGAGGTCTGTCCATGGTTGGTTTGGCCATTTGAGTTTGGTATGACATGGTTCTAGTGTAAAGCTTTTCACTAGTTTTAATGCTTAAGTCTCTTAACATGTTGTACATGAGTTGTTTGCATGTTAGAGTCTTGTGTTTCGTGCCATTTCAGCACTGAAATTCTGCCACCTCCCTCATTTCTTCATGTTTGATTTGTTTTGAGACTTGGTTAGTCTTAAAGTTGTGTTTAAGCCATGGGATTGAGGCTTGTGATTAAATGGCTTTAACTCTCTTTTGAGGGTTCCTCCTAGACAAAGGCATGGTCTCTCACATGTCTTAAGTCATCTTTGATTGATCTCTCTCTCATTAGAGGACTTTCACATTGGACAAACCAACTAAAGAATGGCTTCATAATGTAAAATGTGTAAACAAGAATTGAATCAAGTAAAACATGCCAAGATAAGCATGTTTTGTGTGCATTGCATTGTGTTCAATCGGACGTTATATTGAACGCAAGGTGGATTGGTTCATTTCATACTCAAAGTGATGAAAGTGAGCCAATCCCCTTTGTCTCCATTGCCTTTGATCAACCATGATAAGGTAGTGGTCCTTTGTGTCTTTGTTTTGTGCATTTATTGAATTTGTGTAAGTTGGATCCTGGGCCATCATGCATGGAAATGCTTGATTGATGGTTTTAGATCCGATGGTGTCACTCTTTTGATGTTTTGAGATGATAAGGAAGGGCATAGTACATACATGTTCTTGGAAAAACCTCATTTTTTCTCTATTTTGTGCTCTGTTGCAGTTTGTTGTCACAGCACACAAGTGGCCGGCAGTGCCACATTGATGGCTGGCACCCTTTCATTGTTGGCCGGCAGAGGTCCACTCTTGGCCGGTAGATGGCCGGCAAGCCACTGGTGTACTCCCCAGCATTGTTTTGGTAAGGTTCAGCAGAAGGTTCTTGAAGACACCCTGCAAACAGAGCCTCTAAAGAGCAAACCGGAGAGCTTTTTGGGATAGAAACCGAGCATGCATCTTCTACTTCTTCGAGCTGAGCTGAGGCAGTGTAGTTTAATGCTTTACTTGTTAGTTAGCATGGTTTTGTAATTTAATTTAATTAATTAGTGTGCTAATTAGTTAAGTGTTGTAATAATTAGTAAGTAGTTTACTAGTTATTCGATTGGTTTGTAATAATTAGTCTAATTAGTTTAATTAGATTAGTTTAATTAGCTTAGCTTAGATTAGCTTAGCTTGTTCATTCATACCCTCCTTCGAGAGGGCATAATGTTGTATTAAGGGTGTGTGTGTGTGTGTGTGTGTGTGTGTGTGTGCATGTCTTCCAACCCCACGTCTTTCTCCCTTTTATTTAACCACTTTCGATGGTTAGTTTAGGGGCATTTTCAATTAGCATACCCTATGCTCGCATGCATGCATCATTCATTTGTCTTGCATGCACCGGGCTCACCGCATCGTTCAAACTGCATCGCAATTTCAAATACACTTTTTTTGAGTACATGTTTCAAAGCATGTTATCAAGTGTTGCATTCATATGTTATCTTAGATAGCCGAGCCTATTAGTTGCATTTTTGCATGTGTTGCATTAGGCATTTTAACATAGCTAGGATCATGCATTGATTTCTAACTAGTTTTCTGTTTTGGCTCGGAGTACACTGTAAGTGTTTATGCTTTAACATCCTTGCATGAGTGTGAGTGTTGCCATGTTTCGCATGCTTGCCATGAGGCTATGTGATTAAGTGTTTAACTGCATGAATGCATGTGGATGAAGGCTTGATTGCTTGAATTGAGACAATTCATCAAATGTGAGTTTTAAGCCCACTTTGCGAAGTGGCAAAATCATGTTGTTTTAAGCCCACTTGAGGGTGGCAAATCCGTGCTTTAGCCCACTTGCGAGTGGCATTTTCAAACCATTTTCGAAAAACAAACATGAATTGATTTGTTCCAAGTCTAGCGACATAGTCTGTACTTGTATACTGTGCGCATCACATAGTAAGTTAGATTAATAACCGGAATAAGAACACATGTGTTTATAGAAACAACATATCATGTTAGTAGATGCCGATCTTTGATCAGACGAGCAGGGGTGCTCATTTTAGGACCTTCCCCTCTCGTACCCAAGTTCCCGAGCCGAGGCAACTTTGGTGATGATGGACAGGTGGCCTAGGCACGAGTCAGAGTTTCCTAAATTTCCCAAAATAAAATATTTAGGTGGCGACTCTGTAATTTGGCAAAGCAGTCCATGTTTGGCGCTTTTTGATTAAAATCAATTTTCTAGAACGATTTGTCGGATTTGGACTCTTTGGTGATTTATCAGTCTTGCATTGCACTTTGTGAGATTAGATTCAGAACCGTGACAAGAGTCCGAACTGTAGTAGTAGGACCCAATTCGTGCCTTCTCTGAAAGGGGGGGCGCAAAGAGAGTTCGGGCGGTCTACTGGCCCATGTCAAAAACTTTCGATTTCAAGGTTGGGAGACCGATCTCCAGGGGGATAATTGCTGGGTTCCAAAGTATAGAGCAAACGGCGTTTCCTCAGTGGATTGCCTCAGAGTAGTGCGATGAGCCCACAACACACTGGGCAACTCTTCAACCCATCTGCCTTTAGCTTTCTCCAGCCTTTTCTTCATGCCGTCCAAAATAACCTTGTTGGTGGCCTCCGCTTAACCATTGCTTTGGGGGTAAGCCGGCGAGGAAAAATTGGGCCAGATACCATAAGTGTTCCACAATTCTCGATACACACCACAATCAAACTGGGTACCATTGTCAAAAACAAGTGCTCGTGGTATGCCGAACCTTGCTATGATGTTTTTTCATACAAAACGCTTAACATCAGAATCTCGAATATGTGTTAGTGCCTCCGCTTCGACCCATTTTATGAAATAATCCATCGCAACAATTAGGAATCGCCTATTGCCTGGGGACCGTGGTAATGGTCCAATGATATCGAGCCTTCATTGAGTGAACGACCAAGGACTAGTGATAGAATTAAACTTCTGGCATTGACCATATTTCTTGACATAACTCTCAGCATCAATTTGTATGATTAGCCAATAGTACCCTTACGATACGGCACGATGAGGCGGAGAACGTCTGCCCGAATGGGCACCACAACTGCCTTCATGTATTTCAGACAAAAGTTCCTTGATTTTATCCCGGTGAACACACTCTAAGTACGGCCCAGAGAGAGATTTTTTGTAGAGTTTCCCCTACGGATCCAAATAGCATCGGAGGGCTTTGTTTCATAGTTTATGTGCTTCTTTGTTATCCATCGAGAGTTGCTCTAAAGATAAGAATGCGGCAATAGGGTCCATCCAACTCGGACCTCGTTCGATAACATTGACCTGAACTGATTCTGAAGAGGCAATGCTCAGCTCGAGGACGAACCCTACTTCGATTGTCAGCTTAATTTCTGAGTTGATAGCGGAGGCTAAGCACCCCAGGGCATCTGCATGCGTGTTCTGATCTTGGGTTATTTGATTCAGTTTGTGGTGATCAAATTTCGCGAGCAAAGAATTTGCCGTTTTCATATAGGCTGCCATGCGGTCATTTTTGGTTGCATATTCCCCTTTCAACTGGTTGATTATTAGCTTTGAGTCACAGAAGACAAGCAGACATCACGCACCAAGGTAAAGTGCATGTCGCAGGCTGGTCAACAGTGTTTCATATTCGGCCTCATTGTTTGATGCGTTGAATCCCAATTTGACGGCCTATTCGATTATTACCCCTTCAGAGGTCATCATCACTACGCCAGTCCCACGACCACGCTGGTTGGATGACCCGTCACAATACATCTGCCAAACGCTGCCAACATACATTCTCCAGTTGGGCTCAGTTTGCACTTGATCAGAATTAAAGTCGACGAGGGATTCTGTGAACTCGGCTACAAAGTTGGCAAGCACTTGCCGTTTGATGGAAGTTTTGGGTAGAAACTAGATATCATACTGGCCGAGTTCAAGAGCCCATTTCGAGACGCGCACCGATGCTTCCGCGCTGCGGAGCGCTGACCGAAGGGGATATTGCGTTGGTACCCCAATGGTATGCCCCTGAAAGTAGTGTATCAGTTTTTTTGCAACCATGACGAGAACAAGGATAAGCTTTTCTAATGGAAGATAACGTGTTTTGGCATCAGCCATAGCCTTGCTCACATAGTAAACTGGTCGCTGCTCCCCAAGTTCTTCCCTTATCAGTACGGTGATGACCGCCCGGTCAGATACTTCCAGATACAAAATGAGTGGATCATCGGCGGCTGGTGTTGCCAAGAGTGGTATTGATTGGAGATAAGACTTCAGGCCATCCAAAGCGGCCTGGCACTCGGGAGTCCAATCAAATGCTCTGCCTTGTCGAAGTGTGTGAAAGAATTGTTGGCAGTGATCTGTGGAACGGCTAATAAACCTATTGAGCGTGGTGGCCATCCCCATTAGCTTCTGAACCTCTTTGACTAATCGAGAGGATCCAAGCTCGAGAATTTATGATTTGCCTTGGATTGGCTTCGATTCCGCGGTGGTTAATGATGTAGCCAAGGAATTTGCCGGATCCGATGCCAAATGCACACTTAGAAGCGTTCAATTTCATCTTGTACTTTCGCAGGATGTCGAATGTTTCTGACAAATCAGCCAGATGGGAGTACTTTTCCTTGGATTTGACCACCATATTGTCGATGTATAGTTCCATGGTACGGCCAAGTTGTTCCTTGAACATGGAAGTCACTAGTCTTTGATAAGTTACGCCCGTATTCTTCAGCCTAAAAGGCATGACCTTGTAGTAATAGGTTCCTCTTGGGGTGAGGAATACAGTTTTTTCTTGATCCTTCGGATACATGGCAATTTGATGATAGCCTCTGTAGGCATCCAAGAAGCTCATGCGTTGATGATGTGCTGTTGCATCTACGAGTTGGTCTATTCTGGGTAGGGAAAAACAGTCCTTGGGACCAGCTTTGTTCAAATCCATAAAATCCACACAGACACGCCAAGAGCCATTCTTGTTCTTTACAACCACAGTATTGGACAACTATGTAGGATAAGTTACTTCGCGAATCGCCTCAGCGTCAAGTAACCGATCTACTTCTTCAACGACGGCCGAAGCATGCTCTGCGGCTGACCGCCGACTTCTCTGAATAAGTGGCTTACATTTCGGATCGACGTTCAAGCGGTGTTGGGCCACTGATGGGTCTACTCCTGGCATCTCGTATGGGGACCATGCATGTAATAACCCGACCCTCGCACATGTTTCTGGAATACTTTCAGTCCCTTATTCTGTGCATTTGAATGCTTAATGTGAAATTTTTTGTGAAAGTAAGTTTAAGCAAAAGAAGCTTGTGATTGGCGACCTGTATCTATTGAACAACAAATCATATCTGTCACAATTAAAATGTTTGGATCAGAAATCGAGGGCCTTAGAGGCTTAATAATCTGAAATTGAATTTATATTTGAGATTGGCATAATTTTTAAGTTATAATATGATTTTTTGTGAAATTTCAATTTGGAATGATTAAACTGATTAAATTTCGTCTTATTCAGCTTATATTTATAATGGTCCCTTAAACATTTGACTTGGCAATCCATTTTCACAAATATCTCCTGAGAGAGAGAGAACTAGAGAGGAAGAGAGGAAGAGAGTTTGAGAGGGAGTTCATCAAGGAGAAGATGGGGAGAATTGAAAGGACTTTTAGAGATTCTAATTCAAGGTATGTTTAGCCTATGCTAATTGACCCCTCTCTCTGACTTGGGTAGGAATTCCTCTATGTTATGTAAGTTGGAGTGTATAATACGGATCAAGCATGTATTAAATGATTACTTGGGATGATGTCTCTTATGTTTGATTGATTTGGTATATATATTGCATATCTAGTGAGAGTTACATCTCTTTTCTTCAATTGACAAGCTTGAACCCAATGATGAGGACAAATAGCCATGTGTGTATATGTCTGTGTGTGTTTGAAGTTGGAAATCTCGTAGAGTTGAGTTATGTTATGAGTTTTAAGGATTAAAGATTCAATTGTAAGTTCTATTTACATGATTTTTAGACCTATTGGAAGCCTTGTAAACACTTGCCAAAAATTGGGTTTTGGTTGGAAAATTTCGGACTGAAACTGGGCAAATCGCCGCACGTGCGGGAGTCCTGGCCGCACGTGCCGAAGTCATGGCCGCACATGCGGGAAATGAAGAATTTTTGGGCTTTTGGCTACTGCTAAAATGGCACGTGCGGGCGTCACTGCCGCATGTGCGGGACCAACCGCCGCACGTGCGGGGCTCACAGCCGCACGTGTGGCCCATGCTGCAAAACTTTGTTCGCTCTGTTTTACGTGCTTGGTTCTCTGGTATTTTTGAAATCTGTATTTGATGCTCTTAAGATATTTGTAAATTCATGTGAAGTGAAATGAGTCAGGAAATGAATTAAGAAGGAAAAAGAATTAACGTATAAGTTGTGCCTGTGTGTAGGTCATAACCCGGGAAGAGCAAGCACTTTGCTACAGCACTGTGAGTAGTAGTACAGTAGACATATATTTTACTTACCGTTAATAATTAATGTTATTAACGTTCTGTGCTTCGTAAATGATTACGTTAACATTTATATAAAATTGTCGAGAACGACATATATTATGGATGTTGCACTCTGACTGAATTAACGAATACGATGAAACGGTGACATGAACGATTAAACAAATATGTATACCTCTGTATGATTTTGATTATAGTTAATATTAACATTCTATTCTCCGTAAGTAAATTACGTCGTTCTTAATGAATAAAGGGAACTTATGTTCATTCTTGAATAACGGTTTCAGTGTAAACATGAGAGCATACCGTTTTGTTACTAATGAGCCTGAGGCCGTTCAGTTATAAGTCATCGAGTATAGATATCTCCGAAGAATCAGAATAATTGGAAAAGCTATGTGTATCCGTATGAATCTGAAATAATTCTGTTGTGTTACATATGGACCCGAGGTCGTTCAGAACCTACGATATGAATGCAAAGGTTTAACATTATTATGTGCTCTCTGTAATAGTTATTATTCTTATTCTGTTATACGCGAGACAATCGTGTTAATCTGTAACTAAACCATGAGAAACTTATGTGCACTATGGTCTAATGGTATTCTTAGGAAACTGAGATTATTCTGTTTCTGTTTATCCGTTCCGGTTATGCTATGTTATGACATGATATGGATTGTTCGGTCTTTAAGACCTACTGATTTCTAGTATGGAATAAAGTGTTGTACGGAACTAAGTGCTGTAGTTCGAGTCACCTCTAGAATCCGTGCGAGACACCTCTTGAGTCCGTACATACATGAACTGGGCTTAAAGCCAATTTGGGCCTATGGCCATTTTGTATGATCTGTTAGGCCAGGGGCCATTTTGTGTGATATGTTAGGCCTAAGGCCAATCTTTATTTTCTGGTATGAAACAAAGTACTGTACGGAACTAAGTGCTACAGTGTGAGTCACCTCTAGAATCCGTACGAGACACCTCTTGGGTTCATACATGCATGAACAGGGCTGAGGCCGTTCTGCATTCTGGGCTTAATGCCACTCTGTTTAAGGGCTCAATGCCACTCTGTTTAAGGGCTCAATGCTACTCTATTCAAGGGCTTAAAGGCATTTCGTTTGAAGACTGGGCCAAGGCCGTTCTGGAAACAATTACAGGATAAGATTAACTACATGTATTTTGCATTATATATACACATTGATATCCATTGTAATTCAAGTTGATCATTGAATTATTAAAGTACTATTATTCACTGAGATTGTCTCACTCTGTATTTTGTCTAATTCTGTAGGTAGCAAATCTGGAGGTCAGCCTTAACCCTCGATGCCCGCCTCTCTCTTGTCAACCTCTGTGTGTCCAGGCATTTGGATGAAGCCTGTCCATTTTTGTGGAGTTTTGCTAAGTTTTTGGCTTGTACGCTGATTGTCTATAATATGTTTCCAATGTTTTTGTTACACGCTCAAGCAAGGGGCGGTGTTTGTATATGTGTATGTAAATATTCACCATCTGATGCACTGTTTGTGATCCTGGCATAGTAGTGGTCGCTCAATGGATGTAGTTTCTTTTTATTTCATGTTATTTTATAACATATAATGCTTCCGTTCAGGTCCCATATGTTATGTACAACAGGTTAAGTGTCCACTTCTGAATAGGTCATGCCCAAACTTTTAGGGGCGGGTTTGGGGCGTGACAATGCAAATACATCAATATTGCCGAGTAAGAAGGCTACCAACTCCTGCCTTTCGACTTTGTCCATAGAAGCGCCGATCATGAAGAACTTGTTAGGATTTCCATGAATTTCGATCCGATGTAGGGCTTCGGTTTCTTTTTCACTTGGGATCCTCCCAATGTCTTCGAGGCTCTCCCTATCCAATACCTCAATTGAATGCACTTCCAGTTCCTTTGGCCTCTTTGTAGCTAGAAGATAGCATGCCTGTGCCGATTTCTGAGAGCCGCGAATTTGTTTAATACTGCATTCAGTCGAAAAACGGAGTAGTTAGTGGTAGGTGCTTGGCACGGCTTGTATTGTATGTAACCAAGTTCTACCCATGATCAGATTATACGGTGAAGGGAGCTTGACAACTAGAAATTCTACGTCTACTGATCTGGTGCCGGCCCGCACTAGTAGTGTGATCTTGCCCAAAGGATACTTCGGTTAGCATTGAAACCGAATAACGGGTAGTCAGCCGGAGACAGGTCCGAATCGGTAAAATGAAATTTGACAAAAGTTTTGTGATACATTATCTCTGAAGTGCTGCCCTGGTCAACGAGAACACGCTTGATGGTGAATCTGTTTACACGTAGCTCGATGACAAGGGGATCAGTGTGGGGGTGGGTCACTCCAACTAAATCACTATCATCGAAACTAATCCTTCCAGTGTCGTGTGGCCGTTTCACTGGCGTCAAAGTGATATGGGTGCTAGACGGCAACTGGATTGTGTGTACCTCGGGTGGCGCCGGCAAGCTGTATATCATATGAATTACACCAAGAGGAGGTGACTCCGGCCGCAGAGCTACTGTATTTGTTGAATTGTTCTTCTGGATGTATTGCATAAGACGGTCGTCTTGCACTAATTCTTCAAGGTGATCTTTTAATGAATAATAACTATCAGTGTCGTGACCATGGTCTTTATGATATTCACACCGTTTATCCTGTCTTCTCGAATCGGGAGGTCTCGTCATCTTGGGCGGCCACTTAAAGAATGAAAGGTGTTGTACTTTTCGGCTCTATCAGCTCCGTGTATTTCTTGACTAAATGCCTTGTGCGCCTGCTATCCACTTAATACTGTTCATTAGCTCGATGCGAACATTGGTCGTTTGATCGCCGCGAGTCATGCCTTTTATCTTGGTTAGGTCAATTCCACCACTCAGGGCTTCTTGACGGCATGGCGCTAATTGGCTGAACAATTCCCGATGTGGCCGTCTCAACAACTTTGCATCCAGCTTTGACTCGAAAGGCATCGTCTTCCACTTTGCAGTATTCTTCGACTTTCTTCATTAATGCCCAGACGGTTTTGGGGGGACACCTAGTTAACGAACTACGGAGGGGGCTATTAGGATGCAATCCCATCTTAAAGGCGGTGATGGCCATGGAATCATTGCAAGCATCATCCACCAGATTAAAGCACTCCCAATAGTGGGCCGAGTATTCACGAAGAGTTTCTTCCGGTTTAATTTGCATGGCCTAAAGAGAATCGACTTGCTTCGGTTGGACCTCATTAGTGATGAATCTTGCCCTGAATGACTTTTGGAGTTGGTGGAAGCTCTTAATCGATGCCGGTTCCACTTTATAGTACCACCTCATGGCTAGTGGTCCCAAACTGCTTGGAAATATCCGACACATGAGGGCTTCATCGTCAGCATGGAGCGTCATTGCTTGCTTGTAATGACGAATGTGATCAGTGGGGTCTGATTTTTCGTCGTAGAGGGTGAACGACGGTGCCTTGAACTTTTTAGGTAGCACAGCCCTGGCAATTCGTCACACGAATGGGTCGTGTTTATCTTCTTCATCCGAATCATCACTTCTCCTTCATCTATGTTGTACGTATGGACTTCCTTCAGACGAGCTGAATACATCAACGAGCCCTTTATTTCTGGGCTCCAGAGATGGTGAGTCTGAATCACTATCATTATTGCGTTTTTGAAGTCGACATCGTCGACCATCCTTCTTTCCCGAAGGTCGATCCCGATCTTGGCATGCGGCTTGTTGGGACTTCGCCACCTCCAAGGCCAAATCCTAGTGTAGGCGCTCATTCTCGGCCATCATGTTCTCCAGCTGTTGTTCATTTTGCTTTGCCTGATCTATAATCGTCTGCATCGTCTCATGCATTGAAGTTAAAGGTGAGGTCTGAGCTACTGAATCAAAGTTCAAGGCACGTTGCGCAGCGATATTCTCCGGTCCCAGCATGTTTCTTGGAGTGAGGTCATCTCTTGGTGTATTTTCGTCAGCGACTATCGGAGGATCTTCCGTGACGCTCGCCATGAATAAGCTTAAGTATTCCCACAGACGGTGTCAATTGTGGAGAAGTAGGTTTTGGAAATACTCTTGGATCCTGAAGCACGACCCTAATCCTCTGATCGTCACCTGAAAAAGGGATTAACACTTTGGTCGGGGGTGCCGAAATTAGGACTCCGATGAACAAGTTAGTGTAAGTCTATTGTTTGCTTGAGGCTTAAGTTTTTTGGATCTATTCTCACATACCTTTCTTTGGTTAATGCTCCTCTATTTATATTCCCTCTTGGGCCCCAGGGTCGGGCCCACTCTTAATCCATCGTGTGATTGTTCATTAGGCCTTTTCTGTCGTATGCCAATTCTCACTCGGCTTTTTGTCCAACTAGTTCTATGGCCGATTAGATATTCGGCATCTTGATCGTACAGGACGGAGCCAAATATAATATATATATCCTGATTTTCTAAGTGTACCTCGCATCTCCACCATCAAAATTATTCGGCTCCCAACACTGTCATATTCGAAGTGTTTAGTAACCTCATCCCCTTGCCCCGTTGAGAGTTAAAAACCTTCCTGACCAGAGTGCCTTTCACTTGACTTCTTACGGGGAAGTACTTGTTCCCTTCACCAACCAATCTTCGGATTCAAAAATCATTAATATAACTGATCTGGCAGTTCAAAATAGATCTGGAGAGTTGTTCACTCCAATGACCCTAGGCGACCTAGGTGGACTTTGTCCACTTCCTATCAAAGCTCAAGTCTCCGGACTTGAAGAAAATAGTGCCTACAAGATGGCTATGGTGTTGCACAGGAAAGTCTGTTGGGCAGCAAAAACTACGTAATTAATAAGAAAAGACTATTCTAACTCAGAAAAATTTATCTTGTTGTTGCCAATCATTTTCTCGCTCGGAGCTGAACGAAGGTATTGCCTTTGGCTAGATGGAGTGGAGTAACGTGAAGGAACTCTCCCTAGTGAGAGGCCTGAGCGGGACGTCTTCACCTTACATGATCTTCTATCTTAGCGTACATCAAAGCCTGTCACTTTATCCGTTCTTACTTCGTTCCTCTTCTTCGTGAAGTGACTTGATTTCTTGCCTACATTTGGGGCAAATGGCATAGGTAAGACAAGCTAGGCATAATGATATTTTGTCTCAGTCTCCAGGCTTAAAAGGCATAAGAATCCACCCCTGCAGCAGACTCCTATCTTATTCATTCTTTCATCTCTTGAGCTTTTGTTCTTTCCTCTGGACCCTCTCTTTAGGAAGAATTTCTACAACTGTCCTACTTTATGAAGGCTTCTTTTATGTGATGATAGCCTCTGGAAGCGCCCTTTTATGCCAATGCCAAGTAGGGCTCTCCTCTTTATTAAATAGGGTTTCTAGCCTATTCCTTTTCTTCTTCTTCTTAAAAAGGTCTTGTCTGAGGTATCTAAATCGGGGAGCTCCAGGAACTTCCTTATGGACCTTAGAAGTTGCAGCTCGCACTTTGCTTTGTGGAGAAGAGCAAGAGTGGGTCACAGAGGACTGACCTCATAACCCCGAAATCCATAAAGATTGAGCTAGTAAGTCAAAGACTAAAACTGAACTCTTCCTTATTTTAGAAAAAGGTCTTCTTTGTTGCCCTCTTCCTTTCCCCTTTGACTTTATGGAAGCCCATCTTACTCTGCTTGAGAGATTGAATTCCGCAAGTTCGAGTGTCTGCGCATTGGAGGAAGACAAAGAGAAGACTAATTCCTTAATATCTTATTCTGCTCATTCTTTATATAGATCTTTAGTTAGCTTTTTAGGGGATTCTTTAGGATAAGCCTGACTTGCTCTTTCTTCTCTCCAAGTCGAGTAAGCGAGCAAGACGGACGGAGTGAAAATGAGGAATGGAGTTATAAGGTGGGATATGAGGGCAAGGGTAGTGTCCACCTGAAACTAAGCAAGCTGTCCTATCGGGAAGGAGTTTGACCTTTCCGAAAGAAGATTAGGAGTAACCCATTAAGAGTGAAAAAGATATGAAAGCAAGATTCCGACTTCCGCAAAAAGCAAGTACCCAATTGACTTCCTAAAGATAGGAAATGAGAAGTGGTCAATTCTTAACTCTTCAACTATCACGGATTAGCCCATTAACTGAAGATCAAAAATAAAAAAGGAAAATTCCAAATTTCTTGATGTAAAAGTAGTAGCATTTCTTGATTGAATTCTTCCTGCAACTAATTCCTCAATACCCAGTAATGCTCTTACTACAAGGAAGTTAGGGCAGCGGGCAGGCAGGAAGTTCGGTTAATCAATCGATCAGTTGCTCAATCCACCCGAGGCAAGGGAGAAGAGGGAACCAAAGGTTCGCTCATGAGAGGAAAGGGATGACATTAGGGCTCAAAGTATGTATCCCAGGAATGCCAAATCTGGATAAAAAGGGTTTGATGAATAGGTGTGTTATCTTGAGCTTGAAGAAGAAGAAGGAATGACCAAGGTAGAAAAAGGGAGAGCTAGCACTTTCTCTTTCCTGCCTTTCTATTAGCTCATGTCCTTATGGTAGCTAAGGGAAGAGTTGAGTAGAGATATCTATATTAGGGTAAGTACTGCCATTAACTACCTTCAAGTGCTTTTAGTTTAGTATGGCCTCTAAGAAAAAAGTGGGACCTATGTTCCTCCTTGCTTTCTATTTTTCCCGAATGGTTCTTTTCGGTTAAAAGAGATTAGCCAGGATAGGAATGTATTATATGGTGTTTCTCCTGTTTCCTTTGTTAGTATGCCTATATCCATCCCGGCTAGATTTTAATATATTCTCCTTATGGAAGAAGCTCTTCTTTCGGAACTCAACGCACTCACCTATCTATTCTACTAGGTCCTTCTCTTATGGATTCACATCCCAATATTGTGTTATCTTAAGTAGTGACAAAAAACCTTCATGATCTATCATCAGTATCGTAAAGCCTCAAACCTGATATCTGAGAGGAGATGTCTTTGGGAGTAGCTAAATAAAGTGTCTAAATGCATCCAGGGACCATGGTTGGTAACCGAGGACTTCAATTGGTCCTTTCTCTCTCCTCTTTCACCAATGAGTGGTGAGTTTCCTTTTTTTTTTTTTTTTGGATTGGTCAGGCTCCTTCACTTATTTCTCTATCTGATCCGGAACCTATTAGGATAGCACCTTTTCTTCCTATTATTAGGTCTTCTTTCCCGTTAAGTTCCTCTACTGGTAGTCTAGTTGTAGTTTTGAGCAGGTTTAATAACAGAATCTGGAGAAGCTTTACAAAAAGTGGGTAGGTTCCTAGCTCAACAGAGGAAGGGTCCCCAACATATGGAAGCTTTCCCAAGGGAACTCACTCTACATAAAGGTTTTTGAGGTACTTACTCAGGAGGGAAGATTACTCTAAAAAAGACAATGGAGAGGGGATACCCCAGGGAAGGGGGAACACGTTAAGTTGCCAGTTATGATTGAAGGAATAGGGGACAAGGTGCTCGACCAACTAATTAGTATTGGGGAGAACTAATCTAGCTATTAGCTAAAGGTAGATTGCTTTCAAGCGACTCAGCTAACTAGGATCGGAGTGGAATTAAGACTTCCCTCTCGTAGTTTCACTGTAAACTGACTTAGCCCTTCACTTCTTTCTTTCCCTCACATTTACCTCACATCAAAGAGAGCATTCTTCAAGACATTTGAGAAGCATCAAGGATTCCTTGTTCTTTGGAAGGGAATCCACTTCTCCTCCTGCCGAAGACTGAAGAGTAAACCTTGTATTCATTCTCTAAGGATTAACAAGGTTAGTAATAGGCTATAGGCTCAACTGCAAGAAGAGAAGGAAGCAACTTGACTTTCACGACTATCAGGGCACCTACTGAACTAGATGTAACTCAAAAGAAAGCTCCAACTCTATCTAGTGAAGGTTTAGGCTTTCTCTGCCTCAGACAAGCTTTTTTCTTTCCTTGCGTCTCTTACTTCTGTTTCCGCTAGGTAAAGAAGCTATGAGACTATTTAAAGGCTTATTCTTGCTAGTCTAGTAGGCATCACTTTCTATCAGAACCGTTAGCCTCGCCCCATTAAAAAAGCTATCAATCTTATTCCGGAAGTCAAAGTCAAGCTTTCCCACCTGGCAAGGATGAAACTCTCTCCTTGACGTATTGATGGTTCCATCCTCTCTTAGTCCTGGCTCTGCCTCATACTACCTTCGCTCCTAACTACCTAACGCCGAGCTAAGTGCCCTCATTTCCATCTCCATCTTAGTAGAGCTTCCACATCCTTTCAGTTGAAATGCCAGTTCTTCCGAGCGGGAAGTCTTATGAAACTTAATTGAAACTTCTTTATGACTTCTTGTATGAACAAAGCAAAGTGGAAAAAGCCTTTTTGAACTAGCCAAGGAAGGAAAGTAAGAAAATAGGGAAAGGTCTGATACAAAGGAAATGGCCATTAATCTGCTCTGTATGGAAAGTAACCCGGATAATAGGATAACGAAAGAGATCTGTAAATGCTAAAGTATACTGTTGGTATGGGTCCACTACTCATAGGTTGATATACTGTTAGCTCTACCGGAGATAGGTATGGAAGCCACTATGGGTATATATCCAGGTATGCGTTTAGATAAGGAACCTCACACCATAAACTGAATCCCTATCATGAGCCCGAGCATAATCAACTAGATCTACTAGGTCTATTGTACAGGGAAAGCTATCACTTGTCTCTAGCTCTTGATATGGAAGGTATAGATCCGCAGGCGAAGTAATCATACCAAATAAGAGTTCTTCTCATAAGCGACTAACGAAATTGTTTGCAACAAAGAGCCTCGACAGTAGCTCTTACCCCCACACTCTTGTTGAAAATACACTAAATAAGCCAATGCGTCATCTCAGGCGAGAAACCAGAAAAAGTTAGGGATTTGGTATGAAGGGAGATATAGGACATGTTCCATCCATTCTGGATAAGGAGCCATGTGTTCCAAATTCAACATAAACGGGACTTTCATGTGGAATCTAAATGGATTTTCTTGATGGGACAACCCGTACCCTTCTTTACATACAAGCTCAACATAATTTGGGTTCATTCGTCTAGTCCTTTGTTTCACAGGCGTGCTGCCTGACCTCCCACATCTAATTTGTGCTTGCAAATAGAAAAAGGGGTATGCTTTTAAGATCGTGGTATGTCCACGCGAGCACATCTTTTGACTCTTCTCTTAGCTTGTTCAAGAAGTTATCCCCTCCAACCTGTGCCTATCGCAATGACCTGCGGCACTTCCTCGGTGCCGAGAATTGTCTTTATTATTTATTGCTTTTTTTACCGCTAGGTAAATCAAATCGCTTATTCTAAATGAGCCATTAGCCACAATGAGTCTACTACATGTACTTATGTATAATATATGTACATACATATATCTTATTTGCATAGTGACTCATTCATAAATTGAATTAACCAAAGGAGCCCTTTTAACTCAGCAGTAGAGTAACGCCATGGTAAGGCGTAAGTCATCAGTTCAAATCCGATAAGGGGCTTACTCCTTTATTCCAGATGAATCTAGCTAGATGGATGCACGAGTGGTTGTTGAAGTCTTTGATCTTTAGGTATGTGCCAGCAATGCCTTCGAATCTCGATCGAAGTCTTTATTTCAGAGTGGAGATCTAAACCTTGACCTTGAACCTGCATTCCTGTGATCAATTTGATAGATATGATCAAGAGGCTATGTCTTGAGAGAGTTTTTTGAATTCCCACAGGGGTGTGATTCGAGTTTTTTTTAATACTATAATGGAGGAATGGCAGGCACCTCTCCTATACTAATAGATGCGATTAGAACTCTACGTTCCTCTGGGACGCGGGACTGCGATTAAAGAGCCCTTTGTACTTATATGGGTAGATTATAGTACGGTTTAGATTGTAACCGCTAACAAACGAGTTCTTTTGCTTCAATTTCATGAAAAGCTGGGATACCTGGTTCCGATACCATACCAACCATACATATATAGGATACTGCTACCGCCATGCTTGAATCCTGTTTAATATGATAGAATGTGCTCCTCCAACAGCGAAAGGAACAGACAGATCTCATATCTTTACTGAATATGCCTTTCGAGTGGTTTGGCTTTTCACTTAAGAGATATGAACTAAGATCTAAGCTAGCTCCGACTGATGAGCGTATACTCTACTTTTTGTTCTTTCGATATGATTAACCTACTTCAAATTCCCCATTTAACAACTTGAATAAGAGATGTAATGACAGAGCTACAGGTACACTCTTGAACGAAAGGGGGCATATCTTTACTTCATAACCTTTCCTCCTGCTGCTTGAACTCAACGGGATATGGAAAAGGAATGGACCCCCTATAGGTGATTTTGGATCTCGACCTGGACAAGCGCGGATCCTATTCCATAGCACACGACATGCTTTCCAGTCTCTGTAGACGTTCCATATACAGATCACATTTTAGTTGGAAACCCAGAGCCCTTAGTATTAGTAATAGACACAGCTGCAGATTTAGTGGCCATGGCAGGCGCAGGAGCAGTTCCCTTATTATCAGAGACCACCTATTCAGAAGCGATCTTCCTTTAACTACCACCTTGGTTAAGAAGAATCATCAGGATCACCCAGTCAATAACCATACCCATCAAAGTAAAGTTCACACATTCAAGGAACATCAATTGCACCCCGCTCCACGACATTTATAAGGTGGTCGCTGAGCTTGACTTGCATGTGCGACAACATCTAGGAGCCTATCGTACACTACTTATGGAACTAAATAAGACTAATCAAGACCCTCAACCCGGATATGTGCTGGGACTCGAATTTGTTATTAGTGGGGCGCATTAACCAGAAGAATAAGCCCGGTACGAGCAATAACATGAAAAGAGTCGGGTAAGGGCATCAAGAGATATTGTGGGAAGGTTGCCCTTTTATGCCAGTCATTAAGGATCTGTTCCAACATCGGCTAGGATCAAAGGCAAATGCCCTATAAGCGCTTAAGCCGAGATTATTCACCACCGTATACAAGATTCTAAGTGAAAGATTATGAGCCGCTGGTGAAGGCTTGATAACTAGGGTAAGTAAACAAGTCCAGTTGTGGAAGGGAATGGTAGCAAACTTCTTTCTCTTCTCAAACTAGGAACCCCTTTGCAAACTGACTCAACCTTAGGTGTCATCCCTGAAAATGGGTATAGAGGGCCATATAGATAGAGAGTTGACAGCGAAAATAGGAGCTTCCAACAGTGGATCTGCAATATAGGAATATGCATAAACTGTAGCTCAAAAGAGCATATCTCCCCACTTCCCTCCATTCCCCTGGTACACACACACCTACATAAGATGAACGACGGGGTTCAGATCGGGAGCTTCCGTTCTTAAACCAGTCAGATTTTTATTCTTTTTTTACACAGGATCCATAGATAGATAGGCACATAGTAAAGAAAGGCAGAGACCGTAAACTAAACTAATAGTAGGATCTGTTACTAGTTCTGATCCATCAGACTTGAGCTTTGGGATTAGAAAGAAAAAGATAATTCGAAAATGTTAAATATTATCTCTATCCCATTTCTCAATAATAAATAAATCTTTCTTATTCTTTTCTTAAGCAAGTCCCCAAGTGGGCTTAGTTTTTCCACACATAGTTGTTGGCCTAGCGAATTAGTTAGTGACTGGAAAAAAGGGGAACCAATTGGCGAAAAAGAAGTGAACACTCCTAAGCCAAAATATCACAAGTAGATCAAGGTCCCCTTTACTATTAGGGGGAATCGCTTTTCTCTGAGCTATGAAAGAAAGAGGAGAGGGAATTCCATATATAGAAATGAGCATGAGGTAATCTGCTTGAAAATTCATGTAGAAGTCCAAGGTTGGAGGATAAAGTCCGTACAAAAGCATCGAGTATAATAGGAGCATCCGTCATATGTCAAGGGCTGGTAACGTTCTCCACCTTCCTCCAGTATATCACTGGAGGTCCTTCGCGAAGGATTAAATCTAGCTATAGGGATGTTCCCCTATCACTGGTAGTCGTCGTAGGTTAGTCTGTGTTCCATGTATAGAGAATTGACTCTCTCTTGAACGAAACTTGCTTAACGAGGCAGAGGCGCCTGATTGCCTAGCTTACTTGGCAGATATGTAGAAAAGCTTGGTTGAAAACAACATGTAAAGCCCGGTTTTCGACCAATTTGTTCAAGCTGTGCTTGCAATAATGGAGGTTGGGGGCTAATCCATTAGCACAGTTTAGGGTAACCTAGTGCTTTTTTGAGAATCTCATTTGTATTCTGCCCTTACCCAAATAGAGGAAGGTTTCAGTTAGTAATTGTTTACGATGGGTGGGAAAGCTGGAGGGGATCCCAGTGGTTAAAGTAACTAGCCTATAAGGTTAGTAAGGTTCCTACTATGGTGCAGTGAAAGATCTTTCACTATAGTGGGCAGAAAACAGGTGGGAGCAAGCGGAATGCCAGCAAAGCAAATTCTAATGGTCTCTTCTTGGTCCCATTTCAATATCATGTTGTAAAATGACGCAGCAGAGGGAGTTGTCAGTGGAGGAGTACACAGCTGAATTTTATCATCTTATTTATGACACATTGTGATATCATGGAGCTAGAAGAACAAATTTTTGTAGCCCTATTGAACTTAATATTTTGTTTTCAAGCTAGCAATCAAGGCGGAGAGAGAATTAAAAGAAGCACATGATAATAGTTCCAGATCAGCCAATCGAGAGGTTTCTTCTAACCGGGAGAGTTAGATCATATCTCGTTATGAGACATCTAGTTAGGACATAACATAGGGAATTTCGCTAGCTCTGGGCACACAACACCCTCGGAAAGAACAATCCTCTGGGCAAAGGGCTACTCACATGCCATGCCTCGCCGATTATTGACCCAGCACATCTTTACCACTGCGATATATGCTATAAATAGGAAGTTGTCTAACTGGTCGAGGCTTAGAGTGGCAGTATTTGACACCTCCTAAGCGTTATCATGACTTTTTACAAGTCAGGTAGACAAGGAAAGGAGAGGCAAAGGTTCCTTTTTCTAACATGGCTTCTTGATCGGAGCGAGGGAAAGGCGCTATAGCCCAGTTCTTTCAGCCCCTGTTAAGATAAGAGGATTGTAGCGAGCTATTAACAAGCGTTAGTGAGTGGAATGTTTCACTCCTATTTTAAGGGCTAGGTCCTCAGATTCATAGATTATAGAGGTTTTTACTCTTACCATTAGTTGAAATCCTGCTATTAATTATTAGTTGGTATCCCCCGAAGCAGGTATTTAGCAGGTGAGGGCAACCCTTAGTTACAAGCTATGGATAGGAATAGGATCCAGGTACAAAGATGATGGAGGTCCGTCTTCTACCTCTGGAACTAGACAAGTTGAAAGCCTATCTGTTTCTTCTTCTGCAGTGAACCAACACGAGGAGGTACAGTCGCCATAGCTACTGGTAGCGCTAGTTACAGGCGCTATCCTATACTTCTTGATCAAGCTCCTCTTCAGCAACCATGAAATTGCTTCTCATGCCAGGATAGCCCCATGATAATCTCTGGTTTAGCACCAATATAAATAGAGCGAGGACCCCATCTCAATCAGTAGGATGCATTTTCCTGCATAAGGAGTGTCATCCGGGCATTTTGAAAAGAGGAAATAGCCTAAGGACTGAGCTAGGTCCCCAGACTTCTCCTTTAACTCATTTTCAGTCGCAAGTCAAAGTCAACCGAGTCTTGATATTATGAAATTTGAGACCGGGACTGACCTCACCGCGAGTAAAGGTGTGCATAAGACTAACCCTAATGTAAAAAAGGGGCCATCCCATGTGAGAGAGAGAAGAGTGAATTACGATTCCTACTGTGATGATTAAAAAAGCTAGCTTAGAGGACAATCAGAATCCGATGCTGAGAGCTAATGCAATGGTTTAAGGGTTGATGCCATATCGATCTAAGGTTCTAATTCGTTGACTGTCCCCTGAAGGCAGGTTGTAAATACAGCTAAAGGGCGAACAAAGACAAGGTTTTAACTTCGCTAGATCGAATGTTCTTTCAAGCAACTAATCAATCCCATCTAGGAATAGAAACCATAAAAAAATAAAAATTGCATGACCAATCCCCTAATTTATTAGTTTTTTCAAAACTTAATTCTCCTCATATAGGTAATATGTCAGTTTTTCTTGATTTACCACAAAGAGGGAATTTGCAGTTCATACACTATTTACAAGCAATTACTGGCATCATTAAATGCATTAACCGATCTCAGTAACCGCATTAACTGGCAGAATTCCACACATTCATTAAAGACACAAGGTAGACTAAAGCTACACTCGTCACTACGAGAACTTATAACCTTACCGATTCTCTTGACCTAGGCAGAGGTAGTATACTTATCCCCGGTGGAAGAGATGTTGATTCAGTCCTTGTGGCTTCTTGGTCTCTTCTGTCGTGCCACCTCATCCTTGCTGGGTTGCCAACTGCTGCATGTGTACCTTCTCTCCGGTTGGTGTCGAAGTTGAGTAAATTCTTACTATGGTTTCATAACCCATGTCTCGTGCCATATGTATACCTTACTTCTATGTCCAGGCTTTGTCTTGCTAATCCTTACTTTATGGTTGGTTTTAATGCTAGGTATGAGGCTTTCTTACTAGGTGATTCTCCTACACTGTGGGACTATTTCACTCTTCGTGCTGGTACAAGGTGGTATTACCATGGGGAGAGAACTGGATTGATGGGTTTAATGACTCTCAAGGAGTTACGTGATTCAATAAGTAAAGAAGAAGTTACCCTACCTTCGATACGCTACCACTCACTCGGCCAAGAGTGAATTCTTTGGAACGTAAGAGTTCAATGGTATACAGGATTATAAGCCCAAAGGAAAGCAATGAAACTTCTTCCTAAGCCCCTATTGTCATGGTAGCCTTTAGAGTAGTTGCTTGACCAAAGTCGTTATGCTTTCATACTGGTCACCTAACACAACCTAACTCATGTTTAGGCACTCCCTCTTTGGTCTGTGGATCCTATAAAAAAGGCTTTTGGCTTGCCGATGGAGTCTTTGCTCTCTTACGTGAGACAACTTTTTGATGGGTCAAGGAAGCACTTTCAGGTATTTGATTGGCAGGGTTTTCTGTTAACACTAGTTCATGTCTCACAAATTACGTTAATCCTATAATAGACATCAATCGAATAAATATGCAGATAATAACACCAAATCTAACAATTAGCCCGAAATTGAACACTAACCCAAGGGACCCATTTTAGGTAGGGAAAACCGCTAAAATGGAATATTCTCTTAAACAAATTGCTGAGACCTTTACCAGGATTACTAAAAAAATAACTCGCACTCTGTGGAGATATGATTTGGAAATACTCTCTAGATCCTGTAGGACGCTCTTGATCCTCAGCTAGACACCTGAAAAGGAATGAACACTCCGGTCGGGGGTGCCAGAATTAGCACTCCGACGGATAAGTCAATGTATACTCTCTTCGTTGCTTGTATCTCAAGTTAATCTTATTTGTTCTCACATACCTTTTCTTAGCTGATGCTCCTCTTATTTATAGTCGTCCTTGATATTGATGGTTGGGCCCACCTTTCGACCAACGAATAATTGCTTATTCGGCTATTCTATCCTACCTATTTGTACTCGACCCAGTTCACAACTGATTCTACGGCCGATCTGGTTATTCGGCCTCTGTCCCTCCAAGATAGAGCCGTATAGTACATAACTTGATTTCTTTCTTTAAACTAAATTGGCTTCCCTACGTAATTATATTATTCGGCTCCCACAATTGCCCCCCAAACATCCTATTAATGTCATTTATTCGACATGTTTGGTCTTGGACTTAGAGGGTCAAAAAATACGGCAATTTCCCTTATTCCAATGCGAGCATCAGAACGCCTACTCTTTTTAGGAATTATTATAATCTCCCGTCCCTTCATACGCTTCATTCATTTAATACGATTTGAAACTGTGTTGTCTCATCGTTTGTATGCTTTTTTTTAATACACAAGGTTTCTCGTTGCCTGTCAGTTCACCTCCCTCGCTTCACGTCGTCTGCAACTTCTTTCCGTTCTTCATTGTCCTCATCATTTCTTGTAAGTTTTTCTCTCTTCCATTTCGACTCCCATTTCCTTGTTTGTTTTCTATTTAGAGTGTCCATTTTACTAGCTATGATGGCGAAACATTTGAGAGCCCTTCTTTCTGCAGATCGAGTCTTTGGTTTCCATCGCATTTTTCCATTCCTGATGACGTCCATCGGTCACTCTTGGCAGAGAACGTAATTGGCACGGAGAGGACTGATGAGAGTACAATCGTCTTTCCTCTCATGTCAATCATTGAGGGCAGAGTCCGTTTCCCCCTTCATCTATTTTTTAGGGCTGTCCTTTTCCATTGGGGTTTGATCCCTTCTTAGCAGAACTTAAATTTTTACTGAATAATAATGGGAATTGTAGAACTAAACCGACGCCTTAGGCTTAACCTTGGAATCCCAGCTATTCGGCATTGTTATGCCTTGGCCAAATCCTCTAGCCAGCAGGGGCGCTACTTCCTCAGGGCCAAGGACACCGACCATCATTTGGTGACTATGCTTGCCAGCTCTGGCAAGTGTGTTGATGATGTCATGGTCGTTGTCCGCGGCAACTAGGAATTTGGCGAGGGCGAAGATCGCCTAGATCCAGTGCCCAGGCGAAGAGGCGAACCAAGTGGCCGTTTAACGCCCATGAATTTTTATAAAGTATTTACCTGGTCCAAATTCTACATATTTACCGTTTTATTTGTGCAGGAAACATTTTGAAAAAAGTTCTTGTCTCGGCCGACGACGCTATACTTACGCAGATCAGAACCGCACTCCAGTTCTTTGGTCGTCCGAATCTCCAGAAGCAAGGGAGGGCGGCCCACATCCTTCTGAGATACGAGCCGACTTACGCTACTTTTTCGGCCGCAGATAACATTCCGATTCCGAGGGGTGAACAGCACCTCACGGCGCTTATTTTTCCGAGCTTCAAGAACAATAGGCAGATTGGTCTTGAAGCTTCAGATTCAGAGCCAGCGGACGAACAAGCAGCCAAAGGAGTCGCTGAGCAGCCGAATCTATCCTTCTTGGACAAATCCGACGGACTAGAGGAGGAGGTTGACGCGGCACTAAATTTGGCTTTTAAAGAAGCCGGCCTCAATCCACCATCCACTTCTGGCCGAGAGGACGTATCCTTCGAAGATATTTTCACCGACTTAGGGGACCTACCCGGCTCATATCCTGACAACATGGCTGGTAAGTCGCTTACTCAAATGGCTAGGTGGAAAAATACCGAGAGGATAGCTGCCCGTAGGAGAGCCGAAGCCGAGCAAACTGAACCTCCACTCCCTCCACCCGACGCTAGGGCAGAATCTCCTCCACCTGCTCCTGTTGAGGAGATAGTTCAGACTGATGTGGCCGAAACGGAACCTGTTGTCGATCAGCAGGAGGGTCAAGTGACGGAGCATAGGGGGAAAAACGTTCGGCAGAACACGAAGCCGATTATTTAGAAAACCTAGTAGATAAACGGCCACATATGGAAGAATCAGACCTCGTTGTGCCGTTTACAATATAACCAAGGATAAAGAATGTGCCGGTTGCTTCTGATGTATCGGCTATAAAAGACACCGATGTGGCCTTGAGCTCGGCCTCCTTCATTTCTCTGCCAGTTGACAGAGAAACCTTTAGGACAAAGCCCGATCTGCTGTCCATAGCATTAGCCGCTCAATCGGTGATATTGGTACATGATCCTTGTTTATAATTTTGCAAGGCTAAACAAAAGAAAATTTTTTATATTAGCTAACTTACTGATTCCTTGTTTTGTAGGCGGTGGGAAGGATAGCTGAGATTGGCCGTCGCCAGCATGACGCTATCGAACAGATCAGCTTTCTCACAGCCGAGGTGGAAAAGGAAAAGGGCAAGGCAGCAGAGGCCTCTCTCAGAGCCGAGTCTGAGGCCATGAAAGTGGCGGAAGAAAGAGCGAGGGCCGATGCCGAAGCAGATAAGGCCAAGACTACTAACCAACTGAGATTGGGCACCAAAGAAAGGGCGAATCCAAGCGAAGAAGCGCTCAAATTGGCCAACGAGACGATTACCAAGCTGGAGGCCAATTTGGAGGAGTCGAATAGGGCGATGGTAAATGCCGAATCTGAGATTTCCAAGTCATTCCAAGCTGGCAAGGATGCGGCCATGGAGAATTATGTAGAGGAAGTGCCCAAGTTCGAGAATAGGGGGTTCAAACATGGCTAGCTCAAAACCTTAGCTGCCGCTAACGTGGTATTGGAGCAGCCGATTCCATACGAGCAGGTAGGCGTTGAGCTACTGGAGTCTGACCCTGAAGACTGACCTAGGGTCAAAGTATTTTTCATTTTGTTTTGGTGTCGTGTGTATGTAGGTCTTGTTAGATTTGTTAGATTTTTGACTATTTATTTTTGTGAGAAGCTAACATAGGGTAGTTTTCATTTGTAAAATGACTTTTGTTGGTACTCAGTTTATGAATGAAAATTGTCTTTGCCTTTCTGCCTGATGCATGTGCTTGTTAACGGCTAAGTAAGATGTAAAAACATGAAATGAGATGAATGGAACAAACTACTGAATTAATCCAGTGCTAAAATAATTGCATAGCACTGCGACTTAGCTGAATAGATTAGTGAATATGCCCTTGCCCCAGCAAATTGATGAATAGGACCACCGAACAATGACAGCTCATGGATTGGCTGGGGCATAAGAACATTTCGGCGCATAGCCCTGATATTTAGGCCGAATAGATTAATGAATCTGCCCTTGCTCCAGCAAATTGATGAACAAGGCCGCCGAACAATGGCAGTTTAGGGATTGGCTGGGGCACAGAAACATTTCGATTCATAGCTCTGATGGCCGAATAGATTAATGAATCTGCCTTTGCTCCAGCAAATTGAACAGGACCACCGAAAACGGCAATTCAGGGATTGGCTAGGGTAGAATAACATTTCAGCGCACTCTAATATTTAGGCCAAATAGATTAAAGAATTTGCCTTTACTCCTGCAAATTAATGAACAAGACCGCCAATCAATGTCCGCTCACGAATTGGCTGGGGCATAGTAACATTTTGGCGCATAGCTCTGATATTTAGGCCGAATAGATTAATGAATCTGCCTTTGCTCCAGCAAATTAATGAACAAGACCGCCAATCAACGTCAGTTCAAGAATTGGCTGGGACATAGTAACATTTCGGCGCATAGCTGTGATATTTAGGCCGAATAGATTAATGTATCTACCCTTGCTCCAGCAAATTAATGAACAAGACCGCCGATCAATGTCAGTTCGTGGCGCAGAGCATTGAAGGGAATGCTTTGGGAACGCTGCACCCGCGATTAATAAGAAGAGTGGGGGCTGCGTTCGTTTAGGGTCCATATTGGTGTCCAAATTTGGCAGATCACAAGAGGGAGAAGAGTAGTGGGTTTGAACTAGATGTCTAGAAAACTATTCTTCAATAGCAGAGGAGAGGGTAAGACACTGGCTGAGCTGGATTAAGTGATGAATCGAGGTGGCAAACCGTTACAAACAGGAAGTAGGACATCGGGGGAGCGCGAAAGGCGTCATTCTTAGCGTCATCGAAGCAACTCACCTAGGAAGAAAAGGCAATAGCGGGGGAACTCCCCTCGCTCGTGAAGTGAGACTAGTGGGGCACTACGCCCATTGAGCTTTTCAGTCTTCGTGGAGAACAAACCGATGACCGAGGCGGATTCGATCATCCGTGATCCAAACGTAGCAGTTGAATTCGCCCAACAGATTTTTTTGCCTGAAGTCCAAAAGTCGATGGTTGGGCGACCTGATTTTGAAGTTTTTCGGGAGGGCGTCCATGGAGCGGTGAAAGGGCTATATACTTCATATTAAATTGGCATGCGTCTCTGTGCCACGTGGCGGGAGATTGAGCAGAAAGATGAGCGCATTCGGAACTTAGAGGCGTGCATAGAGAGAGCCGAGCGAGAAGTAAAACAGGCAAAAGCTGCAAGACATCATTCAGCAGGTCAAGGTAACCTGATTGTAGAGGAAAGGGTGACCCAATGGCTGTTAAACCAGGCCATTGCCGACCGAGATACGGGGAGTATGTTTGTTAAAGAAGTGATAGGGATGAAGGCCTATGAAGAGGGATTTTTTGACGGTCAGAAGATTGGTATAGAGAAGACGAAGGAAAAGCTGGCCGAAGAGGTCTGCCGATGCGAAAATCGTGGATTCAAGCATGGGTGGACCAAGGCTCTACAGGCAGCGGGCATTGATTCGGCGTCGCCTCTTTATCAGAGTTATAATTTCCCCTTTGCGACTTTCGAAGCCGAGAAGATTGACGACGAGGACGGTGTCGAATAATATATTTCTCTTAAAATTTATTTTTTTTTATTTTTTTTTATTTTAACACATGTATTGAATGAAACAGATCAAAAATATGCATGACCTATTACAAATTTGATGCGAATTATGTATTTACGATCTATTGAATGAAACATCTTATTTGGAATGTCTCTATATTGTTTCAATTGTTGTTCGTAAATTAAGTCATGGCCATCGATTATTGTTAGTCACATTTGCGGCGGCCAATTGCGATGTTGACGAAGTGCTCCGATTCTGGATGTTATTCGGCCCAACCGTGACATACACGGAAGGGGCTCCGAATTCAGAGGCTTTTATCTTGGCCAATCGTGTTATCCACGAAGGGTGCTCTGAATCCGGAGGATTATTTGGCCCAAACGTCTCATTCACGAATGGGGCTCCGAATTCGGAGGCTTTTATTTTGGCCAATCGTGTTATCCATGAAGGGCGCTCCAAATCCAGAGGCTTATTCGGCCCAAATGTGTCATTCACGAATGGGGCTCTAAATTCGGAGGCTTTTATTTTGGCCAATCGTGTTATCCACGAAGGGAGCTCCGAAACCGGAGGCTTATTCGGCCCAAACGTGTCATTCCCGGATGGGGCTTCAAATTCGAAGGCTTATATTTTGGCCAATCATGTTATCCACAAAGAGCACTCCGAATTCGGAGGCTTTTATTTTGGCCAATCATGTTATCCACGAAGGGCGCTCCGAATTCAGAGGCTTATTCATCCCAAACGTGTCATTCACGGATGGGGCTTCGAATTCAGAGGCTTTTATTTTGGCCAATCATGGTATCCACGAAGGACGCTCCTAATGCGGAGGCTTTTGATTTACCAAACTAAATTTCACATAGCGAGGAAATAAGAGGCCTTGCATTGTAAAAGTGAAAGTTGTACACGGCGAACATTCAAAACAAGTTATCATGCCCCACAAGTCGGGTTAATGATAAAATTTACGCAAATGTGTGGAATTCCAAGGACGTGGCAGATTTCTCCCAGACATGTCTTTGAGTCAATATGCTCTTGTGCCGGCGATTGATTCAACTTAATAGGGGCCGTCCCAATTGGGACCTAGCTTTCCGTCAGCGGGGCTGCTAGTAGCGAAAAGAACTTTCTTGAGGACCAATTCTTCGAGTAGATAACATCGTAGCTGCACGCGTTGATTATATAATTTAGCGAGCTGCTGCTGATACCGCGCCATAGATGCGAGGGCACGGTCTCAGTATTCCTTGATCAGAGTCAAATCCAATTCTAACATCATGTCATTACGGCCCAAGTCGAAGACCTTTGTTTTCAGAGTGGGTAAGCCAATCTCCAGGGGGATAATTGTCTAGGTTCCAAAGCATAGGGCGAACGGCGTTTCCCCAGTGGACTACCTTGGTGTAGTGCGATGAGCCCACAACACACTGGGGAGCTCTTTGACCCACCTGCCTTTTGCTTTCTCCAACCGTTTCTTGATGCCGTCCAAGATGGCTTTGTTGGAGGCTTCAGCTTGGCCATTACTCTGTGGATAAGCCGGGGTGGAGAAATAGGGCTGAATAGCATACGTGCTGCATAATTCTCGGTAGACGCCACAATCAAACTGGGTGTCGTTGTCTGAAATGAGTGCTCTTGGAATGCTGAATCGTGTTATGATATTTTTCCATACAAAATGCCTAACATCAATATCTCGAATGTATGTTAGTGCCTCCGCTTTGACCCATTTTGTGAAGTAATCTGCCACGACAATCAAGAATCGCTTATTCCCTGGGGCCCGGATATCAAGTCCCTATTGAGCAAACGACCAAGAAGTGGTGATAGAGCTTAACTCCTCAGCAGGCAAATGAGTTAAAGGGGAAAACTTCTGGCACTGTTCACATTTCTTGACATAACACTTAGTATCAGCTCTCATGGTCAGCCAATAGTACCCCTGTGTTACAGCTCGATGGGCCAAAGAACGCTCGCCAGAATGGGCACCACAACTACCTTCATGAATTTCAGTCAAGAGGTCCTCGACTTTATCTGGATGAATGCATTCTAGGTATGGACCAGAAAGGGATTTTTTGTAGAGCTTTCCTTGCAGATCTAAGTAATATTGTAGGGCTTTGCTTCGTAGTTTGTGCACTTCTTTCTTGTCCGTCGGGAGCTGTTCGAAAGATAGGAATGTAGGGTAGGGTCCATCCAACTTGGACCTGATTCTATGATATTGATCTGAATTGACTCCGAAGGGGTAATGCTCGGTTTAGGGATGAATCCTACTTCAATTGTGCGTTTAATTTCTGAGTTGATGGTAGAGGCTAGGCAAGCCAGGGCATCCGCATGTGTGTTCTGATCCCAGGTTATTTGATTCAATTCATGATGGTCGAATTTTGCCAGCAAAGAATTCGTCGTTTTCATGTAGGCTGCCATATGGTCACTTTTGGCTGCGTATTCCCCTTTCAATTGGTTGATGACTAGTTTTAATTCGCAGAAGATAAGCAGATGCCGAGCATAAAGGAGAAGTGCATTCCGTAAGCCGGTTAACAATGCTTTGTATTCGGCCTCATTGTTCGATGCTTCGAAGCCCAGTTTGACAGCTTGCTCGATTATTGCCCTGTCAGGAGCCATGATCACTACACCCGCCCCACTGCCACGTTGGTTAGATGACCCATCACAATACAACTGCCAAATGTCCCCAATGTAAATTCTCCAGTTCGGCTTAGGTTGAATTTGATCAAACTTAAAGTCGGCGAGACACCTAGTGAATTCGACCACAAAGTCGGCAAGCAATTGCCCCTTGATTGAGGTTTTGGGTAGAAATTGGATATCGTACTAGCCGAGTTCGAGAGCACATTTTGAAACGTGCCCTGATGCTTCCACACTACGAAGCACTGACCGGAGGGGGTAGTCCATCAGTACCCCAATGGTATGCCCCTGAAAGTAATGCATCAGTTTTCTTGCTGCCATGACGAGAGCAAGGACGAGTTTTTCCAACGGAAGGTAACGTTTGTCGGCATCAACCATTGCTTTGCTCACATAAGCTCCCCTAGTTCTTCCTTTAATAGTACGGTGCTAACCGTCCGGTCGAAAACTGCCAGATATAAAATGAGCGGATCACCTGCTGAAGGTGTTGTCAGAAGTGGAACTGATCAGAGGTAAGTCTTCAAACCATCCAAAGCGGTTTCGCACTCGGGGGTCCACTCAATAGCTTTACCCTGCCGAAGGGTATGAAAGAATTATCAGTAGCGATCTGTGGAATGACTGATGAACCTGTTAAGTGCAGCAGCCATTCCCATCAACTTCTGAACATCTTTGACCGACCGAGGAGAGCCAAGTTCTAGAATTGCTGTGATTTGCCTCAGGTTGGCTTCGATTCCGTGGTGGTTAACAATGTAGCCAAGGAATTTTCCGGATCCGATGCCAAATGCACATTTGGAAGCATTCAGCTTCATTTTGTATTTGCGAAGAATGCCGAATGTCTCTTCCAGATTGGCTAGATGAGTTTGCTCTTCTTTGGACTTGACCACCATATTGTCGATGTATACTTCCATGGTACGGCCGAGTTGCTTCTTGAACATAGCAGTCACTAGTCTTTGGTAGGTTGCCCCTGTATTCTTCAGCCCAAAAGGCATAACCTTATAGCAATAGGTTCCTCTTAGGGTGAGGAATGCAGTTTTTTCTTGGTCTTCCGGATGCATGGCAATTTGATGGTAGCCTCTACAGGCATCCAGGAAGTTCATACGTAGATGATGTGCTGTTGTATCTACGAGTTGGTCTATTCTGGGAAGGGGAAAGCAATCCTTGGGACAAGCTTTGTTTAAGTCCATGAAATCCACACAAACATGCCAAGTTCCATTTTTCTTCTTTACAACTACAGTATTCGACAGCCATGTAGGATAGGTCACTTCGTGGATTGCCCCGGTATCAAGCAACCGATCAACTTCTTCAACAACGGCAGCAGTGTGTTCTACGGCTAACCGCCGGCTTTTCTGAATAATTGGCTTACATTTGGGATCAATGTTTAAGCAGTGCTGGGATACAGATGGATCCACCCCCTGGCATCTCATATGGTGACCATGCAAATACATCAAGGTTGCTGAGTAAGAAGGATATTAGCTCTTTCATGTTGACTTTATTTAGGGAAGCGCCGACCATGAAGAACTTGTCAGGATTCCCGTCAATTTCAACCTGATCCAGGGCTCCAATTGCCTTTTCACTTGGGAGTCGCCCAACGTCGTCAAGGCTCTCACGATCTGGCACCTTAATTGAATTCACTTCCAGCTCTCTTGGTGTCTTTGCAGCAAGAAGATAACATGCATGCACCGATTTCTAAGAACCTCGAATTTTCTCTATGCCGCGTTTAGTCGAAAAGCGAAGTAGTTGATGATAAGTGCTTGCACGGCCTGCATGGTATGCAACCAAGTTCGTCCCATGATGAGATTATAAGGCGAAAGAAGCTTGACAACCAAAAACTTTACATCCACTGATCGGGAGCTCGCCCGAACTGGTATTGTGATTTTGCCCAAAGGATATTCCGAATTAGCGTTGAAGCCGAATAACGGATAATCAGCTGGAGACAAGTCTGACTCAGTGAAGCCGAGTTTAACAAAGGTCTTGTAGTACATTACTTCCGAAGTACTTCCCTAGTCAATGAGAACACATTCAACGGTGAATCGGTTTATGCGTAATTCAATAACTAAGGGATCAGTGTGGGGGTTACGCCAACCAAATTAAAATCGTCGAAAGTAATACTCGCAGCTTCATGGGGCCTATTTGCTGGTGTGATTTGCTTTTGGGGTTTAGGATGTGACTGAATTGTATGTACTACGAATGTCGTCAGCAAGCTGTATATCATATGGATTACGCCAAGTGGAGGTGAATCCTGCCGTAAAGCTACTATTTTTGTTGAATTGTTCTTTCGGACATGTTGCATAAGCTGACCGTCTTGTACCAACTCCTCAAGGTGGTCCTTCAACGCATAACAACTGTCAGTATCATGACCGTATTCTTTGTGATATGCGCACCGTCTATCTCGTCTCCTCGTGTTGGGAGGTCCCACCATCTTGGGTGGCCATTTAAAGAACGAAAGGTGTTGAACTTTAGACATAACCGCGCTGATCAGCTTCGATAACTCTGTATGTTTCTTGTCCGCGCGCCTTATGCGCCTGCTATCCACTTGAAGTTGTTCATTAGCTCGGTGTGAACAGTGGTCATTTGATCGGCATGAATCTCGTCTTTTGTCTCGTTTAGCCCGATTCCATGGTCCAAGGCTCTGTAGACGTGCCCGAAAGTCTCGGCTCCGCGCCCGAATGGCGTGAAATCCGTTTGTTCATTAGCTACTACAGTTCAGACTCAATGTCATGGTTCTGAATCTAATCTCGCAAAGTGCAATGCAAGATCGATAAATCACCAAAGAGTCCAAAATCCGGCAAATCGTTTTGGAAAACTGATTTTTATAAAGAAATGCCAAACATGGACTGCTTTGCCAGATACAGAGTCGCCACCTAAATGTTTTTTTTTTTGGGAAATTTAGGAAACCCTGACTCGTGCCTAAGGCCACGTGTCCGTCATCACCAAAGTTGCCTCAGCTCGGGAACTTGGGTATGAGAGGGGAAGGTCATGTAATGAGCACCCCCGCTCGCCTGATCTAAAGATCGGCCTTTACTAACATGATATTTTGTTTTTGAAAACACATGTGTTCTTATTCCGGTTTATTAGCTAGCTTACTATGTGATACGCATAGCATACAAGTATAGACTAGATCGCCTAAGTTGGAACAAAACATTTCATGTTTGTTTGAAAATGGTTTGAAGGTGCTACACGCAAGTAGGCTAAGACGTGGATTTGCCACCCTCAAGTGGGCTTAGAAAACATGATTTTGCCACCTCAAGTGGGCTTAAAACTCGCGTTTCGATGAATTGTTCCGATTCAAGCAATCCAACCTTCATCCACAAGCATTCATGCAGTTAAACATTTAAGCAGTTAGCCTTATGGCAAGCATTCGGTCATGGCAACATTCACACTCATGCAAGATGCTAAAGCATAAACACTTACAGTGTACTCCGAGCCAAAACAGAAGCTAGTTAGTAATCAATGCACGATCCTAGCTAAGTCAAGATGCCTAATGCAACACATGCAAAATGCAACTAAAATAGGCTCGGCTATTCTAAGATGGCATATGAGATGCAACTTGATAACATGCTGTTGAACACGTATTCAAGTAAATGTATTGAAATACAATGCAGTTTGTATGATGCACCGAGCCCGATGCATGCAAGACAGATGAATGAATGCAAACATGCAAGCATAAGGATGCTAATTGAAATATGCCCTAAAACTAACCATCAAAAGCTGATAAGTAAAAGAGAGAAAGACGTGGGGCTGGAAGACATTCACACACTCACGCACACTTATTACAAAATTCGCCCTCTCGACGGAGGGTCCGAATAAATCAACAAGCTAGCTACACTACACTAATTAATTATTACAAAACCTTAACTAATTAAGAAAATTAATTAAGTTACAAAACCAACTAAGTAAGAAAAGAAAAAAACTGAATCAAGCTGCCACAGCTCTGCCTCGAAATGATGAATGATGCATGCTCGGTCGCGTCCTCTCGGAAATCCGTTACCATGCCTCATGTTGCCTCTGTTTGCATTGTTTTAGACTTCTGAAAATTGTGCAAACCTCCAAAACACCTCTGCTCCACTCCATGGACATGCTGAGAGGTCATTGGCTAAGAGGTATGGCTATCGGCCAAGGGATAGAGGTCATTGACCAATTTTGAGGCTATCGGCCAAATATTTATAGCCGATCGGCACACCAGATAGCCGATCGGCCATCTCTTCCTACAAACTCTCCTTTCTGCTGCAACAGAGCACAAACAGAGGCATGGCAATGTATTTGCAAGAAAATGTGTGTGCTACTACACCCCTTATCATGATTGAAGCTCAAAGGAGTGTAATGCTCGACTCTCGAGCCATCAATCACGCATTTTGATGCATGATGGCCAAAGAGGCTGAGTTGCACAAATCAATATGGATGAACTGGACAAAAACACATAAATGCCTTAACCTTTATCATGCATGATCAAAAGGGTCAGCGACCGAGGATTGAGGCACGTTTCATCACTTCAAGTATGAAACGTCCCTCGTTCCTCGTGTTTGGCTTGACATCCAAACCAAACACAATGCAATGCATGCACAACTTAACAAAGCTAATGGCATGCAAACAATGCAATGCAACCTAAACATTTAAACAACATGGCATGCAACAAGTACGCAACAATGTTATGTAATGCAACTAGCACGCAACAACACGCAATGATGTTATGTAATGCAACTAGCATGCAATAACATGCAATGTACCAAGCATGCAACAACATGCAATGTGACGAGCATGCAACAACATGCAAGATGGACTTAAACTAAAATGGACAGATCTCAATCATGCCCAAATCAGTGGCCAAAACACCGAAACTAAGGTACCAAAAGGCAAAACATGCATGCACACATATTGGTCCACAAGCTAGGCAACAAGAACACAACCCTTAGAGGCACTCAAAGGGTGACAAAAGTGGAAGTGTAACAACACTATAAGCTCTGAAATTAAGTATGGAATGACGCCAAATCAACCAAGCAAGACAAATATGGCATGCAAGAAAGCTCAAAACTTGAAACTAGCATAGGAACTTGTACCAAAGCCACATGAATCGAACCTCAAAGGGCCAAGGACAACCAAAATAGTCCTAGATCATGCCAAAATGAGTCTAAAACATGCATGGGCCAAAGCTAAAACCAACCAACATGAAGGGCATAAGGCATGATGCATGCAAGGCCAATAAAGAGGGTTACACTACACCTACCAAGACCAGGCATGGCATGACTTAACCAATAAAAATCAGAGTTATGGCATGTCAAAATAAGCCCAAAAACCCACTGAGATGGCATCTCAAAAGCTTAAGCAATAAGACATGCATAATGGCTCATGTTCAAGGCTTAAAACACAAACCTCCCAATGCATGGAAAAGGTGACAAATGTGAGTGCAAGCCCACACTATATGGACTGAAATCACATATGGAATGATGCCAAATCATGAAAATGGCCTAAGCCATGCATGCTAGTGACTTGGACACTCAAAGCTAATAAGCTAGAATGCACTATGGCTATACAAAGCAATGGATGCATGACTAAAACAATATCAAACAGAGCTCAAGCATGGTAAAACATGAGGGAAAGCTTCTTTGAGTTGAGGCAAAACATGCAAGAATGATGATCCAAACACAAGATGCATGTCAAGGCAATAGAGAGGATTGCACTACAAGTGCATGGTGCATGTAAGAGGCTATCAAACCAACCTTAGACAGAGGTATATCATGCTAAAATAAGGTCTAATACATGCTAAGATGGAGCCAAAACAAGCTTAACAAACATGTTACTTTTATGAGCCATCAATACAAGCATATGAGACATAAGGAGAGGGGATAACCCTCCCCTATTTGGGACCTCAAAACACCATTTCCACCACTGAAAATCCTCTAGATTTCAGTGGTGAGAAGGCCAAAACAAGGTGGTCCCAATAGCTTAAAAGGAAGGCACAAGAACAAGACCAAACAAGGCCGAGGAGGGAGTAGACAACCCCCAACACAAAAGTGACCTTAAACAAACATTACAAGCATGAAAAATCAGAACTTTTTATTGTAGAAAGTTAAGCTTAAATCAGTATGCAAATAGGTCCAAAAGATTAAACCAAAACATGGGTTTAAAGGCTAGTTGACTCACCCTTGAAGAACACCTTCAAGAACACAACTCCGGCACTCTTTTCTGACCAAAACCAGTCCAAAAACACTAACACCAGCTCCTAAGTACCTCGGTAACAAAAGGATGGTGTTCTAGTAGGTGCTTTAGTGCAATAGTATGAAGAAAATACACTTTTGAGCACAAACTAGGGTAAATATGGAGAGAGAGGTAAAATATAGAGAGAGAGTGATATATGTTTTGTATATCAACTTTCAGAACCTCTGGAAAGGGAGAGGGGTCTCCCTTCTTATAGAAATTCAATTCTCAAGCTTGTTGAACAAGCTTGAGTCTTGATTCAATCCCTCGATACATGTGTATGGAGGATGAGAATTGTGCATACCAGCTGTCACAGCTGGCACAAAAATATCTGTAAAAGCAAGTGGCAAGGTCTCGGCCAAGAAATATGGCCGATCAACCAAAAAGAGTGTCGATCGGCCACCACTTATGGCCGATGGCAAGAAAACAAGGCCGATGGCACAAGGCCTTAGCCGATGGGTTGTATGGATGGCCAACAAGCCACCATCTTCCCTCAAAAGCAAAAACCACAAGTCCTTAGTCCACAACCAAGCACAAAACAAACAAGTTGAGAGATCCTAAGGCAAGGCGCGCAGCCGAGACCTTCGGAAACTCAAAATGAACACGAGCATGGATGATCATCGAGTGTTCAAACGATGACGTTCAAGTCTTGAGGACGGTCAAAAATGGGGTGTCTACAGTTGCCCCTCTTTGACAGAACTCAAAAGTCATAAGATGACGGGAGTGAATGTCAAAGCCCAGAGACGACCCATTTTCGACAAGGCCAAAGACTTAGACAAACATATAATATAACAAAGATATGCGCCCGCAGGCAGGGGCAAGATGCAAATGACATGCACAATGCCAAACATAACTTATGATCATGCAAAGAGAGCTGTAATGAAGCATTTATGAGAAATAAATACAACAGTTTAAGCAAGCGAATAAGAAAGAATAGTCCTACACATTTCAATAGAAAGGATATAAGAAAATTATGCAATTCTCACTGCGTCTCACGTGGAGAAGACTAAAAATGACTACCGAGGACACCTGGAGTCTCACACAACAACTCCTAGCGTATCAAATGCAAAAGGAGAAAGGCATCCAAACGCGTGTCAAATGCGAGAGGAGAAGGGTATGTCCAAACGCATGTCAAACGCGCATGGAGAAGGGTTGCGCAAGAAAGTGCGATGCACTAGACAGTGCAGGTATGTCCAAACGCGGCACGTGAGTGGAGAAAGGTTGCGTGGGAAAGCGTGATGCACATAACAGTGCAGGTACGTCCAAACGCGGCGCGCGAGTGCAGAAAGGTTGCGCGGGAAAGCGCAATGCACATAACAGTGTGGGTACATCCAAACGCGGCATGGGTGTGGAGAAAGGTAGCAGTCAAAACGAACCAGAGCTTCTCTTGAATGAACCGTACACACAATATCGTGCCTGCGAAAGAAAGAAATTCAACTGGTACAATATAGTAGAAACAGATGTTCAACGTTAGATCAAGAAATCAATTCAATATGAGATAAACACATGCATATACAATGCGAGTGAGAAGGTGCATAGCAATGCAAGTAAAACATGCATGACAACGCAAGTGAGGGGTGCATAACAATGCAACTGAAACAAGCATGATAATGCAAATAAAACATGCGTGACAATGCAAGTAAGGGGATGCATGACAATGCAACATAAGTGTGCATTGACAACGCGGATAAAAAGGTGCATAACAATGCGAGAGAGGCATGTGCGACAACGCAAGCCATGGGGTGCATAAACACATGTAAGTAAAGCATGCGCGACAACGCAAGCAATGTGTATAACAATGCGAGAACGGGTGCATAAACACATGTAAGTAAAGCATGCGCGACAACGCAAGCAATGGGTATAACAATGCGACAAAGAGAGGCACATATTCAACATAAGCATGGTAAAGGCAAGTTATTCGCAATGTTGAGATGCAACTTCAAAACAAGACGAGGCATGCTCAATGCAAGAGCGAAAAGACGTATAACAAGTGCGCTTATTACAAACATGACAAAACATTGTAATGCAACATATTCAAAGCAAATTTTTGAATTTCGCAATATATAAAAGGATACGAAAAAGGATACACCTCGCACGTATCGAGTGACGCACACGGAAGACACGGTGCGGGGCCACCACGAAGGCCGCTTAAGCTTCAAAAGTGTATTTTCTTGCACTTTCTTGAAAAATGAGGGTACCAAATCAACAGAACTGACCCAAACAAGGGCATTGGAGGTGCATCGACCACAAAGGGAAGCCATCGGCCATCCATCGGTCATCAAAAGAGCTTATCGGCCAACAATTTAGCCGATCGGCTAACAATTTGGCCGATCGGCCAAAAGTGGCAGATCCGGGGCAATTTTGTCCATTTGCTTCGGGTCTTTAAATATAGGGTTCCAAACCCTATTTCCTCACTTCCTCTTAGTCAAAAATCATTTCCCTCTCTCTCTAGGTCATTTTTCTCCCTTCAATCCGTGCTTTTCTCCCATTTTCAAGCCTCCCGCAACTGCCGATTTGCAAAACCCTCTTCGTTTCAAACACTTTGAACCGAACGAAATGCAATTTCGGTGTTCCTTTCTTGATTTCCTTGTTTCCCCCAAGTTAGCCTTGGTTTCCGTGCTTTCTTCCGCACTTCAACCTTTTCTCCCATTTTTCACCCCTCGGGATTGACTTTTGGTTGACTTTCGGCATTCTTGCCCACTTTTCATACCCTCGGCCATTTTTGCACTCTTCTCGAGATAGCGGATGATATTCCATGGGGTGGGACTCCCCCAGAGATGGATACAGATCCTGAGGTCGAGCTCTTGCCGCTCAGTGTTCGACCTTTCGACCCGGCGACATATCGGCCCGCGATACATGTACTGCCTCCCGATAGTATCCACCAGTTCAGGAGCTACGCGCGAGGTGCGCCATTGGTGCTCCTGCTACGCGAGCCGGAGTCGCACCTTTCTTATGGTGCCGTTGAGGTATACTCTTCCCCCCTTTTGTTTTCTGCAATGTAAATCAGATATCTTGAATAGCCAATTCTATTCTTTAACTGAATAACCCAAAGACACTGATACATCACATGCTTAGTTCACCCTGAGCACAATCATACACGATATTTGTGTAAATTCGAACACATGCACACACACTACATTTTTATCACTTCTGAACATGTTCAAACACTGTATTTCTGACACTGCTTCACATCTGTTTGTCTTAAACACAGGGAGATTCCTATGCCTTCTGGGGGTATGGGAACACCATTGCCCGAGGTTGGTACATGGAGTTGCCCGACGAGGTTCGCCAAATTGTTGACGAGGCCAGCTTCGGCATTTTTTGCATGGGACTCTCGCGCCTCACTGCGAGTAGGCCCCTTCTTGGCGCGCTGGTGGAGAGGTGGTGGGACACCACCAATTCCTTCCATCTTTCCATAGCGGGGGAGATGACGATGACTCCCTTCGACTTCTCCATGCTCACAGGCATCAGAGTAGGGGGTGATCCGATTCCCTTCGACACCGACATGGGCGAGTGGGACGCTACCTAGATCTTCTTGCTTGGCGCTCGGCCACCTCTTTCCCGGCCAGGGTTCGTGAGGTATTCTTTGTTCGAGGACCAGTTTCGGATACAGATGCCGACGACCTGCGAGGAGGTGGAGCGGCACGCCCAAGGATTCATTATGTTCTTGCTAGGCACTACCTTATTCGCCGACCGAGTGAACACTGTTGCCCTCTATCTGTTGAGCGCGTTGGCAGACGTGACGCGGATCCTGCGCTACGACTGGGGCGGCACAGGCTTAGCCATGCTTCATAAATAAATGAGCTCTTCATCCCATCGCAACGGACATCTGCTCAGAGGCTACTGGCGAGCCTGAGAGGTACACCTTCCCTTTCTGTTTTACAATTCTGGTTTACACTATCTGCACACCACACACACTACATACACGCAATCTGCTTTACACTGGTTGTACACTGCACACACGCAATCTGCTTTACACTGGTTGTACACTGCACACACGCAATCTGCTTTACATTGGCTGTACATTGCACACACTGCACAATACACTGCACTCCATTCTCTGATTTATGCTTTATCTACATACTGCCTTACTGATAAGCATACTCATTCTTACCCTGTTACACTCTGTAGTTGTGGGTGTATGCCAACTTTTCGAGGCTTACTCCAGAGCCAGAGGTGGAGATGCCCCTCGCTGTCCCATACTCTCATCGATATGATGTGAGGTGCGAGCAGAGGCTGCGGGCGTCTTTCTTGTTCTTCCACAGATACTTCGATACCATTACCGTAGCTGAGGTATTTCAAACATTACAATTTATTTATGCTTCGCTTTACATTGTACTTTCAATAACATATAACAAACTGTACATCCTATCATTTGTAGATCACCTGGCAGCCCTAGGCCGCGTTACCGGATGCAGTGAGAGACCAGTACATGGGTACTCGGGAGACTGCCCGGTTCTGGATTTTGCTGGAGGGTCCAGTCTGCCGGGCATGGTATTTTGGAGAGCGCTTCCTTCGTCAAACCCTTGGTTTTCCTGAGTAGATAGTCCCGAGGCCGCCTCCCACCTTAGACCAAAGTTAAGGAAAAATTATATTTTTCCAAAACTTTCAAAAACATTTCTAACAAAAGATAAGTAGGTCATTCCTAATGTTATCCCAGCTACCTTACAACCCCAAACAAATCCAAATTCTATTCTCTAAAATCTTGATGGATCAGTTGTTCTTCGTTTCCAACATTCCAAGTCTGTCCGAACTTAATCTGAAATATCTTCTCAACCACCATCTACATGATATCATATCTCGGCTGGTCATTACTACACTTAAAATGTGGTAACTAAATTATTCAATTTGAAACTACATAAACTAAAGTAAAACTTGAGACACCGTTTAAGAATTGACTATTTTAATTATTTTTTTTAATTTTTTACAAAAAAAATATATAAAAAACATAAAACTAATAGTATAATAACTTATAATAATTTTTTGACTAAATCAATGTTCCCGAACCAGCACATGAAAAGTGTAATTAAAACCTTTAAAAAAAAAAGGAAAAAGAAAAAAGAAATGGAACCGACTCTGTGAAGCCAAAAGTCAAATGAGTGGATGGGCCTCAAGCTCTATCTAGGCTTAGTGTGGTTATTTTGAGAAGTTAGTTAAAAATTAATTTTTTTAAATTTTTTTTTAAAAATAATGTGTAAAAAATTAGAATAATAATATGATTTAAAATAAGTTAAAAGTTAATTTTTGATTTTTAGTCAAGTTTCCAAATTAAGCCTTAATATTGCCTAAGCCCAAATTGTGGACCCATGTTATTTATTTAATAAATTTAATAGGAATTCTATTTACATTTAAAAAATTATTAAGTATATTTAACTTTTCAATTTATCCTATTAAATTATTTAGGTTTATGAATTACTCTCAATACCCTATATATATATTTTGAAATTATTCTTAAAGTACACCCAAATAATAATCAAATAAAAAACTCTACATAACACCACTTCAAATACACCCAATGTTCTTGTCTTAAAGAATGGACTTTCTTCGTGGTAATGACACATGTACAAGAATGGACTTTCTTCGTCTGTGTATATATTTATAGCATATATATTTATAATGACATGTACAAAAATGGACTATAATTTTGCAAATCATAGCATATATATTTATAGCATTATGCCAACCCACCATCTAGCACCTTAATAGAAATATATACAATTACCTGAAACATTGCTAAGAATAAATTGATTCTAGTGATGATGATGAAAATTGATGGATTCGAATGAAATAGAGATTGTGGTGGGTTGGTAAAGAAGCTCTAACAATAATAGATCTTATATGATGTAAAGTTTTACAGATTAAACATGACATTAATGGAAATTTTAGCTAAAAGAAAAAAAACTTACTATTCTTCCATGAACCCTAAAATCCTCTTAAGTTAAATGGTTATTAGTGATTAGGGTGTATTTTTTTTTTAAAAAAAATAATATTTTATTTATCAATAAATTTATATTAAGATATAATAAAAATTAAAATTTTAAAATTTTAATTAGACGTACTGTATTTGAATGCAAATAAAATCGTCCAAATTTAACTCATGTTTAGTTTAGGTTGCCTAAAACATTTTGGATTCGACTATTAAACATCTTTTTTTCACTTTTGTCGGGAAGAAGTCAACAGTTTTTTTTTTTTCAAAAAAAGACATGTCCTATCAAGTTTATAAAGTGGTTGCAAAAGTCCATAATTTAAAAAGTTTTGGCATCGGCCAGGCCTCCGTAGGCCCGACGTGTGAGGCCCAAGTATTTAATCAAAGTTTTGGTGTCGTTTGGTAACACTTACGTTTTTAATTTTCTGTTTATATTTATAAAAATTTTAAAAATTCAAATAAAAATTTGTTTGGTAAATTTTTGATTTATTAATCAATGATCTCAGTATATAAATTTGGCCAAAAAATGAAAACACAAAAAATGTGTTTTCATTTTGAGTTTTCAGTTTTTTTTTTTTTTTTACCACCCAATACTAGCCACCACCCATCACCATTTTTCACCACCGTTTTCCGCCATCACCACCCACCACCCATCCCCCACCACCACCTGCCACCACCCACCTACCACCACCACCTGCCATCCACCACCCATTTGCCACCCACTCGCCACCACCACCACCACCCACCCCTCGCCGCCACCGCCACCACCACCACCACCACCACCACCCACCACCCACCTGCCATTCACCCGCCACCACCCACTGACCGCCACTACCATCCACCGCGCCGCCACCACCACCTGCCACCACCACTCACCACCCACCTGCCACCACCATCCATCACCAGCCACCTACCACCACCACCCACCACCCACCTACCATCCACCCGCTACCACCACCCACCACGCACCACCACCATCCACTCACTATCACCCACCACTCGCCACTGTCACCCACCCACCCACCACCACCACCACCACCCGCCACCACCTGCCATCCGCCACCCACCTGCCACCACCACCCACTACCGCCACCGCCACCACCACCACCCACTCGCTACCACCCACCACTCGCCACTGTCACCCACCCACCCACCTACCACCACCCATCCGCCGCCATCCGCCACCCACCTGCCATCACCACCCACCACCTGCCACCACCACCGCCGCCACCACCACCACCACCCACTCGCTACCACCCATCACCCGCCACCGTCACCCATCCACCCATCCACCACTACCACCTGCCATCCGCCACCCACCTGCCACCACTACCCACCACCCGCCACCACCCCCACCCACTCGCTACCACCTACCACCCGCTACCGTCACCCATCTACCCGCCACCGTCACCCACCCCCCACCACCCACCACCACCCGCTACCCACCACCCACCGTCACCACTTTCCACCACCATCTTCCGCCGTCACTTGTCACTATCTACCATTTCTCATTCTTTTTTATATTTTTAAAATTTTTTAAACATTTTGTCAATTACCAAACATGTTTGTAGTTTATGTTTTTCTAAAAATAAACAAAAAATAAACAAAAACCAGTTTATAAAATTTTTATAAATATAAACTGAAAATGTAAACGTTACCAAACAGGCACTTAATAAATTTACGAGCCTTTGTGGCCGGTTCAATTATCTAAATTTATTTATAGTACTATTTGTTTTTTTACGTATCAATATTTTAAATTGAGGTAAAATAAACATTTTTACAACTTGTCAGTGCATTAAAAAAATATAAAACACTTTTAAGTATTTAATTCTATTACATAGAATTGATTTATAATTTACTCGTAAATAAATTTTTTAGTTTGAATTAGGTTAATTTTGAACTTACTTATTAAACTATATTTATTCTTTTTGGGAACCAAATTGTATTACTCAAGTGTTTTATTTACAGTTAATTACTTAAAGGGCAAATTACATATACCTCCTTGAGGTTTGGCTAAATTACAGATATTCCCCTGAAGTTTCGGAAATTACATCCCGCCCCCTAAGGTTTGTATTTTCATAACAATTTGCCCCCTGAGGTTTAAATTTCATAACAAATTACCCCCTAATTTGTTATGCAAATATAGCATTCAGGAGGGAATTTATAATTTCTCAAACCTCGAGGGGGGTATATGTAATTTGCCCTTACTTAAAAGTTCTATTCAAAAATGTTATAATAGTTCAGATGCTATTTAAGATTTTTTGAATCAATAAGTCCTATTTAGTAAAACTGAGAATATTATCGGTTTTTCTCAATTTTTAAAACTAAAAATATTATCAATTTTACATAGTAATGTTCAAAATAATTATTTTACTAATTGATGAAAAAAATAGAGTACGAGATTAAACGTTTTTACCTTTTTACTTATTGGCTTGATTCAACTATCTAATAAAATTGAGAATATTATCAGTTTTTTTTTTTTTTTTTGGTTTTAGAACTGAGAACATTATCAGTTTTTTTCATTTTTAAATTTTTTTTCTTTCAATTTTGCACATCAATAGTCCATCATCATGCTCCTTTATAGACACAAAATTTTCAATTTTGCACAAAAAAATAATTCAATTTTTTCAATTTTTTTTTGCACATAATTTTTTTTTTTTTTAGCCTTTTCAATTAGAAAGTTGATATTTTAATGTTTTAAAAATTAAAATAAATGTCAAATCATCATGTTCCTTTATAAATAATCATAAATGATGAACAACTATTGTTTGAATGGCAATTCCGACTATTAAAATTTTAATAAGACTGAAAGTTAAAAAAATCTTAGTAAGGACTAATGGAGTAAAAGTTCATAAATTAGAACTTATGTGTAAATGTCCCTTTTTATTTATATATTTCTTTGTTTGTAATTTTCTTTTTGTTGCTCCTCTGAGCCAATCATAAGTAGTCATTTGGCATGTGAGTTTGGCATGGGTTGGTGCTAAAATAGCAAAAAAAATATAAAATAGGTTTTTTAGTCCCGGGTTAAAAATTGTTACAATCAAACCTAATCATTTTATTTTTTCTTAAACAAAAGTACAAAAAAAAAAAAAAAAAAAAAAACTAAAAAATTCATCCAAAATGAGACTATTTTAGCAAAAAGCCAAAAAGTTAAAAATCCGCCCATATCCCACACGAAGCCTAAGCACACTTATTTAATGAAGTCCTAATTACCGGGTGGTAGTTTGTTTGTTTATTTGCTTTTGTTTTTTAATTTAAATTTTTTATGACAAAATGTGAAAAAAATAGGGAGAATAATGCGATAGTTGTTATGATTTTTTTTGTTTTTTGTTTTTTTTGGCTTTTTTATCATCTCCCTAAACTACCCTTGCATGTGAGCTAACTAAACTTGCTATTGCTAGATTAATCTGTCTGTCTACAAAAATTAATTAGATGCACATAAAAAATAAAAAAATCAAAGAACATTCATCCACAAGTACAACTGAAAAATTAAATTTGATTTAAGATTAAAAAAAAAAACCTACATTAGAAATTGAAGTGAAAACAAATGCATAATAAATAATACTATTTGTTAACAGAACAAAATTTTGAAACCTTATTCCTTACTAGTCTTGAAAAACACCCGTGGTTGTCTGATTGTCGTCGTAGATGGCTTCAATCCAAGTGCATGTGGAGGACACTTGTTCAACGAAATTGAAAGGAGTTGTACTAGAATAATTACCAACAACAGAGTGATACTTGCCGGTATCGAAAGAATAGAAAGCCCCATTTTCACCATGAAAATTGGGGAAGTATATCTTATTAGCCATCCCTTCTTTGAAAGCCTCTACTAACAAGGATGCCCCATGACTGAGGAACAACATTTTGTTACCCAAACTTTGCACATCTTGCCATTCCATATCTGGGACATTAAGCTTTATCAGCCGAACACGTCTCTCCTCATGGGTCACAAACACAACCAACATTCCTCCATCACAGTTCACCATGAAACTTTTTTGACATTGATATTTGAACCGCGGCCATGCCAAAATGGGCTTACAGCAACATATTATACTCCAACTCAAACTAGAACTGAGATCAAGTACGCCCACATCTCCCCCATTTCCCAAACAATATAGCTTCCCATTATATAAAACGGGAGGACTGGCATCGTATAGGACAAAACATTGATTATTTTGGAATTCGTGAAATGTCCACCGATCATCTCCACGTTTGATAATGCACAATTCTATGTGTAAAAAGCCCCAACAAATTCCAATAACCAGACAATCAGATGAAGTAGGCGGTGATGAAAAAGACACGCTCATGAAATCATTTGCCCAATATATGTTAGGAAGTTTGATAATTACCTCCGTGAATGGGCTTAAAAAAAATATTGTCCCACCTCCAGACATGAGCAACCAACCATACTTAGAGACCCGGATTTTTGCATCCTTTAATTGATCATTTGAAATAATTATATTGCTAAGCTTGTCATGATACGTCTCATTGTGCAGTGGCTGAAAAAATTTGCAACCATCATCACCGCCATTTAAGATCATCAAATACGGCAATTTAGAAAGTGCAGAATTAGTTGGAGGTGGGAATGGGGTAGTGATTGATTGCCATGATCTACAAGTGGCTCTAAAATTACTTGAATCTCCCAAAAAAAGATTTGACAGTATCATGCTTAAAAGCTCTGGTGGAAGATCAGACCAATTAGAAGAACATCTCTCTCCATGCTTTATCTTGTCAAGGACGAGGTGATCGCTGCTAGTTGATGTCATCAAAGAGACTTCATGTCCCAAAATTTCCTTTTGCTTGGAACCAACAACCTGTTCATCAGCCATTATGGTTACAACAAGCATTCAACTATTATATTAATTAAAAGAGAAGCAATATCAAATTTAATCCGTCCAAAATTTAACTCAAGGACACAGGTATGTCTTTGCTTGGCATTGCAGATCACCAATCAAGACTCTGTTTTTGTGTGTGTTTCGTATGCCAAAGCATGGTCGTGTCCAACTTTGCCAAGGACACATCCTGGTTTATGGAGTATACTATCAGCTAGGTGCCAATATTTTTCTTCAATAATTTCTCAATAAAAATGTATGGTAAATTCGATAATTAGCACAAACTTGAAGGCAAAACTATAAGAGTTTATGACACTGCACTAGAAAAATACAAGTTCAACTTGCAAGGCATATACAACTATTAAATGTCACTTTCAAATATTAATATTCTACCCAAGCATTTAGTGAAGAAATAATAATTTCAAGAAAATAAACTATCAACTTCTTGTTTACACATGTAAATTTAATGTCATTGTTGATTTTATGAGTAACTTTGCTCAAGTGATTAATCAAAATAACATACGAGCCAGTGATTTTATTTTTTTATTTTTGGCTAAAATAAAGAAAATTGAGGTTGAAGATTGAGGTTTGAATGTTACTGTGTATGCATATGTAGAATTTTCATATCAATTGAAAAAAAATCTTGAGAGTCACCTGTATGATTCCAAGAAGGTTCGAATACATTGGGTTCAGAAGCAATATGATGCATGGGTACAATTACGAGTATTGGAATTGGTATGATAAGAGTATGTTAATACAGTAAAATCTAAAAAAAATAAGAAACGCACATGACTTGGTACATTTGTAGAAAAAAATATTTATTTTTTATTTAGAGTAATACAAAAATTGATTAAATGGTTTAATTTGTTAAAATCCAACCTACAATTAACATTTAATGTCAAAAGTAAAGTATAAGCCAAAATTATAAACCAAAATTAAATACTATTTTATTAAATAACTTACAAACCATAACTTAATTTTAAAATCATGTTAAGTATAAAACTAAAAAAAATAAATAAATAAATCTGGTAAAAAAAATTTATCTCTATAGTAGAAGAAAATATTGTTTCGACTGAGGTGCGGTACAATTTAGGTATATATTATGTACGTCTAGATATGCCAAAAATTAAAAAAAATAAATTTGGTTACATGTTTTGTGTACTTGATATGTATGCAAAAATACCATATATCGATAAGTACAGTATATTTATCAAAGTATCCATGCTTCATAATAGATGCATATCGGGGTGTTTATACTTGAAAACCAGAGAGTCTTAATTCCTCCCTCAACTGATCAACGTTCCAGAAACAATTCCCTTTTATATTACATAAACTGCTTTGTATGTTTGATTAAAGAGAATCTTTTGTTAATTAGATCCAAGGGGAATTCAAAGCTAAGGAAAACACAAATTCAATAGAAGAAAGTCGTAAGAAACTCGCCGAGCACAAAATCAGCAAAGAAGAAGATTTTCTCGTCTCAAATTTGTCATTTTATTTATTTAATTCAAATGCAAACTACACCTAACAAACACCCACACTAAATTAGAAAGGAAAATAAAAATGATAATTAATAAAAACTTACCCAGTGAAAGCTTGAATCACGGCGACTGACATTAGAACAAGGCATAGAAAAAGATACCCTTTGTTTTTCCAAGCTGAAGGCATAAAGATGTCTATCACTAGACTGAGTGAAATAAATGAAGTTTCTTTTAATTCCAGATTTTTCTGACGCAGAAAAAGAAATTCCATCATGAGAATCAAGAAAAATTGTACGTTCCCCTATACTTGTCACTTTCACCCATGTCTTGCTAGGCAAGTCTGCTTGATAGATTGAGAAACCGAACAGCTCACTACCATAATATCCATGAAACATCTTTTCTATCATCAAAAGATCGCCACCCAATTCAATCATATAAGTTTTAAGGGAAATGATAAATTGTGGCGATAAGTGAAGTGCTTGACTTATGATTTGTACAAAATGAGGTGTTGGACCACTAAAATCGAGAACAACCAAATTCATTCTATTTAGACCATATAACTTTCCTTCAAAGCTAGTGGCAGAGTGGAAACAATCTTCAGAGTCCAAAACTAATTCATTGAATTCATTATCACTCGGCCGGCAAAAAATAAGAGAATGATTGTTGTTGCTAATGAAGATAACCCGACAATCAGGATCACTTGGAGGCAAAGTCAAAACACATAAATCGTATGTGGATTCTCGTAATGGAAGTTGAATTTTATCCATAGAGACAAGATTTAGAAGGAAAGACTCATCGGAGTCAAGGTTCTCCAACACCAACCATCCATAAGAAGAAGTACATATCTGTTTATTGCACAATTCAGGAATTTTTTTGACGTAGCAATAATCCTTTGATATGCTGTAAAAATTCTGAAATTGTCTATACTTCCCGTGATAAATTAAAAGCCAAGGCTGTACTTGAATGAGAGGAGGACGACTCTTCTCGTTTTCAGTTAATTCCATAGCTCTCCACTTCAAAATATCCGATGTTATAGTCTACAAGAAAAGAAGAACCAAATTGTTATTTTGATAAACTAAACATAGAGACAAGGTTAACATTCATGAAACTCATTCTAATCGCTATTATTTCTTTTCTTTTATTTTTTGTATTTTATTTATTGGTGTATTACAATGTTATTGATTGTTATGACAAGGTAGGGATGGTTATTGGCAATTCTTATTGGAAAGAAATTAAAATCAACACTATGGTAACCTAATGCAAACAAAGAAAGTTATTTTTTAAAAAAAAGAAGAAGGTATTTTTATTGTTTATTTATTATGCTCATCACTAGCATTAGTTCTTTGACTGATTTGTAATAATAAGGGTAGGGTAATGTCCATTTTGATACTTGTATTCTTTTTATTTTAATAGTGCCTTCAATCGGACACATACACAACAAAGCATACGACTATTAGCTTAAAGATGGCTCGTGAAAAGACGATTGTTAATTTGTCATCTAAACTGGATAAAACATTTTTTAACATCATAGACAAATTGATGAAGAGAAAGAGGAAGCGAAAATATAACATATATAGTTTGAGTAATAATATACAAATAAAAAAGTCATAATGATATGATTAATGTGTAGTTTTTATTATGAATTTATTTATAAGAATGATATTATTACAATATTCTTACAAAGATTTTTGTATAAATTTTGGATTGCGGAAGATTTTAACTTCCGACGTGTGCAATAATTTTTTATTGATTACGTGTTAATGTGATATTTTTTTGGATTTTTAGGTACTAAAAGGCAATGAAAATAATTATAAAGTCACAACATGACCTTGCAGGAAGCAAATTATTATAACAAGAAATTTGGTCCAATTATGCAAATTGCCTCATGTCCTCTCTCTCATTTTTTTTTTTTTAATTTTGTTTGAAAATTATTATTATTATTATTATTATTATTATTTTGTATGTGAAGGTTTTAAAGAACAAAATGAAAAGAAAAATTACAATCAGAACCAACACGACATGCATGTTGTTCGATTGTTTGATTAAAATTAAATTATCACACCGAAAAAAAGATTAAAATTAAATTAAACCAAAACAACTTTTCTATTTTTAAAAACCAATAAATAAATAAAAATATGCTAAACGTTGTTATGTTCGGCTAAGTTTTCAGACCTTATTTTTCTGAAATATTTTTGAAAATTTTAAAAATAATTTGACAAAAATAAATAATATTTCAGTCACCATATTTTCAGCAGATTGGATAAATTTCAAACTAAGGCCAAGTTTGGCTATCCTAAATAAGTACACACTTTTTATCTTTTTATCTTTTTTCCATCACATCATCTCTCTACTTTTCTGCACATCTTTTCGTAAAAAGATAAAAAATGTACTTTTTTAGGTCATTCCAAACAACCCCTAAAGAAAACTGTGGTAGAATTTTTGTATGGTGTGTTGTGTATTGAAGGTAGAAAAGAAAACTCTTCAGATCACAGTTTTGTTCTGTTTGTCTGCCTTTTTCTAAGTAGCTAATTCAAATTCAATAACAAAAATCATAAATATACATATTTATACATATGTATAGAGAGATTAAGAGTACCTGTGTTGTTAAAGTCGCCGAAGATGAACTTGAAAAAGACCCTCGCTTTGTCTCTTTTTCTTTCTGCAAAAACTCTTCTCACTTTGTGGGCAAGAATAAATAACCAAGGGTGGGAGTATATATATATATTCCCCCTTTCTTTTTAGGAAAGAAAACTTTTGGAATCCTACTACCAACAAGCAGGGTAGGATTTCGACTTTTTTTTTTTTTTTTTAATTTCTTTTTTCTTTTTCCTTTTAGGAATAGGAATCCTATCTACTCGACTAGACAAAGCAAAAAAATAAAAAATAAATAAAAAAATAAATTGAAAAGAAGTCTACCAAAGACAAATAAAAAAATAGTTAGCATTTTTTGGATATTCTGTCTTTAGAAAACTTTTTGTAAATTTTTTTTTAAAAAATTACTATTTTGATTTTTCAACATTAGATAGACTAGAAAAGTGTTAAAAAAATTGACATAAATTTTAAGAAAAAAATCACTAAAAATAAAAAAATTCAAAAAAAAATTAGGACTTTTTAAGTTGGATGCCAATGAGGTCTAAGGCACTATTTGACATCCTCTACAAAAGTGTATTTTGTTTTTATCTTTTTATCTTTTTGGGGTCACATCACCTCTTTATTTTTTTTGCACATTTATAAAAAATTAAAAAGTATACTTATTTAGATAATTTCAAACACCTCTCTAAGTATAGGTTCTACTATCTAAATGTTTAATCTGAATCACAGTTGAGATTGTGGAGTGATAATTGTGACACTTCTTGTACTTCCATCCTTTATTAATGTAAATTGATGTTGTACTTGCTTGCTTCATCAATAATTTTTTTTTCTTTACGGATAAAAAAAAAGGTTTTATTATTCGTGTTATAAAGCATTAAAAGAATGTTATCATTATTTGAAAACATGTGAGTTTTAAAACATGACTTCAAATTTAAAATTTATAAAATAACTTTGAAAGTGCATATGTTTTGAGAAATAGATTTTCAAACAACTGGAATTTCCTAAATAGCTCAAAAAAAGTAATAACAACCTAGGCAAGTATTTTTAGGTAACAATATAGCACATGCATGGTACAGAATACCTAGATTGAGGGGGCAAAATAAAATAAAATAAATTAGTGATCTACCAAAAAAAATTAAATTAGTATGGTCATATTGTTTGTTATGTAATAAGGTTGGTTAAGCAAGTTAATTTCAGTGGTAATTAGAAAGTCGTTTTTGTATTATTAGCAAGTTCAATTTTTGTGATACAAGTAAGGTTATATTTTGTGGTAAATCTTGTCAGTTCTAATACCTTACCAAGTAAAATTATGAAAATCACTTCGTTATTTGGAAAAATTGTCTTATTTTTTTGTATATAATTTTAATCATTAAAATTAAAATTTAAAAAGAAAAAAGTATTTTTTAAGGTTGAAAATTCCAGTTATGAAGCTCACTTCCAAAAGGTTTCTGAGTGAGACACGAACAAATTTCATTGATCACTATGGGGTGTGAAAATATGTTTGGAGTATTACTATGGGGATGCAAAAGTATGTTTGAAGGTATTCTTATAATTTTTAATTATTTTAAATTTTATAATATAATATATCACTACAAGAAATTGTACTTTTGGCAACAACTTTTGGCGATGACGTCAATTTTTCATAGCCAAAAGTATATTTTTGGCGACACAGTGATGAATTTCGTTGGTAAAAGTAGACCTTTACCGACGCAATTTACTATCGTCGCTAAAAAAACATAACATTCTTTAAGCGCCAAAATTATTTGTTGGCACCAAAATTTCAAAAGTTTTAGCTACGAGGTTTATTTTTTACCAACACAATGAGCGTTGCTATTAGTGTGCTTACTTTTAGCGACGACAAGTCGGCGTGGGCAAAGAGTTAAACATTTAGCGACGATAACACTATTCGTTGATAAAAGTTTTACTAGTGAAACAGTTGATTTATTGATTTGTGTTTTTATTATAACTTTTGAAAGAGTTTTAAATATTGTAGTTATTGAATTATAAAATCAAAGTGATCATTGAATTAGATCACAAAATGAACCCATCAAGGCCAAACATACTCTTAAGTTAAGATGGCTAATTTGAGTTAATTTAAACTTTTCTAAAGAATGTGGTTAGATTATCAATTTTAATATGTCTGGTTTTATTTTCAGATTCTTTTCATTGTAGTTTTATGTTTGGTTTTATTTTCATAAACTAGTTTAATTTTTTTTTTTTCTAAAAAACTATAATAAAAAAAAAATTTAGGTGGAAAAATAAAAAATAAAAAATATACTTATTATTTTTATATAATTTTATCTCTCAGGTCATACACTAAAATAAAATTCATTTTTTACGAAACGCCATCGACGACCTACAAGACACTGATAGTGGGTTCTAATCATGAGTAACATAGAAGAAACAGAGGGAGAAGAAAGTGAATTGGTTGGAAAGGGGAAAGGGTTCTTCAAACCCTTGTTCTTCAAAGTTCTACTATCAATTGAATCGGTGGAGATTGAGAGGCAAACACGGTAGTCCCGAAGCCCTTTGGAGGTTCTTCAAAGCCATACGCTGTGTCGACCTACACAAAACAGAGAGAGGATCTGCTGTGAGAGGCAAATGGTACACTCATCTTTTCGGCGGCAAGACTAATTCGACGGTAAGGCACTCATCTCATCTCTCTTCTCTTCCTTGTTCCTAAAACCCTTGTTTCGGCTCTCTCTCGCTCTCGCTCTCACTCTCGCATTCGGTGTAGTTGGCGGTGTGATTGGAGTGGCTGTGGGAAATTTCACTCTACCTAAACCCTAATCCAACAAAGAAGAATTTGAAGAACAATCAGAAAATCTGAAGGTATTCCTCTCTCAATTGATTATTTTTGAAACCCTCCCTCTCCTGAAACCCTATTTTTTTTCTCTCTGAAATCGCCCCTCTTGTAAAATCCTCTTCTCTCTGATTTTTCCACTCTTTTCTCTGTGTAGGGTTCTCTCAGAATTCTGATTCCAATCTTTCTTGGCTCTTACAGATTTGGTATTTTTACATTTGAAATGAGGCTTGCTAAAATTTTATTTTATTTATTATTATTTTTTTTATATATTTCAGTTGACAAGTAATGAAATAATCGATGAATATTCTCAGGCATTGGGCTTTTTACATTGATTAGTGTAGTATTTTGGAGCCATACTTTTGCTTCTAGGGTGTAAAAAATGTCATATTGTTTTGGCATTAGATATATAGATCTAATTATGTTCTTTGAATTTTGATGATGTTTGTAAAAATGCATTAAATTGTTGGCAATTTAAACAAAAGTATTTTGGAACTCTATTTTTATTGTGAAAACTCGTGATTGATTTAATTCATTCGCGCCGCTGTTTGTTTTCGATGAAAATAGTAACAGAAACAAAAAACCAAAATTTGATATTTTTTTCGGTCTTCGTCCTGTCATGATAATGCAATTATTTTGGTTGAATTAAGGTGAAAGCTATATTCTTGTATTACATTTTCGTTTCGTTACAAATGTATTGTCATTAATTTTTTTCTTGTTGCGGCGAACTTGAATGAATTTGAATTCAATTCTAAATGGCGACACTGAATTTTGTTCTGTTTTGTGATCTGTGTTGGTTGAGAAAAATTAAACATATCTGAAAAATGTTACACAACACTCTGATTGTGGATTTTTGAGCTTTCCCATTAGGTTGAAGTTATGCTGGTTGATTATGTGTGTTCTCTCTTACTTACTATCATGGAATTCAATGTGCCATCTGTACTTTGGGAATGGTGGTTGCTCTTGGTCATCTTTAGCATGCAAATGGAGTTAAACTCTTTGTTCTTGATGCTCATTATCTCATATAATTTTTGGATTTCATTGGAACCTATCATATGGTATAAAACGTAGTTACAATTCCCGTAAAAGTATAAAACTTGGTTCCAAAATGGTATCTTTATGCCAGGTAGAATTGCAATGGCAGTAATTGTGAGAGGGGTTGAAGGTTTCATATCTCGTTGACTGTTGTGGTTATCTTAGTGTTTGTAAATGATTATGAGTTGCCGAAGGTAGGGTGAGGTGGTTTACTTTGAAGAAGTGATATTGTAATACTGAAGTTCATTTGTGGTGTTGGGTTAGGGTAGTATTAGTGGTTTCTTTATCACACCCATCAACTACACACTCCCAATGCACAATGAATTTGGGCAGAACTAGTTATAGAAGATGCTCGTGTTGTATCCCGTTGTTGTTGTGAGCCCAATGCGCGAAATCCATCTGCAAGAGACTGTAGAAAGTTTACTAAGAGGGAGGTCAATATAATTATGCCAAAATTTTGGGGCTAACTGTATTTTTCTCAAATCTCACGGGAGGTGAGTGTAATTTAGCCTAAATTATTAGACCTCTGAACTTTTTCTTTTATACTCATTCTCAAAAGTATGAAAGTAAACTGCTATATCCCATCAAAATAGCACAATAATTTTGGATTGCATGGCTACCATGTATATGACCTTTTGACTGTTTGGATTTGTGTCTATTTTTTTATTTTTTATTTGTTTGTTCACAGAGAAGAGATAGAGAAACAAAAAGCTCATGAAAGATACACGAGGCTGCAAGAACAAGGGAAAACAGAACAGGCAAGAAAAGATTTAGGTATGGCATTATTAATAATTCAATCTCATGTTACCCGTACTTGCATATTGGATTTTCTACTTAGCTTATGTTGTGGTTTTGCATGTTATCTATTTCATGAAAAGTTTGTACACTGGCAGGAGCATCTTGTTAACCTTTATTTATTTGGTCGTTTAGAAAGACTTGGAGATCTTATTTTTTGTTTGTCATAATTTCAATGTTGGATTGCATTGTGCTTATCTGCAGACATGCAGTCCTTTGCTGGATGAGTTTACCAATCAAGGCGGGATTAGATGCGCCAGTCCCGTAGAAGCTGGGAAAGGTGAAACATTATGTTGATTTTAATTTGTTGCTATTTCATAGTTCTAATTTTATTTTTCTCATTTTGAGCTGGATAGATTCAATTTCTTTGGTGGTATCAATTACCCAAACTTGCACATAAACCCCCCAAAAGACAAAAGTACTCTCTAACACACCAAAAACTTAGAAGGCACCAAAAACTCAGTACATTTAGCTACCTAAAGAAACACCTAAAAACAATGATATATATATATACTTTTGGATCATAGTTGACTGAATACGTTCTTCTTTTATTTTCTCTATAAATTGTGACCTTATTTTTTTGAAGAGCTAAAAATTGACTTTCTGATGCTTCCTTCTCTCATTTCTTTGCATGCAGATGTTGTAGCTTTGGTTGTATTGATATCTCATGCAGATCAAATAAATGACCTACTTTTTGGTCATGAGAGTGCTTTAAAAGGTTTTGTGGAGATCCTTAATGTTTTCTGAATTTATAATTAGTCTGCGTGGTTGATGTTCAGAATATACTATTTTCTGGTTTTGCAGGGTTACGCAAAGATGCAGTCATCATTCTCCATTCAACCATACTACCGGCTCATATACAGAAGCTCGAGAAGCGACTCACAGGCAATTTATTTTCTCTAGATAAAAAAATATTTGTATAGAATTTTCTTTTATACTCTTGGTTAACTTTTCTGTTCTGTCTAGTTTGTTGGTGGATGTCGTCGTAGTTTTGTGCTAGTTAGTTTTAGATTTATCGGCAGCTCAACAGTGTGTTATGATACTCTTTCTTTTCTTTTTTTTCTGTTTCATCATTTTTACTCAAGATTTATCATAGACGGCCATAGTTGTTCTTATCTTTATTTTTCCATTAATGAGATTATAGAGCTTTAGCAACTTTTTAACTCTGCCTAGTGGATCATGCCCTCCATTATTGATATGAAGGTTAATGAGGGCAGGGGAGGTGAGTTGAAATGGAAGGACAAGGGAGAAAGTTCATAGTTAAATCATTTTATTTTTTCATTTGTGGTTGGGGGTTGGGATATTTACTTGGAAGACTATTTGGAAGTTGGGAGTTCCCACCAAAGTTGTCTTTTTTGCTTGGATGGCGGCTTTTGATGCCATTCTTAATATAAACAATTTGCGCCAGAGGGGCTACTTTTTAGTTTAGCTGGTGTTGCATGTGCAAGCAAGCTGAGGAGTTTGTTGATCATCTTTTGATATATTACGCTGCGAGAGATTTATAGAGTTTCTTATTTTCTATTTTTCAGGTGATTTGTGTTATGCTTGCTTTTGTGTTACAGCTTCTATGGTTGTTGAACTCAGGTGTCATATGAGGATGATTGAGAAGGCATATGGATGGTGGTTTCTATGTGCTTAATTTGGTGTGTTTGGAGAAAGAAATCAATGTGCCTTGGAGGGTATAGAGATGGCTACTCATAGGCTAATGCTAACCTTACTTAGATGAAGGAGAAGGCTTGTGACTTTTCCTTTTTTTTGGTGGATTTTTTCAGGGGAATTAAGTTTTAGGGAGAGAATATAGTTTATCTTTTGGGGAAGGTTTAATGTCTATCTTTCTTTTTTTGTTTTGTTTTTTGTTCTTCTGTCTGCAAATCTCTAATGTACAGGGGTGATGACCCTTTGTGTTCTATGAATCTATACTTTATTTACCTATCAAAAAAAGCAAAAAAGAAAAAAAGAAAAGAAAAGAGAAGAGAGTAGAACATTCAATAATAATGTGTTCTTTACTGTTATACCAATTTTATGCCTTAGAAGTCTACTGGTTACTGGTTACATCTAACTTAATGGAAAAGCAAAAGAAAGAATTTGGTGTTTGCTCAGCTTGTGCTAAACTTACATCTGCATTGAACATTTTCTAACTCCTCTAATCGTTAATCTGTTTCTACTCTAGCAGAGGATTTGGAGAGAGTTTTTGTAGTTGATATATATGTCGCTAAGGGAATGTCAGAGGTTTTGAATGGCAAAATAATGGTAAGATTATATATCTCATATCCTATTTCTTCCTCACATAAATAGAGGATCATTTTGCTTTTGTTTTGCTATTTTATAACTGGCTGAAGCTGATATTTCTATAATACGCAGATTATTTCATCAGGACAGTCGGATGCCATTACAAGGGCACGCCCTATTCTCTCTGGTACAATCTACTTATGTCACTACTCTGCAACACTTGCCTGAGGATTCAGTTTTTTGATCACTACTTTTAAATTTTCTATTTCATCTCTAAGACAAACTATTGTGTTTTTCAAACAGCTATGAGTGAGAAACTTTATGTTTTTGAGGGGGCACTTGGTGCTGGAAGGTGGGCTTTCTTCACAATCTTACCAATTTCTTTGTCATGTTTAGATTTTAGAACAATTTGAATTGTGTTGTTGAGACAAATTTTCATATAAAATTGGTGACAATTAAATTTAGGGTAAAAGATGAAGACAAGAAGAGAGAGAGAGAGAGAGAGAGAGAGATAGAGAGAAGAGAGAGAAATACAGGAAAAGGCTAATGAGAGACACCAAAAGTAGGCACATGTTCTCTTCTTATACACACATATGTTTGCATTTTGTCTATCATCGACTGAACCAACCCAATTTGCATCACTAAATGCTTTCAATTTTAAGTGATCATGGTTAGAGCACAGGATCCATTTCACAAGAGCTGACTTGAGATACCTCTAAATGAACGATCAGGCACAAAAATTTTGGCATGATCAAGCAACTCAGATTATTATGTCCTTCCTCTTCCATGATTATGTCTTATGTTATTTTATTTTGCAGCATGTAACTCTAAATTAAGTTAATAAAGTTTGATTAAGTAGCATGTACTTGTTATTTTGAAATGATAGTTGAAATGGGAGAATAAATGGAGGGAGCAAAGTCATCATTGGAGCAACATTGCTAATATATAGCATTTTGTCTCTTTTTATTGCTAAATTATAACAATATTCAGCATGTAGCTATTTTGTCTCATTGGAGCAACATTGCTAATATATAGCATTTTGTCTCTTTTTAAATTATTGCTAAAAACTAATGGCGTTGCGCAGAAAACAACACCTGACCTAATATTACACTAGTGATTGTGTAAACCAAGTCAAATCTAATTTACTATAAACTTACAACTAAATGATTCTTGAATATTCCAATACAAATTTAAGTAATTTCATATCTCTGAACAATGCTTTTCAAATGATAATTTAATTGTGTCTTGGTTGTGCCACTTGATAGTAAATTTGTTTGTGCTAGGTGTTTAAGATTGGCACAGGGGAATGGCCCTTTTTCTTTGTTTATTTATGTTAGGTGTTCTAATATCATATTAGATGATGTTATTGTTAATGTCTACTTTTCTTTTTTAAATTGCAGCAAAATTAAAATGGTAATAGAGCTGCTTGAGGGCATTCATTTTGTTTCTTCTGTGGAGGCCATTTCTCTTGGTGCCCAAGCTGGTATTCATCCATGGATAATTTATGACATTATTTCTAATGCTGCTGGAAATTCATGGTAAATTATTGTTCACAATTCTTTACTGAGGATTATGTTGTGTGTTTAAAATTTAAATATTTCTAGTCCTGAAGCATTCCTTATAAGCATTCTGATCTGAAATTGCCAATTCTAGATCAGGCACAACCTTGATAGATGAGACTGCTAATAATCTGATTTGCACCATGGGCACCAGTTGAGACCATGGCACTGATTGGCACTTTCTGTTTCTGACAATGAACTGATTTTGTAGAACCCATGCCTTCAAAGAAATTAGCTGCAAAATTTATTGAACACTAAAAGCCCTTCTTGTTATGTGCTTACATGTATACACATACATGGGAACATCTGTTTACTTTCAAAGATCTGTGCATTTTTATACTAACTCAATAGGTATTCAAGGCTTTGGTGGTTGGTGTTGGTATATGTAAATGCCATAGTTAGTTTTTTTTTTCATGACATTCCTGGAATTTGCTAGCGTTTTCTTAAGCAGATACTGTGTTACCTTGCTACTAGACATCCTTCCGTTGGATTCAATTTTACAGGGTTTTCAAGAATCATGTTCCCCAGTTGCTAAGGGATAATCAAACCAAACATCTCCTGAGTACTTTTGTTCAAAATTTGGTAAGTCTTCTCATGCTGTAAGTTTCTTAGTGTTGTTCAAGTGTATTATGAGTAATTTCTTTTCTTCTTGACTTTGAAGTTAAGTTCAATGGGGATTTTGGGTGAATTAAATGCTAACTGCAGTTTTATAATTCCATTCAAATCATGCTTCCTTTCTTGTGGTGGATCGTTTGGGGACTTACCTTTTTAGCCAATTAGCCAAAAAGTTACTAACTTGAGGACCATCTGCTAAATGCATACTAAAATTTTAGACTTGAACACCACTCGGTAATCATTTCTTCATCAATGAATTTGGACACATTGAGACTTTCAATAATGATTTTTGAGATATTGATACTGTAAGGTAGACCTCAATTCATAATCACATTCTTAAATGGGTCTCTTATCCACTTATTTTTTTAAGAACTCATTATTGATAAAATAAAGTAATGTACGAAAAAAGTTCACATTAAGAAAACTTATGTTTTTATGTAGAAAATAGAAAAGACTTATTTGGCTAGGCATTGAAGTGTAGAAGTGCTAATGCGAGAAAAAAATAAGCTAGTTATCTTAAATACTAAAATCCTATTCAGCTTAATCACTTCATTGGAAAGACCTTAAGTGGACAGCTTTGTCATTCTAATCTAAACAAATTCTTGTTCAAATCTTTGAACTCTTATTCAATAGAGATCTCTTTGAACTGCAAAGCTAAAACCAAACCAAACCAAACTAAGCCTTGTGTCCCCAATCAAGTGGCGTCAGTTACATGAATCATTTTCCTCTATTTCGCTCTATCAAGGGCTGGATGAGTCAATTATGCCTGATGGGTTTTTGTCCAACTTGAAGGGTATTGTTTTGGATATGGCCAAATCATGTACATTTCATCTTCCACTTCTGGCAGTTGCTTTTCAACAACTAATAGCAGGTATGTATCTGCATGATTTACAGTTTCTCACAACCATAATCTGTAGGTGGCAGCTATTAATGTTTTGGAGCAACCTGATACTCACTTTGTTACTTTCCAATTGTCCTTTCACAGGCTCCTCTCATGGTCATGGAAATGATGGTGATGACACATTGATCAAGGTTGTTCTCATGAACTAATTTCTTTTATATAAAAGTTATATTATGTGGCTTTTTTACTTGCTTTGAGGTTATGTAAATATTAACATGCCATTTGCTAAGTAGACACACCTGTTCTTGCACAGGCTTGGGAGAAAGTATATGGGGTGAACATTACCAATGCTGTCAATATGGTACAAACTTATTTATCAAAAAAAATATTAATAAAATGTCATTCCGAGCCAAGTCTGCTGCATCAGATGGTCAATTAGGTATCATATATTACACTGCAGAACAGCATCTACTGTCTCTCCTAAAGTTTGTGCTGACTAAAAGGCATTCTACTGGTGGTCTTTTATTTCTTTGTAGTTGAGGTAATAATGCCATTGTCGTTTATCTATTATAGATGTAGTGTAATAAGTTGCTTGTTGCTTTGATAATTGTTTCAGATATGTTGAAAATTTGCTGCCGAAGTCTGGATATGACTTGTATTGCTCATCAATAAATTGCATCTCTAGATTATGCTGGTCCATTTTCTCTTAGAAGTGGGAGTTGTTCCCTGACTACAGATAACTATATATCAGTTATAGAATAAATAGAAAACTTATGTTTAGTAAAATTTACCCAAATCTATATATCGTTTTCAATCTATAAGTTTAGTAAAAACATATAAGATTTACCCAAATCTATAAGTTATTTTTTTTATAACCTTTTTTATAAGTTTAGTAAAAAAAAAAAAAAAAATAGGGTGGCTTCAATCAGATCGTCATTTATTATGAATGAAAAATGAAGTACAATTCAGAAATTGAAATAGTTTCACAAACACACAACCAAATCGATTTCAATTAATCCATTGTGGTGTACTTGAATTGAGTGTTTTTATATGACTTACTCTCCTAGTGTAAACATGGCCGCCCGTGAATTAGTTTGAATTTTTACTTAACTTCTGTTAACCTGATGGCTTAAAAGTTACTAAGAATTGTATAGTTTTGAGGGCTGTTTGAACAATTGATGCAGCTTGTTTGGTGGATACTTTTGTGGCATGATGCTGTGTTGCGTTGAATCTGGTGCTGATTGGCTCTGTTCTGTGTGCTCTGCCTCTGATGCAGCTTTTGATTGATGCTGTGGTAGCCGAATATTCGGAGAAGATAAAGGAGGTATATTTCCAAGGCTTGACGCTATCCGGCAGATGTCCCGCAAGGATAAGGGGCCGAATAGGATGAATACGCCGAATAGGGGAGTATCCCTAGAGCCGAATAGTGGAGGGGATAATGATTAAAAGAAAAGTAGGCCCAGGCCCCGAGGATCAGAAGCGAGTATAAATATAATGGTAATGGACTAGAAAAGGTATGTAAGAATCACTTCTAAAAACTTAGTAAACAAGCTTTCTTGAGTAGAAGAACTGAATTGTCCGTCGGAGTGCTAATTCCGGCACCCCCGACCGGAGTATTTGTATCTTTGCAGGTGTCTAGCTGAGGATCATTGGCGTCTTCCAGGATCTGAAGAGTATTTCCAAACCACTTCCCCACAATTGGCGCCGTCTGTGGGAATACTCAAATACATCCATGGAAGGCGTGACCGAAGATCCTCCGATAGCCACCGACAAGATCACACAAGGAGACGACCTCACTCCAGCCAATATGCTCGGAAAAGAAACCATCGCGGCACTACGCGTCTTGAACTTCAATTCGCCAACAACTTCAGCACAAGAAACAATGCAGGCTATCATAGAACAAGCAAAGCAGAATGAACAAAGGCTGGAGAACATGATCGCTGAGAACGAACGACTCCGTCAAGATTTGGCCCTGGAGGTAGCAAAATCTAGAGAGGCCATGCGTCAGGAACCAGAGCGACCTCCGAGGGCAGACGGGCAAAGACCTCGGGCTCAGAGGATGAGGACTCAAATTCATTTGCAATGTTTGCATTATCCATTTCACTATAAACAGTTATAGCCATTATCAACATAAGCAGTTGCATACTTAAACAGTTTATCACATTAGCACATTTCAGTCATGTTATAACCACACACTTATCATGCTCATGCAATGCCCTATTACTTTCTAGGACACCCTATAGCTCATTTGGACACGTGTGTGCGGTATAACTCGTGGTTAAGTATCGCTTTGATACCACTCAGTCACGATCCAAACCCACCCCTATGGGTTTAGCACCGTAACCGGCCAGTAATCCGAGATTACCGAAGGTCTGCTTAACAGTAGAACAATAAAACAGAGTACAGGGGCATGGCGGAAGCCATTACAGTAAATAAACAATGTCCAATGAGCTGTGAGTCTGTATGCAAAAAGACTTTTCATACATATATATATAAACAGTGCAAACTAGTATGTACAACATTTACAGTCGATCAGAACAGGGACCTAATTCCTCTTAAAACAGTACAGTACAAAAAACATTCAGTCTATACAATTATACAAAACAGATACGGAGACAGATGGGGGAAATTGAAACACCCCTAAGCCATAACTTGGCGAGCTCGGAACCTCGCAGTGAGGCACAGTGGTTGGCTTGACAAAAAGGGGATCTAACCCACGCTCCTAGCTCCGATCTGGTGCCTGAACACCTACATGTACATATAAACAGTGAGTTAAACCCCAGTGAATAACATAATGCGTAAAGAGGTTAAGAATGAATGCCCTTACGGTAATGAAAACAATTCATTGATTCAGTGTATCAGTCATTCAGTTAAACAGTCATATGTAGTATATCCATTAGCATAGCAGTACAGTAAGTAGTAGGTCTTAAAAGACCGAGCAGTAAATGATGGCCATCAATCAGTAAACAGTAATGGCTCCAACAAGGGAACCGACAAAGATCTCTGTAACAGTAATAGTAGTTGCTAAGGATGCCACAATACAGTTCAGAATATAGGACATACATTCATTCAATTAACAGTATCAGTTCAGAAAGCAGTTCAGTTAAATAGTCAGAAATATCCACAGTTGAACATATCTTTACACAATTGTTACTCACAGAGTTCTGGGCTACGGTAAGCTAGAGCGTCTCCTCGGAAAGCCAACCCTACACAGTTTACAGGACGAACACACACTAAGCTACACAGTTGGAAAAGATAATAACTTAATCCCTAATCTGCCTCGGTGTGGTTCTACATCTATATCCTCTTTAAGATGCCTTAAATATGCCCTAGGAATGCCTAGGATGGAAAGAGGATGCAAAGATGTACTTTTGAACACTTTACAAAATTTTCAGAAAACAAGGGTCTCGCTCGAGCGTGGCGTTCTACACTCGAGCGGACATGCAGACAAAGGAGCTCCGCTCGAGCGTGGCTTTCGTCGCTCGAGCGGACCGTACGCTACAGTGAAAATACTAGATGCTCAAAATTCACGCTCGACGGGCGCTCGACCATCGCTCGAGCGTGAGACACAAGTCCTCGCTCGAGCGTAAACTTTCTCACTCTGCAAGCTCATGCAAAGTACTGGATACACGAATTTCACGCTCGAGCGTCACCTTTCTCGCTCGAGTGGACTTTCATGGCCCAGAGGGTACGCTCGAGCGTGGAATCCCTCGCTCGAGCGTGAGTCCAAATTCTGGAAATTCCAGATTTGATCCTCAAGCTCAAAACTCAGTTTTAATGCATAAATTTCGATCCTCTTGGGCTAATTTTCTGGAAAACACTTGTAAATACATAGAATAACATGATTCAAAGCTCAATTTGTAAAATCAAAGCCCAAGGGTAGTTCAATCAAGCTCAATTTCAAACTAAATTTCAAGAACATAACCCAAACATGACATGCATGAGTTTAGATCAATTCAAGGCTTCAATGCTAGCTCAAATGAGCCAATTCTTTTCCAAAACATGATGAAATCATGGTCTATTCTCGAAACATGGACATGCATGTGGCAAGTTTATGAAGAACAAGCTCAAAAACGCAAGAGTATGCTATGCATGCAAAGATTAAGCTCCTAATGCCACAATTTGAACCAATTCTAGGCTCACTTCTTCAAATTAGCATGAAATATGCATGAATCAACTTAAAGACACAATTAAGTGGTTGAATTTCCTACCTTAGTCTTGGATTAGAGGTATGGAGGCTCAATGTTGCAAATTCTGTACAATATCCTTAAGATTCCAAGCAAATCCCTCAAGAACACATCAATTCTCTCACTCCCTCTCTCTCTAGATCGGTTATGCTCTCAAAATGGCTGAGGAAGAGTTGTGTAATGCAAGACTAAGTCTTAGACAAGGTTTGGTGTAGTGGGCCACTCAATGGCATTATGGTAAATAAGTTAAACTCTTGCCAATTAGCTTAATTTAATCTAATTAAATCATACCAAATCACATTTTAGATAAACACACCATTAAATCACATGAATTCTACTGATCACGAAACACTAATCAATTTCTGGTTCGGCCACCGATAAGGCCTTCAATTAGCAGTTTAAACATGAAACATGAACAGATAATCAAACAGTCAAACAGGTAAATAATGCATTTAAACAGATATACTCAATCAATCAGTTTCAGATTTCAGTCAGTCAGTTCAGTATTTCGATTACTTCAGTTATCAATCATAACCAGTCTCATTTTAACAGTAATCAGTAGTTTATCGGTAAGCAGTGATGAGGGTTATTACAGTATGTCTCTGTATTGTTACATTTATATATGTTTTTGAAAACAAAAACCAACCAGCATATATCATATTTTCTATTTATTACTTTTAGAGTTAGATTTAAAAACCAAAAAATATAGATAAATAATACGTTTATTTTTTCAATTCAAAAGATATATTCAAGTTGAAATTTTTTTTTCAACTGAATATTTGAACTCTTTTTCAATTGAAAACACAAACAAAATATTTAAACAAATTGAAAACACAAAGTCTTATAAATTACTAAGGGTGCTCGCGGTTTGGTGGTTCGATTACGGCCAAAGGAACCTCAAATCCGCCATCTGTCCGCCAAATTGGCAGATTGGAGAAAATCAATCCGCAACCGTCTGCTCGTTATCACGCATCCATCCAAAATGCGGCGGATCGGTTCTGTTCGGTTCGGTTCGTTTCGGTTTTGGCGGATCAGTATATCCGCTGCTCACCCCTAATTCATCCCTTGTCTATGTGTATCTCTCTGTGTATTATTTTTTTCCACCCTCTCACCTACTCTCCTTTCTTTTCAATCTTCTCCACCTTCTCACCTGCTCTCCTCTTTTTTCAATCTTCTCCACCTACCTTTGAACCCCACCCACCGAATTCAACATCTCTATCTCCCTCTCCTTTTCTTTTTCAATTTCAGATTGTCTCCTTTAAAAAAATACACCACCCACTCGCTCCTTTTTGAAGCTACTCTCTCTGTCGAGAGACCCACCTAAACCTTTCTATCTCTTATTATTCTTTTGTACACCTGTGTGTGTCTCCCCTTTCCTCATAACACCACCCACTCCCTCTCTTTTTTTTTTCACGAGAGAGAGTCATCTTTTTTTGAACCTTTTCTTCTTCTTTTTCTTTTCTTTGTTTTTTTTTTTTTTCACTCACCAACCCAATCAAAACAATAAAGAAATATATCTCTTATGCCCACCCCCTATCATTCTGACCATCTTTTCTTTTTCTTTATTTATTTATTATTATTTTCTTTTTTTGTGTTTTGTTTTTATTATTTTCTATTTCTAAAATACACCACCTCAAAATATGTACACACACATCAAATTATATAAAAATATATAAAAATTATAAAATACTATAAATTAATAAAATATTAGTGATATAAAATAATTTGGCCAAAATGGGTGAGGTTTTGGGATTACAGCTTCAATCTGATTTTTCTGCTAAAAAAATTATAAAATAGCATATTCCAACTTTCATCGTCAGGTGGTCAAAAGAAAACGCCCAAGTCTTAAGGCCGGTCAAAATGAGGTGTCTACAAATCTTTATTGTTTTAGTGAAAATTTCTGGTTCTCTCCGTGGATGTAGGCATTAAGGCCGAACCACGTAAATTTTGTATTTATTATAGTGTGTTTTATTTCTGGTAGTTCAGGTGGGTTGCCTTAAATCCCAACAATTGGTATCAAAGGCCAAACCACGTAAATCTTGTGTTCATTATAGTGTGTTTGATTTCTAGTAGTTCAGGTGGGTTGCCTTAAACCCCAACAATTGGTATTAGAGCCCCGTCGGTCGTTTTTCAGAAAAACAATATGTGTTTTTAAGAACTGTCCAGAATCAAGTTGCTCGAAATCAGATCTTGAGCATATCAGGAGCAAGGTCTTGTTGAGAGGAGTCCAGAATTGCAAACCAGAGGCCCAGAAGCGGTCCCACGCACCCTCACGCGCCTCTTGAAGATAGCACGTGAGGCCCACTGTAGACAGCCCATTTTGACCAGCCCTAAAACTTGGGCGCTTTGTTTTGAACACCCGATGATGAAAATTGGAATATGTGATTTTATAAATTTCTTAGCCGAAAAATCATATTAAAGCTTTAATTCCAAACCTCACCCATTTTGGCCAAATTATTTTATATCACTAAAATATTTTTTATTATTTTCTTATTTGAAGTATTTTATAATTTTATATGTTTGTATATATTTTTAGATGTTTTTATATAAATTGGTATAAATATTACATTTTAGATATTTTAAAGAGAGGTCGGTGCCGACCTCCCCCGCTGGATTCAAGTTGTATATGTATATATATGTTTAGATATTATTAAATGGGGAACATGATATAGAAGATAGAAGAGGAGATATTATTTTTTAAGATGGATTTGGGGTGGAGCATAATGAGAAGATAGATTAAAAAAAACTAAAAGATGGTTAGTAGGAATGATAATGTTTTTGGGGTGGGCGATGGAAAATATTATTTTAGAAAAAGAGAATAGAAGAGAGTTTGCTGTTATAAAAAGATGGAAAAAAGAAAGGTGGTGGTGATTTTAACATGGCGTGGTGTTGGGTCAAGAGGATGATTATGTTTTTGGGTGGAGGAAGATTTTTTTTAAAGACAATGTGGAATATATTATGCTGGGGAGTTTGTGGTGAGTTGGGGGGAACAAAGGTGGTGGAAAATAATATATTATCATGGGTTTGAGTGGGAGGGGTTTTTTAAATATGTATATATATATCTCTCAGAGGCAAAAAGGAAGCTTTCTCTCTCAAGGGGATATACAATTGGAGCAAATGTTCAAAGTTGATCTCTCTCTCTCTCTCTCTCTCTCTCTCTCTCTCTCTCTCTCTCGTGAGGAATGAGAAGAGAGCCTTTATCTAAGCAAAAAAAAAGGCACACACACGGACATCGGCCCTCTCTCTCTCTTCACAATGATTGGTGTCTGTGGGCACAAGTGGTATAGATTTTGATTGTTTTGATTGGGTGATATAGAATTTCAGCAATGGAGTCCGTAAAAGAATAGGGAAACACTCCATTGGTAACCGTGGATCCAGAGATCCACGACCTCATTGAGAAAGAAAAGCATTGATAGAGCCATGGAATCGAGCTCATCGCCTTCGAGAACTTCCCATCCTTTGCAGTCATCAAAGTTCTCGGAAGCGCACTCACAAACAAGTACTCCGAAGACATGCCCGGAAACCGATACTACAGAGGCAACAAGTTCATCAACGAGATCGAAAACCTCTGTTGCAGCCGAGCCCTCAAAGCCTACCATCTCGAACCCATCAAATGGGATGTCAATGTCCAACCCTACTCCGAAAGCCCCGCCAACTTCGCCGCCTATACGGCGATGCTCAACCCTCATGATCGAATCATGGGTCTGGCCCTTCCCTCCAGTGGTCACTTGACTCATGGCTACTATACCTCTGGTGGAAAAAAGATCTCGGCGACCTTGATTTATTTTGAGCATAATGAGTTTTTACTCTTTCTCACTCTCTCGGATTTAACTCTCTCCCCCTTACAAACTACCTTTCTTCTCTTTATTATTCTTCTTTCCAACAAATACCACCAAACCAATTTCTTTGTCTTCATCAACCCACATGGGCTTGTTCCCCACTCTCTCATCCTATATATATATATGTAACCCATCATCCACATCACACCCATCTTTCACCCCACCTCGTTTGATTTCACAATAAATTGTTTTTTTTTTTTTAATATAACATTGTTTTAATAATATGACCACCTATCATGCACACGACCATATGCTCAACTTTTGTCTCACCAACTCTTTCTTTTATTAAAAATAAAAAAATAAAATAAAAAAATTTATACACCTATATCAGGCTTGTTCCCAAGCCGTCTTTTCAAACCCATTATACTTTTCTTCTTTTATTTATTTTTTTATTTCTTCAATTTATCCCATTCCTGTTCCCCACAATTGTTTAAAATTTAAAATTTTCATATTTTTAAAATTTTCTTCCACCCACTCCGCACGAAACTTTTTCATCCTTTTGCTCCACTCTATGTTGAGCCACCTTGCAACTCTTTTTGTTTCACCCTCAAATGGGTTTCCCTGTTCCACCCTATTTGCATTTTCGGAGGGTATTATACCTATATCATGGTGAGTATGGTTATACACCCTCTGTGATAGGCTCAAAATTTAGTTTAGAATTCATTAAAATGTAGCCATTTTCAAGTTCAATATTCAAAACGCAAAAAAAAAAAGAAAAAAAAAAGAAAAAAAAAAGAAAGGATTTTTCTTTTCTAATGACGGCCATGCGCCGACCTCACTTGCTCAACTCTCTCGCCAATCTCTTCCTCTTGCTTTCATCTTGGGAGACCCTTGACGGCCCTGCCTCAGTGCTTACATGACCACCGAGTGAGTTGACTCCCCGCTGCTCATCAAAAGCAGAGTATGGTGGAACTCCGAATTAGACCATAATGGTGGCCTTCCATTTCAGCTCTTTATTTTCTGCCTTTAGTGTGCTAATCTCTTCTCGCGCATCCTTATACATACGTTGGAGCAGCGACAGTTAGGCGTTTAAGCAGTGTACATCATTGTCATGTTCTGCAATCGGTGAGACAAATTGGAGATCGCAGCCACTGTCTCCATACAGGACTTCAGCGTGTAGTGGTTAGCTTCAATGTCAGATTGAGCTGCCATTATTTTCTTGACTAACAACATAAGAAGGTTAGAAAGAGTAGGAGCAGGGGCACTCGACCCAAGGGAGCTTATGGGATCAGTAAGCTTTGGAAAGAGAATGAGGGGACGAGACGAGACCATGTGTTAGAGGAGAGAAGTGTAAAAGAAATGAGCCACAGAGTAATAGTAGAGAGCAGACTGAGTTTTGGGCAGCCTTTCTCCTCCGCTTAGTCACTCTGCCTCGTTTGGAAACAGGCTAATTTAGTAATTTTTTAGCTATTTGGCTAAAATATGAGCTAAAAAAACTAATATGTTTGAGATGACTTTTTGGCTCTTTACGAAAAGATGTGCAAAAAGTAGAGAGAAAATAGAATCTTTGACTTTTTGGTATAGGTTGTTGACTTTTTAGCTTTTTTAGTAACTTTTTGATTTTTTTGGCTAAACCGGCCTGTTGCCAAACGAGGCCTTCTATCTCTCTCAAGCAGTGCTTAAGAAGAAGCTGAAAGAGAGTTATTAAGAAGAAGATGGAAGAGAAGAAGACAAAGAGGGAGAAAGAGCCAAGGCAGTCGTTACAACTCGAGAAGGGTCTAGCTTTGTTGGCCAGCTGACGCAAAAGCCACGTGTAAGGCACGGCATTCGACGAGAGAGGAAAGGGAGCCAAGGCAATTTGTCGACAAGATGGCGCAAAAGGCAAAGCCACGTGTCAGGTGCGGTATTCGAAGGAAGAAAGAGACAAAAACAAGGAAGACAACGGTCCGACACGACCACATACTGTCTTCTACAACGGTCCAACACGACTACACAGTGTCTTCTACACCAGTCCGACACGACCATACAGTGTTTTCTACACCGATCTGCCACAACCATACAGTGTCTTCTACAACGGTCTGACACGACCATATAGTGTCTCCTATTTTATTTTTTAGTTTATTTTCACGTTTTGTTACTCTCTTCAAACCTATGTTGGTTGGTGCTTATCCTCCTTGAGTTTGAGGGGGGCTGTTAGTGTTTATGCTTTATACTTTAAGTTAGTGTACCTTTGGGCAACTTTCAGCCACTTTCATAATTGTTATCTATCCTATATATAGGAGCCATTGTACATTGAATCAAAATATAAAAAGGAGATACAAATTTCTCTCTATCTTTCTCTATACATTATTCTAACAGGAATAATAATAAAAATAAAGATAAAACAGAGTAATGAAACAAAATACTTGAATCAATAATAACGATATTAAGTTTTGTCGAGAGAGGTATTGCCAAAACACAATGAAATATCATTTCCTTAGGATAAAAATTCTAATTTCAATTTTCTAGATTTAATTTTTTGAAAATTGAGTTTTTTTTTTCGTATTTTTTTGTTTTTAGTGAATATTTTTAAATTTTAAAGCAATTTTTTTTTACTTTTTTAGATGCACATTACCTAGATGTATCTATAAAGTAAAATATTTGTAAAAAAATATTTTAAAAAATCAATAAATACACAAGAATTTAAAATATATTGAATTCTCGTAATTTTTTTTTTATATTTTTGATATTTAGTGAATTTTTTAAAGATTTTTTTCACAAATATTATACTTTTTAAGTGTATTTATGTTAAGTGTATCTAAAAGTTAAAAAAAACTGCTTAGAATATTAAAAAAATTCAGTGAAAACAAAAAAATACAAAAAATAAAAAAATTTAATTTTTTGAAAAATAAATCCTAAAAATCCAAATTAAACTAGGCTTATTTTTTACATTTTTGCGAGTGCTGGCCCCTAGACCCATCCTTGATTGATGGTTCACCCGATAAAGTTCTCCTCTGCTTACTGTGTGTGTGACAGTAGCTCTTTGCCTTCACTAACCTTTGCCTGCTGTACAACAAATCATGTAAAATGAACACCAGATATTAACTAGAATTGCCAAGTAAATGGATTTTTTTTTTTCCCCTTCTAATTCTATCTTGTTCTTCTTCAGATATGAAGTTGGAATATGTTACGTAAAAAAATGTTCAAAATTTGCACTTAACAGTATAAAATTGTAAATTTAAACTTGTGTCATGTGAGCAATGAGCTATACATCCACCCGCACACAGAATAAATTTGATTCACATATTTTAAATTCTAAATTTTTTTTTTTTTATAATACGTAGCATTAGTATGGAAGAAAACTTACATGTACAGTTGCAGCCTTCCTCAATGACTCTGAGCTTCCTTGGCAGTACAAAAAGAGGAACTTTGAAATCTTGAGCTGCACAAAATATGTCATGAGTTCATGAGAACGAGAGAGAGAGAGAGAGAAAGAGAGAACCTTGGTCATGGGACGATTGCACTTGAATTTGTTGAGAGGCATAAGGTGTCAGCAAAACTGAAATACTTATAATTAATTTTTTTTTTTTTTATTTCTCATAACTATCAAATCAACTAATAAAAAAAATTATCTATCTTCCCACATACAACTTTTTAGCTAAACTAAAATACTCAAAAATTTTAAAAAATCAATTAAAATAGTCAACTTCCTTAACCAACTTATAGTGTGATGATGACTATTATCAGTTCCGTTATTAGCTCAAAATACTTTGCATGAGAGGTTTTCACTTGCGAGTATGGGTTGGAATTTATAACAATCAAGTGAAGAAGCCTAAATCACAATAGAGGGAGAGGTAATTATTTGGTAGTTTAGGAATATGGTTACATGGTGTTTTATAATAGTATAATTGATGGAGAAAGTGAGGTATTAATTATTTGTGTTAGGTGATTAAAAAACATAAAAGACATAATAAATGATAATTGATGAAAAAATATGACCATGTACTACTATGAGATTATTCTAAAAATTTTCGACAGGGAGAGAGTTGCGTACACAAAGCACAAAGCACAAAATGGAGATAGTAGTAAGGCCAATAGTTTTCTTGTTTAACAACAATATCTGTACATGCATATTTCCATATCTATCCACACTCTTCTTGTGAGCCTAAATTCAGACACACACTGATAATTCAAACCTTTACTTTGTAGGTCCCATAATAAAGGTTATTCATGTGAAAAATTAATTTCATCGAACATCTATAAATACAAAAACAAATCACATTTTGTTTTATAAAATGAATAGCAAACATGATTGTAAACTTAATCCATTCATTTTGTAGAATAAAACGTGATTTGTTTTTGTATTATAATTTTCCGATAAATCTAATTTTTTGTATGAATAACTTTTATTGTGAAACTTACAACATAGACTATTTGGATCATTAAAATTAATCTAAATTTAGACCTGGATAAATATAAAAAGATAAAATATGGATAGGAACTTGCCGAAAATGAAAATACTTGTTAGAGGAACAAGTATCAACACAGCTCAAAATGTTGATACTTGTTAGAGGAACAATAACAGCTCAATCCTTCTTTACCCGATTGGAGAGAGAAAGTTTAATGTCCTGTTTTAGCTTAGAGGATTTTTTTTTTTTTTTTTTTTTTTTGCTTTTTTGTTTTTTTGGTGCCCGCGCGGTAAATTACACTTTTACTTTTGTAATTAGATTTAAATTTTTTCTTTGATGCTTATTATTTTAATTTCAATAATTTGGTCCTTACATTTTATGTCCAATTTCAATTTGCTTATTTAGTTCAAAATTTTTGTTGATTTTTTCTACATGTACATATCAGATTGACAAGTGTTTCAAAATCATTAATTTTAACCACTAACTTGAACAAAAGAACTAAATTAAAACTACACTTAAATTGTAGTAACCAAATTGTTCAATTTAAAATTATAAGAACTAAAGTGAATTTTAAATTAAATTACGGGGATTAAAGGTGTAATTTACTCCTTTTATATAAAAAAAAATTAAAGTCTATGTAGTAATTTTTACTTACAACTTATTAAATAAAAATAATTTTAAAAAGTTAATTATTAAGAAGTAAGAGATAAGTGTTTTTAACTTTATTTTTTTATTATCAATTTTGAACTTGTGAAAAAAAACTTGTACCAACATGCTCAATATTTGATAAGCTTATTCTGATACAACTTCCATCATACTTGGTGAACTTCACTTACGTAGACTGGCTCATTGGTACTATCATGTATATCATTCTGTTTTTAATTAGTGCTTTCTGATTTGCATAAACGTCTCTGATGATTGACATCCAAAAGCATTGATAAAATACTAGAACTCTGACAATCCTGTTGCAGTATTGCAAATGTCAACATTTCTTTTATAAAATGCAAAGTGAAAATGTTATTTATGAGCCATATCATAAGAAATAGAGAAAAATAACTTAGTTAAATTTTGACCAATTGTTTTATAAAATTTGACATAAAATTTAATAATTTTTGACATGAGCTTCGGCCTTGGAAGTAGAGATTTTGTTAGCTTATGCTATTACTAGGTTTTAATTACTATTATAGCATACCCCACTAGAATAACTCTATTGGGAGTAAAATGAAATTCGACATAACCCAATCTCATATTTTGATCACATTTTAAATACCTACAAGAATTATATGTAAAATATCCTTATTATTGTGTACTCTTAGAATTAGAAGACACGTTAAGAGAGTTTTAAAAAATTGTACACTTTTTGTCACACACGTGTCAGTTTTAAGTTTCAAACAATACACTGGTTTAGTAGTTTCTCTGAATTCCATTTTTTGTTTTTTTTTTAGGTAGGGCCTACCAAGCCAGGGCTTTACCACCATCAGAGAGGCTCCTAAAAAATCTGACACCAATGGCAGTAGGGCTAGGCCCATATTAGAAGGCCCAGTTATTGATTTGTGCATATATCTACCAACCAGTGCCATTACTCCTTGCTATTCCATTGAAAAAACTTCAGGCGTCCTCCTAATGTAAAACTTGTTTGGATGACAAGAATTTTGAGTGAGAACAAGAATTGTAATTCTGAATTTCTAATCATTTAGAACAAAACTGAATGATCAATTCTTGATTACCTAATCAAATTAGAAACATTTTCCTCATACAAAACAAGAATACTCTCCATTATGTCTAAAGAAATGTAAATCTTTTAAACTGTATTTAGATTATAGATTTTAATACGAATTTAAAAAGAGAATTCGCCTACTTTTTCTCTCTCTTTTTTTTTTATTAAAAAAAATTCTAGTCAAATTTATGATCTAAATACTGCTTTGAGAGTATAAAAATAATAATTCTATCATCAAATGCTTGAATAAAAATGAGGGTTCTACTAATAAGATTCTCATTACTTTTATAAAAATATGTATTAAAATTACAAAAGAGATTATATATAAACAGAAAATATTTGATTTATTTTAGTAATATATATATATATATTTAAATTACAAAGAAACTTTGTTGTATAAAATTTATTAATGTCACAATTGACAAAAATAAATTAATAGATTACAAATTTTGATTTTGGAGGAACACAATTTTTTAATACTTCCTCTAAGTAATTTGATGGAATGCAAGAATTTTAATTTTGAAAGCAATTCAAATTTTCAACTCTATTTCCAATAGAATAGAAACAATGTATCCTCTAAACAGTTCAAACTCCTATTGAGAATTCTCAAAAGAGGAGTCACTAAAGAAAGAATAATAAAATGTTGATGTAAAAATGAGGCTTTTAGTTAAAATGTTGATATAAAAGATAAGAAAGAAAGAAAAGAGAGAATAATAAAATAGATAAAATTTTTAAATATTAATTGCCTCTTATGATTCTGGTAATTATATTCCGTCTTTTCAAATGTTTATTGACATAATAATGTCACTATTTTATTAGTAAATTATTAAATTAATTAATAATTTTTAATAATGTCAAAAATATATTTCAACTAGTAATTCTGAAATTTTCATTATTGTATAAAAGAATAGTTAAAAATTTTATTTTTTTAGTTAAATAAATTTTTTTTAATGAGGTATTTATAATTTTCAAAATTATAAAAGATAATTTATATTTTAAACAAATTTTAAAAAATGTATTCGTAACTTATCCAAATAAAAAACTAAGAAAAGTAACTCATTATTTTGTCAATCTTCTCATTTGAAGTAACACATATTCACTGTCTAAAAAAAAAAGTAACACATATTCAATGGGCCTCAAGGTCCATCTAGTCATAGCCCAAGTAGCGCCACTACCAAAGCCTGACTTGTGGACCCCAAACTGTCGTGCTTAACAAATTTAGTCGCGGTTCGGTATTGATTTTTTTAGTAGGCATTTTTAGGTTGCGACTTTTTTAATTTGAGTTAAAAAGTTCGTTTGATTTAATTTTTTTGTTTTCTTTTTTATTTTATAAAAAAAAATAAATAATTATAATTTTAATATGAGATTTTATCTTATTAATTTATTTAGTTTATTTTATTTTTTTATACTTTTTTTTAACCCAACTAAATTTGTTTGTGTTTAGTTTAGGTTGCCTATAAGCTTTTGGGTTGGACTATTAAAGTCAAGTCTTTGGAGGACTTTGGTTGGGTTAGAAGTTCTAGAACTTTTTATTTATTTATCTTTGGGAGACTTGTTTATAAGTTCTTTTTTAGAACCTTATGTTAGGCTAAGTCCTGTGTAATTTCTTATAGAGTCTCAAGTCCTATTTTCATAAGAATGTATTCCACAAGATCCTAACGTGACATGACACTTACATAAACGTAACGTAACGTGACACCTATATATACGTAACGTAACGTGACACCAATATGAACGTAACGTGACACCTACATAAACGTAACGTAACGTGACACTTATATAAACGTAACGTGACACCTATATAAACGTAATGTGGCACTTACATAAACGTAACGTAACGTGTCAGGTTACGTTTCGCAAACTTAATAAGTTTTTATTTTTTTAATCCGTTTGTTTTGAAATAGATATATAATCTTAATATATTTTTATTTTGTATTATTAATTGTAAAATTTAAAAAATTATCAATAATATATGTGAAATCTAAATTAATTCATAAAAATTATAATTCTAAATTAATTAATGGAAGGGCACACAACGCTAGGGCTCCGCTCCTCAAACGATTCAATCAACCAATTCGATCTCCTGGCTTGCATTCTTTATGCAATCCCGACACAATTCAGTCCAAAGGAAGTTGATTTTTGAGGTAGGCTTGTGCAACCCAGTGTGCTGCCTTATTAGCTGATCTTGGACACCACCAAAAGGAAAATTGCCCATTCACAGCCAAGCATAATGTCACCAGACACAGCCACACAATCCCAGGGAGGGACAGATTCGGACACACACAGATATAGGATTGATTGAGATAATTAAAACATTATGAAATAAAATGAAACTGAGTGGATAGATTATTTTAGCCTACAAATAAAAAAAAATTATTATAAAAATCAATTTCCTATATAAAAAATTCAATGTTACCATAGATCATACGTGTCACGTTACGTTTATGTAGGTGTCACATTACGTTACGTTTATGTAGATATGTCACGTTACGTTTATATAGGTGTCACGTTACGTTTATGTAGGTGTCACGTTACGTTACGTTTATGTAGATGTCACGTTACGTATAGGTGTCACGTTACATTTATGTAGGTGTCACGTTACGTTACGTTTATATCAATTTCCCTATATATGGTTTTATTATTATTTATGATATTAACAACTAATATTGAGGGTAAATATGTCAAGAAACTTCCCACAGGACTTATGGGAACATAAGTTTTTTTGTGGGACCAAATGTAGCACAAGTCTCCCTAATAGGACTTCTAAATAATTTTCCCTTTATCTTTTGATGACATGTTTTTTTTATAAAGTTGTTTTTATAAAGGGGAACTTACTGATAAGTCCCATGTAATAAGTTCAAAACCCAACTAATCCCAAAACAAAATACTTGCACCAATTAGTCCAACACATTTTTAATTGTTACCAAAAAATTCTTTTTTTTTTTTTTTAATTTACAAACACTGTTCACATCTTACTACCGTCAGACTTCCATTTAACGGTCGCCGGAGACTCACCGGAATGTCTAGAATATTGCCCGAAAAAAAAAATTAAAAAACATGTTATGAAACTGTAAAATTTTACAGTTCTAAAGAATGTTATAAAACTGCAAAATTTTACAGTTTTAAACCATGATTCATTCCAGCACTAAAAAAAAAATTTGAAACTGCAAAATTTTACAGTTTTCACCGCCTGTAACTAAAACTCAAAAACTACTTGTTCACAATTCGAAAATTTTCTCCATTAGAACAGAAAAACAGAAGTGTATAGCAGAGAGAAAAAAAGAAGAAGAAGAGAGATCGAAGGGGAAAGACGGATGTAGAGAGAGGATTGTACTCCGGCAACTATTTTTTGTTTAGATCTAGCCAAATCTGTGTAGATCTACTCAGATCTGATGTAGATCTGAGTAGATCTACATCAGATCTAAGTAGATACACTCATCTTCTTCGTCGGAAAATATATCATCTTCTTCGTCGGAGTTGATTTCGATGGTTGGTGGTTATCAATGAACCCCGATCAATGGAGAAAGACATGATCACCGGCGGTCGTCTTCCATGACAAACACGATGAGAGAAAAATGCAGAAAAAAAAACGAGAGAGGAAGGGAAGCAAAAAGCAGAGAGAGAGAGGAAAGAACTTTTGGGTGTAGTGAAAAAGTTATGAGATTAAATGGAGACCACATGTTTCACATGGGACCTATGGGTAATTTCCCCTTTTATAAATTCAGAATTTAAAAAGTTGGCATGGTTCAGGCCTATTTGGGCCTGACTTGTGGGCCCAAGGTTATCAGTTAAAGTCAGGCCCGAATTGTGTGCCCAAGGCATTTAGTTAAAGTTAGGCCCAACTTGTAAGCCCAAAGTATTTAGTTAAAGTTCAATCTAAGATATTAATTTAATTTAGTTTGGGTTAATTTAATTTTAACCTGAGCTATTAAACTAGGTTTAATTTAAATTTAGATCTTTGTGACCCCTGACTTGTGATCCAAGGTATTTAGTCGATGTATCTAAAAAAAAAAAAAAAAAGAACTTGAGAGACTTATAATATTTACTTATTTGATTATAATTTAATGTTTTTCTTAATTATGACTTAAAAAATGATTTAAATAGAATATTTCTAATATTAACATCCAAAAAAACATGTATATTGTAAAAATGACCGTACTTTTTTCTTTTTCTTTTCTCTAGTGAAAGAAATACTTTCCTCTTTTCTTTTTTCTTTTTTTCTTTTTTTTTCCTTTTCCTTTTTAGGAATGGAATTGGTAATGCTAGGTTAAAAAAATTAATAAAAAATAAATTATGTTAACCTCTCATGAGATTTACAAAAAATACAATTAGTTTTACAATTTTAGCATAATTACACTAGTGTCATAAGATTTTAATTCATGTAACATTTTACTTTTTTATTTTAGAACAAAAGAAATATATATACATATTAAGTAGTACCAATGTTAAGTACAGACTTTGCAACTTGATGAGCTGGTTTAACAAGAGTCATAGGAACTTTCGTGATAGAAAGAAAATTTAAAAACCTACTAATATCCTTAATGATCTAAACAATAGTTTTCGTAGGGATTGGCTTCTTATTAGTCCTAAATCAAACTGAAGAGATATTGTTATGTTCGTGGGATTCATTTTTAAGTTTTATTTTGATAATTCAAACCATTCACAGTTTAGGAGTTGTCGAAGTACATCACCCTTGCAAAAAATCAAGTCAATCGGATAAAAGCAACCACATCTTCGGATTAGTTTTGTATAAAAAAAATAAACAGTGAAAATATAAACGATTCATATAAAATTAATCCAAATATGTTATTTCCGTTATCTGATCAACTTAATTTTTTAAAAAATAATATATATTATGAATCTTTAAATGTAAATAATTTAGATTATTGAACCGAAACTCAAAAACCGACCCAATGGGCCCGACTGAATCATCCAATCCAGTCCGACTTTCATTTTCCAATCTGGATCACGCTTTGTCATTGAAAATGCCCACCAAAATTATTTATTATCAATAACTCAAACCTTATATAGATGAGAAAATAATAATATAATATTATTTATATTAAAAAATATATTTTTTTTCTTTATTTCTCATTGTAATTTCACACTATTAAATTAGTGTGAGAAAAGAATAATATAATATTATTTGTATTAAAAAATATATATTTTTTCTTTATTTCTCATTGTAATTCCACACTATTAAATTAGTTTTAGTCTTACTATAACAAAGGTCAAACTAAATAAGCCAAAGCAATGGTACTGTTTCTATACTTCAGGAAACATTAGTATAATTTACTCAACAAAAAAGAAAATGTATGGTTGAGATCAAAGTTGTTAATTCCGTATCAAACTAATTATTATTATTTCTATCTACCGGTACCAATATGTTACCAGATATCATTTCGGATTTATTACAAATATATTATATGTTTTAAAAATATTATTTACTAACAAATAATTTAACAATACATATCATGAATCATAAATTTATATGTAAAAGAGGCTTAAAAACACACTATGTCCATTAAATAACACAAATTAAGGTATTTCAAAGAGAGTATGGAGCACAAATTCCTACCATTTTAATATTACAAACAACTACAAAAAATAAAAATAAAAAAAGGCTGGTATTGTCTGATATTTATTTGATATTATGTTTTCCAGTCGATATTATCCAATATTGTTCAGTATTTTAAGCGGGATGAAATTAGACTATGTAGATATCATTTTGCTTCTAAAATAGTATGTACCGACCGATACAAAACGAGATTGATGACATTGGTTCAGATTTATTAAAATTTTAAGTTTCACCATACAATATGTAATTCTCGGTCCTAATATTACTCCTTTATACCCATACTTCCAAGCTTAACGCACGTAATGTTAAAATTGCCAAAGAAATTATATAAAATATAGATATTTAAATTACAAGAAACATTGTTACAAAGAGGGTTTTTACTCAAAAATTCCATAACTATAACTTATATAAAAGACGAGTCTACCACTAAAATTAGGAACAGTTTTAATCGGGGAGAAGGTGAGTTTAAGAATACCATAAGAATCCAACAATCAACTTGAGGTTACCATTAATCTGAGTCAAATTAATACGGTTCAAGCACAGTAGATAGAATTGGTATGAATATTCACACTTTACAAATCTTCATCTTTTGGGAGAAAAAAACATCACCATAGATAGATAGTAATGTGATTGAATCTTTTAATGTGAATTTATAAATATGAATATTAATACTTTCAATAAATTAAATATTATGAATTATGAATTTTTAAAAAAGTGTAAGAATTGGTATGAATATTCACACTTTAAAAAAACTACTCATATTTTCTAAAAATTCACATTTTTCATATTCATTAAAAATGTGAATAATCCCAATTTTTAAACAGCTTGGTATTTTTATTCATAAAAAGCATGAACTGTATACATTTTATTTTTACAATATTCAAAATTAAAAAAATTTCAATTCAAAGACACGCTCAATTTTGAAAACATTTTTAAGAAATGTGAAATTTGAAAAGTGAAAAAGTTTACACTTCCAAATACAAAAGAGTGGAGTTTTTATATTTTATATTCAACTGAGATATTGTTTGATATCATAAAATAATTTTCAAAATATTTAATTTTATAAAACACATGCTTACATTGAAACTTATTGAATTTTAAAATTTGAAAAAAAAAAAAAAAAAAACAGTAAAAAGTTTGAGCTTCCCTCCAGTCCAAAGGTGTTGTATAGGCCTTTGGGGCTCATAATCATTTATTATACTGGGTTTATAGTTTCAAAAAAATAAAAATAAAAAAAATAAGTATTTTTAAAAATATACAATCAAAATTTTTTTTTTAGTATAAATGCAATTAGACGGTGTTGTATAGGCCTGAGTGTAATTAAGGTCTCATTGGGAAATATGTTTTTTTAGTAATTTTTTAATTTTTTAGTTAAAATATGATGTAAAAAAAATTAGTATTTTTGAGATGAATTTTTGATTTTTTACGAAAAAATGTGTAAAAAGTAAAGAAAAAAAAGAAAATTTTGACTTTTTAATATAAATTATTAACTTTTTAATATCATTTTAATGAGTTTTTGACTTTTAAACTAAAAAGTAATATTATATGTTGTCAAACGAGGCTAAAATAACATTTAGGACTGGTGGTGCAGTGTATATATATATACACTGCGAAGAACCCTATTTCTCACCCTTCCCGTTTGTTTTCAGAGGTAGAATGGAAGGGATTCAAAGTGAGGGAATTATTAGTGTGGGAATTAAGTAAAATTGTGTTTGTCTTAATGATAATTGTTAGCGTAGGAATTGTTAAATTATTTTTATAAAAAATAATAAAACAAATAAAAAAATACAAAAAATTAAACATTAATGCTAAAAAAAAAAATGCCCAACATGTAAAAAATAAAAAAATTTCTAGTCCCCTCACTGTTTTTCTAATACCACCTCCATCTTCTCCATCTCAATCCCCTTTTCAACCTCTATCTTAATCCTCTCTTCCATCCGAATCCCTTCCCCAACTCTACAAACAAACACAACACTAAATGAGCCACACCTCCCTCCTAATCTCATCCCACTCTCTATACCCCAAAACAAACGGGACCTTAGAGCAATGGGTAAGAGCAGCAAAACTCCGAAAATAAAAAATAGGAAAGGCTTGAGGGATGATCAGCAAACGATTAATAGCTGTGGCCAGTTTGTGGACGGCTTAGACTCACAAGGCTCCCAAGCCAAGACCGCTATCGCGGTCGTCGCCGCCACCCCAACAATAGCAATTCGCTATTAAGGTACTCTCTCTCTCTGTCTTTCTCTCATGCATGATCTCCCTTGGCAACTTGAATGTTGAAAAAATGGATAAATTCTTCCTATCCTGTTAGCTGAGCTAAGACAATCTTCATTGGAGGAGTGATTAATAGAAGGTGAAAGGTGATGGATGAGTAATAGAGTTCCCTTTGGGTTAAATTGGATGTAGGGATCGATCCCATTGATGAATAATGAATTTGCCAGATTGGAACTGCTAATTCGCCAGTCCGATGACCAATTGGTTGAATGTGTTGTATGTATTATTATCATCCCATGTGAGTAGCTAACCCACCTTAGAGAGAATGGGGTGGTTGAGAGCACTTAGAGAAGAAATGGCCAACAATGGAGCACCAAGATAATGGTGGGGGTGGCTCACCAACTCCAACCCACTAGAGAGTGGAAGGAGGTAGGTGATGGCCAATAATATCCTCCCTCAATTGTGTATAAATTGAGGTGAGGAGGAGGAGGAGGTGAGAGCAAGAGTGAACTACGAAAGTGAGAGATGTGAGAAACCGTCTCCCTCGGTGTGAGCGAGGGAGACGGGTGAATTGGTGAGTGAGAATAGTGTGAGTTTTCTCCTCTATTGTAATATTTCTGTAATCTCTCCATTGCTATAAGTGATAAACGGTTACTCTCCCGTGGACGTAGGCATTATGGACGAACCACGTTAAATTTGGTGTCTCCTTCTGTGTGGGTGTGTTTTTCTGCTTGGTATGATTTCTATAAGGTCTTGGGCGGGATCCCCGATCCCAACAAGTGGTATCAGAGCCTCGTCGGAGCGTTTCGGAACAAAAACAGTGCGATGTTTGAAACTGCCCAGAAATCAAGTTGCTCGAAATCAGGTTTTGAGCATACCAGGAGCAAGGCCTCGACGAGAGGAGTCCAAATATGCAAAGCAGACACCCAGAGAATGCTACACGCGCCCTCACGCGCCTCCTGAATAAGGCGCGTGAGGCCCAATCGCAGGCACGTGCCGCACGCGCTGCAAGAGGAAGAAGGTGACGCGCGTGTCAACTATGCTCCAGGATCACGCGCACGGCACGTCAGCAGACGCGTCATCGCCGCGTGGCAACACGTCGGCAAGGAGTGCCACGTGTCTGTCCACGTCAGCGGCAGAGTCAGTGCCACGTGGCGGCCAGGTCAGTGCCATGTGGCGGTACACGTCAGCGCCACGTTAGGGTGGTGTGCCACGTCATCTGCCACATTAGCATCCAGAGGGGAAAGATCCAGTGTGACGCGGCAATGGTGCAGCCGCAGAAAAAGGATCCAGTGCTTCGCGGCTAAGGTGGAGCCACAGATCTGAGGCGTACAAAATGTTTTTGGCTAGTTCTAAGCCATTCGGAATCCGTTTTTGGTGATCCAATAGTGCTTTCCAACTATTTGGAATATTCCGGACACATCCGTACTGTCAGATTTTGGAATTGGAGTTTGTGGAAAAAGAAGGCAGATTAAAGTGACAGACGGCGGTAGTGCGGCTGACGAAATATTCTGTTGAAACACGGAATATTCTTGAAATTCTAAAAATTTCAATTCTGGCCCCTGGAGTTTGTGAAATTACAATTTGGTCCCAGTGTTTGGAAAATTTGCAATTTTGCCCCAGTTTTGGAGAAAGTTTTCAGTGAGGTCCCCGGAAGTGCAGCGATGATTGGTCCTAGCTAATCGGACCGTTCCGGACTCAACCGCAAGGTCAGAATGGTGAAATTCTGAACAATTTTTAAAGACTGTTAAAACATGGGAGTTTGTAATCTTTAATAGTCGAAGGAAGGTTACCGAATATTGTGGAACGCTGCGGATTCACTGAAGTAGTTAGAATGGGCAGATTCTAACCAGATTGGACAACCAGATACAGATCGAGATAGATCATTGAAGACCAAAGGAGATCAGGCTTAATCAAATGGCAAATCAATGGAGATCAGGATTGGTCAAGGGCGATCAGAAGAATTGCACATGATTATCTCAAGATCAACAATGTCTAGGAAAGTTCTGTCAAAAAGACACTGTCTAAGGAGACTGGTTCTTAAGTGGGACCGGTTGTGACCCCACCAGTCTTTCCTGGGAACTTTCCTGGTTGTTAATGTAATCGGAAGATCTGGTTCAATCAAAAGTCCACTTCATCGATAGATAGATGATTGGCAACCAGTACAGGCTCAGGGGAACGTTGTGGCAGTTGGAGCTACTGTCAAACATAATACAATAAGTACTGGTAGTATGTGAACATGGAAGGGCAACAGCTGCAGTAGTGCACACATAAGGTGTAGGAGCACGTACCTACAATAGCACAGATGAGTACGCATGAATGTTATACAAAGGTGCAGTGTGCCGGATTTTTGGCCTGGCAGCAACAACTAGTTCACAGAAGAAAGCTCCAGACAGAGAAATTGAAAGGGATAAGACGCTGCAGTGCGCACCCAGTGAGGCAGATTTTTTTTCTTTGTCCTAAATTTGGTTCGTGGCAGTGAAGTCGCGACGGGCACCCAGAGAGTTTGGATGGAGTCACCTCAATAGGGAAACGGTGAGCATTCTATTGGATGATGCAAGTACCTGGTGATAGAGGTGCGAGCCATGCAAGATGATGTGTGGCAGTTGAAGACATTCCAAGTAGGAGGTGCAGATTCACTCTGGATGCTCGGTGGAATGGAGGCATATTTGTACAACGATGTTTTATCATCCATGTGGGTGATGGGGGTGATTTATTTTGTTCACCCGGTTAAAGCCAATTGGAAGCCAATTGAAGACCTTTCAGAGTTAGTTGCAAAAGTTATCAGTTCATTTGGAGACTCTTGGGTTAGTTACAGAACTTCAGAATTCATTGGGTTTTTCTCTAGGGGATAGAAAGAACCAGCATTGGCAGAATGTACTATGAAGATTTGGCATATGTAATAAGTCCAAATGGTAGTACTTTATTGGCATTGGCCTCTATGGAGGCATTGGAGATCCTTCATGGATCGTTGTTGGAAGACTCGCATCTGGTGAAGCCTTGGTTTCCGCATTTGTTGATTTGAAGAAGGTGTGACAATCTACTTCAGATCTTGGTGGAGTTTTTTCCGCATTTGTCGATTTGAAGAAGGTGTGAAAATCTACTTCAGATCTTGGTGGAGCTTTGGCGGTTTTTGTTCAATGTCTATTGGAGGCATTGTTGTTTGCGGTTTTTCACGGATTATTGGCGACTTTCAGAGTCGTGGTTTATTGAGATTCATTATCACAGCTGGGATCTATGATCGTGTCTGATTAGATCCAGAGGTGTCTCCGGTTTGTGAGACTTGATTGTTTCTTCTTCTTGTGGATTTTCATTTTCGCAATCTGTTCCATATTCGAAGACATCAGCTATTGGTAGTCTGGGTGATGATTCAGACTCCAGGTGTTTGCTTCTCTGGAAGCGGTTTGACCGTTGGTGTTCATTGAAGATTGGAAGAGATTGTTGCGGAGAAACGTGAAGATGGTGATTTTGTGAATCTCATGTGTTGGGATCCATCCCTTAATCTGCCGTTGGATTTGGAGGGGATAGATCGTTTGCAGACTCGGTGGAGTCAGCGGGGACTGTTGGAGTTGTGCATTTACGGTGCACGCGCCTTTGGGCGGTTTTTGGCAATTGTGAAGATGGTGCATCATCTTGTGTTTGCCGGTTGGAATGACAGTTGGAGGAATCTGGAGTTTGCTCGACACTTCAGAATTTTTTGGCTCTTGGAATTTTGTAAGTTCATTTGAAGTTTGTTCCGATACTTCTGAACTGGTTAGAGCCTAACTGCGTCCACAGTCCAGTTTTGTTTGGTAGAGAACTTGCCTCAGTTCTCGGAAAATTTGTTTGGCTCTCTTGATTAATTCGAGCTTGAAGAGAGCAGTATTGTGTTCGATGGTTGATCGGACATAATGTTTTTGGTACCGCTTTCGAAGTTGCTTTGACGGAGAATTTGAAGCCTCTCTTGTTTACTTTCCTCAACACTGGTTCAAGCGGGTTGCTCACCATGTTTTGTTTGGAGTTGTCAAGGACAACTTGTTTGGCGCCTATGGAAATCGGAACTTGGCACTATGGTGGAGCTTGAGTTGCAGAAAATCGAAGAGCTAGCTCGATTGGTTCTGTATGTTCTTTGCATTGGCTCAATGTGATTTTGAGAACTGGAATCTGCTGTGTTTTTTGGGAAAAACGCTTGTGTTTTGTACAGCAGATGGTATTCAGTTTTGACTGAACGGTTGGATACCTGGGTTATGGTATCGGTTTTTTGATTCTGTGGCGGTAAACGCACCTCTTGATAAAACAGAGTAGTTGCGGATCTCTCAGGCGAACTCGAGCGTAGGAGGAGAGATGGAGCCACGATGAGCACTCAAGAATATGGGTGTGGGTACTATGCTAGGTGTTGCATAGTTGGTGACTTGTACAGATCTGTTGAAGCTACTTTGGAAGAAAGAGCTACTGTCAACCATCATCTAGTAGTACAAGTGATAGATACGCAGGTAACGCGTATCACTGAACTGGAGATCAGGGATTGCAAAAGGCATGAACAACAAGTGTGTGGAAACGCTGGGAAGTTGTTCAAGAGTGCAAAGGGCAAATGCTAATAGTTCAGGATAGTTCAAGGGAAACTCCGAACAAAGAAAACCAGGAACTTTGACCAGACAAAAGAAGAGTTTTCTATTGCTCCAATGACTGGTCCTGTGAGGTAATGCATGACAGTCAAGGGCATCCTAGCAGGGGGTGCAGGACATCCAATCAGGGGGTGTCGGATATCTTGGTTACGCAAGTTCAAGCATAGCAGGTGAAGACATCCGAGACAGGAAGCGTGGAAGAGTTCTGTGGGAGATAGGAGCAGAGGCTCTCTCCAAATCAGAGAGTGGTGTGAGTTGAGTTGAGGATGTATGATTCCCTTCTCCTCTTGTATCTCTGGTGTATTATCTCTAGCTTCAGGGGATGCAGCGTCTCAGTAAGGAGATGAAGATTCTATTGTTTTCTTGGGCGTGACAAGATTAGCAGCTGTGTGTGTAGTGGATCATCTCACATGGGTTGAGGGGATGATTTGTTGTATGTATTATTATCATCCCATGTGAGTGGCTAACCCACCTTAGAGAGAATGGGGTGGTTGAGAGCACTTAGAGAAGAAGTGGCCAACAATGGAGCACCAAGATAATGGTGGGGGTGGCTCACCAACTCCAACCCACTAGAGAGTGGAAGGAGGTAGGTGATGGCCAATAATATCCTCCCTCAATTGTGTATAAATTGAGGTGAGGAGGAGGAGGAGGTGAGAGCAAGAGTGAACCAAGAAAGTGAGAGATGTGAGAAACCGTCTCCCTCGGTGTGAGCGAGGGAGACGGGTGAATTGGTGAGTGAGAATAGTGTGAGTTTTCTCCTCTATTGTAATATTTCTGTAATCTCTCCATTGCTATAAGTGATAAACGGTTACTCTCCCGTGGACGTAGGCATTATGGCCGAACCACGTTAAATTTGGTGTCTCCTTCTGTGTGGGTGTGTTTTTCTGCTTGGTATGATTTCTATAAGGTCTTGGGCGGGATCCCCGATCCCAACAGAATGGTAGTTCGTAAGATCTTCGTTCCTTTTTTCTTGTTGAAAATTATCAATGCCACCCATATCCATTCTCCTCAACAAAATGGTAAAAGTAGCCAGCCAAGAATGGAGACCCCCAAAAGCGTAATTGCTCTCTTAAAGTTGTCTTTGGACAACAAATCACAAAATATGGAGACACCAAAAGCCCCAATTGTTCAATAGCCTCAACAAAGATTAAAGACTTAAAAAACAAAAAACCAAAAAAAAAAAGGAAGAGGAGGAAGAAGAAAAAGTGGAAGACATCATAAATAACTATATCAACCCATCCCCCAAAAAAAAAATAAATAAATAAATTAAAACTCTTAAAAGAAGGGACAAGTGTGAACAAAACCAATAAACAAAGAAAGAAACTATGCAAGTTGTCTAAGCTAGACACAAAGAAAACAGCTAAGAAGTACTTCGGGTCGTGACCCACATCAATTCATGAGCTGAAGGGGGAAAATTTGAAGCATTAACACAAAAACAAAACCAAGTACCAGAATATGTCCAAAGATCACACAATTATACACTGCTATTTCCAAAGCTACCACTGAATTTGTAGTCGTCCTGCCAAAATTACATAAGGGAAACTTACAATGACGGAAAATTCTATTTCCACAACCCATTTACTCTCTATCAACACACTTAATGAATTTTTTTTTATTACATTTTTGTCCTAAAATGAAACTATCAAAATACTCTTTTCTTCGTCAATCAAAACCCTAACGCTCAATCAAAACCCTAGCCCTCAGTATGCATTGACTTTTGTTTTCAGATGCATGAGAAGTTCTTTCAATTCAAATTACTTTTCAAATATGCAGCCTTCGTGTTCTACGTAGTCTCTTCTATTTGCCCAATAAGTTTGATACTAGATGAAGGTAACGGTGGTGTATCTTCTCGAAAATCAAGGGATAATCGTTGAATCTGTGCTTGTGTGAAAGAACTCATCAGTGTGCTCTTCTATGCAAAAAATTCCAGCTTTTGAGCATTATTCACTAATGATTTCTATTGAGCTGGCTACTTGTTTCTTCCAAATCCAATTTTGACACACTGAGAAAAGAAGTTCTTGACCTATTCAAGCTATTTAGAACCAGACATTGCATACCCACAACCACTGAAGCTCAATACATAAATCTTGAATCAGCGTCGTCGCCGACGAGGTGGTTGCTAGTTAGGGTTAGAGTTTGGAAGATGAAAAAGATAAGGGTTTGTACATATTTTTTTATTAAATGTGTATATTTGGAATGTGGGGTGTGTGAATTAAGATAAATACTTAAAAATCAAATTACTAAATGAGTGGAATGAGAAAGGATGTGCACAGAGACAATGTGGTGTGTGGAAATAGAATTTCTCTACAATGACCTCTCAAAAAAAAAAAAAAAAAAAGTTAAGGACATAGTAAAATTACTATAATACCCATGTTATTTTTACAATTTTTATATTGTTTTATCTCTCACATACACACCCATTACTGTTGCAACTGGAGCACAACCACTGTGGCCAGTGGCGTAGCCAGAAATTTGATGGAGAGGGGGCATAAATTAATGATAACATCAATCTGTTTAGCTTGAGTTTTTTGGATTAAATTTTTTGAGAATTGAGTTTTTTGATTTTCATGTTTTTTTGTTTTTAGTGAATATTTTTAAAATTTTAAATATTTTTTTTACTTTTTTAGATGCATTTTACTTAGATGTATTTAAAAAGTAAAAAATTGTGAAAAAATATTTTAAAAAATTAATAAATACATAAAAATACAAATAATTTATAGAATTTTCATATATATTTTTTGTATTTTTGGTATTTAGTGAATTTTTAAAAGGTTTTTTCACAAATTTTTTACTTTTTAAGTATATTTATGTTAGATATGTCTAAAAATTTAAAAAATTGCTTAAAATATTAAAAAAATTCAGTAAAAAAAATCGAAAAACAAGAAAGTAAAGTTTTCTAAAAAGTATTTTTAGAAAACTCTAACCAAGCAAATTTTTTATTTTTTTATTTTTATAATAAACAACAATGAGACATTACTAAACTTAAATATTAAGAGTCCATTTGGATAAATTTGAATTTTAAATTATAGGATTTGAGATTAAATTTTATATAAATATTGGGGAGTAACTATTTATAGGTAGATTGAAAAATTAAAAAAGAAGATAAGTTGAGATAGAAATAATATATTTTAGTAGAGATTTTCTATAAAACACACCATAAAAAAAAGTATCTATCATATGTCGTAATTATGATCTTCGTGATCTTTAGTTATGACACATTATAGTGTTAGATATAATTTAGTTATTACTTCTTGTGGTTGTTATTTTGGCTATTACTATATATCAAGTCATAGTTAGTTATGACTCATTTTGATATTAGTTATGACCTATTGTAATTTTTTATTTTTTTTTTATAATTGAAGATGTGTTACTTGATTATAATTTATATAGTGATCATTTTAGTTATGAATGAAAAAAAAAAAAACATATGGAGGACAAACTCTACATGTCAAATGTACGTAGCAATCTAATAAATTTCATATATCTTCATTGAGGTTAATTATGTTTGCATGTCAATAATTATAGACATCACCATTATATTGAAATTTTTATAAATAATAATATAACTTATCATAGTCTCTTTACTTTCAATCAAAATAATTATTATTGTTCTCATAATTTTAAAAATGTCATTGAATTTCATTTTAAATAATATTTTTATAAATTTTTTTATTTAAAATATTTTCTTTCTGTTTAGAAAAAAAAATAAAATTCCAAAAACCCGGCCGGGGGGGGGGGGGGGGTGTGTGTAACGTGACCCCTGGCCCTTCATTGCCTCCGCCCCTGACTGTGGCTACAATAGCAGCAACCATCTCTCGGGCACAATCACTATAGCCACAACAACAACCACCACCATTGAAGTAGAGCTGAGAACCGACCACAACCACCATCTATTTACCCGTACAATGTCGCTATCCAATCCACCATCGCAGCTATCTCTCCCTCTTCTCTGTAATCTCTTTTCATCCACAACTAGAATCCCTTACCATCGATGCAGCCCCAATCCAGGCCCAGTTGTGATTGTCAGCTACAAGCCCCGTTACTACTACAGCCCAATCAAACCCTAGCCATCTCCAAGCAAGCCCCAATCGCGATTGCGATCGCGATTGTGGTGTACGGAGAGACGATGTTCGACACTTGTTGATTGCCTTTTTGCTTGATTAAGGACACCCCAACACCCATGAATTTGGTTGGATTACGGGGTTGCATTCACGGATGTTGCATATTGCAAGCATTCGAAATTGTATTCTTGTTCTTTCGATTTCAAAGTTCATCTTAATCATGTTGTTGGGTGTTTGACCAATTGCCCAACAATTTTGTATGCTTTGGAGTGGGTTGGAGTGGGTTTGAAGGTTGTGGTAGAGGTAATTTAAGGGTGGAGGCAACTATTCGATGAAATGCCCCAATGATGGAGTTAGTTTACGGAGCAAAAGGGTCACACTAGGGGCTAGGGTGTCTATGGTCTCTCTCTCCTTTATCTTCACAGTTCAGCTCGTGGTAACTACGGGGGCGCTGGGGGGTGAAGTAGTGGTGGGTGGTTGTTGATTGAAAGATGTATTCTTGTAAATCCTTTTTTTCTTTTTCTTTTTTTTGGTAAATTGATTTTTGTGATGGTGGTGGATAGAGTGCACGTTTGTGACTAGGTTTTGCTGGGTAGAGATTGAATGTGAATGTAGCATGTAAAGGTGGCTGCATGGTTGGAGGAGTTTGGTAATGGTGGAGAAAGAGAAGAAGATAGAGAAAATAAAGATAATTTTTTGCTAACAAGGGTAAATTAGGCATTAAAGGATATTTTTTTGCTGACATTGAAAGGTCAACTAACGGTTGACTCATGGATGGGTTCATTTGTTAGTGTGATTTCAAGAAATATAGGAGGTGACCGTGTGATTTCAAATAAATTAAAGGGGTGTCAGTGTAATTTGTTTCCCAAACCATATCTTTGAATAGATCGGTAGCTTTTCTTGGATCGTAATTGTTTTTTTAATGAATTTGTTTTTTTTTTTTTTGTTGTTTGGTTTTGGGATGACCCTTTTGAGGTCTTATTTATGTAATCTTATTGTTTTATTAATATATCGTTTCCTATGTTTAAAAAAAAAAAAAAAAGGTATTCTTGGGGAAATAAATAAGATTGCAGACCGAAAATGGTGTCTCCTCTGTTTCTTTCTTTTCAGATAAAGAGTTCGTAAAGCTGCACTAAATTTAGTCTGGCAATTTATCTTTTCTTCATTCTTCTTTCTTTTGTGATGTAGAAACAAATGTGATGAATATTGAATGGTTACAAAAACCTATATACACACAAGGGGAATGCTAACCTAGGATCAATTTAGAAGGGCTTCTGGTTCTTGATTGATTGATTTAAAGTAAACTTATTCTATCAATTAGAAAGAGCAATAATGATCACCTATAAATGTTGTTACTTGTTACCATTGATAATTATGGTCAAATTATGCTCAACGGTAAAAGCTGCTATACTGATGTGGAGTATGGTTTGGGTGTTGCTGAATAAAGTTTTGTTTGGTGTTTGGGATGTGCTGGTGTATTCTAAAATATTCCACATTTACATTAACTTTTATGTTATATAATTTTTCCATTTAATACATAACCTCCATACCTTTAGCTTCTACCATTTATAAATATAAAATGATAAATTTTAATTAAGAAAATTTAATAAAAAAAATTATGGTACACACATTTATTATCCGCCCTAATTAGAAAATTTAATTAAGAAAAATTAATATAAAAACATTTATGGTACACACATGTATTATACGACCTAATTAGAAAATTTAATATAAAAACAAAGTTTTGTAGTGATCAAATTCGTCGTAAACTTGTGAGACTTTGTGGTGTTTTTGGTTTTGACTCAAAAGTAATATATGTTGGTTATGAGATTTTATGGTATTTTATTATAAATCAAAATAACCTTACATATGAGACTTGTTTACATATAACAAACACCAATATACATATATATATATATATATGACAAGGGACAACTTACATTTTTGTTGTTTGACAAGCAAAAAAAGCTAGTTATTAGAAAGTTGCAGAATATATACTTTTAACTAATATTTTTTTAATAGGTAATGCTCTAATATGCATCTCTCAAAAAAAAGATGTACAATATGTAAGTTATGACACACCTAGAAAAATTTGATCATGCCTTGGCCTCTAGAAATAAAATTCTAGTTTTGTATTATAAATTCAATATGTAAGTGAATTCAAAAACAAATCTGGCTAAGGGTTTCAGTTAAAGTCTTAAATACCAAGGATTAAAGTAGTAGCTAAGGGTTTTAGTTTGATAATACTGTGTGTCGTCGTGTATGGGCTGGACCGATCCAAGCTCCTCGGGTCCACTGGAAAACCTGCAAGCAAGTTCAATCGGGAGACGGGGTAGTCCCCCGGCGAACCCTCCGGTGTGTGAATTAGAAAGGGTGATAGGCAAAACGTAGAGAGAGAGAGAGAGAGAGAGAGAGAGAGAGAGAGAGAGAGGTAGAAAACTTAACCTTCTTTTCTCCTTTTTTCTTGCTTATATCCTTTGGTAATCATTTCATTACCTCTGCTATTCTGGGCTTTCCCCCGCCGAAAGCTTGTGTCGTGATTTGCCTTGTTCAGGGTGAGGAGGTGCCGTGCCGGCTGGGAAGTGTTGTTGCAATAAATGTTCTGATGGATTGCATTAATGGTGATGTGCTGTGGCAATAACTCTGCAGATCTTTGTCTGCTGACGTGGCCTGTCCTGCATCCGCCGCGTGTCCGAATGTCATTGGTCTTCCCTGTCCAGTTGGCTTCCAGTGATGCTGGGTTTTACCACCCGGGTTGTGCAATGGGGTTTAATTGGTGGGCTTAGGTTTACTCATGATGGGCCGTGGTCCCTGTGGGCCTATCCCTGTCAGTAGTCCCCCATTCCCGAGTGCAGCTTTAGTCCAACGAAGGGAATAATAACAGGGAAGATGGATCCGATCGGTGGGGGGAGAGCATAGGCCGACCGTGAGGGCGGCCGTGCCGGAGGGGTCGACCGTGAGGCCGACCGGGCGGGCGAGGCCGACCGTGAGGCCGATCGAGCGGGTGAGGCCGACCGTGAGGGCGGCCGAGCGGGTGAGGCCGACCGTGAGGGTGGCCGAGCGGGTGAGGCCGACCGTGAGGGTGGCCCAGCGGGTGAGGCCGACCGGGCGGGCGAGGCCGACCGTGAGGCCGACCGAGCGGGTGAGGCCGACCGTGAGGGCGGCCGAGCGGGTGAGGCCGACCGTGAGGGTGGCCGAGCAGGTGAGGCCGACCGTGAGGGCGGCCGAGCGGGTGAGGCCGACCGTGAGGGTGGCCGAGCGGGTGAAGCCGACCGTGAGGTCGGCCGAGGCCGACCGTGAGGGTGGCCGAGCAGGTGAAGCCGACCGTGAGGGCGGCCGAGCAGGTGAAGCCGACCGTGAGGGCGGCCGAGCGGGTGAGGCCGACCGTGAGGGTGGCCGAGCGGGTGAGGCCGACCGTGAGGTCGGCCGAGGCCGACCGTGAGGGTGGCCGAGCAGGTGAGGAAGACCGTGAGGGCGGCCGAGCGGGTGAGGCCGACCGTGAGGGCGGCCGAGCGGGTGAGGCCGACCGTGAGGTCGGCCGAGGCCGACCGTGAGGGTGGCCGAGCAGGTGAGGCCGACCGTGAGGGCGGCCGAGCGGGTGAGGCCGACCGTGAGGGTGGCCGAGCGGGTGAGGCCGACCGTGAGGTCGGCCGAGGCCGGCCGTGAGGGTGGCCGAGCAGGTGAGGCCGACCGAGCGGGCGAGGCCGACCGAGCGGGTGGACGAGTGGAAGGGCGCGGGGCTCAAGAGGCGGCGTGTCACGTGATGAGTTGAAGTGGAAAAGACAAGTAAGGGCAGAAGTCAGTGCATCCAGGCCATACACGTGGCAGAAGTTTGAGGGAGGGGAAGGGTCAAGCGTCAGATTAGAAGCGAAACGTCAAGGCATTATTATGGGCATTGAGGAGGCAGTTTTGGCGGATGATTTGAAAACTTTTCAAACTGGCGAAAATTAATTTGGATCCTTGGAATACGGGTAAACCGTGGGCTTTTGGTATTGTTCGCTTCACTTACTTGTTCTCAAGAACCCAAAACATTCCAAGTGTTACACCGTTTGTTGCTCGCGATACACCATTGGAGCATTTCTTCAACTTCTTAGGGCCTGCGTCAGAAGCGATCCGCAGACACACTGTAGGAATGGCGCAAGAAGAAGACGTGAATGTGAGAGTGGATCCTCTGGGGGACGATGATGCAGAAGAATTAGCTGCCCAGTACAGAACGGAGAGGGTGGGGGAACCAGCGAGACGTTTCGGTGGCTCCACCATGATTGCAGCGCCAACGCCAATCAGTCAGGCGGAGCCGGACCATTGGCACACAAAGGCGGACAAATCGACGATAACGGAGGCGGAGATGGGGGCTATCCGCGAGAAGTACCAAATTCCGGCGGAAGTGGAGTTGTTGTTGCCAACGTCAACGGAAAGGCCATCGGACGTTAGGCCAGGAGCATTTTCCCTGTACGAAGAAGCTCTAAAGGGGGGGTTGAGGTTGCCACTGCCTCGAATAGTGGTGGACGTGCTCAACCACCTAGAAGTGGCTCCGGGTCAGCTGATGCCCAATGCTTGGAAAATCGTGCTATCCTGCGCAAGTGCCTGGCCAAAGGCAAGTGAGGGGGGGTCGATGACGGTGGAGGAGTTCTTCGCTTGTTACAAGGCCTCAGGGCAACAAGAGACGTGGGTCACCTTGCAGGCGGTGGCGGGGAAGGGGTTGGTGGCTGGGCTCCCCACATCAATCAAGGGATGGCGGGCGCGGTGGTTCTATGTTTCTGCCAACGGGGGGCCTGGGGTGCGCACCATCTGGAAAGTGCCAATCAAGACGGTAGAGGCAAGACTGGGGGCTGAGGCTGGGGAGAGGGTGAAGAGGGTGAAAGAATGGAGGGAAAAAGAGAAAGCAAGATGGGATGACCTCGTGCAGCCTTCTGCACTGTTTGAGGCAGGGCTGGGTCCTCAGCCGGTCGGTGGGGATCTTGACCGAGCGGAATTGGAGGCAAGGAGAAAAACTCAGGAGGTTGAGGATCAGGCAATCCTTGCCAAGGCCGCCATGTTCGCGAAAGCACAAGACGACCGACCCCCCACAGCCGATCGCGAAGGAGAGGATCAGGCCTCGCCCAAAACCGTTGGGGGAGAAGGACTTGAGTAAGTTTGAGCCACGAAAACTCCCTGTGGATCCTGTGAGAGAGAAGGCCAGGGATGATGGGGGGGCTCCGAAGAGGAAAAGGAAGAAGAGAAGTGCCCCTGTGGAGGCCGCAGGGGAGACTGAGCCCAAGAAGGTGAAGGAGGTCCCAGCTGTGGTGGAGACCCCTGTGGTCAGGGATGCTCCAGAAGCGGTAGGGGTCGCCCCCGCAATTCAAGTGGCAGGGGGCTTGGCCAGTTCTGAGCCAAGTGGGGGGCAGCAGATGCCAAGGAGTCCTGCACCTCAGGAGGGAGGGGTTGGCCTGAAGACTTCTCTTTATCATGCGCGCGCGGTGGGTGGACGACTGGAGGGGGAGGAAGGCCCAGCCAGGGCAGGGGCTGAGTGTTTGGTGAGGATCGTGGAGGAGTCTGGCCTGCGCTCAGCTTCAATGTTTAACGAGGCAGACCTCTTCAGGGGGTTGTGTTCTGCACAGATGGAGGTGACGACCTTGGCAGGGGCCCTCTTTAGGAAGGCTGGGGCTGCAAAAATCAAGACAGAGAAGGCAGAGGCACAGCTGGCCAAGCTGAAGGTTGAGAAGACAAGTTGGGAGAAGGCTCAGGCTGAGTTGCAAGCAGTCAAGCTGGATCTGGAGGATGCACGCCGAAAGGTTGTGTCACTCGAGTTCCAACTGGTCGGCGAGCAAAAGAGGTTGGAAGAGTCCCAACAAGCCTGTGCCATCGCCAACGATCGGCACGAAGAAGCCATGAACAGCAACGAAGAGCTGGTGAGGCAAAAAGATGAGGCAGATGCTAAGATTAAGGCTCTGCAAAAGGAGTTGGAAGACGGGCTTGCCAAGGCAGACGAGGAGAGGGGGAGGCTGGTGAGGGAGTTGGAAGCAGAGATGGAGAAGGCAACGGCGGAAAGGGTGAGCCTAAAGAAGGAGATGGAGGAGGAGCGAAGAAGGGCAGTGGCTGAGAGGGAGGCCTTGCAGAGAGAGTTAGAAGCTGAGATGGCCAAAGCTTCTGCTGAGAAGGCGGCCCTTCAGAGAGAACTGGATGAGGAGAGGGCGAAGGCAGCCTCTGAGAGGGCTGCTTACCCCGATCTATACACGGCAGCGATTGAGCAATTCAAAGGGTTGCCTGAGTTTCAGATGGCCATTGATGCTGCAGTGGCGAGCAGCCTGGCGAGGGAGGAGTCCGGGGGGGCTGGCCCATCGCGGACAACGGCTGAAGGAAGGCCTGAGTCTGAAGTCATAGAGAGCTTCCAACGGTCAGACTTTTATAAGCATGAAATGGCAGAGTACTGGGACAGCGGGTGGCAAATGTTCAGGCGCAAGGCTGAAGAGCTGTTCCCAGAGCTTGACTTTAGCAGGGTGACAGTGGGGGAGGATGATGTGGCCCAGACCCCCCTGGACGAGGGTGTAGAAGAAGCGGATCTTATCTCGAGTGAGGAGGAGGAGTGATCGGAAGGATAGGTGTAGTTAGAAGTTTGTATTTTGTGTATACACACATTTTTTTTTTTTTTTTTTTTTTTTTTTTTGAAAGGGATATAAGTAATTTGTGCACACATTCTTGAATGAATAAAATGGCACTTATGGTTCTAATTGATGATTCCAGTGTATTTGCCCTTGTGTTGGTTTGGCCTTTGTGTTGTTTTTTTTTTTTTTTTATATTTGGTGCACTGATGTTTTCAGCGAATGCTGGTGCCAGGCAGTAGGGCACTAAAGTCATGCCAAAATCCAGGCCAAAATAGGATGAGGAATTTTCTAATACAGAGTGAAATAGCAAATTTGTTTAAGTGTGGGGGGGGGATCTGGAAAATAATGTTTCAAGTTGAATGGGCATGAAAGTGCACTGACACATAATGTTGAAGATGTAAAACAAAGTGTCGAATGAAAATAGGAGAGAACGGTTTTAAAATATTGATTGGCAAATGTTGAAGATGTAAAACAAAGTGTCAAATTACCTTGAAAGAATAGACTGAAATGTAATGTTGAAGATGTGATTGGCAAATGAAATATGGGAGGACATCTTTAAAATATGACTAAGTGTCAAATTATCTTGAAATTGTGGTTAAGCGTCGGATCATGACTGAGTGGTTTGCTTTACGAGCTTTTAGATGGTTCTGGCTGTGGCTGTTGAGGCTTTCGAAAGTGCTCAGTGCTCGGTCTGGCCGAGGCTTTTGAAAGTGCTCAGGTCGGACTGAGGCTTGTGAAAGTGCTCAGGTCGGACTGAGGCTTTTGAAAGTGCTCAGGTCGGACTGAGGCTTTTGGAAGTGCTCAGGTCGGACTGAGGCTTTTGGAGGTGCTCAGGTCGGACTGAGGCTTTTGGAAGTGCTCAGGTCGGACTGAGGCTTTTGAAAGTGCTCAGGTCTGGCTGAGGCTTTTGAAAGTGCTCAGGTCGGACTGAGGCTTTTGGAAGTGCTCAGGTCTGGCTGAGGCTTTTGAAAGTGCTCAGGTCGGACTGAGGCTTTTGGAAGTGCTCAGGTCGGACTGAGGCTTTTGGAGGTGCTCAGGTCGGACTGAGGCTTTTGGAGGTGCTCAGGTCGGACTGAGGCTTTTGAAAGTGCTCAGATCTGACTGAGGCTTTTAAAGGTGCTCAGGTCTGACTGAGGCTTTTGAAGGTGCTCAGGTCGGACTGAGGCTTTTGAAAGTGCTCAGATCTGGCTGAGGCTTTTGAAAGTGCTCAGGTCTGACTGAGGCTTTTGAAAGTGCTCAGGTCTGGCTGAGGCTTTTGGAAGTGCTCAGATCTGACTGAGGCTTTTGAAGGTGCTCAGGTCGGATTGAGGCTTTTGAAAGTGCTCAGATCTGGCTGAGGCTTTTGAAAGTGCTCAGGTCTGACTGAGGCTTTTGAAAGTGCTCAGGTCTGGCTGAGGCTTTTGAAAGTGCTCAGGTCGGACTGAGGCTTTTGGAAGTGCTCAGGTCGGACTGAGGCTTTTAAAAGTGCTGCTGCAAATAGAAGCTATATTCAGACAATTGAATTATAGAAAATGGGAACTCCAGTCGATATTTATATTATGTATTGAAAAAGGGAAATACAACAATTCTATTAATACAAAAGTAAGGATTCATTGATAGTAACGCTTCAAATGTTCAGCATTCCAGGGATGGGGAAGGTCTCGGCCATCCATGTCTTGAAGTCGATAAGTGCCTGGCCGCGGGCGGGCCTTCACCACGTAGGGCCCCTCCCATTTGGCTGCCAACTTGCCCTCGGTTGGATTCTTTGTGGCAAGAGTTGCTTCTCTCAGGACAAGGTCGCCAGGAAAGAACTCCCGTGGTCGGACTCTGCGGTTATAATGTGTTCTCATTTTCTGCTGGTACGAAGCCAACCTGACGGCGGCAGTCTCTCTGAGCTCCTCGATGAGGTCCAGGTCTGCCCGACGGAGTTCTTCGGCTGAGGCGAGATCCGGGTGTAAGGTCCTGGGGGTGGGCAGACCGACTTCCACAGGAATGACCGCCTCGGCGCCATATGTTAAGCGAAAAGGGGTTTCCCCCGTGGGAGTCCGGGCAGTAGTTCGGTAAGCCCAGAGTACATGTGGTAGTTCCTCAGCCCAGAGGCCTTTAGCAGCTTCGAGTTTAGTTTTGATGATCTTCAGGAGAGAGCGGTTGGTGACCTCCACCTGGCCGTTTGCTTGGGGGTGACCGGGGGAAGAGAAGCATGGTTGAATCTGGAGATCTGCACAAAATTTCCTGTATTTAGCATTGTCGAACTGTTTGCCATTGTCGGAGACGATGGCCTGAGGGATGCCAAATCTGCAGACAATCGATTGCCAGATAAACTTGGTGGTATTCCGCTCGGTGATTGTGGCGAGGGGTTCTGCCTCGACCCACTTGGTGAAGTAATCAATGGCGACAATTGCGAACTTGGTCTGGCCTCGCCCGGTGGGAAGTGGACCAACCAGGTCGATACCCCATTTGGCGAACGGGTAAGGGCTGCAGAGATTGATCAGCTCAGTGGGAGGAGCGTGGGGGATGTTGGCGAAACGCTGACACTTGTCGCATTTCAGCACGAAATCAGAGGCATCTTTGTTGAGGGTCGGCCAGAAGTAGCCTGTGCGGAGTACTTTGTGTGCAAGAGACCTGCCGCCCGAATGATTGCCACAGATTCCTTCATGGATCTCTTGCATTACATAGGTTGCTTGGGCGGGGCTGAGACACCGCAGGTACGGTCGTGAAAAACCGCGCTTGTAAAGGAGGCCGTCGACCAGAATGTAGTTAGCTGACCGGGCTCTGACCTTGGCAGCCTGGTGTTGGTCATCTGGGAGTTCACCAGTGGTCAAGAAGAGGAAGATGTCGGATGCCCAAGGAATGGGTTCCGTCTGGAGAAAGTGCACTTCTTGCAGGTCGGGTGAGATGGCCGGGTGTGTCAGGTATTCGAGGCGAACTCCATGGCTGAGGTCGGATTGATCGGCGGAGGCCAGCTGGGCCATCTCATCTGCTTTGGAGTTCTCCGCCCGAGGTATGTGTCTAATCTGGAAAGTGTTGAAGAGACGGACAAGTGTGAGCGCCATGTCCCTGTAAGTCCGCATTGTGGTGTCCCTGGCATCGAATTCACCCGTAATCTGGCCGACGATAAGTTGGGAGTCACTGAACACGCGAATGTGGCTAACACCAATGTCTTTGGCTAGACGAAGTCCTGCTATCAATGCTTCGTATTCGGCCTCATTGTTGCTGGCCGAAAACAAGAGGCGGAGGGCACATTTGAAGTAACCCCCTTCGGGGGATGTTAGGATGAGGCCAGCTCCGCTTCCTTCCCTGCGAGACGAGCCGTCGACATTGAGTGTCCAACAATGAGGGTCTTCGGGCTCGGGCGGGGTTGGTGGGGTTGGAGGGTTAGTGGTTGGGGCCGGATTGGTGAATTCCAAGATGAAGTCGGCTACGGCTTGCCCCTTGATTGCTGTCCGGGGGCGATAAGAGATGTCGTACTGGCTTAGTTCTACTGACCACTGCATAAGTCTTCCTGAGAGCTCTGGTTGCTGCATGACCTTCTTCAGTGGCTGGTCGGTGAGAAGCACTATGGAATGGGCTTGGAAGTAGGGGCGGAGTCGCCTGGAGGCGGTGACCAGGGCCAGGGACAGCTTTTCTAATAAGGGGTAGTTCTGCTCTGCTCCCCTAAGAGCCCGACTGATGTAGTAGACCGGCCGTTGAACTGAGCCGTCCTCTCTGATGAGTGCTGCGCTGATTGCAGTGCTTGATACTGCCAGGTAGAGGAAGAGGGGCTCGCCGGTAATTGCCTGTGAGAGGAGGGGAGGATTGGCCATGCACTGTTTTAACTGTTGAAAGGCTTCTTCTGATTCAGTTGTCCACTCAAAAGTCTGCCGCAGGACTTTGAAAAATGGCAGGCACTTATCCGTTGCGCGGGAGATGAAACGGTTGAGGGCTGCCACTCTGCCGGTGAGTCTTTGGACCTCTTTAACGGTTTTGGGTGACTGCATTTCGATCAAGGCCTTGATCTTCTCTGGGTTGGCCTCGATGCCGCGCTGACTGACCATGAAACCCAGGAATTTGCCAGAGCCTACGCCAAAGGCGCACTTCTTTGGGTTGAGCTTCATTTGATATTTGCGAAGGGTGGCAAAAGTCTCTCGTAGGTCGGTGAGGTGGTCAGTGGAGAGTTTACTCTTGACCAGCATGTCATCCACATACACTTCCATGTTCCGTCCGATCTGATGGTGGAAGACTGTATTGACTAAACGTTGGTAGGTGGCCCCAGCATTCTTTAGTCCGAACGGCATGACACGGTAGTGGTAGGTGCCCCGGTCAGTGATGCAAGATGTGTGTTCCTGGTCGGATGAGTGCATCACGATTTGGTTGTACCCTGAAAAAGCATCCATGAAGCTGAGCATTTGATGACCGGCCGTGGCGTCAACCAGCAGATCAATGCGGGGGAGAGGATAGCTATCTTTGGGACAAGCTCGGTTCAAGTCGGAGTAGTCGACGCAGAGACGCCACTTGCCATTGTGTTTGCGGACCAGGACCACGTTGGACAGCCACTTGGGATAATCCACATTTCGGATAAACTGGGCCTCGAGAAGTTTGTCAACCTCTGCAGCTATGAGGTTGTTGCGCTCTGGATGGAAAATACGCTGCCTTTGTCGGTAAGGTCGGAAATGAGGCTCGATGCTGAGGCGGTGGGTGATGAAAGAGGGGTCGATGCCTGGCATGTCTGCATGAGTCCAAGCGAAGACGTCCCTGTGTTCGGTCAGGAGGGCAGTGAGGTCGGCCTTTGCTTGGGGGGGCAGTTGGCTGCCGATTTTAGCTGTTTTGAGCGGGTTGGTGGGATCGATGTTAACTTCGACGAGTTCCTCCACAGGTTCGCCTCTGATCAGTTCCTCCTCATCTCGGACGTCAAGCCCTTCAATGACCATTGCCTCCTTCAGTTTGATCTCTTTAAGCGAGGCCACATAACATTCTCTAGCGACAGTCTGTTCCCCTCTCACCGTTCCGACCCCGAAATCGGTAGGGAACTTGAGGGCAAGGTGGTAGGTGGATGTGATGGCTTGGAAGGCATTAAGGGCGGTGCGGCCGAGGATGATGTTGTAAGCAGAGGGGCAGTCAACAACAAGGAAAGTGAGCAACTTCGTGGTCTGTCGTGGGTACTCTCCAATGGTGATGGGGAGATCAATGGAGCCGACAGAGGTCACCCGGTCGCCGGTGAAACCGACCAGAGGAGTTTGGAGTGGGGACAGGCTCTCTTCCCCGATCTTCAGCTGGCGGAAGCAGTTGAGAAAAATGATGTCCGAGGAACTGCCATTATCGATAAGGACTCTTCTAACCTTATAATTGGAGAGGACAGTGGAGATGACAAGGGGATCATCGTGGGGATAACGGATGCCTGTGCAGTCGGCGTCCGTGAAGGTAACGGGCTCTGTCCACTGTTTGGGTTGTTTGGGGGGTCGGTCGACCGTGGCCACTGTCTTGTCTGAGCCCTGCCGTATCTTTCTAAGCTCCGCCCTCTGAGCTGAGCGAGACGGTCCACCACAGGCAAGGCCACCTGAAATAACTCTGATTTCACCAACTGGCGGAGGCGGATTACCTTGAGGCCGGGGTTGTTGGCGGGGTCGGTCATGCCCTTGGTCTGGTTGAGCTGGTCGCCGTGGAGGGGTATGCCTGTGATTGTCTCTGCGGGGTTCGGTCCTTTGCCTCTGCTGAGGGCGGGTATCTGTGAATCGGCTCAGGCGCCCCTGGCGAATGAGGGTCTCCACTTGGTCTTTGAGGCTGATGCAGTCGTCGGTGTTATGGCCATGATCCTGGTGGAAACGGCAGTATTTGGACTGGTCTTTACGGTTGGAAGGATTCCGTGGAGGAAGGGGCCATTTGAGGGGGTAGTCGCGTTGAATCTGGTGAAGAACTTGTTCTATGGGAGTATTGAGGGGGGTGTATTGCTCGAACCGACCGGGGGGTCTGGTTGGGGCTGACCGGTCGGCGCGAGGAGGTCGGTCGGCATAGCGGGATGTTTGGTTATGATGCCGGGCATGACTGGGTTCTTGGTCTTTTCTCTTTTCTCTAGGGGCCAGATATTTAGTCGTGGAGTCTTGCCGAGCGGCTAGAGAATCCTCGGCGTTCATGTACTTTTGGGCTTTGGAGAGCAAGGCTGCCATGGATGTCGGGGGGTTCTTGGAGAGGGAGAAGAGGAAATCGGATGACCGCAGACCAGCCATGAAGGCCGTGAGGATGACTTTATCGTCATTTTCAGCAACTTGTAAGGCTTCGGTGTTGAAGCGAGTGACAAAGCTGCGCAGTGACTCCCCCTCGGTCTGACGGATGTTGAGGAGTTGGGTCGCCGGACGTCGCTGGCGTTGGGCCCCGATGAAGTGGTTCAGGAAGGAATCACTGAGGTGTTGGAATGTGGAGACAGAATCCGGTGGCAACTGGCTGAACCATAGCCGAGCCGACCCCTTCAGTGTCACTGGAAAGGCTCGGCACATGATCTCGTCAGGGAAAGCATGGAGGATCATGAGGGTACGGTAGGTCTCCAGGTGGTCGACGGGGTCGGTCGTTCCGTCAAAGGGGTCGATGGTAGGCATTTTGAACTTGGCGGGTAGGGGTTTGTCTCGGATGGAGGCGACAAATGGGGAGTTTGCTGTGGTGGAGGGCTTATGTTGGATATTCTGCATAACCCCTTGGAGCTGGAGTTTCATGGCTCGGAGTTCGGCGTCCCAGAGGGGAATGTTGTCGCCGCCAGAGGGAGACAGATGTTGGACACTGCTAGCTTCTCCCTCTGGAGCTGGAGCTATGACTGATGGACGTGGGGGTGGAGGAGGCGGGTGCATATGTGGGTGAGGAGGTTGCAAACCTCCCGAGTTGAGAGGGTCGGGTTGTGGGACAGTATGGCCTGGAACTTGTTCTGGGTGGGGTGGAATATCTGGAGGTGGAGGTATAGGGAGGTTTCTTTGTAGCAGAGCATTGATTAGGGCTTGGTTTTGTTCGGCCATACGGTTGATGCTGTTGGTGAGCTCGGTGAAGTACTGTGGTGGATTGTTTGGGTTGGGAGGGTCGGTTTGGTGGTCGGTAGCATTATGGTGGGAAGCCATGGATCTAGTCGTGACCATACACTTGACGGATGAGGTGAGAAGGTTACTGAACAGGGTCTCCGGCGGCAATGAACACAACTGGCGCACGGACAAACCGGATTCCCACAGACGGCGCCACTGATAATACTGTGTGTCGTCGTGTATGGGCTGGACCGATCCAAGCTCCTCGGGTCCACTGGAAAACCTGCAAGCAAGTTCAATCGGGAGACGGGGTAGTCCCCCGGCGAACCCTCCGGTGTGTGAATTAGAAAGGGTGATAGGCAAAACGTAGAGAGAGAGAGAGAGAGAGAGAGAGAGAGAGAGAGAGAGGTAGAAAACTTAACCTTCTTTTCTCCTTTTTTCTTGCTTATATCATTTGGTAATCATTTCATTACCTCTGCTATTCTGGGCTTTCCCCCGCCGAAAGCTTGTGTCGTGATTTGCCTTGTTCAGGGTGAGGAGGTGCTGTGCCGGCTGGGAAGTGTTGTCGCAATAAATGTTCTGATGGATTGCATTAATGGTGATGTGCTGTGGCAATAACTCTGCAGATCTTTGTCTGCTGACGTGGCCTGTCCTGCATCCGCCGCGTGTCCGAATGTCATTGGTCTTCCCTGTCCAGTTGGCTTCCAGTGATGCTGGGTTTTACCACCCGGGTTGTGCAATGGGGTTTAATTGGTGGGCTTAGGTTTACTCATGATGGGCCGTGGTCCCTGTGGGCCTATCCCTGTCATAGTTAAAGTCTTAAATACCAAGGATAAAAGTAGCTTGTAGAAACTCACAGAGTAAGCATGGGGCTCTAGGTATTAAAATTAATCACAAACATGACACCACTACAAGAAATTGCACTTTTGGCAACTAAAATTTTAGTTGCCAAAAGTCAGATTTTTAGTAGCCGAAACGTTTTCCCGACTAAATAGTTTGGTCGCCGTCTTGGTCGCGGAAAGATTGTCGGGGAAGGTATTGGCGACCAAAAAATATTTAGTCGCCGAAAGTCCTAAATTGGCTACTAAATAATTAGTCGCCAAAAGGAAAGGTATTGGCGACTAATTTTCTTTAGTCGCCGAAAGTCAGCGATTGGCGACTAAAAATTTAGTCGCCCAAAGTTTTCAATAAATGTGTTTTTTTTTGTTTTAACGACTAAAATCTTTAGTCGCTAAAAACATGACTCCTTTTTAGCTACCAATTTTTTGGTCGCTAAAATCATGGTACTCCTTTTCGGCTAGTAATTTTTTAGTCGCCAAATTTTTTTTTTTTTGGCTACTAACTATTTAGTAGCCAATAAGTTCTCTTTTTATTTTTTGGCTACTAAATGTTTAGTCGCCAAAAGCTATTTATTAATTTTTTTAAAATGCTTAAATTGAATATTTGTAATTAATTTGTAAATTATATGCAGTCCATTATCAATGCAACCTGTAACCTGTAAATATACAGAATAATACATCTATCAATTATCATTTAAATCAATTATAAATAATATTACTCATTTCATTATCATATAAATCTACATCAACACCAACCAAGTATAATCTATCTAAATTAAATATTACATAAAAAAACAATGGATTTCCAGAACAAAGAATTGTACAAAAATAAATGTCTTCCATATACAGAACAAATGCTCTTCGTACACAAAAATAAATATCCACAATAGCCCACGCAAAAGCAACCTGTTAAAAAAAAAACTATTAGCACTTATTCAATAAAATTGACATTTCAAATTATAACAATTATAAATTTAATAATTCTGATATATTATACTTTGCAAATTATTGTGATCAAATAGACAACATGTTATTGTAAATGAAGTGCATGGTATGGTTCACCTAAATCAATGGCCTGCAAAAAAATACCATTAGAATTTGAAAGGGAAATGAAAGGCAAATGATTTATAGTGCTTTGTCAAGAAACTCAGGGTCACCCAAACTAGCAAAAACTCAGCGTCACCCAACCTCCAGTTCCTTCAGTGCTTTGTCAAGAAAAACTGCAATAGCAAACAAACAACATGATTAGGCTTTCCCGAAAGGATACTGAAGTATTCATTTACAAGTATCAATGTTTACATGTCCACATCTCTTAAAAAAAATTTGTCTCATAAACCACCAAAATAGAATGAGGTTCCAAAGTGGAAGCTTAATGTGAAAGAAGAAATTGAACATTTAGAATGGATGCTACTAAAATGCTACCAAACAGTTGTTTATGATCCAAACACAAATTGCTAACAAATCATTTGTATGAAATTGCTAACAAATCATTTGTTACCCTGGCATCAGCAACTCACTCATATAAATACCAGAATAGTGGTGATTAATATCCAAAATTACTCCAACAAACATGGGAGGCCCAACTCCAATATTATTTCTTTCTTATAGGTGAAATAGAAATACACATTTTTTATTTTCCATGAATCAACCAAAAATTTGGAAGTTTACACCTAAGCCAAAATCCACATTTCTTTGTCACGGGTCAAATTTGTTGAAACTTAAGAATGTCAAGAACTCCATAATGAATTTACATGAAGATGAGACGTAAAAATTGGTTACAATTTTCATCCAAAATTAAAATTTTCATGCTCATATATGACATAAGAAATAAGTGATGCTGTATTTTATCAAAACTGTTATTCAATATACCCTATGCCAAAGTTGTTAAAGCATCAATTGGTCCAACAAACTCCTGACTGACTTATTAAAGAAAAATAATAGCTAGTGTCTTATTTTTATTTGTAAGTCAATCTTCCAATGGAAAATGCTGCCTATAGGACATTTATTTGTAATGTTTCATTATTCCATACCAGCAAGTGTTAACACAACAGAGAAGAATAAATTAATCTTTTCAGTAAGTAAATGTAAAAATAAATTGATAAAATGTACAAACGATCCTGACTCCTAATGAACAATTGATTGCAATACACAAAACAAAGTCAATACCTCCTTCTTCTTCAAGTCTGCCAAGCATGACTCAAGCAGTCCATGGTAACTTGTATACCCACAGATTAAAGCAGAACCCCTTGGGCCCATTCCATGTGCTAGGGCTGCCTAAAATAGAAGGGCCAAAAAAACTTAGGCAAATGTCTAAAAAATAGTTAATACAAAAAAGTAGAGGGATCAATGGTTTCTTTACAAGACAAGCAAATAAAGAAGAAAATGAAGAAGAAAATCAACAAAAACAAGAAGCAGTGGTTTCTTTACAAGACAAGCAGCACTTTTTTCACTTTTGTTCCAAAAATTCTTAAAATATAGTATGTAAAAAAGCTAACAAAGCAATTTCTCAAACTCTGTTCCAGAAAGGTTAAAAGAAAAATGTTTAAAAATTAAACAAAGAAAAGCTTCATACATACCCTATTTTAAACAACGATTTTACACCTATACCTAGGTAAACATTGCTTCAGAAATACTCAAACATACTCAAACAGTCATAAAAACATAAAAAAAAAAAAAAAAAAGAAGAAAAAAAAAAACTCAAACAAGTATATTTATAGGTTGGGATTTCACCTTTTGGAGCAACTGGGATTTAGCTTCATCCTTCTCTAGCCACATCATTCGGAGTACTCGGGAAACAATAATTTGCGTGGATGTAGCCGAGTTGTTAACTATAACATTATTTGTATAATAAAGTATGTCCTGTGTCCATGGAATTCTTCAAATAAAAAATTTATGGGCATTAATTGATCTTGTATCTTTAGGGGGAAAATTAATATGTTATGAAAAAGTTCCAACAATGAAGTTCCAACAATGAAATATGAACATCAATGAAGTTCCAACAATGAAGTTCCAACATCAATGAAGTTCCAACAAACTGATCAATTCCTGTAGGTGATACTTCCAATACGAGCAAAGAACCAACACTTACCACTATTAATTGACAAAGTCCCAGCTGGCTGCACATTAAAAGAAGGGGGCCTCCAATACTTTACAAAATGTATACTGAGAAGCCTCCAATGGTAAAAACCCAAATCCATTTTTTTTCCTTGCTATAGTGCTCCCAATAACAGTGTGACTCAACAATAACAGTATACATTTTGTAAAGTATAATGAAATTAATGACCACCTATTAAGCGGTCAATAACCATTTTCATAATGTTAGATCTTTAAAATAAATGAAGGGGGGGGGGCCAAGTAGATACTGTTAAAATTATATTTAATAGACCCCACAAACTAGGTCCAAGTTCCAACATCTGCGTAGGTTGCTTAATTAGCCCATCAGACATGAACCAGAGTTTATAAATGAAAAAAAGTATTAAATGGTAAAACCCTTGGGCCAAAATATTTGAAAGTATTAAATCCTCTACTCACCAAAATTTTACAAAACATGCATAGATATTGGTTATGTTTGTGCTAAACACTCTCAAAAGTTGTATTCTCACATTTTCACCAAAAAAAAAAAAAAAAAAGAGATAAACAAAGAGTCTAAATATGTCGGACCTGGTAGTTTCAAGAATTATATAGATCATAAAACACAAGTCAACTTTTTAATCATGTGATTCAATATTGATTCTATCCCAAAATAGATTCACCTATTGTGAATTGCATTGTGAATCATAAGATTTTGTTTATTTTGATAGACCATTCCATATCAAGGAAATGGAACATACCAACTCAATGCCACCTTCATTGGCGTTGTGAGACAGGAAGTGAACACATCTATAGGCAAACCAGCATGTTGAGGAAGACTTTCATGTGCTTCACAGGTTGCAAGAAGAATGCAGTCCTTCATGGAAGATGAAGATGGACCACTCAAATTACACTCTTGGAGCTAACCAAAAACAAAACAAAAAAAAATGAGGTCAATAAAGTAATAAAAATTTTGGGAACTCATGTTTTCATGGGGAATCAAGATTGGAATCACAGGCACAAATTCATGGGAGAAGACACACCCACTTCATTTTCACCCAACCCACTAGCCTAAGAACAAGAGAAAGACAGGAAGAAGAAAAATACGAGAGATATAACAAAACTCTTCACTTCACCCACTGTTGGATCAATTTGAAGCTCATAATGTGCCTGCTTACATGTCATGAAGAATAAGTCAAAACATTATTTGATATTAAATTTCTACACAAATAATAATAAAAATCTCACTTTGGGTTGCCATCGTTTATATTGGCCAAGCAAAGAGTTCCCAATTGTTTTATTTACCATTGCAGTTGTGATATAAAATGGATCTGCCAACAAAAGGAAGAAGTAAAATAGCATAAATACTTTCATAACATTAAACCTATACCCATAAGAAATAAATGTGAGTGACTACAGCCATCATTAAATGCACAACTAATTTGACAATAGGTGCCACAACTTCAAAAGCAAATTAAACAAAGAATAAACAAAAGAAAAATGGGTTTATGTGGGTCTGCTGTAAGGAGCCACAGGTTATACAGTTAATTGCAGTCCACAAAAAATTCAAAAGGTGAAAGCATAAAAGCCCTTATCAGATAATATAGCAAGTCAGTGAAAAAAATATATCATTTTTTTTCTTACAAATAGAACTTTCTATCCACCTTTCCAATTGCCAACTCGAACAGAATGTACAAGGTAACATTCAAGATATAAACAACGAATTTGAGTGAGAACCACTCTTTTTGCGCAATCCATCTACAAGGAAGAAAACTACCAATACACTTTTGTGGTCTATAGAGAAAAAATTAGGAAAAATAAAGGCAAAAGATGAACAATTTTATGGACACCACAGGATGCAAAAACTGGACCTCCCCAAGCATCTTCTTAACGGGATCTATAGAATTTGGGATTTCTGTCTAGAAATTAACACAAACCCTATAGCAAGTGTAGGAAATCAACACAAAATGAACACAAAAATTTGGATTTTGAGTTAAGAAATCAACACAGAATCAAACAACAAAAATCATATAAAACCCTAGAGCTACTTGTGAGAAATGAGGAAATAGAGGGAGAGAGAGAGAGAGAGACCGAGATAGACAGAGAGGGAGAGAGAGCGAGATCGACAAAGAGGGATCGAGACTGAGAGCGACAGAAAGGGAGAGACCGAGAGCAACAGAGCGGGAGAAAAATACCTGTGATTAAGTGGTGTTGGTGATTTGCAGGTGGCGATGTGCAACGGTGGCGAGCGTCCATGGTGAGAGGGGGTGAGGTTTGGTGAGAGCAAAAAGTGTTTGAGACAGAATGGTGTATTCGTATGTGTGAGAGACGGAACATACAATGTATATATATCGGGCACCAAATTCAATTGCTTTCCCTCTTTAAAAAAAAATTCAACCTTTAGCGACTAAATTCTTTTTTTGTCGCTAAATAATGCTGAATAATGACCAAAACAGCTTTGCAGCCGATGATTAATTAATAGCAACTAATATATTGGTAGCCAAAAGTATCATTTGCCCCAGGCGGTTCCTGAAGAGGTTTGAGGAATCGACTCGTGAGCCGGCTGGGGTACTTGATGGTAAAATCGTGCCCCTGTCGTCGACTCAGTCGGCGACGGGCGATTCAGGCTCTGCAATTAATGAGAGTGCCTCGATCATGCTGCCTCTGTGAAGGGTAAGTGCGCAAAGGCACATCCTTTATGATCTTGGCAAACAACTGACTTGAGACTGACTTGAGCTCTTGCAAGAAGACTGATTGCGCGAATGTCGAACCGACTCTTCTTTAATAGTAAAGGGGAAGCGAAGACCCTTGCTGAGCTGGGCGGAGATATGAATCGAGGTGGTGAACCCTCGCGCTCAGTAAGTAGGAGTTCTAGGGGTCGCGAGAGGCGTCAGTCTCCTCAACGTCGCAGCAGATCGCCCAGGCGAGACAAGCAGTCGCAGGGTAAATCTCCACAGTCCCGAGTCGAGAGGAGGTCTGACGCGAATCCGTGCCCATTAAGCTTTGCGGTATTTGTGAAGAATAGACCCATGACGGAGGCGGACTCGATCGTTCGAGACCCAGACGTAGCGGTCGACTTTGCCCGACAAATATTTCCTCCTGAGGTTCAGCAATCAATGCTGGGTCGACAGGACTACGAGGTGTTTCGCGAGGGCATTCATGGCGCGGTGAAGGGGCTTTACACTGCTTACGAAGTCGGCATGTGACTGCACGCTGCCCGTCAAGAGATGGAGAAGAAGGAAGAACGTATTCGAAGTTTGGAAGCCCGCGTGGAGGCGGCCGAGCGGGAACTAAGGAAGACCAAGGCGGCTCGGGCACAATCCACCGCGCACGCGAACCCAATTGTGGAAGAGAGGGTTACTAGTCGGCTTATCAGCTCCGCACTTGCCGATCGCGAGACGGCAAGTATGTTCGCAATAGAGAGCGCGAAGGGGAGGGCCTATGAGAAAGGTTTCCGTGAGGGCTGAAAAGTGGGAATCGAGAAAACCAGGGAAAAATTGGCCGAGGAAGTGTGCCGATGTGAGAACCGTGGGTTTAGGCATGGTTGGATCAAGGCATCTCAAGCCGCAGAAGCTCTACGAGCGTCGGGAATTGATTCGGCATCGCCACGCTACAGGAATAAAGATTTTCCGTTTTCTGCTTTCGAAGTTGAGGAGAGTGAGGATGAGGGTGACGCCGTATGAGTTTAATAGTTGTAAGATTGGAACGCAGGGTGCCTTTGAAGCTATGTAACTTATTATTTTATTGAATAAAGAACGCTTCATTATAAATGTTTCTTTGTCATTCATATTCGGCATATGTGTATTTCGTGTTGCCTAAATGTTTGAATGAACGTCTAAATATTATCCGACCCAGGTAGCCGTTAACTGTCCGGCGGTACGTGGGCTTATCGGCAGGATCTGCACATGGGCAGGATCGACGTATTCGTGACGATCGTTTAAGGTTTTATTGAGGCTATTTTAACGGCCATTTATCTTTGACTTGGGTCAGCATATTGATGCTTGGCCAGTCGGATTGGTGGGCTGGTCGAGGCGAATGTCAATCGACGCTCGTCTTAGTTAGCCAATGCGTTTTTCGGCGTTAATAAAATTTTCTTGGGATTGGGACCTCGAGATCGCGGTCGTTGCTGAGAATAAAAGGAGTAGGCGCTTCGTACCAATAATCCCACTTGACTCATCCGTCCTTGTGTGGGATGGCGATTTTGGTTACGGAGGCTCAGACTTCGGTCAAGTTTGGTGCTGAGATGGTTTGCAGCAGAAAACCTACCTGTGAGGGAGTTAGGTCATCCAAAGAATTTCAGATCTGTGAGTCTCCAAGTCGTTGAAGCAAATCACCCCGAATGGAGAGTCAACAACTGTCAAGTTCATTCTTCCTTGTCCTGGATCTTTGCCTTGACATTGTCAATGGTGTCAGGGGAAGTTTGGCACTATGCAAGTCGTGGGCTTAAGCGTAACTGGTTGAAGGTATTACACGCCGTGGAGGGGTTTAGGGCGACGGTCGTCGAACCGGCGAAGCTGCTTTTCCGGCGTGTTTTGTTCCCTTTTTTTTTTTGCTTTCGATATTGTAATGCTCGAATGGGGGTTGTGTTTATGTAACAACTGTTTAATCAAATAAATGGTTTTATTTTAAATATATTTGTGTGTTATTCTGAATTTTGCTTGTGTACTAAAGCACATTACTTCGAATGTATGATCTGCTCTAACGTGTTGCATAGGATCAATTATCAATAGCTTTTGTTCGTGCCAACGCTTGCTCCGGATTCAGAGACGTAATTAGCGCTTAGCACTGTAGACCGATTAGTATGGCCGAACGGATTGACGCAATAATCCTCTCAAGCTCTAAAGCGGGCTCCGTATTCGGAGGCTTGAACCCAGGGGCCCATTCGGTCTTAAGGAGACTGAATCGACCCTAGGGCGTCATGCGCCGAAGGGGGCTCCGAATTCAGAGGCTGGATCGGCCCTAAGGCGTCATGCACCAAAGGGTCGTGATATCCACGTAGGGCGCTCCGAATTCGGAGACTTAAACGGCCCTAAGGCGTCATGCGCCAAAGGGGGCTCTGAATTCGGAGACTTGATTTGGCCAATCGTGATATCCACGAAGGGCGCCCCGAATCCGGAGAATTAATCGGTCCTAAGGCATCATGCGCCAAAGGGGGCTCCGAATTCGGAGAGTTGATTTGGCCAATCGTGATATCCACGAAGGGCGCTCCGAACCCAGAGACTTGTTTTGGCCAATCGTGATATCCACGAAGGGCGCTCCGAATCCGGAGACTTAATCGGCCCTAAGGCGTCATGCGCCAAAGGGGGCTCCGAATTCGGAGACTTGATCGGCCCTAAGGTGTCATGCGCCAAAGGGGGCTCCGAATTCGGAGACTTGATCGGCCCTAAGGCGTCATGCGCCAAAGGGGGCTCCGAATTCGGAGACTTGATTTGGCCAATCGTGATATCCACGAAGGGCGCTCCGAATCCGGAGACTTGTTTTGGCCAATCGTGATATCCACGAAGGGCGCTCCGAATCCGGAGACTTAATCGGCCCTAAGGCGTCATGCGCCGAAAGGGGCTCCGAATTCGGAGACTTGATCGGCCCTAAGGCGTCATGCGCCAAAGGGGGCTCCGAATTCGGAGACTTGATTTGACCAATCGTGATATCCACGAAGGGCGCTATGAATCCAGAGACTTGTTTTGGCCAATCGTGATATCCACAAAGGGCGCTCCGAATCCGGAGACTTAATCGGCCCCTAAGGCGTCATGCGCCGAAGGGGGCTCGAATTCGGAGACTTGATCGGCCCTAAGGCGTCATACGCCAAAGGGGGCTCCGAATTTGGAGACTTGATTTGGCCAATCCTGAAATCCACGAAAGGCGCTCCGAATCCAGAGACTTGTTTTGGCCAATCGTGATATCCACGAAGGGCGCTCCGAATCCGGAGACTTAATCGGCCCTAAGGCGTCATGCGCCGAAAGGGGCTCCGAATTCGGAGACTAGATCGGCCCTAAGGTGTTATGCGCCAAAGGGGGCTCCGAATTCGGAGACTCGATTTGGCCAATCGCGATATCCACGAAGGGCGCTCCGAATCCGGAGACTTAATCGGCCCTAAGGCGTCATGCGCCAAAGGGGGCTCCGAATTCGGAGACTTGATCGGGCCAATCGTGATATCCACGAAGGGCGCTCCGAATCCGGAGACTTGTTTTGGCTAATCGTGATATCCACGAAGGGCGCTACGAATTCGGAGACTTGATTTGGCCAATCGTGATATCCACGAAGGGCGCTCCGAATCCGGAGACTTAATCGGCCCTAAGGCGCCATGCGCCAAAGGGGGCTCAGAATTCGTAGACTTGATCGGGCCAATCGTGATATCCACGAAGGGCGCTCCGAATCCGGAGACTTGTTTTGGCCAATCGTGATATCCACGAAGGGCGCTCCGAATTCGGAGACTTGATTTGGCCAATCGTGATATCCACGAAGGGCACTCCGAATCCGGAGACTTAATCGGCCCTAAGGCGTCATGCGCCAAAGGGGGCTCCGAATTCGGAGACTTGATTTGGCCAATCGTGATATCCACGAAGGGCGCTCTGAATCCGGAGACTTGTTTTCGCCAATCGTGATATCCACGAAGGGCGCTCCGAATCCGGAGACTTAATCGGCCCTAAGGCATCATGCGCCGAAGGGGGCTCCGAATTCGGAGACTTGATCGGCCCTAAGGCGTCATGCGCCAAAGGGGGCTCCGAATTCGGAGACTTGATTTGACCAATCGTGATATCCACGAAGGGCGCTCCGAATCCGGAGACTTGTTTTGGCCAATCGTGATATCCACGAAGGGCGCTCCGAATTCGGAGACTTGATTTGGCCAATCGTGATATCCACGAAGGGCACTCCGAATCCGGAGACTTAATCGGCCCTAAGGCGTCATGCGCCAAAGGGGGCTCCGAATTCGGAGACTTGATTTGGCCAATCGTGATATCCACGAAGGGCGCTCTGAATCCGGAGACTTGTTTTCGCCAATCGTGATATCCACGAAGGGCGCTCCGAATCCGGAGACTTAATCGGCCCTAAGGCATCATGCGCCGAAGGGGGCTCCGAATTCGGAGACTTGATCGGCCCTAAGGCGTCATGCGCCAAAGGGGGCTCCGAATTCGGAGACTTGATTTGACCAATCGTGATATCCACGAAGGGCGCCTCCGAATCCAGAGACTTGTTTTGGCCAATCGTGATATCCACGAAGGGCGCTCCGAATCCGGAGACTTAATCGGCCCTAAGGCGTCATGCACCGAAGGGGGCTCCGAATTCGGAGACTTGATCGGCCCTAAGGCGTCATGCGCCAAAGGGGGCTCCGAATTCGGAGACTTGATTTGGCCAATCGTGATATCCACGAAGGGCGCTCTGAATCCGGAGACTTATTTTGGCCAATCGTGATATCCACGAAGGGCGCTCCGAATCCGGAGACTTAATCGGCCCTAAGGCGTCATGCGCCGAAGGGGGCTCCGAATTCGGATACTTGATCGGCCCTAAGGCGTCATGCGCCAAAGGGGGCTCCGAATTCGGAGACTTGATTTGGCCAATCGCGATATCCACGAAGGGCGCTCCGAATCCGGAGACTTAATCAGTCCTAAGGCGTCATGCGCCAAAGGGGGCTCCGAATTCGGAGACTTGATTTGGCCAATCGTGATATCCACGAAGGGCGCTCTGAATCCGGAGACTTAATCGGCCCTAAGGCGTCATGCGCCGAAGGGGGCTCTGAATTCAGAGACTTGATCGGGCCAATCGTGATATCCACGAAGGGCGCTCCGAATCCGGAGACTTGTTTTGGCCAATCGTGATATCCACGAAGGGCGCTCCGAATTCGGAGACTTGATTTGGCCAATCGTGATATCCACGAAGGGCGCTCCGAATCCGGAGACTTAATCGGCCCTAAGGCGTCATGCGCCAAAGGGGGCTCTGAATTCGGAGACTTGATCGGGCCAATCGTGATATCCACGAAGGGCGCTCCGAATCCGGAGACTTGTTTTGGCCAATCGTGATATCCACGAAGGGCGCTCCAAATTCGGAGGCTTGATTTGGCCAATCGTGATATCCACGAAGGGCGCTTCGAATCCAGAGACTTAATCGGCCCTAAGGCGTCATGCGCCAAAGGGGGCTCCGAATTCGGAGACTTGATTTGGCCAATCGTGTTATCCACGAAGGGCGCTCCGAATCCGGAGACTTGTTTTGGCCAATCGTGATATCCACGAAGGGCACTCCGAATCCGGAGACTTAATCGGCCCTAAGGCGTCATGCGCCAAAGGGGGCCTCCGAATTTGGAGACTTGATTTGGCCAATCGAGACGAGTGCCCCCACTGGGAATTGGCATATGCTTTTAAGGGACGAGGAAAAATAGTTCATATTGCAGAGGAGAAATATATTTACAGGTATCAGAGCCCACAGATCGGGTCAGTGATAGGGTTTTCATCAAAACTCAGCTTGTGCCGATTGGGGGGAACCACGTATTTCTTCAATGCCGTGGGTTGTTGGGAAACGCAGGATCTGATGGTAGGTGCTTGGGACGGCCTTCATGAGATGTAGCCAGCTTCTTCCCAGGATGGCATTATACGGCGATGGGAGCTTCACGACCAGGAATTCCGCTTCGACCGTTCTGGAACCCCGCTCGAACAGGTAATGTGACCTTGCCCAATGGATATTCAGGATTTTTATTAAAGCCGAACAGTGGGTGAGGCGCCGGAGATAGATCCGACTCGTTGAGGCCGAGCTTGGTGAAAGCTTGGTAGTACATGACCTCTGAACTACTCCCTGGGGCTATGAGAATTCGTTCAATGACGAACCGATTTATGCGTAATCCAATGACCAACGGATCGATGTGGGAAGTCGTTGCGTCATCGAGGTCGGAGTCGTTGAAGGCAATTGTCGAAGCTTGTTCGGACTGGTCAGTCGAAATACGGCGCCCCTGCAGAGTTGGATGCGATCGAATTGTGTGCACGGCTGGGGGTGTAGGCACGCTGTAAATTACGTGGATCACGCCAAGTGGGGGAGAGTCCTGCCTCAATGCTAATGCCTTGGTTGGCTTTCCCTATTTCACATACTGCTGCAGTTGGCCGTCTTGCACCAGTTCTTCCAGGTGGTCTTTTAATGCGTAGCAACTCTCTGTTTCGTGGCCGTGATCTTTGTGATATTCGCACCTCCGGTCCCTTCGTCATGTATCGGGTGGCCCCACCATCTTTGATGGCCATCTGAAGAATGGAAGGTGTTGGATTTTGGTCATTACCGCGGTGATTGGCTCTGACAATTCTGTGTACTTTTTGTCGGCGTGCCTCGGGCGTCTACTGTCGACCTGCAATTATTCATTCGTCGGGTGGGAGCATTGATTACTCGATCGGCGAGAGTCCCGCCTTTTATCTCGTTTAGCACGTTGTCGCGGCTCAGGGCTCGGAGGTGGCATGGAAATTATTGGTTGAGCAATTTCAGGAGGTGCCGGTTTGGACACTTGTCTGGCTTTAATTCGCAAGGCATCGTCTTCCACTTTGCAATACTCTTCGACTTTCTTCATCAGCGCCCAGACTGTTTTGGGGGGTCTTCTGGTCAGGGAGTTGCGAAGAGCACTGTCGGGATGTAGTCCCATTTTGAAGGCAGTGACGACCATAGAGTCGTTGCAAGCGTCGTCAACGAGATTGAAGCACTCCCAATATCGCGCCGAATATGCTCTCAGCGTTTCTCCTGGTTGGATTTGCATAGCCCAGAGAGAGTCGGCCTGTTTCGGCTGTACCTCGTTGGTGATGAACCTGGCCCTGAAGGATTTTTGCAATTGATGGAAACTTCTGATCGAAGCCGGCTCCAGCTTGTAATACCATCTGACAGCTAATGGCCCCAAGCTGCTGGGGAATATTCGGCACATGAGGGCTTCATTGTCTGTATGCAACGTCATGGCCTGCTTGTAGTGACGTATATGATCAGTGGGGTCTGATTTTCCGTCGTAGAGAGTAAATGATGGAGCTTTGAACTTCTTGGGCAGGGCCGCCCTCGCAATGTCGGATAAAAGGATCGTGCCGGTCCTCTTCGTCTGAACTGCTTCTTCTGCGCGTGTTCCTTGTGTGTGGACTTTTTTCAGAGGAGCTGGAAGTGTCTGAGCGTCCCTTGTTATGCTCTGTGGATAATGAGTTGGAGTCACTATCGGTTTCCCTTGGTCGGGCTCGAGGTCGTTGTCTACCCGCCCTTAGGGGTCGTTCGGGGTCTTGGCGCGCGGCTTCTTTGGATTTTGCTACTTCCAGGGCCAAATCTTGACGGAGGCATTCATTTTCTGCGATCATATTTTCCAGCCTTTGTTCATTCTGTTTAGCTTGTTCTATGATGGCTTGCATCGTCTCCTGCGCTGAAGTCGTTGGCAAGTCAAAATTCAAGGCGCGTCTCGCAGCGATGGTTTCCTTCCCGAGCATATTTGCTGGAGTGATTTCGTCTCTCTGTGTAGTCTCGTCGGTGGCTATCGGAGGGTCTTGCGTCACGCCTTCCATGGATGTACTTTGAGTATTCCCACAGACGGCGCCAATTGTGGGGAAGTGGTTTGGAAATACTCTTCAAATCCTGGGAGACGCTCTTGATCCTCAGCTAGTCACCTGTAAAAGCACCAGCACTCCGGTCGGGGGTGCCGGGGTTAGCACTCCGACGGGCAAGTCAGTCTCAATAGTCAAGAAAGCTTGTTCACTAAGTTAAGTGGAGTTATTCTTACATACCTTTCCAAGAACGCTGCTTCTATATTTATATATGCTCTTTGTGGGACCTCGGGGCCTGGGCCTACTTTTCAATCATTACCCGTTCTTCTACTCGGCTTCGAGGATCCTTTTTTAATCGGCCTACGTATTGTATTCGGCCCATCCTAATCATGCAGGATACAGCCGGTTAATGTTAATACTACAATATACCCCTTCCGATTTAGCCATATATTCGGCTCCCACATTTTTGAAAACACATGTGTTCTTATTCCGGTTAATTAGCTAGAATTATTATGTGATGCGCACAACACACAAGTATAGACTAGATCGCCTAATTTGAAACAAAGCATCGTATATCCGTTTGTTTGGAAATGGCTTGAAGTTTGCTACTCGCAAGTAGGCTAAAACACGAATTTCAATGAATCGTCCCAATTCAAGTAATCCAACCTTCACCCACAAGCATTCAGGCAGTTATATCACATAAGCAGTTAGCCTTATGGCAAGCATGCTATCATGGCAGTCACTCACACGCATGCAAGGATGCTAAAGCATAAACACTTACCGAGTACTCCGAGCCAAAACAAAAGCTATGTTAGAAATCAATGTATGATCCTAGCTATGTCAAGAATGCCTAATGCAATACATACAAAATGCAACTAAGATAGGCTCGGCTATTCTAAAATGTCATGTGAAATGCAATTTGAAACATGTATTCAAACAGGAATTGAAATACAATGCAGTTAGTATGATGTGCCGAACCCGGTGCATGCAAGACAGATGAATGGATGCAAACATGCAAACATGAAGATGCTAATCGAAACATGCCCTAGAACTAACCATCGAAAGCTAGTAAATAAAAGGGAGAAAGAAATGGGGTTGGAAGTCTTGCATCACACACACGCACACTTATTACAACAGTTGGCCCTCTCGACGAAGGGTCCGAATAAATAATACAGAACCGATTAATTAACTAACTACTCTAGCTAATTAAATATTACACAACCCAAATTGAAACAAATATACATTCTAAACTAACAAAAGTACTGAAATGGCCTCATGACGAGGGATGCATGCATGCTCGAATCGCCTCACTCCGAAATCCATCATGATGCCCCGATTTGCCTCTGTTTGCAACTGGTCCCAGAAGACTGCACAAGGCTCCAAAAGGCTGAAACTCCACCATGGGAACCTGTAGGGATGCTGCCGACCAGTTGTTGGCATTGGAGACCACCTACCGACCACTTTTTGTGCTAAAAACCAGAAAAAGTGGTCGGCCAGCCACTTTACCTGGTCGGCCGACCAGTTTCTGCTGCCAGACTTCAATTTGCTGCAACAGAGAGCAAGAAAGGGCATGGCAATATATTTGCAAGATATGTGTGCACAACCACCCTCCCTATCATTTCATAAGCTCAAGGGAGTGTGGTTCTCGACCCTCGGGCCATCAATCACTCATTTCAATGCATGATGGCCGAGAAGTAAAGTTGCACAATTCAATATGGAAATGAATGCACAAGTAAACACATAAAGCCTAAAACTCTATCATGTATTATTAAGAGCGTCGGTGACCGAGAATTGAGGCGCGTTTCATCACTTCAAGTATGAAACGTCCCTCGTTTCCCGTGTTTGGACTAACACCTATTTCAAACACAAATGCAAAGCAAGCATGGCATACCCAATGCGACTCAAGCATGCAACTCGATGCAATACAACTAAACAAGCATCCAAGAGACAAGCATGCAAACATGCAATGCAATGTAACTTAGCATACTCAATGCTAATGGCATGCACAATGCACAGTGCTAAGAACCACATGGCCCACTCAATGCAATGTGACATGATTAACTTAACAAAGCTAATGACATGCGAATTATGCTAATGCATGCATACTCAATGCAAGACAACATAAGCATGCAACAATATGAACAACAATTAGCATACACAATGCGAATGAACAGGGCATACACAACGCAATGAACCATATGGCATACACAATGCTCAATGGACTTAAACCAAAATGGACTGACCTCAATTATGCCCAAATCAGTGGCCATACATGCTAAGATAGAAACTCAAAATGCTACACAAACATGCATGCATATTGGCCCAAGCTCAAGGCACAAAATACAACTCTCCAAAGGCATTGAAAGGATGAAACACGGAGTACAATGGCATATGTTCCAGCACTGAAATGGCATGCAAAATGACTTAGAATCATGCAAACAACCTATGCAATGCATGTTGAAAGGCTCAAGCATCGGAGCTAGTGAAGTGTATTACACTAGAGGCATGCAAGACAATGCTCAAATGGCCAAACCAGCCCCAAACAGACCTTATTCAGGCCAAAATAGTAGCCAAAATGGACTGAGATGATGGCTTGAAAGGCAAGAAAATGAGGCTCATGCAATGGCTCACAAACAAGGCATAAAGGTGCAACTCTCAAACACATTGAAGGAGTGATAAACATGAGAATATGGCAAAGATATAAGCTCTGAAATATTATTCCAAATGATGCTAAATCATGCAAATAGCCCTAGCAATGCATGCTAGTGGCTTGGAAACTCAAGGCTAGTGAGCTAAAATGCATTATGGCTATACAAAGCATGGCATGCATGACCAAAACAACATAAATCAGACCTTAAGCATGCTAAAACATGAACAAAGTCTTCTCAAAGCTAAGCCAAAAGCATGCTAAAATGACATGTCAAAGCATGATGCATGTTAGGCTATTTCATGCAAATGCACTACAAGTGCATGGAGCATGCATGGGGCCATCAAACCAACCCAAAACAGAGTTATGACATGTCAAATGATGGCCGAAAACCCACTGAAATGGAGCCAATACATGCTAGAAAGACATGCTACTTTGATGAGCCACAAATGGGATTACACTGCACATACAAGAAGCATGCAAAAGGTGACAAAACCAGCCATGGACAGAGTCAAGGTAGGCCCTAGAAGTCACAAAAAAGTGCCTGAACTAAGCCTCAAAATGGTAGAAACACATGCTCCTTTGATAGGCCAATAATGCAAGCAAAAAAAAACAAGTAAAGAGGGGATCACCCCCCTCTGATTTGAGGCCTCAAAACCACATACCTACCACTAAAAATCCACTAGATTTTAGTAGTTAAAAGGCCAAGCAAAGACTAATTCAAAGGCCTCAAGGCATGGCACAAAACAAGGCCAAACAAGGCACAAAAGGGGGTAGAACACCCCCAACACCCAAGGAGCCTCAAACAAACATGTTAAGTACTAAAAAATAAAGCTTTTTGTAGTTTAATGTTAAGCCAAGAGAAGCATGCAAATGTGGCTAAGAGAGTGATCAAAATAGAGCTTAAAAGGAGGAAAAGAGGGTTACCCTTGTGTAGACACCCCATTTTTGACCGACCTTAAGGCTCAGACGTCACCAGTTGAGCGCTTGGTGATGTTGCATATCGTGCTCGTTCAGAAGTCTCAGAGTCGCGGTCGTGAGCCCTGCCTCCGGACTTCCGAACCCTCTTCTGTGCCTTGCCTCGGTTTGCAAACCAGACTCGGTTTTCTCTGTTTTTCTTCCTGAGGGGAGGGAGAGGTCCCGTAGACCATCTCTCAGTGGCCGTGGGCTACATTTCGTGGCCGTAGGCCATTTTGCCCAATTCGGAGCCCGGTTCCCGGTTTTCGGAGCCATCAGGCCGTGTGCCTCGGTTCGGGACCGCCTAACCATCTCCGACTGCTCCGATTTTTGGTATACATCTCATTTACTCCCTTTCGAGGAACACTGGGGCCTGAGAGATCCACTTCGTGGTCGAATGCCACTTTCGGTGCTTAACGGCCTATTTTCGGGACCCCGAACTGCATGTTTTGGCTCCCGAGCATTCGTTTTGCATCGGTTTTCGTTCATTTTTGGCAGGTACCTCTGTTTTATCACCAGGAAGGTCACTGAAGGGTGGGAGGCCAGCAATTGTCTCAGCAACCAGTTATGCTCCTCCGGCGCCCTCCGACGCCCGTTTTTCTCACTTCCGAGCCAATGTTGACCACCCTAGGGCCACCTTCTTCAACCCCAAACCACATATTTGTGTTGTACACACATGGGAGGACCCTAATATCACATGGCCGGCCAGTAACTCAATTTGACCCTTTTGAACCCCTCCTAAAAGTGGCTTGTTCTCTCTCTCCTGTTTTACATTTTCCAAATTTGAACCATATGGTTGTGTTGAGGGGACCTGGAAGGACACCAATATCTAGTGGCCGGCCATTAAATCAACTTGAACCTTTTGACCCTTGGCCGGCCGGCCATAGGGGGTGGCCGGCCGGCCACCTGCAGCAAAAATACCCAGCCGGCCTTGATCCTTGGGAGGTGTGCTTTACAGCTGTATAGCTGTTTCCCCCAAAATATCTGATTTCGGGGGACCTTTTGTATAGAAGGGAACTTAATCCCTTAAGCTACACACTTTGTCTCTCCCTCTCCCCTCCATCCTTGCATCAACATAGCAGCTCCAACTCTCCTTCAAGGGTTAGAACACTTGGTTTGAGCATACATACACATATCTCTCTCTATCTCTCTCAAAATCCCTAAGTTTCTACCCCTTTTCTTCATCACTACCAAGCACCACCACCACCACTCCATTCTAGCAGTAAGGAGAGGTTTTTCAGAGGCTTAGAAGCAACATTCCTTGGTCCAAAAGGCAGCAAAGAATAGTCTTCAAGGGTAAGTTCACATTTCCCCTCTTTGTAGCACTTTTTTGCACCAATTTCTTAGCCTATTTGCTTACTGTTTTGGGATCCGACCCTAACTAAAACTAGGCCTTTTTTGAGCCATTCTTCATGTTTGTTCAAGGGCTCAACCCTGTTTGAGGCCTCCATTTGGTACTTGCTTCAATACCCCTTGGTATGTCACATTTTTGCATGAAATTTCTAGCCTATGTGTGATCTGTTTTCAAGCATAATGTAAACTGTAAGTGGGCCTATTTTGAGCCCCTCTTCAACATTGAAGAAGGGCTCAATCCTTTTTGGGCCCCCTATCTTGCACTTACTTCATAATCCCTCCTATTTACCGTAAATTTGCATGATTTGTTTGGCCTATATGTAAATTGTTTTGGAGTGTGTCATGAACTATGAATAGGATTATTTTAAGTCCCTCTACAACATTATAGAAGGGATCACCACTGTTGGGGGCCTCCATGTTGTACTTACCCCTATACCCCTCTTTGGCCCCCATTTTTGCATGCTTTTTTAGGCTTATCTAGCTTCTTTTTTCGGCCATGATCAGAACTAAAAATGGCCATATTTTGACCTTCTTGGCATGTTTCATTTAGGGTCTTTAGCTGTTTGGTGAATTCTTTGTACATCTCATGTTATAGCCTCTTGTTGGCCATTATCTTGCATGGCATTTTTAGCATGTTTGTATACTGATTTTGGGGCTGTCATAAACTGTAAATGTTCATATTTTCGGTCCCTCTTCAGTGTTGTAGAAGGGTATTTTGTTGTTTGGGCTTTGCATTTACCATCTACTTCAATACCCCTCTCTTGGCCCCTATTTTTGCATGCCATTGTTACCCTATCTATGCTTGCTGTTTGGCTGTGTTTTAGACTGGAAAATGCTTTTTTTGGGGCTGCCTTGCTACTGTATTTTCATTCCATGTCCATATTGTGCATGCATTGCATAGCTATAGGCCATTTCGGGTGCCTAAATTCGCATTTCGGGACCATTCCTTGCATTTGGTGTCATTTCGCCATCTTTCGGGACTGTTTTCCCCCATATTTCAGTGCTGAAATTCCATTGGCATGTTTGCATATCATTTTCCATGTCATTTCATGCCTTAATGCCATTGCCGCGGTTTGCGTGCCCGTGTGCACGCATTTCGAGGCAACTCATTTTTCATCCATCGGCCTCTTATGTGAGTGTGGCTAAGGTCCACTCATGTTAGTGTAAGTCCATTTTGCATTCTGTACGCCATTTTAATCTCATTGCATCATGTATGTCATTGCCTCGGTTTGCGTGCCCGTGTGCACGCATTTCGAGGCATCTCATTTTTCATCTCATGGCCTCCTATATGAGTGTGACTGAGGTTCACTCCTGTTGGTGTAAGCCCATACGACATTGCGTATGCCATTGCCTCGGTTTGCGTGCCGGTGTGCACGCATTTCGAGGCATCTCATTTTTCATCTCATGGCCTCCTATATGAGTGTGACTGAGGTTCACTCGTGTTGGTGTAAGCCCATACGGCATTGCGTATGCCATTGCCTCGGTTTACGTGCCCGTGTGCACGCATTTCGAGGCATCTAATTTTTCATCTCATGGCCTCCTATATGAGTGTGACTGAGGTTCACTCGTGTTGGTGTAAGCCCATACGGCATTGCGTATGCCATTTCCTTGTTTTGCGTGCCCGTGTGCACGCATTTCGAGGCATCTCTTTTTCATCTCATGGCCTCCTATGTGAGTGTGGTTGAGGTTCACTCGTGTTGGTGTAAGCCCATTATTGCATTGCGTATGCCATTTCATCCGTAGCATTGTGTATGCCCGATTGTGTTTTACCTCGTATAGCGTGTATGCCATCCCATAGCATTGCGCATGTTAGGATTGTATATTAGTTGCATTTCATGCATATCATGCATATTGCATCGTGTTCGGGATAGGAGTTAGCCCGGGCACGGGAAACGAGACGCGTTTCGTACTCCGAGTAACGGAATGTGTCTCAATTCCCAAGTCACCGACACTCCGGATTATCCGTGATGGAGTTAGGTTTTGTTGTAGCATTCATATGCATTCATCCTATATTGAGTTGTGCAAATCGGCTCCTCGGCCATCATGCATCGAGATGCGTGATTGGTGGCACGAGGATCGAGGCATGCATATATTTGTGAAATACATTGCTATGCCCCTTTCCTGCTCTCTGTTGCAGCATATCCAGAACCAGCAGTCTTCCGAGGCTTGGCGCGCTTTTCGAGAAACATTGCAAAACAGAGGCTAATTGGGGCATCCCAGTCGATTTCCGCACAAGGCAGCCCAAACATGTAGCATTCATCAGAATCAAGGCAGCCCCTGGCTTGCATGCTAGTTTACAGTTTTTCTTAGTTAATTTGTTAATTAATTAGGGATTTGTATATTATTCAGACTGTAATATTTCGGACTGTATTATTCTTTCATTTGGGACTGTATATTTATTCGGACCCTCTGCGCGAGGGCATAATTGTAATAAGTGTGGGTGAGTGTGATGTATATCTTCCAACCCCACGTCTTTCTTCCCTTTTATTACCCGCTTATGATTGTTAGATATAGGGCATATTTCAATTAGCATACAGTATGATAGCATGTTTGCATTCATTCATCTGTTTTGCATGCACCGGGCTCGGCGCATCATACAAACTGCATTTGTATTAATACGTGTTATTTGTAGCATTCCATATGCCATGTTTAGAATAGCCGAGCCTACTATAGTTGCATTCTGCATGTGTTGCATTAGGCATTTCTGTATACTTAGGATCATGCATGATTTCTAATGTAGTTTCTGTTTTGGCTGGGAGTACTCGGTGAGTTTTTATGCTTTAGCATCCTTGCATGCGTGTGAGTGATTGCCATGAATAGCATGCTTGCCATGAGGCTAATTGCTTATGTGATATAACTGCCTGAATGTCTGTGGGTGAAGGTTGGGTTATTTGGATTGGAACAATTCATCAAATGTTTGTTTTAAGCCCACTAGATTGTGGCAAAACCATCTTTTTCTAAGCCCACCTGAGGGTGGCAAAATCTGCATTTTAAGCCTACCTGCGGGTAGCAAACCATTTTCAAACAAATAAACATGAAATGTTTTGTTCCAATTCAGGCGATTCAGTCTATACTTGTATGCTGTGCGCATCACATAGTAACCTAGGCTAATAACCGGAATAAGAACATACAATGTTTTCAAAATAAGATATCACGGTTAGTAGAGGCCGGTCTTTGACCGGGCGAGCGGGGGTGCTCACGAAGTGACCTTCCCCAATCGTACCCAAGTTCCCGAGCCGAGGCAACTTTGGTGATGACGGACACGTGGCCTTTGGCACCGAGTCAGGGTTTCCTAAATTTTCCATAAAAAAATATTTAGGTGGCGACTCTGTATCTGGCAAAGCAGTCCATGTTTGGCACTTCTTTCAAAAAATCTGTTTTCAAAACGATTTGCCGGATTTGGACTCTTTGGTTCAAGATTTAGAACCGTGACATTTGAGTCCTTCGAACTGTAGTAGACCCAATATCGAACCAGAACGGGGGGGATTCGCACTCCTTCCCCGGGATGCGTTCAGGGACGTCTACACCTTGAAGCACTACAAAACCAGCAGATTTCCTGAGCCAAAACCAACTTTTGAGCTCCCACAAAACCCTTCAGCAACTCAGCAACAAGGTAAGAGTTTTTGGCTAGGAGGTTGTGTGCATAAATGTGAAGCAATGCACCAATATAGAGAGAAAATGAGAGGAATATAGAGAGAGTGTAAGCCTATGCTCTCCACCAAAAATCAGAACCTCTGCCATGGAGAGAGAGCCTCTCTCTTATAAAAAAACACAAGTTAAAGCTTCTTGGAGAAGCTTAGAGCTTGGATGCAATCCCTCCACGTGTATGGAGGATGCAGTCTGTGCCCTCCAGCTAGCACAGTTGGCATCCATAGAGTCTGCCAAAATAAAAGGAAAGCTGCCGACCAAAAAAGGTAGTCGGCCTGCTACTTTTAGTGGTCGGTCGACCACTTTTTCTGGTTTTTCTGGACAAAAAATGTTCTCCCGGAATGAAAAGTGGTCGGCAGGTGGCTTCCAAGGCCAAAAAGTGGCTGCCAAGTGTCCAAATTGAAGCCCCAGAAGTTAGCTTTCCAATGGTGCCAGCCTTGCATTAAAATTCCAGCTATGCAAAAAGTTATGCCTGTTTTGGTGAAGCCGCGCAGTTTCGGTCCAACCGGATTGATGCCCTACTTCAACCAACCATATCTCCCCTGTCCGGACTTGGCTTTAGGAGATTCTTGAGTGCAAAATGAATCCCTGGAAGTAAGTTGTCCAACGGTGGTGGCCTCATAGCTGAAATCCAAGTATGCAAATGAATATGCTCGATTCAGCGAGGGCTGCTCGACTCTCTCTTAACGGTTCATGCCCATTTTCTCCCCCAATCGGGTTTCTTCCCTCTTCTCTTCTTTTCTTCAACTCCAAACCCCTAACCAAGGTGTTTTGAAAGATTTTTCAAAGATTTCATCTCTCTTTCATTCATCTCCACTTTGTTCTTGCTCGGTTTACCGAAAAGTGCAACATTTGACAAAATGTGAGCCTCAGAGCATCGTAGAAACTTTATTTCAAAAATATTTTGAAAGAGAGGGCTTTAAGGTCTAAAAACCACCCAAAATATCTTTGGTCCAAAATGGGGTGTGAGGTTGGGATTTGACTCTCCTCTTGTCGAAGAAATCGAACCTTTGGCTTGCACATCTTTCTCCACCAAGTAAACCATCAATAGTGCCCAAGTCTTAAGGGCGGTCAAAAATAGGGTGTCTACAATAAGCACTTAGAGGAAAAAAATCATAAAACGCAGAAATACTTGAAAATCAATATGAATAGCTTAATAAGCATTAAAGTAACTTGTTGAAACTCACGGAACCATCATGGACCATAGATATTAGTTATAAAGAAATTAACCCATCACCAACCCTTAACTCAATAAAAAAATTAATTAAGTAGGGATTGAAAGAAGCAACAAATAATGTATCAATCCAAATCATTGAAAATGAGTTGATAACATCTGTAAAAAAATAGTTGCCATTGTGTTTAGGGTTCAAGTTTTTTTGGCTCCAACTGGGAATGCTTTGTTGAAGTGTTAATCACCATTTTGTTTTGAGGTTTGGTCCAGTGCTAACATTGTGTTGATGCTGGTTGTGGCATGATTGCTACTGTCTTGGGGCTAGTTTGGTTATTGTATTTGTTTGTTGATTTGTGGTGCTTATATGGCAAGTTTGATGTTATTGGTTTAGGTCTTAATTATTGTTTGTTGCTTTTAGCTCGACTCTGAAACAGGAGCAGTAGGGTTATAAGGTCTTAAGCATTGTAAAACATAACACCTTAGGCTTGAAAAAAGGCATTTGAAGGGCATAATTGTGACATAGCCATGGAAATGCATGGGAATCAATATGAACACCTTAGTAAGGACAAAACTAACTTGTAGAAACTCACGAAGTAAGCACATGGCTCTTGGTTTTAAAATTAAAGTCAAACTTGTTTTCTTTTGAACACTTCTTGAAAGGAGGGGGAAATCATGAAATAGCCACGAAAATGGCTGAGAATCAATACGAACCCCTTAGTGAAGATACAACTTGTACAAACTCATAGAACAATACGGGACTCCCCATTTTAAAAGTAAGGTCAAATTTGTATTTTTTTAACACTTAAGTTTGAAAATCAGCATCCGGAGGGCAAAATTGAGAATTAGCCATAGAAATACCCAAGAGTTGATTCAAACACCTTAGTAAGGACAAAATTGACTTATAGAAACTCACGGAACAAGCACGAGACTCTTGGTTTCAAAATTAAGCTCAAACTTGCATTTTTTGAACACCTAGACTTAAAAATAAGCATTCAGAGGGAAAATTTGTGCAATAGCTATGAAAATGCCCAGGAATTGGTTTGAACACCTCATAAAGGAAAAAAGTGACTTGTAGAAACTCACAGAATAAGCACGAGACTCTTGATTTCAAAATTAAGCTCAAACTTGCGTGTATGAACACTTAATACTTGAAAAGGAAAGTGTAAACTACCAATAAGTCATAATAATTGGATTTAATTCTTATCAAATCCCATTGAAAATAAGTCCTTGTAAAATCGTCGATACAATAATTTTGTGACAATTTTTTGCTTGTTGCTAAAAATTGACAATTAGTGACTTTTTTTGTCACAGTTTTATAAATTGTCGCTAAAACTTATAATTAGTGACGTTTTTCTATGATGAATTTTTCAAATTGTTACTAAAAGTTGAAAATTAGTGGCATTTTTTGTGACAATTTTTAAACTGTCGCTAAAAATTAACAATTAGTGACGTTTTTTAATAGTGTTTAATGAAAACCGCTATTAATTCTCATAGGACCTATTAGACAATAAGTCCACCTGTTAAAACCTACACGTAAGTCCCCCAAAAGGAAATAGTTTAGACAAATTAAATTAATTTTAACTATATTTTTATATTATTTTTGAAGTTAATGCATTCCTAAAATACTAATAATTTATCTTTTTGTTGACAAGTTGGTGATGGACGTTCATGATTCAATAGTGACATGGTCATTAAAGATATGATAGTTTGTCGTTCCACAATGTAGCCATTTAGTTTTTCTTCGTTTCATTTTATTGGTTGTTTTGTTGAATATTTGGATACATTTTGGACTTATCATGTTTGGGATTGTCGGATATTTGGACTCATTTTAGTTCTTATGTTTAGTATTGTGTTGGATATTTGAATGCAATTTGGGATTGTTTAATATTGGAACGCATTTGAGATTAATTTGGTTGCATTAGTAATTGTTACAATGCATAGCTTTTAGTTTGTATAGTTTGTTATATATAGATTTGTTTGTATGTTTTATAGAGAAGATACAGATTACATGGAAAAAACAAATCACAAGCAGCATTTTATAGGAAATTATCATTATATATGCAATATATACATGTCAGTGATTTTTATATCTTTAGCGACACAATTAATCGTCACTAAAAGAAATGACATGGAAAATATAAATCATTTATATTGCTTTTGCCAACGCAAATTTGGCATTTCCAATAGTGGAACTTTCTTGACAAACTCCTCGTCAGCAAAAGGAAAAATTTACCGACAGAAATGTGTTGCAAAAGTTTACTTTTGTCGACTCAATGTGTGTTGCTAAAAGTGTAATTTTTGTCGATGCAAATTCGTGCCAGTAAACGTGCCACGCAATCATCATATTTGAACTATTTTTACCTACACAAGGTCAATTACCGACGATGATGAAGGTTTTTATCGACGACTATGTTCGTCGCTAAAAACATTACTTTTTCCAACGCAATGATAAGTTCGTCGACAAAGAGTTTTGCCGACGCAGCTTTGTGTGTCAGCAAAACGTTTTGCCGACAAGTTTTTACTTTTAGCAATGCATTTTATTGCACTGCTAATACTGCATTTTGTTGTAGTGTAACTACCCTAACACTTAACATGATCCTTTAATGGTGGTCAATTGTCTTGAAGTCTATCTTCATCTCACTTTAAAAATATTTAAATGTACACTTCGTCTTTTAATGATTATAGAGGTATGGAAATTAGTAACTAATATTTTGGTTGAGGCAGGACAAAAATGATAGAACTATCTATTGGTAGCTCATGCCCCTAGGTCGTTGGTGTTCTTTAATGCTAACATTGTTAATGAATCCTAAGGCATGTTCTTTCTCATAATTGTGGATATTAAAAAATGGAAGTGTCTGACCTTTTGTAAATGGATCGATCCAATGTGTTGCTTTTCTGTTGTTAAATCAAACACAATATTTAATTTAGAAGAAAATAAATATAATTTTACTGCTATTCACTAACTTCTTTCGGGTGACATCGGGGGTTGGACACTTTACTAATGCTTTATTATACACTTTATGAGATATGGTATTAAACATATTTCAGGTGACATTGGGGGCTGGAAACTTTACTAATGCTTTATTATACACTTTATGAGATATGGCATTATGCTTTATATGCTTTACGAGATGCTTACCTTAGATGTTGGATGATGCTATTAGATGCTTGACGTTGGGGGCTGGACACTTTACTGATGCTTTATACGCTTATGAGATGTTTATCTTAGATATTGGATATGCTTTATGAGTTTTATATTAGATGATGGCATTATCCTATTTTTGAATTGTTTGGTTATGGCTATTAGACGATTTATATGGCGATCAACATCGGCCTTATTAATCCACTATAGTACAAATTTGTGTTATGTTGCATATATTTATTAATTTTGAATATAATAATCATCGTGATTAGAATCTTAAGATTCACGATTTGATTCATTTAATTCAATACAAGTTTCAACCAAAATGTTTGAGTGAATCATACTATCCAATTACAATTCACTATATCCATTACGATTCAAATATATTTGCATGATGCATGACATGGCATTTTTGCAAAAAATAAGTTAAATAATTTTCTTGGTATATGAGATTTTATATGTATATATACATTTATATATATCAGTTATATTGATATTTATTTTATTTTAAACAATACATGTGTATTTATATATGAGAGGGAGATTTATGAGTCGAGCTAGTGTAGACCGGAGTCGGGGTCTTTACTCAGTTGAGCATTGTGTACGCGTTGGACCGAGGGCTTAGGTCCAGTCAAATTGGGACAACTTTGAGCTACTAGCTCGATGGAGATATGTGTTCTGCTAAGTTGGATGGAATTTGTCCTTAAAAGACTAGATTCGACTGAGCGGAAGCTTGGTCGTGACTGTGAGCTCGGTTGAGCCCACGTTCAGAAATTACAGACAAGACCAAACAGGCAGCGCGGTCCTAAGGTAAGGGCATGGAGCCGCGCTAAGCATAGCTCGGTGGGAAGTGCTACGTGGTGTGGTAGAACTGTGGGAAGAAGATTATGTCATCCGTATGCGTCAATACTGTTTGGCGGTTTTGTCATTTGGTGTTTGGCAGTATTTGCACCTACACGTGGAGGAATGTAAGAGGGGAACATATCCATGTGTTAGAAGGAGAACAGATAGAGAGGAGCGCACAGAAACTATATAAACGGTGATGAGTCTTCATGCACTGGTCTGGAACTCCTGATCACCAAAGCTACCCACCATTTTGTCTTCTCTCTCTCTCTCTCTCTCTCTCTCTCTCTCTCTCTAAGTGTGCTAACTTAATCGTCGGAGGGTTTTTCAGGCAACACACCGCCGAGTAGTTCACCATCTTTGTGTTCTCAGGTTACTCAGAAAGAAGCAAAGCTTAAACACGAGAAGTATAGAAAGCGACAAATATTTCCTACCTGTATAATTGGCGCCGTCTATGGGAATCTTTGAAGACAAAACCTTGTCCTCTAAGCTTTTCCGCCTATCCTTCATGGCGAACAACGACGACATTCCACTGTCTGTCATTGATGGTATCACCCCAGAGTCAATCTGGAGAAAAGATGACCCTCTTACTATTCCATCCATGGCTGGCCTAGAGACCTCTTCCAGAGAGCTCCCCAAAGATGTGCGAGACAAGCGTGCAAGGAGCACTGACCACTCACGGAGTCCAAACGAGCACTAGCGGTGAAGAGAGTCACATGCTCAGCGCCTGGAGCATAAGTTGAGAGACCAAGATGCCATCATTCGAAAGATGGTTGCGGAGATGGAGACGCTGAAGCAGCAAGTCAAAGCAAAGGGTGTTGTTAGAGTGGGTAACCATAGTAAGCACACCCAACCCCGTCGCTTAGGCAGCCAAAACCAACAAAGGATGCCTTCCCTTTCCATCACCAAAAACTATGGGGTTGGTGACTCTGACCTGCCGGCGGAGAAGTCGTGTGCACGAGATGGCAGCTACCGTTTCTCATGTCTGTTGATGACGTCGAGATACTCTTACTTTGCCGGTTCGAAGGACTTGAGGGACATCCTGGAGGAAAGAGCGTGCCAGCGGGAGATGCAAAGGGTGCTGGCGCTACAACGGTTATTCCACGGAGGTCGCGCCAGCGAAGAGGTTGTAATACCGCCGCCACACTTGGCTGCACATGTGCCATTGGACAGGGACTTGGCGAGGCTGAGCGCCACCCCTTTCTCCCTCAAGATATAAACCACACCGCTCTCTGTAGACTTTCACCAACCCAAGTTTGCACTCTATAATGAAAAAATCGATCCATACAGGCACGTGAGTCACTTCTGGCAAGTTATGGCTGGCTACAGGTGAAACGACCCACTTATGTGCCTTATTTTCCCATCGAGCTTGGGCGAGTTGGGCCTGAAATGGTTTGAGAGGCTGCTAGAGGAGAGTATCCAAAGGTGGCAGCAACTAGCGGAGGCATTCGTGAACCGATTCAAAACCAACACCAACGCCCAAAGAAGTCGACCTCCTCCTAGGCGTCAAGATGGAACCGGACGACTCACTCAAGGCATACAACGCCAAGTATTGGGAAACGTTCAACGAAATTCTTGATTGCCCAACCAACTTGGCAATCACCCAATACAAGCGCAGTCTCCTAGTCGGACATAGATTGCAAGACTCACTCACCATGTGTCAGCCAATAACCATGGAGCTGCTAATGCAAAGTATCAACGAACACATCCGAGTTGAGGATGATGCGACCGTGGCTACCACGAAGGCGAATCCGGTAGCGGTTGACAAAAGGGTGGCCAAAAAAGGTTCACGTGGTTGGACACGAGGCAAACTGTCTGAGCAATCGCAAAAGAAGACAAGGCCACGGCGATAATCGCAATAATCTGGGTAAGGGTCATCGCAATGACCGAGCTGATTACCCCCGTGATGCCACGAAAGATGCAAAGAGAAATTTGAACACCCGAACGAGCATCACCACGGTTTCCAAGATCCCAATCTACTGTGTCCTTAGCGAGATCCATGATGAGGCATAAGTCCGGTGGCCGACTAAGTTGGGCGATGCTCAAAGAGGCTTCAACCCAAGGTACCGCTACACCTACCATGATAAGCGCGGGCACTGCACAAAGGATTGTGTCCCTTTGAAACAGCATTTAGAGAAGTTGGTGGCGATCGGCCACCTGGACCGTTACATTGATGGAGGCGTCAAGGCTGCGCCCTACGCTCCAGCTAAACCAAACTGTTTAGCCACCTTAGAAGCACCCCCCCAAAGGTGTGATCAATGTGATCCACGGGATCATCGAGCCAGCGCGGGTATAGGAGCTCTGGGGGATGATCAAAAAAGTGGAGCATATGAGAGAAGTTCTATCAGTCCAACCCACCATCAAGAAGGGCAAAACTGAGGTGAAAGACATACTCAGCTTTTCAAGTTGAGATCTTGAACACATTCAAATGTTACACAATAATGCACTGGTGGTCACGTTTCGTGTGAATGACTTTGACATTAGACGCATTTTGATCGACCAGGGTAGCTCGGTCAAAATAATGTATTACGATGCCTTCAAGCAACTTAAGCTCAACGACAAGAACTTGGCCCCAGCGACCTCTCCACTAGTTGGCTTCAACTTGCAGCCAGAATGGCCAGTAAGAAAGATCATCTTACCGGTCAAAGCGGGGTTTGTCATCAAGTAAGTGAAATTCTGGGTGTTGAAGGTGCCCTCCACGTATAACTTGATCCTAGGTAAAGGATGGCTTCATGCCATGCAGGCGGTGGTATCGACCTACCACCAAGTCATGAGGTTCCCTTCTGCTACCGGGATAATTGAAGAAGTTTGGGGTGATCAAGTTATGGCCAAGCAGTATTTCGTGGGAAGCAAGGCTGCAAAAGGCTTCATGCAGATGATCGAAGGACCGGAAGATCAAAGTGTCTTGGACGATGTGGGTACCAAGGTCGAAGAGAAGGTTATTAAAGACTTGGTGGAGGTAAGGATCAATGAGAGTGATCTTGAAAAGTTCTTTCTGTTGGGATCCAGCCTAACCGCCCAAGAACGGTTGGACATGGTCAATTTCTTGGCGACAAACATCGAAGCGTTTGCATGGACGCCTTACGATATGTCTGGCGTCGATCTAGACTTCATTTGCCACCAACTCAATGTTTTCCCTTATGCACGGCCAGTCATTCAAAGAACACGGAGATCAACGCTTCATTACGCCGAGGTGGTGGCGGAAGAGGTGAAGAACTTGCTTGAAGGCAGGGCTATCCAGGAGGTACACTACCCTCGGTGGAATTTTAACACGGTGCTTGTGCCAAAGAAGAATGGAAAATGGCGAGTTTGTGTCGACTACAAAACAGTCAACCGAGCTTGCCCCAAAGATAGCTTTCCCTTGTCCTGAATCAACCAATTCTTTGACCTCACATCCGGGCATAGATGGTTAAGTTTCCTGGACGCTTATCGCGACTACCACCAGATTGCTATGCATGAGCCTGACCAAGAAGTTACTTCTTTCACGACCCTAAGAGGATTGTTCTGCTACAGAGTCATGCCCTTCGGGCTAAAGAACGCTAGAGTGACCTTTCAGAGGATAGTCACCAAGATGTTTGCCCCTCTGCTCGGCCATACAATGGAGGCTTATATCGATGTTATGGTTGTCAAAAGCAAATATGAGGCTGACCACTTAGCCGATCTGGTAGAGATGTTCACCATTCTCAAACAATACAAGCTGCGTCTGAACGCCTCTAAGTGTACCTTTGGAGTGGAATCGGGGAAGTTCTTGGGTCTCTTGGTGATAAACCGAGGAATTGAAGAGAACCCCTCCCAAATCAAGGCCATCCAAGAGTTGAAGTGACCCAACTCAACAAAGGACGTGCAACATCTTGCTGGGTTGGCAACCGCGCTTAACAGATATATTAACCGGTCATCAGATCGTTACCACCCTTTCTTTCAAGCCCTCAAATCCAAGTTTTCGTGGGATGAGGAATGCGACAGTGCCTTAGCTGAGCTAAAGACATATCTATCTTCCACTCCACTCTTTGTCACACTGAAGCAAGGTGAGAAACTCTATCTTTACTTGGCCATTTCTCAAAATGTTATCAGCGCGATGCTGGTTCGCGTAGAAAGCGTACAACATCTGCCGATCTTCTATGTGAACAAGACCTTTCTCCCAGCAGAATCAATATACCTACCACTTGAGAAACTCGCTTTGGCACTAATGATGACCTCCAGGAAGTTGGCACATTACTTTCATGCACATACGATCGTGGTGCTAGCCGAGTTTCCTTTAAAAGCCTTGTTTGAGCGGGCAGACTTCTCTGGTCGAATCTTAAAGTAGGTAGTCGAGTTGGGCCAATTTGACGTCAAGTTTCAACCCAGAACTACCATCAAGGCCCAAGCGTTGGCCGACTTCATTACAGAATTTTTACCTAGAACTCACCCGGTTTTCCCAGTAGACCTTACCGATGTAACCGAGCTGAGGGGGGTGGGCCCCACAGAAATTGCACAGCCAACTCCCACTCCAGTCCAAGCCAAACCTCTTAACAAGCTGAACATAGAAGGCGAAGCGGAAATTGCGTGCCCAAGTACAGATCCATCACTGGAGGACAATTGTAACTTGGCAATACGTTGATGGATTTGGAAATAACAGGGCAACCCATTGGATCCAGCACTGCATCGCCGGGGGGATGACATCATGTAAGTTGTAATCATTAACGGCACACTTGACGCGGAAATAGCCGAGCAACCGAGCAACTCAAAACACTTGAACCTTCAAAAGTCCCAAGACCTCGCAGAATGTTAGAAGTTTTTTCTCAGCGAAATGTGGAAACTTTTTGTCAATAGCACTTCAAACAGACATAGAGCTGGGCTGGGCGTAGTTTTGATCTCACTAGATGGACTAACCATCGAACATTCCACCACACTTGGGTTCTCCGCATCTAATAAGGAGGCCGAATACAAAGCACTGCTAGCTGGACTGAAAAGCGTACTTCGACTGCAAGCATCCGAGCTAATGGTCTACAGCGACTCCCAACTCGTTGTAAACCAAGTGTTTGGGAAATATGAAGCCAAAGATGATAGAATGGCCAAATACCAAACTCTGATGAGAGAGCAAATCAAAAAATTTCAAGCCACACGAGTTCAACAAATCGGCCGAGAAGACAATAGCCGGGCGGATGAGTTAGCCAATTTGGCTTTTATGGTTGACAAATCAATCCCCAACCCTCTCCTGATTGAATTCCTCCCAAGACCTAGTATAGAAGACTCAGAGAAGACGGAAGTTCTCTGCACCGAGCTAGGTCCTTTTTGGATAGACCCCATCATCCTTTTCCTAAAAGAAAAAATCCTACCGACCAACAAGAAAGAGGCAAACAAAGTCCAGGTGAAGTCTGAGCAATTTTGGCTCTCTCTATCTGGCGGCCTGTATAAGAAGTCCTTCACTAGCCCATACCTAAAGTGTGTCCATCCGAACAAAGTCGACGCCTTTCTGTTTGAAATCCATGAAGGAATGTGCGGAAGCCACATTGGGGGAAGATCCCTAGCCTACTGTGCTATTTCATAAGGATATTGATGGCCTTGCATGCAAGCCGACGCACAGAAGTACGTGAGAAAATGCGAGAAGTGCCAAAAGTTCGCCCACCAAATTCGCCAGTTGGCTAGAGAACTTCTTCCTCTCACAAGCCCTTGGCCGTTCATAATATGGGGCCTCAACATAATGGGACTACTCCCAACCACGCTAGGCAACCACAAGTTCTTCATTGCGGCGACAGACTATGTGACAACCGTCTCCTTGATTAAGCAAATTAATTAAATTGATTACGTGCTTAATGTTAATTGTGCAATTGGGTGGTGTTAAGTGTTATTGTTATGCCATGTGATTATTTGAAACGTGTTATTATAGACAGATAGGTTAGAGTAAATATTAAATCTATTTGATTGGCTAATTTTTAGCAAGTTAGAATCTTATAATAAGATAGGAATTAGAACCTAATTCACACTCATAGAATTAAATCTAGCGTAATTAGTATTATTTTATGTGATGAATTAATTTAATTTAATTAACAATGATTTATTAGCCTTGGTTAACTTAATTAGATTATCAACATTAAGTTAGTATAAGGGAATAGTGGGGTATTGTTGAATCATACATTACATTTTGCTTCATGCACCACTTATAAACACGTAAAGAGAGAGAGAGAGAGAGAGAGAGAGAGAGAGAGAGAGAGAGAGGGTGAGACCAAGAGAGTTAGAGTTCAGCATAGAGAAGAAAAGAAAGTGAAGAAGGACATTGAAGCCAAGGTGCAAAACTTCACAATTAATCAATTGAGGTAAGATTCTCCATCAAGTATCATGAAATTGAAATGTTTTCCTTATGATCCCTAAGACCTTGAGTAGCTTTAATTACAGATCATGAATTTTGATGAGATTAGTGGTGTAAATTGGTGTTAAGAAATCATTGATCACATAAAGAGGGAATTATGGAGAATTAATGTCATCTAGTTGCATGCATGGTCATTTCATCAAATTTTGAGCTTGATTCCAAAGAATTCTTACATGCATGTGCTCTTTTTGTCTTTGTTTTAAGAGTTCGACATGTTTTTGTGCTTAACATCTCATTTGAACAAGTTTTGAAAGCTTTTGAGCCAAGATACTTCATATATGTTATGCTTATGATATACAAAGTTTGATTTTCCACAATTCTTAAGCTTTTAGGCCTTGATTTGGTGAAATGGTTTTGAATTCATGATGTTTGACAAATTAGACATGTTTTCTTAAGCCTTTGGTTCAAAATAACATGGTTTGCGGCTTTGAATTCGAGTTTTGAGCTTGGGAGTGCAATCTAGAAATTCCAGAATTTGCACCCTCCGCTCGAGCGACAGAACCTGCGCTCGAGCGACCACTCTGTGATCTTGCTCTTCCGTTCAAGCGACCAGAAGTTTGCTCGAGCATGCAATGCATGCTGCCAGAAGTGCACATGTTTTGCAGCTCCCTCGAGCGAGAAGAGTTGCGCTAGAGCGAGGACCTGAGTCATACGCTCAAGCGAACGTCGAGCGTGTATCGAGCAGAAAAATTTGGCAACCAGCACTTTTTCAAAGTTTACAGACCGCTCAAGCGATAAAAGTTACGCTCGAGCGACCACTCACATTTTTCATGTCCGCTCAAGCAAAGAAAGCTACGCTCGAGCGGGGACCCTGTTTTCAAAATTTTGACTAAGTATTTTCCAATTTATTTTGGCACCCTCATTGTATCCTAGGCATTTCTAGGCCAAGTTTGGGTCACCATAATAGGAATAAGGAGTAGAAACTCACAAAGAGCAGAGTGAAATGACTTACATATTATCCGAGCGTGCGTTTCAACTGTATATTGTTATGTGTCTGTGTAGATCACGCGCCATCAGATAGTTGAATCGCCTACTCAATCTAATTGCCTGGGAACCAACTGTGAGTAACAATGTTGTAAAGCTATGTTCAATAATAATTATTTTCTGAATGATTAACTGTACTGTTTTCTGAAATGATATTGTTTACTGAATGAATGTTTGTCATGTTTTATGAACTGTACTCGTGGCATCCATAGCAACTAACTGTTACTGTTACTGTTACTGTTACTGTTACTGCTACTACTACTGCTACTGCTACTGCTACTGCTACTGCTACTGCTACAGAGATCTCTCTGTCAGTTCCAATCCTTGGAACTACCGTTATTGCATTGATGGCCATCAATTGACTTTTTGGTCTTTTAAGACCTACTGTACTATTCTGCTATTAGATGTACCACGTATGACTACTATAATTACTATAAGATAGATATGATATGATATGAAACATGAGATATTGATCGATCAAATGATCTACTGATGCAATTGACTGTTTAAAATGCTGAAAGGACATTCATTCTTAACCTCTTTACACTTTTGTTGTTCAGTGGGCTTTAGCTCATAGTTTATTATATATGTATGTAGGCGACCAGGCACCAAATCAAGCCTAGAGGCGTCGACCTGAACTCATGTTTTGTCAAGCCAGCTTTTGTGTCTCATGACGAGGTTCCAAACCCACACGAGTCAAGGCTTTTGGGTGATGTAAATCCACTCTTTTGTTTTTGCTAAGTGTTAAGAATGTTTAAGACTTTTGTTTACACAGTTTTGATGACGGGATTAATTCTCTAACTTGCATATTGTCTCATATATGTATTGTTTGGCATAAATGGCTATGTATATGAAAGTTTATTTCCATTCAGGTCCTCACAGCTCATTGGACATTATCTTATTATTGATTGGCTTCTGTCAGCCCCATTTATATTGTATTATTGTCATTACTGTTAAGTAGGCCTTTAGTAATCACGAATTATTGGCCGGTGACAGCACTAAACCTATAGGGACGGGTTTGGGTCGTGACAGACTACTTCACCAAACAGGTCGAAGCTGAGCCCCTAGCAACAATCAAAGAAAATGATGTGAAGAAGTTTGTCTGGCAGAATGCGGTGACGCGGTTTGGAGTCCCCAAGGCTTTGATCTCTGACAATGGCACCCAATTTGACGGAAGATTGTTCAGAGGATTCTGTGAGGAGCTGAAAATAGAATTCTACAACTCAACACCAGCGTACCCTCAATCGACCAGCCAAGCTAAAGCGTCAAATAAGACCATTCTGGATGGACTGAAAAAAAGACTGCAGAAAGCCAAGGAAAAATGGACTGAGGAGCTTCCGAATGTCCTCTGGGCCTACTGAACCACTCCGAGACGCTCAACCGAGGAGACCCCTTTTGCTTTGGCATATGGCATGGAGGTGGTCATCCTACTGGAGATCGGCATGCCCACCATCCACAGTGAAAACTTTGAACCGGACTTAAACGCAGAAGCCATCACCCTAGAGTTGGACCTTGCAGAAGAACGCCGAGAAAAGACACTGATCCATGTCGTAGCATACCAACAAGAACTGTCCAAGAGTATAACAAAATAGTTCACTCCAGACAATTCAAAGTAGGGCATTGGGTTCTAAGGAAGGTGATGGGCAACACTCTAATACCAGGCCAAGGAAAGCTAGGGGCTAATTAGGAAGGGCCTTACAAGATAATCGGTTTGGTGGGCAAAGAGGCATACCACCTGGAGGATTTGGACGGCAAAGCCATACCTCTGCTATGGAACGCAGCTAATTTGAAATTGTATTATTTTTAGTTTGAACTTTTAATGAAATTTTTGTGGAGGGAAGCCATACCCTTTCATTCTCCAATGTAATTTTTTGCAGTCTGTACATAATGGAAATGAATTACTTTCCTTAGAAAACTTGTCGTATTGATGGATTGCAGTGTACAAAGGGCAATTGGCTCCCTGTCGAGGTGATTTTTCTTGGCTAAAAGAGTTGATGAATTGTTTAACTCAAGACTTTTAGCCGAGGAGATTTTGCCCGACTAAAAGAGTTGATAAATTGTTCAACTCAAGACTTTTAGCCAAGGAGATTTCGCTCGGCTAAAAGAGTTGATGAATTGTTCAACTCCCAACTTTAGCCGAGGTGATTTTGCCAGGCTAAAAGAGTTGATGAATTATTCAACTCAAGACTTTTAGCCGAGGTGATTTTGCCCAGCTAATAGAGTTGATGAATTGTGCAACTCAAAACTTTTAGCCGAGGTGCTTCTGCCCAACTAAAAGAGTTGCTGAATTGTTCAACTCAAGACTTTTAGCCGAGGTGGTTTTGCTCGACTAAAAGAGTTGATGCATTGTTCGACTCCAGGCTTTTAGTCGAGGTGATTTTGCCCGGCTAAAAGAGTTGATGCATCATTCGCCTCCAGGCTTTTAGCCGAGGTGATTTTACTCGGCTAAAAGAGTTTGTTCAATCCCAAGCTTTTAGCCGAGGTGAATCTACCCGGCTAAAAGGGTTGAATTGTTCAATTCTAACCACTCAGTCGAGATGATTTTTACCCGGCTGAGGTAGTCTCCGTTATTCAATAATACTGCCCGGTTACCAGAAGTAGACATACATTTCAAAGTTATAAGTCAAAAAGTTGTAAAAATTTTCATTCATTGAGAATTCAAGTACAAGAGCAGGGGCTAGTACCCCGGTTAAAAATGTTCAAAAGAAAAACAAGAGAAAATACAAAGCTAAACTAAGGGAAAGAGGAGAGATCAGCAAAGGCATCTCCAATTCCGGTGCCGGTCTCCTCCAAATCAACCACGGTGGCTGCATCACTGCGCTACTTTTGGCAGGTCTCATTTCGACCGCCTTAGAGAAGACTTCGACTGTCCTAGCTCGGTCTCCGAGTGCTTTCCCACTCTGGTATGGTCGGTCACCTTTTACCATAAGCCGTGAATGCGGTCCATGACAAGATGTGTTTTTTGAGTAGCCTACAAGAAATCAGAGTTTAGTAAGTCCGAGCAAAACTCAAGCCGAGCAAAGACTTGACTAAATTTTGAATCATACCCTCATCATAGACTTGACCACGGATTTTACGAGCTAGGTGTCAGGAACATAATCGCTCCTGGTCACATCTCTCGTCAGAAGCAACACTTTTGACAAATCAAAAGCCAAAAGATGCTCCTTGTCTCCCTTAATAGAAGCATTAGCTAGGATCTCTTTACCCCGGTGCTTAAACTCCGGCTTCCAAGGAGTTATCAGCTCGATATCTTGCACCAACTGCTCGGTGCTTAGCTCAGCTACGAGCTCGGCAGATGGATTAAGGAGTGAGTCCTTTTGTTAGCTTAGCGAGACTCCCTGCTAACCTGGGCAGCGGCAATCGAAGCCAGAGTGATCACAGTCCCAAATGTCTAACCGGCAGTACGAGCAGGAAGAAGGTTGCTCGGCATATCGATGGAAGTGGCAGTGATAAGGTTCTTGATTTGGCTTCTTTTTTCCATCTCCTATTCTTCAGTTAACCGGATTAAGGGCACATCCGGAAGTTTTGGATCTAGAGGTGGAGATGGCGCTCGAAGGAAATCTGTGACTTTGTTTCTGCAAGGAGCTGAATACCGGTAGCTCGGCACGTAATCGAGAAGATTGTGGCAATCTCGATGCTGATATCATAGTATGACCCTAATCACCTCTTCGTTCGGTTATAGGTAGTTGGCTTGCAATGCTTTAATAGTTGTAAAAGAGAACCAGTTAGCACAAAATTAGAGATAAATAAGTTAAGCAGTCAAAGAGCATAACTTACATAATGAACCAAAATTCTTGTTGATGTACCAACTGGGTACATCAGCAGTCTCGTAGTTACCGGACACCCAAAAGAAGTCATCATCATGATTGTCTTTGTCCAGTGTGCCGATTACTAAACGTTCCCTACTAGGCCTTATTTTCAAGTAATAATTAAACCCGTCCGCCGTGCGACCGAGGATGTATTGGTGTAAGATCTCGGTCAATCCTAGGTTCAAACCTAGCCGATGATTCAGCTCGATGACCCCGTTTATTATTCGGTAAGTATTCGTTGAGACTTGAGTCGGTGCCAACCTGGCCCTTCTCAATAACTCACAGATTAATGGTTGCACTAGGGAGCGGAGTTCTCCCTCAACAATTGACAACATGGTAAAGGGGCATTGATCCAGCCTGCCCAGGAAGTAGTGTTCTCTTCACCGAGCTCAATGTGCCCGCTGTGTTTACAAAGAAGCGATAGCTCCCCATAAAAGACCGGCTTGGTTAGCTCGGCAGAACTAGGTAGGCTAAGTTGTGCACGGTGGCTGCTCGGTCTTTGAGAGCCCTAGTGTTGGTGTAATAACCCGACTCTCGTACATGTTTTCTAATATATCTTCAGACCTTATTTTGTGTTTTTGAATGCTTATTGTGAAATCCTATGAGAAATTAAGGTTAAGTAAGTGAACCCCATGCTTAAGGATGCCTATCTGCTTAATAAGAAGAGTATCTGTTACGTTGGAATGTTTGAATCAGAAATTGGAAGCCTTAGGGGCTTAATTATCTGAAATTGATTTTATATATGTGATCAGCATAGTTTTTAGGTAATATTAACCATTTTTGGGAAATTTCAATTTCGGATGTTTAAACGATTGATTTTTGTCCTTATTCAATCTATATATATGTATGTCTATAAGATTCTCATTGAGCTCAAGACTTAGGAACCTTCTCATAAAATATTCCCTGGGAGAAAAGTGAAGAAAGGATAGGAACAAGCAAGATTTGAGAGAGATTGAAGCTAAGGTAAGTTTAATTTCCCTAGTCCAATCCTCTTCCTCAATTTGGAAATAGAAAGTTTTTGATATGGTATGATCTAAAGTGTGATGAAAGTCTTGGATGTGTGTGTTGAAGTTTTGGTATGATAATCCTATCAATTATGTGTCTCCTTCATTATCAAGTTGGTATTCATTCTTATGAACATGATTTTGTGTATCTATATTATGTTATGTGCATGTGAAGTCAAGAACCTCAAGAAAGGGAATTGTGTTTATGAGTTTCAACTTTTGGTCAATTAAATTGAGTTGTGTTCATGGGTTTAATTCAAGTTAGATTGTTATATGTTGTACTTTGAATTACATGCTTTTTGAACCATGAATTAGCAATGAAAAGTTCCATGTTGGACCTCTTGAATATGCACCAAGAATTGAACCATTGAAGAAATTCGGACTGAAAAATACAGAATCGCCGCACGTGCCGGAGTCATGGCCACACGTGCAGGGCCAATCGCCGCACGTGCAGGGATTGTGGCCGCACGTGCGGAAGGATGACAAATTTTGGGGTTTGGGTTCTACTTAAAAGGCACGTGCGGGGGAATTTTGCCGCACATGCGGGGGAGTTTGCCGCACGTGCGGGGCTCACAGCCGCACGTACGGCCCATGCTGAAAAACATGGGTTGCTCCGTTTTACGTGTAGAACCCTCTAATATTGTCGGAATATATGTTTGATGCCTTTTCAATATTTATAAATTCCTTCAAAGTAAAGCGAAACAGAAAGTAATTTGATATGAAAGATGACCTAAATTGTAAGTTTTGAATGTGTGTAGGGCACACTCCGAGAGGAACAAGCACGTCATCACAACACTGTGAGTAGTAGTACGCTTTACATGTAGCTAATGATTGTCATTAGCATTCTATTAACGCATGACTATTCTGTATGTAACTATGTGAATAAAGCCAATGAAATACTTTCACATGACTTTAAGTGTTTGTAAAACTCAGGGCCTATGGCCATTCCGTATAAGTTGTTATGATATGAAACAAAGTGCTACACGGAACTAAGTGTTACGATGTGAGTCACCTCTAGAATCCGTGTGAGGCACCTCTTGAGTTCATACGAGTATGTCCAAGGGCATAATGCCAAATTATCTAAGGGCGTAATGCCAAATTATTTAAGGGCTTCGTGCCACTATGTTTAAGGGCTTCGTGCCACTAAGTTTAAGGGCTCTGCGCCACAATGTTCAAGGGCTTTATGCCACTCTATTCAAGGGCTTACAGCCATTATGTTTCAAGTTATTATGTTTCAAGCCATTATGTTTCAAGGATGAGCCTAAGACCGTTATGAAATTAGTACAGAATCAGACTAACTATGTATGCACTTTCATATGCATTGATATATTATGTGTCAAGTTAAGCATTGTTTTATTTAAGTATTACTATTCACTGAGCCTGGCTTACTCTGTGTTATGTCTGTTTCTGTAGGTAACCAACCAGGTGGTCAGTCCTAGCCATGACACCCGTTTTCTTTTGTCAACCTTCGTGTGTCCAGGCACTTTACGAGGCCACTTATAGATGATTGGCCTACTTTTTGATTGCCCATCTAAGGTTGACTGTATATAACTTCAATGGTTTTGTATACGCCCGATTTTAGGGCTGGGACTGTATATGTGTATGTGTATAACTACAACTAAGGGATATTTTTTTTGACTTTATCTACTTATTCTGACGTATGTGATCCTGGCATGGTATTAGTAGCTCAATGGAGTTGTTTGTCTCATTGTTGTTTTATAGTTAGTGCTTCCGATAAGGCCCCGTATGTTATGTATACCAGGTTAAATGTCCGTTTCTGAATAGGTCATGCCCAAACTCTTAGGGGCAAGTTTAGGACGTGACAGTTAGTGTGCTTGGCCCTCTAGGATTCTACAGTTAAAAACCAAGTGTGAGTGGCAGCACGGTCGTGCATATGAGCTTGATGTTAGCTCAGTCACTTCCAGTGCACTTTGCTACTTGGTCTATATGGTTTGATAGTTCCTAGCTAGGTCGTGCGAGTAGCCCAGATATTAGCCCGGTTGCACGACCTTATACACTAGGTAGCTCGATTTTCTGCCCCAACTCCATAAACAACGAATTTGCCTGGTCGACTTGTGTTTTTAGATCAAAAGGGCACTTTAAGAACGGCCAAGCCCAGATCCACACCTGTTCATCACAGGAGATGATGAACAGTGGAAAACTAGGGGCACAAGAGCTTCTCGACATCAAAAACAGCGCGAAACCCTAACCCTATTCAATTTCTGGCAGTGTTTGGGTGTTTTAATCCTCCTCAATGGGTGGATATGGGAGTTGAAGTTCGAAAACGCAAGAAAAACATGAAGAACAGTAGGGAAGTGGAGAACTTACGTGTTAGGGCGTGAGTCGGAGCTCCAATCGACGGGACGATTCACAATGGCAGTGATAGAGCCAAATCCACCAAGAAAACGCTTTAATTAGGGCAAGAAAGGCAAAAAACTAGGGTTTGATACGTTATTATTCTAAATCGTCAGTGGAGGAGATGATGAACAGTGAAGGTAGATATGAACGGACGTGTAATGTGTATAAGAGAAGAAAGAGCGCCAAAAATTTGAATTTGAAAAGACACTATAGGACAACTGGATTGGCGGTATGAGACCAGTGGACGAGCAACACGTGTGTGATAGGACCGATGTCAATCTTGAATAAACAGTTTGAAAAGCTAAAGCGTCGACCAGGCAAATCATAAAACCAAGCATAAGGACCAGCACGGCTGAAGCTAGTGGATTGAAATAAAACGCGGGCAACCGAGTGCTAAACCAGGTAGACATCGACCGTGCAAAGAAATGAGCTCGACTAGTGAATGTAATCCCAATCACGCTAGCGCGGATGAAATTAAGGGGCAATTGAGAGGGAGATTTATGAGCCGAGCTAGTGTGGACCGGAGTCGGGGTCTTTACTCAGTCGGACGTTGGGTACACGTTGGACCGAGGGCTTAGTCGGGTCAAATTGGGACAACTTTAAGCTACTAGCTCGGTGGAGATATGCATTCTGCTAAGTTGGACGGAATATGTCCTTAGAAGACCGGATTCGACCAAGCGGAAGCTCGGTCATGACTGTGGAGCCCAGTTGAGCCCACGTTCAGGAATTACTGACGAGACCAAATAAGTAGCACAGTCCTAGTAAGGGCGTGGCACCACACCAAACATAGCTCGATGGGAAGTGCTACGTGGCGTGATAGAACTGCGGAAAGAAGATTCCATCATCCGTACGCGTCAATATCGTTTGGCGATTTTGTCATTTGGTGTTTGGTAGTATTTGCAACTACACGTGGAGGAATGTAAGAGGGGAACATATTCACGCGTAAGAAGGATGTCAGACAGAGAGAAATGCGCAGAAACTATATAAATGGTGTGTAGACGTCCTCGAACGTCCCGGGAGAAATCCCGTTTTGTTTATTGGGCTTACTACAGTTCGGACTCAAATGTCACGGTTCTTAATCTGATCTCGCAAAGTGCAATGCAAGATTGATAAATCACCAAAGAGTCCAAGTCCGGCAAATCGTTTGGAAAACTGATTTTTAAGAAAGAAGTGCCAAACATGGACTGCTTTGCCAGATACAGAGTCGCCACCTAAATATTTTATTTTGGGGGAATTTAGGAAACCCTGACTCGTTGCCTAAGGCCACATGTTCGTCATCACCAAAGTTATCTCGGCTTAAGAACTTGGGTACGATTGGGAAAGGTCACTTCGTGAGCACCCCCGCTCGCCCGATCGAAGATTGGCCTCTACTAACCATGATATCGAGTTTTGAAAACATTATACACTCTTATTCCGGTTTATTATCCTAGAATTGCTATGTGATGCGCACAGCGTACAAGTATAGACTAGATTGCCTAAGTTGGGAACAAAGCATCGCATATCCGTTTGTTTTGAAAATGGATTGAAGTTTGCTACTCGCAAGTAGGCTAAAACACGAGTTTCGACGAATTATTCCAATTCAAGCAACCCAACCTTCACCCACAGGCGTTCAGGCAGTTATATCACATAAGCACATAGCCTTATGGTAAGCATGCTATCATGGCAGTCACTCACACGCATGCAAGGATACTAAAGCATAAACACTCACCGAGTACTCCAAGCCAAAACAGAAACTAGTTAGTAATCATGCATGATCCTAGTTCATGTTAAAATGGCTAATGCAACACATGCAAAATGCAACTAAAATAGGCTCGGCTATTCTAAGAATGGCATGTGAAATGTGGCAACTCGATACACGTATTCAAGTTGGAATTGAAATGCTATGCAATTAGTATGATGCGCCGAGCCCGGTGCTTCCAAAACAGATGGATGGATGCAAACATACGAGCATAAGGATGCTAATTGAAACGTGCCCTAAAACTAACCATCATAAACTGGTAAATAAAAAGGAGAAAGACATGGGGTTAGAAGACATACATCACACACACGCACACTTATTACAAAGTTCGCCCTCTCGACGGAGGGTCCGAAAGAATAATACAAACCAAATAAATAATTAACTACTCTAGCTAATTAAATATTACAAAACCTTAATTAATTAAGCTATTAAAGCAGTAAAGCTGCCTCGGGAAGAGGGTCAAATGCATGCATGCTCGATTCACCTCGCTCGGAAACCCGTTGCCATGCCACATGTTGCCTCTATTTGCACTGTTCTGCACCTCTGAGAACTGTGAAAATCCTTGAGATGCCTCTGAATTACTCCCTGAGCATTGTGGGATGTCACCGGCCAAAAGATAGGACCACCGGCCATTAGGAAGTGGTCACCGACCAAAAGTGGGGCCATCGGCTGGACTTTGGTAGCCGGCTGGCACTGAAGAGGCCGACCGGCCATCTGTTCCTGCAGAACTCTGTTTTTGCTGTAGCAGAGGACAGACAGTGCATGGCAAGGAATTTACAAGACAATGTATGCACGACCACCCTCCCTATCATGCTATGAACTCAAGGGGATTTGGTTCTCGACCCTCGGGCCACCAATCATGCATTTTAATGCATGATGGCCAAAGGCGCCAAGTGTGCAATTTGATATCAAATAAAATGCACAAAAACACATAAGGGCCCCAACCCCTATCATGATTGATTCAAGAGGCAAGGGATGCACACACAATGCTATGCAACCTAAACATGTAAGCAAACTAATGCAACATGAGCATGCAAGCAACAATGCTATACAAGGCAACTAGCATATAACAATATGCAAAGACAAGCATACAAACAAGCATGTAACTTAACAAGTATGCAAGATGGATGAACATGCAACAACATGGTGAGATGGACTTACACTAAAATGGGTAGCTCTCAAGCATGCCAAAATCAGTGGCCAAACATGATGGAAATGAGGCAACAAAACACATGCAAACATGCAAGGTGCAAGGGCTCTAACTCATAGCACAAGATGCAACTCTCCTAGTGCATTGAAAAGATGAAGTATGGCATATAATGGCATATATTCCAGCTCTGAAATAACATACGAAATGGTTTCGAATCATGCAAACGACTCACACAATGCATGTAGGAAGGCTCAAATACCGAAACTAGTGAAGCACATTACACTAGAGGTATGTAAAGCGATGCTCGAATGACCAAACCAACCCCAAACAGTCCCTATGCAGACCCAAAACAGTGGCAAAATGGACTAAGATGCTACCTTGAAGTGCACAAAAATGAAGCTCATGCAATGGCTCACAAATGGGGTATAAAAGCACAACTCTCAAACACATTAAAGGCATGATAATCATGAGAATATGGCACCCATATAAACTCTAAAATATCACATTTAATGATGCCAAAACACTAAAATGCCTCAAGCAACACATGCAAGGGACCCCAAAACTCAAAGGTAAGCAAGGCTATTACACTACAACCATGCATGGCAAGCACCAATCGACCAAGAGGCCTAAAAACAGAGCTAAGGCAGCCCAAAATATGAACAAAACATGTTTGGAGTGTGGCCAAAAGGTGCTAGAATAGAGGGCCAAAACAACATGCAATGTGAGCTAGTAAGCATGATTTACACTACAAGCCTATGAAGCATGTGACGGGCCACCAAACCAACCAAAACAAATTCATGGTATGCCAAATGATGGCCAAAAACCCACTGAAACATGGCCAATACATGCAAAAATGATGTGCTACTTTGATAAGTTATGAAAGGGATTACTCTACACATGCAAGAGGCAAACAAAAGGGGACCAAACCAGCCATGGACAGAGGCTAGGCAGGTCCCAAAAGTCACCAAAAAGTGCCTAAAATAGGCCTCCAAATGATATAAACATATGCTCCTTTGATAGGCCAAATATGCTAGTAAACAAGACAACAAAGGAGAGAGGATGACCCTCTCCTTCTTAGGACCTCAAAACACCATCCCCACCACTGAAATCCAGAGGGATTTCAGTGGTGAGAAGGCCAATACAAGATGGTCCCGAAGCTCACAAAAAAGGCACAAAAATGAGGCCAAACAAGGCCTAAGAGGGGGTAAACAAACCCAAATACAAAAGTGATCTTAAACAAAGATTAAAAGCATTAAAAAACAGAACTTTTATCAGTTATACAATAAGCTCAAAATAGCATGCAAGATAGGCTAAAATCTTGTGCAAAAATGGTGAATAAAGAGGGAAAAGGAGTTACCCTTGTAGCTCAGCAAAACCAGCAAGTTCTTGGACCAAAAACTAGCTCTTTAACCTCTGAAAATACCCTCCAAGAACCTTAGATGAATGGTGGAGGTGTGTGGTTGTGAGGTGGTGTGCAAAGGGGCCAAGAATCTCACTCTTTTGAACCCAAAATATAGAGATACAGAAAGAGATATATCTCTTGTGCCTTAGACAAATTTTTTCAACCTCTATAAAGGAGAGGGAGGCCCTCTCTTATAGAGAAACAAGAGGGTTCAAGCTTCTTGGAGAAGCTAGAGCGAAGGTTCAAGCTTCTTGGAAAAGCTAGAGCAAGGGTTCAAAAGGTTCAAGCTTCCTCAAGAAGCTAAAACAAAGGTTCAAAAGGTTCAAGCTTCCTCAAGAAGAAAAAACAAAGGTTCAAAATCCTCCATACACGTGTATGGAGGATAGGGTCTGTGCCAGCTGGCACAAAATATCTGCATAAAGTAGATGAACAGGGTTCGGCCAGCAAAAAATGGCCGATCGACCAACACTATGGCCAGCCGACTAAATAAAGTGCCAATCGGCCAATACACTTGGCCGGTGGCAAAAAAGCAAGGCCAGTGGCCTCAAGCCATGGCCGGTGGGTTAAGGGGGGGTGGCCAACAAGCCACTTCCTAGCCTCAGGTGCAAAAACCACAAGTCCTTCGTCCAGCCAAGCACAAAACAGTCAAGTTGAGAGATCCTAAGGCAAGGCGCGCAACCGAGACCTCCGGGAACTCAAAACGAACACAAACATGGATGATCATCGAGTGTTCAAACGATGACGTCCAAGTCTTGAGGACGGTCAAAAATGGGATGTCTACACGGTGCTGAGTCTCCATGCGCAAGTCTAGAACTCCTGATCACCAGAGCTACCTACCCCTTTGTCTCCTTTCTCTCTCTCTCCCCCCCCTTTCTCCCCCTCTAAGTGTGCTAACTTGGTCGTCGGAGGGTTTTTCCGGTAGCACACCGCCGGGTAGCTCGCCGTCTTTGTATTCTCAGGATACTCAGAAAAAAGCAAAGCTTGGACACGAGGAGTACGGAAAGCGACAAATATTTCCTACCCATACAATATATATGGATGTATCTCATCTATAAAACTATATATTAAATTATTCTAAATAAACTAAACCTATCATGATTTATTATATTCCCTGTTGTAAAATAATTGACGATTCAATTTGCAATTTGATAACGATAATAACATTTATATATTTTATTAATTTTAATTATTATAATATTCATAACATGACATAATAAATATATAAAATCATATATCATTAGTGTTCCCTAGATTGATATCCATTCCATCTATGAAACGAAAAGGATAATATTAGCCCCTCTAGGTTTTCATACAAACTAAAGAGAACATTTTCTTTGACAAGTCATTCAAACCAATAAGACAATAATATTGCCTTCACTTTGGCATTTGTTGTGTTTAGTTCATGAGAATGAATAGTGTAATAGAATTGAATGATCATTTTCTTAAAATGATTCAATATCCAACAATCCCCGATAGCCCATCCCTCCCACACTATTAACTTACTAATCTACCAATATATTTCCAAAGCAAAAATATGAATATATATGTGTGTGTAAATTGCACTGTGATCTCATAGTGAAATTGATATCAATTTGATGACAAAAACATGTTGCATCTAACCGTGATGGGTCCAATTATGACAAATAAACTTATTTGCAACAATCAAAAAAATTATATTGGAATACAAAAACAATTTAATACATATTTACAATTAGACCCAATCAAATAAAAAAAAATCAAATTTTCAAGCTTTCATAATTGAATCAACTAATTAGGCATTATCTATTACTTCAAATTATGAAGATTCCAAGTCAAGTGTTCACATCATGAATTTGAAAAGTAACTTATCGAAACAACAGAGAAAGAAAAGGAAAATATTGCTTTCTCTCATATTTTTTTGTTTTCCATTTCAAATCTAATCAAAAATTTAAATTCAAACATAAATGTAGCAAAAATTTCACATATTAGCTAGCAACAACAATAGAAAAAAAAATTAAAAAAAATTAAAAAAAAAAAGAAAGAAACAAAGAAACATAAGATAATAATAACATAAAAAAAATAAAAATAAAAAAACATAAATCTAATATCAAAGAGCCAACACCGATCCAAAGTTTTCCAAGAAAACAAAAACAAAAACGATAGATCTATATGTATAGAAACACGAAAGTGATTTTGATTTTTTCATGTCAACATAGATTGATTTGTCTAATGATAAGCAAAAAATTGAATCTTTATGGCATGGATCAGATCTATATGAACAACAATTTTATTTTACAATTAAATAAATAAATAATAGAATCAAACCTTTCGGATCTATGATGCTCCCAAACAAAGTCTTCATGCCCGACCAATCCATCCATCATAAAGTTGATAACTTTATGCTACAAATCTTAAGAACAGAAAAGGAGATGAGAGAGATCGAATGAAGATTGGGTGAGAGAAAGAGAAGGAGTTGAACATGAAACAAAGCTAAGATTGGGTGCCGTTCAGAGGAGAGAGAAAGAGACAAACATGAAAGAAGAAAAAGGAGCAAAATACTTTATGTTTGGTCTAGGTTTGGCCACGCACTTCAAACTCTTCAGTTACACTAGAAATGTTCGATTAATCACACTTGGATGGTCAAGATCTATTCAGAATTCCAACTCAGTTTCCAACAATAACTCTATACTTATCACACGTTTTCCGTTTATATGTGACCAATAAGGTAACTACTACATATTACCAATAGATCTTGTGATAAATATAGAGTTATTATCACACCTTATTGGTCACATATAAACGAAAAACGTGTGATAAGTATAGAGTTATTTTTGGAAACTGAGTTAGAATTCTGAATAGATCTTGGCCATCCAAGTGTGATTAATCGAACGGTTCTAGTGTAACTGAAGAGTTTGAAGTGCATGGCCAAACCCATAACAAACCTAAAGTATTTTGCTCATTTTTCTTCTTTCATGTTTGTCTCTTTCTCTCTCCTCTCAACGACACCCAATCTTAGCTTTGTTTCATGTTCAACTCCTTCTCTCTCTCTCTCACCCAATCTTCATCCGATCTTTCTCATCTCCTTCTCAACTTTATGATGGATGGATTGGCCTAGCGTGAAGACTCTGTTTGGGAGCATCACAGATCTGAAAGGTTTGATTCTATTATTTATTTATTTAATTGCAAAAAAAAAATTATTTATCACATAGATCTGACCCATGCCATAAAGATTCAATTTCGTGTTGACATGAATCAATCTATGTTGACATGAAAAAATCAAAATCACTTTCGTGTTTCTGTAAGTATTTGGTTTTGGTTTTGTTTTCTTGGAAAACTTTGGATCAGTGCTGGCTCTTTGATCTTAGATTTATGTTTTTTTTTTTATATATTTATTATTATCTTATGTTTTTTTTTTTTTTTTTTGTCTTTTTTTTATTGTTGTTGCTAGCTAATATGTGAAAATTTTGCTACAATTATGTTTGAATTTTAAATTTTTGATTAGATTTGAAATGGAAAACAAAAAAATGATGAGAGAAAGAAATATTGTTCTTTTCTTTCTCTATTTTTTCAATAAGTTACTTTTCAAATTCATGATGTGAACACTTGACTTGGAATTTTCATAGTTTGAAGTAATAGATAATGCCTAATTAGTTGATTCAATTGTGAAAGCTTGCAAATTTGATTTTTTTTTATTTGATTGGGTCTAATTATAAATATGTATTAGATTGTTTTTGTATTCCAATATAAGTTTTTGATTGTTGCAAATAAGTTTATTTGTCATAATTGTACCCACCACGGTTAGATGCAACATGTTTTTGTAATCAAATTGATATCAAATTCACTATGAGGTCACACTGCAATTTACACACACGTACACATATTTATATTTTTGCTTTGGAAATACATTAGTAGATTAGTAAGTTAATAGTGTAGGAGGGATGGGCTGTCGGGGATTGAATCATTTTAAGAGTGATCATTTTATATAATGATTAAGAAAATGATCATTCAATTCAATTGCACCATTCATTCTCATGAACTAAACACAACAAATGCCATAGTGAAGGCAATATTATTGTCATATTAGTTTGAATGACTTGTCAAAGAAAATGTTCTCTTTAGTTTGTATGAAAACCTACAAGCGCTAATATTATCCTTTCTGTTTCATAGATGGAATGGATATCAATGTAGGGAACACTAATGATATATGATTTAATATATTTATTATGAAAGCTTGCAAATTTGATTTTTTTTTTTTTTATCTGATTGGGTCTAATTGTAAATATGTATTAAATTGTTTTTGTATTCCAATATAATTTTTTGATTGTTGCAAATAAGTTTATTTGTCATAATTGGACCGACCACGGTTAGATGCAACATGTTTTTGTCTTCAAATTGATATCAATTTCACTATGAGATCATAGTGCAATTTAAACTGATAGACATTTATATTTTTGCTTTGGAAATACATTGGTAGATTAGTAAGTTAATAGTGCAAGAGGGATGGGCTGTCAGGGATTGTTGGATATTGAATCATTTTAAGAGAATGATCATTTTATCTAATGATTAAGAAAATGATTATTCAATTATATTACACCATTCGCTCTCGTGAACTAAACACAACAAGTGCCATAGTGAAGGCAATATTATTGTCTTATTGGTTTGAATGACTTGTCAAAGAAATTGTTCTCTTTAGTTTGTATGAAAACCTAGGGGAGTTAATATTATCCTTTCTATTTCATAGATGGAATGGATATCAATGTAATGATATATGATTTTATATATTTATTATGTCAAGTTATGAATATTATAATAATTAAAATTAATAAAATATATAAATATTATTATTGTTATCAAATCGCAAATCAAATTGTCAATTATTTTACAACAGGGAATATAGTGAATCATGATAAGTTTAGTTTATTTAGAATAATGTAATATATAGTTTTATATATGAGATACATCCATATATATAAATACATATGTATTGTTTAAAATAAAATAAATATCAATATAACTGATATATATAAATGTATATATACATATAAAATCTCATATACCAATAAAATTATTTAACTTATTTTTTATTTTGCAAAACTCCATGTCATGCATCATGCAAATACATTTGAATCGTAATGGATATAGTGAATTGCAATTGGATAGTATGATTCACTCAAACATTTTGGTTGAAACTTGTATTGAATTATATGAATCAAATCATGAATCCTAAGATTCTAATCACCATGATTATTATATTCAAAAATAATAAATATATGCCACATAACACAAATTTGTATTATAGTGGATTAATAGGGCTGATGCTGATCCCATATAAATCGTCTAACAGCTATAACCAAACAATTCAAAAATGGGGTAATACCATCATCTAATATAAAACTCATAAAGCATATCCAATATCTAAGGTAAACATCTCCAAAGCATATAAAGCATCAATAAAGTGTCCAGCCCCCAATGTCAAGCATCTAATAGCATCATCCAACATCTAAGGTAAACATCTCGTAAAGCGTATAAAGCATAATGCCATATCTCATAAAGTGCATAATAAAGCATCAGTAAAGTGTCTTGCCCCCAATGTCACCTGAAAGATATCTCATAAAGTGTATAATAAAGCATCAGTAAAGTGTCCAGCCCCCAATGTCACCTAAAAGACGTTAAACAACGGAGTTAGTGAAGAGCAGTAAAATTATATTTATTGTCTTCTAAATTAAATATTGTGTTTGATTTAACAACAGAAAAGCAACACATTGGATCGATCCATTTACAAAAGGCCAGACACTTCCGTTTTTTGATATCCACAATTATGAGAAAGAATATGCCTTAGGATTCATTAACAATGTCAGCATTAAAGAACACCAACGACCCAAGGGCATGAGCTACCAATAGATAGTTCTATCATTTTTGTCCTGCCTCAACCAAAATATTAGTTACTGATTTCCATACCTCTATAACCATAAAAAGACGAAGTGTATATTTAAATATTTTTAAAGTGAGATGAAGATAAACTTCAAGACAATTGACCACCATTAGAGGATCATGTTTAAGTGTTAGGGTAGTTACACTACAACAAAATGCAGTATTGACGGCGCGATAAAATGTGTTGCTAAAAGTAAAAACTCGTCGGCAAAACTCACCAACATGTATATATTGCATATATGATAATAATTTCCTATAAAATGTTGCTTGTGATTTGTTTTTTTTTTTGTGTAACCTTTATCTTCTCTATAAAACATACAAACAAATCTATATATAACAAACTATACGAACTAAACGCTATGCATTGTAACAATTACTAATGCAACCAAATTAATCTCAAATGCATTCCAATATCAAACAATCCCAAATTGCATTCAAATATCCAACACAATGCCAAACATAAGAACTAAAATGAGTCCAAATATTCGACAATCCCAAACATAATAAGTCCAAAATGTATCCAAATATTCAACAAAACAACCTATAAAATGAAACAAAGAAAAAATAAATTGCTACATTGCTGAACGACAAACTATCATATCTTTAATGACTATGTCACTATTGAATCATGAATGTCCATCACCAACTTGTCAACAAAAAGATAAATTACTAGTATTTTAGCAATGCATTGACTTAAAAAATATAGTTAAAATTAATTGAATTCGTCTAAACTTATTTCCTTTTGGGGGACTTACGTGTTGGTTCTAACATGTGAATTTATTGTCAAATAGATCCTGTGAGAATTAATAGCGTTTTTCATTAAACACTATTAAAAAATGTCACTAATTGTTAATTTTTAGTGACAGTTTGAAAGTTGTCACAAAAAATGTCGCTAGTTTTCAACTTTCAGTGACAGTTTGAAAAATTCATCATAGAAAAACGTCACTAATTGTAAGTTTTAGTGACAATTTATAAAACTGTGACAAAAAAAAAAGTCACTAATTGTCAATTTTTAGCAACATGCAAAAGTGTTACAAAATTATTTTAGTGGCGATTAATTAGTAGGAGTTATTTTCAATAGGACTTGATAAGAATTAAATCCAATTATTATGACCTATTGATAGTTTACCCTTTTTGTTTTTAAGTGTTAAGTGTTCATACATGCAAGTTTGAGCTTAATTTTGAAATCAAGAGTCTCGTGCTTATTCTGTTTCATGGCCTGTTATTTCCAAGTTATCTGCGTAGCACTTAAACAACCACAAATCTTACTTGGTAATGCTAAGTTAGCCTAACTCACAAGCTTGAAAAAAGACAAGTAAGAAGATATAGAGAGTTTGAGAGAATGTCTTTGTATTCACTTTAGAAGAACTTGTACAAGTCTTGATTGATGATTGGAGCAAATGAGCCCCTCTTCTATTTATAGGATCCTTTGGTGCATTCTAAAACACACAAGAAAGAGGTAGTAGAAGCTTCTCATGGAAGCCTTCTTACAAGCTACAAGAACACTTTAGAATGCCTTCTAGAAATATCTATACAAGTATCTACAAGTCTAGTTACATATACAAGTGTGTATGTACTTGAATTCTCTAGGGCGTTCTAAAATTTTCTATGGTCTCACATGTGCTAGAGTTTGCTAGGAAGTTATAGATTCTTCCATTGGCTCTCATTCTTCCAAGCTCCCATTCAAATAGTATTTTTTTTTTTTTCCTATGTTCAGCAGGATGTAACAATAGGCTTTAGATACTACTAGGATTTGAGGGAACCATAGCAATTGCGCAGCGTTATTGTTAGCCAAAAATCAAAATACAAGAGTAATGTTAACCTGAAACCAAAATAAAGAATGGTTGAACTACATATTTCAACACACATAAAATTACTTTGCTTGACATAAGTTGTGAAAAAGTGCCTCCATAAACAATTAGATGTGAGTTCACATAACCGCATCCTTTATAAAATCTAGAACTAATTCGTACGAGTTCCCAATTCTTAAAAACTAATTACCAATTTATCACATTCTTAAAAATAAGAGCATATTCAATCATTGTATGCAATATCCAGAACCAAAAAGTGAAAATAGAATGGATAACTTACCCAATGTCATAGTCTTGCTCCATTTGATTTTGAAGTTCTTTCACTTGTTAGTCAATCGTACAACTGGATTAAAGGAGAAACCAAATTATAATTCATAATAGCTTCAACAAGTATTTTGGCGCGTATAAAGTTGATAAATGTACAGTATCTACTATTTGTTGCTTGCATTCTGGCGGACACTCACTCTGTTGACCTTCCTTAGCTAGTGCTCACACACTCTTCTATAATTCACAATAAACCAGATGTTATCCAAAAGCACACATTGGTGAAAATCTTTTCATTTTGTAGAGTATAAGATAAATTACGTAGTTGTATCATCTCACCTTTGGTCTAGATGACTGCCAGAAAATCCCAATCAAATGGCCCACAGGAAAACAGGGAAATAAAGTATATGTATGTTCAGAAATTGAAAATTAATAGTGGTAAGAAGGAGACTTTGGCTTTTGTTTAGAATTTTGTAAGAGTTACCTTCTTCGTGCTGGTTTTGGCCTTATCATCATCTTCATCTGCATCCTCTTCATCATTGTCCTCATCTTCATCTTCATCTTCATCATCATCCAAGTCTTCAAAGTCATCCCCCAAACAGCCTTCCCTATAGACCACAAGACAGCATGAAGGATAATTTTGCCCCAAATGGTTGAACTGCATATATCAACACACAAAATTACTTTGCTTGATATAAGAAGTGAAAAAGTGCCTCTATAAACAACTAGATGTGAGTTAACATAATTGCATTCTTTATAAAATCTAGAACTAATTCGTACGAGTTCCTAATTCTTAAAAACTAATTACCAATTTATCACATTCTTGAAAATAAGAGCACATTCAATCATTGTATGCAATATCCATAATTGAAAGTGAAAACAGAATGGGTGACTCACCCAATGTCATAGTCTCACTCCATTTGATTTTGAAGTTCTTCCGCTTGTTAATCAATTAAATGTATAATATCTTCATCAATATCATCTTTATCCTCAAAAACCTTAGGAGGGCTGAAGAAGTTGAAGAAGCTTTCACATTTTTCAATCTTTGTAATAAGTTTTGCATTCTTAGACCCTTTCTTTGGCTTCTTCTTAAGGATCTTTGGAGTCAAGCATTTACTTGGATACCATTCAATCACCGTTTTACAAACTACCAAACATTAATGGGAAATTTAAGAGCAGCTAAAAAGTTTGACAAGAACAACGAAATAAAATCTTACCCCATTGCTTTCTCTAAAATAGGTTCATCATCATCAATCATGTGATATGTTTTTGTCAAGACCAAGATCTTGAAAAAATGATTGGTATCAAAGAAGAATTCGAGCTTAAAGCCCTTGGGATTATCAATCCTACACCACTTGATATCTTAAGATATTTGAGGGCCTCTTCATTGCACTCTGAGATCTAAATAAGTGGTAACAAATCACACTCAACTCAGATTAATAAAGGTTGGGCATAGGGATGGGGAAGGGAAAAGAGTGGTGGATTATTCTATCTCTTGTTGGAACAATTCATCTTGAATTCTTTAGTTGGTGGTCTTCGGGTCTTCAAAACTTGGCGATGATCTTGTCTATATAGAACAGAAATTTAGTGCTTCAAGTCGCATTACTCAGTTGCTTTCCTGAAGACAATATTTGCACCCATCAAAGGGTGTGTAGGGGATTATAGCAAACTCACCTCCAGGATACAATGAAACCTGATCTAAAGGTCAAGTCTATTGGCATTTACACTGACGACAGTAGATCAGAATACTCTTGATATAATCAAGAAAACCAAGACACTGACAATCAAGTCTGCAGAATTTAATTACCAGTAAGAAAAGCAGAAACATGTTTAAGAAACTCTTGATCGAAAAATCTAAATCAAGAGGAAGAGAAAGAGAGAGAGAATTATAGGAATACTTTATGAATTTTTGGATGAATTGAAATAGTTGATTTCACAGCCTATTTATAGGCCTTAATGCATTTGATCGAATAGTCATGTCCCTTGATAGCATCCGATCAGATCTGACCTTTGGATCGACGATCTATGGTATAGATCATTCTCACATCGAATAGCTGCCTTGACTAATCATACCTGATCACGATTGGGTGCCCTCTCATCCATACGATCGCGCGCATCTCCGATCAACGGCTATGATCAAATCGTTCCAAATCGGATACGCAACCCCATTCGATCGGTTGGTTGACTCATCGCCAACGGGCCCACATCGCTGCTACGTAGAGCTGACTGTATTCCACATCACCCATGCCATGTTGGATCCACGTCATTGCTCCAACCTGTCCAATGCAAATAGGAAAGCGCCCTCATGGCGCCTTGCTTCGATGCGTCTGTACAAAGTGCACCATCAAACGCCACACAACCCACACCGCGCACATGTGCGTGTGCAGATGGTGCGAAGCACCATCCTTTGTGGTGTGAATGCATGCACATTAGCATCCATCCCACAATTCCATATTCAAAGAAATATTCTATATAGCACTTTATTAAATGCTTCATGTTTTGCTCTCTTTCTGATGTGGAACAAAGTCTCCAAACTTATTTCAAGCTTTCCAAAGAAAAACAATGAAGGTTTTGAAAACACTCAAAAACTAAATAATAAATTTTGAAGACCCATTTTGAAAATTCCCCAACATCTCTTACTTCCTTAGCCAATACTTCGTTATTCCTCATTGCATTGAGTCAAAAATCAGGAACACCTTTCTCAACTTTAAACATGTTAGTCAAAGAAAAACATTGGATTTGTATGTGTTATTCCCAACGAAAGAGAGAGAAGAAGTTTGCAATTTCCAAATAAGTGAGGTACCTTCTGTAGAGTTATCATCTTTGAGGTCTATTGTGGCTTCATTTGTAACTCCTTCAACTTCTACAACACCATTTACAATTTCACACCTCTACAACATGTCCAATCACATTACAAGTCAACGAACAAAGAAAAGCTATCGTGACCAAAGAAATCAGCGATGCACATAAATTTGAACTTTTGACTGCAAGAAATTATATAACATACATGAGACAATCATTAAAAAAGCTAGCGATGCAGAAATACAATATACGGGTTGTACCACTTAAATGAGTCACATCACATTCTCCATACCTTATCGTATGTTCTCCATACCTTATTGTATAGTGGTACATAAAGCTTCTGATATTTAGCTTTAAGGGCTGCTTTCTCCTCAAAAAACTTAACCTCCAACTCATCATGTTGGCTCTGCAGTAGTACAGCAAAGCATTACACTTTAACACACTCAACAAATCTCTATGTACAAACATTTTGCAACCATTTACATCAGATGTTCAAGAGAATCAAGACCACAATATGATACAAGCAGGGACGAAACTAGGATTTTATTATCGGAGGGGCCGAGAAAAAAAAAATCACCAAATACACAAACACACATGTATGTACAATATGATATATAAATTATATATACATAGAAAAAAAATTAAATACCATCGAAGTAATTTCTTATAGGATGAAGAAATTTTTTTTAGTGCAAAATAGAAAAAGAAGGCAAGATGGGAGAATAATAAGATATGAATTTTCTTATACTAGGGGGCCATTTTATGTATAAAATGATATATATATTTTTAAGGTATTATGACAAATAGTATTTTTCACAGAAACAGGGGGGCCATGGCCCCCCATAGTCTTTTCCTAGTTCCATCCCTGGATACAAGACCCAACAATGATACCAATATAATCAGCAATTCAACATCATTGGCATATGTTCGTAAACAGAAACAATGCTACAGTAATCATCCTTATTGAGATCACATCTTAACTGCATGTGATGCTTTCAGAATTACACCCACATGCATGCATTATTATGGCAATACCTAAGAAAAGAGACAGGCATTCTGCATCAAGAGCAAAAAAATGTGTAAAACTAAATTTTCACGTTAATAAAATGTAACTGATATTTATAGCACTACAAGGAATAGTACTTTTAATAACATAATTTTATAGCATTTTTATTAAAATGTTATTAATTATGGAGCATTTATAGCATTTTGTGATTAAATGACTTGAGGCGCTAAACATTAGATATTTATAGCATTGAATTCTAATTTTTGATAACCTTATATAAATGTTGTGAAAAATTACATAAATTAAGGATTAATGGCAATTAAAAAATGTTATTATTGAGATAATATATACAAAAAAAAAAAAAACGTTATTGAACCCATAAAAATAAAAATAAAAATAAAAATAAAAATAACATTATATTGAAACACCCAAAAAGTTTGGCACGAAAATATCACACGCCCAAATTAGAGATAGAAACCCACTACAAATCAGGTTCCTAATTTCTCTCATTATGGACTATGAGCAATCTCAATGCTAGGGTTTTGATACAAGTTGAAGGTAATTCTCTCTCTATCTATCTCACTGGATTTATATACGTATATATACATCTATATACTTATTAGTTTTGTTTTGATAGGAAGTCTCTAAAAATCATCAACCAATCTCAAGTGAAATAGAGAGAAGAAACAATTCCTGAATCAGATTGTGAGTATTTTTTTTTTCCTTTGATTTTCTAAGTGCGAATTGATGTGTGGATGTTGATTTTTGGATATTCTTTATGGGATGTATTGAATTTACACATGTATGTATACATGAAGAAGACCTAGTTGGGTTCCACGAAACCCTTTTCTTTGATTGGATATAGAATTGAAAAATAAGATCTAGTGTGCTTATAATATAATTCTTGTTCTTGATCAATATTTAATTTTTGGATTTTTATTATTATTATTTGGTATTGAAGTATTTCTAAATTGTTTATTGCTCCTATATGTTCCCAATGAAACTATTATATGCTTTTACAACATTTTATTCATTGAAATTGACGCTCACTGTTTGGTGCTCCTATGTTTTTTTTTTTTTCTTTTTTTGATTGAAACCAAACAAAAAATACCATGAATGATCTAGTTATATATATATATGGTACAACTACTATGCACACGTCCATGTCAAAAAAGTAACCAATTTTTTTGGTATTTTTTACGAATTTTTGCGATGTAGTTATGAATTTTTGTGGCATATACAAAGCAATACTAGTTAAAAATTATTGTAGTGATATTATGAACAAATTATGTTATGAGTACTAAAAAGTTACAAATTTTTTAAGTGAGTAAATTCATGATTTTCTATGATTATATTACAAATCATTATGGTAAAGTTACAAAAAGGGATACCCTGTTTTTTCAGGGCATGTGTTTTAAAAAATTTCATATATAGATATATATATATACTCTATTAATGAGGTAGTCAATTATAGAAGTATACATTAGCTTTAATTAGTCATTTTACTAAGACTCAAGAATTTGTGAACTACAAGATCACAAAGGAAAAAATAATTACTATAGAACATCTTATCATTCTTGTTAACTTCGTTGATAAAAGTGACACATTTGTTTGACTATGATGAATGCAACTCATAAATCATTTAGTGCTTAGAGAATTGAAAACCTATAAACAGAAGAAACACTCTGACTTTGTTCATAAATCACATTTGTTTTATATGAACCCTAGAATAAACAAAAGAAACATTTGTTGGTTCTACTCAAATTGATGCTTACTATCCTAAATTTTGATTTCTATGTTCTTTTTATTGGATGTAGATTTCTCATTACATGTTTGATAATATGCTTAACCAAAACATATCCTTGCTTGTTCATGGTAGGGAATTGGGCTTTTTTTTTTTTTTTTTTTTTTTTTTTTGTCCGACTTTGTTTTGATTTTGAGAAAGTGATGCAAAAGTGGGGGCAAGGACTAAGCCAGTATCTTAGCCATGATCAAGTTTTAATAAATTGGTGATACTCCAAAGTAAACTAGCATTACTTACTCAATTTTTTATTTTATTTTTTGCTTACTTGCAAGCACTTTAAGCTACCATTTCAATATGCATTCTATTTATGCTCTATTTGGTTCATTAGAATGAGATAGAATAGAATAGAATGATTATTCCTTAATCTTCCTTATGGAATGATCATTCCATTACATTGGTAGATGATGTTCTATTTACAATGTATTTTTCATTGTTTTTGTTAGTCAACCAAATATGAGAATAAATATTTTGATGTAATGATCATTTCATTCTATTTCATCTAGTGAACCAAACACTATCTTAGGTGACCTTTCTAACTCTTGTCATTTAGACTAAATTTAAATTAGTGATTAGATTTTATAATGGTGGATCCTGATAATGTGCTATAGCAATCCATGGTTATTAAGGCAAGGTTGAATACCTTGAGTTTTTGGATTGTTTAATTATCTATACTTATTTGCTAAATGCTTCCGCTGATTGGGGGGTTGATTATTATTTTGCAGTTGGTGTCTTCAAAATGAAAGGTACCAAACTATAGGAAGCAAGCTTGAAGGATGAGAAGCCTCCAGTTGAAGAATTGGAGTATTTGAATGAGTTTTGTTTTGACATGTACATTATCACATTTGGAATTTAAGCTATCCTTTTTTGATATGGAGATAATCTTTTAATACTGTATTAATAAGACAATGCAATCACTTTGTTACTTGAATGAAGGTTATGCTGATGAATTCTTCTCCACTACGATGATATGATTATTTCTGAAATAAAATGTTTTATTTTTATTTGGAATATGTTGCAATATTAGCAATTAAAAAACCTACCATGGAAAAGGTATTTATAGCATACAAAAAAATGTTATAAAATGTGTACACACTATATTGTAACATTCATTGATAACTTTCTCGGATTGTTATAGAAGATATATTATAGCATGCACAAACTATAATGGTTATATTTTTTTAAAGAATATTCAACAGTTTTATAGCAGTTTAGGAATGTTATAACATATTTTTTATAGCACTCATCCATAGCATTCTATAAATGCTATACAAAGTGATAGACTTTCAATAACACGGGCTAACATAGCATGCCAACAAATGCTATCTTTTACTTAAGATAGCATTCATTGCACGCTATAAAAAGTAATATTTGTTGTAGTGTAGGCAACAAAATAACAAGCACAGAGGTTCATTTTTAATGACATTCTTGTGTCCAAAATCCATTATTCACAGGAAGCTTTCATAAAATCAACACTAGCATCTCAATTTCAATTTTATGAAACAAAAATGCAGCAATGTTACGGTTTCATATCTAAATTTTACCAGTTATGAAACATAGTACTTTCCTCACTTAGCCAACCTCCCACCACCACACCTAGCCTCCTTGGGCAAATACTGTGTACTGTGTTACAAGGACTTGGGTAAGCATATTGGTTACGAACGTGCATCCAAGTGTCAAACCTTTGAAAACTTAAATTTTATGATATTGGAATATGTATTTAAAATTGGATATGGATACAGTGACTTTTATGGACACATATTAAGGTCTGGTTTGGGATGTTCTAAAAAATCTGAAAAGTCAAAAAGTTACAAAAAAAAAAGTCAAAAAGTTATCACTATTCACAAATTAAAAATATAAAAAAATTAATATCCATAATATTTTAATCAAACCAACTTTACACAGTTTTCGGGATTGACTTGACCCCTTTAGTACCGTGACAGGGGAAAAAAAATTACATATATAAAATCACTAAGTTGGACGGTAATGTTGGGCCCGTGGGGGCTCACCACGGGTCCCGTTTTGATAATCCGAACTGTTAATTGTGTAGAACTCGTCCAGAACTATATGTCTGTAAAAAATCATGTTGATCAGATATCGCTAACTACATGATCAAATCAGTTTTGTATAAAAAATAGATTGTGTTATAGTTAACAATTGACAAAAAAACTAACTCGATATCCAATCAACGTTATTTTTTATAAATATATAGTACTCGACAAGTTTTACGCATTGAACGATTCCGATTAGCAAAAAGAGACCTGTGGCCGAACAACACCGTCCAATTCAAGCCCAAAAATGAGGCAATCATTTCACATCTCCTAACCAACCCACTATCCTGCCCAACCTGTACACCTACTCCACTAACTTCTCCTACACATTTATTTATACAATTTTTTAATATACATTTTTCGTAAAAAGTCAAAAAGTTAACCTAAACATCCATCTTTTTTTCCTCAACTTTTTAGTCCAAAAGGACAAAAAGTGCACTTATTTAGGACACCCCAAACAACCCCTAATTTATATATTATATATTGTTCCTAGATAAGTTCTTATAAATTATGTTGAATGTACTTGAAATTGAACAAGATTTGTTTTAAAAAATGTAGAATATTATCTCTCATCTATGTTTAAAATATGTATTATCTCTTATTAGAAATTTTTTATTTTAAAAATTAAATAAAAAAAATAAAGTTTTTAACCACTTTTCTATACAATAAAATTATTTGAATTGTTTTTTTCAATAATCAGGTGTCCAGACAGCGTACGTGCATCTCAACTAATTCTAAAGCATTGAAATTAACAACCAAGCAAACCTCCAGTGGCTCCAAAGTTTGGAATGTTTGATTTTCGTGAGATTCGAACTTGCAACTCGTAGGTGATAAGCCCTTTGGTTGCATTAAAATTACTTGAATTATTAATTGAAATATATTTTTGATATTATTAAAAAGTTATTAATTGACTTGATAATTTATTAATAAAATTGATGATTTCTAGTGACAAAACTCCACTAATCTTGCCAAGGATTTCATCTTGTAAAACTGGGGATTCTAGATATCGTCGGATGTCTTTACTTTCAGCCAAGCAGGCCATGTCTTGTGGCTTTTATAAAGCAACCCAAACAGTTAGATTACACGAGACGAATAACGTTGAAATGAGCTAGAATCTTCTGATTGAAGAGAAGCCCATGGAGGCTGGATGATAATAGAAGTTGTTTTGGGTAAGTTTCACCTATTGAAGAAGACATGGGGTAGAATCGTAGATTGGGGCTTCCACTGATGTTGTACAATTTAGATGCATTTGGCCAACTTCTTGAAGAATCGACCATCTAATGGTTCCTATGCACTGCTGAGGACTCTGAAGTGTTTTTTTGCTTGGATGGGCGACTAGATATGCCTTTGTAGGTTTTAAAATATTTGCCTAACCTGTTCCCAAATGCAGGTGCTTTAGGCTGACAAGAAGGTGCTAGGTAGGCTTTTAGTATTCATTCAAAAGACTAACTGGCGGATGTAGCAGTCGATATTTCTGAAGCTCTAAAATTTGTGCCCAAAAACCTCCAACACATGACCAGTCAAGAACAAAACATGAAGGCGGTTGATTTCTGTTCTCAGCATTTTTATGGAGAGTGTTTGCCAACTGAACCAACAAGTGATGCAAAAACCAGCAGCAGCACAGAAAGAATGCATGCATTATTGGTGTTCTCATTACCGACAAAGATGCTGCATTAGGGCAATTGCAATGGTTGTGGAAGGAGCAATGCACCATGACTGCCCTGTTTGCTTTGAGTTTCTATTTGAGTCGAGAAATGATGTAACCGTCATGCCCTGTGGGCATACTATTCACAATATCTGCTTAAAGGAGATGCATGAATATTACCAGTATGCATGTCCAATCTGCTCCAAGTCAGTCTGTGATATGTCAAAGGTATGGGAGAAATTTGACATGGAGATTGCGGCTACACCCATGCGCTAACCTTACCAAAACAAGATGGTTTGGATCCTTCGCAATGACTGTGGAACCAAATCAGAAGTGCAGTTTCACATAGTAGCTCAGAAATGTTCCAACTGCAAGTCTTATAACACACGCCAAACAAGAGGAATATTAATTGGAAGGGTCACACGATTGCTCGCTCGCTGATGATTAATACAGTACTAGCAATTATCATGATGGAATTGCATCATTCACTTCGTGGTTCACCTCATTCATGAAAAATTGAGGAGACTCATCCTGTTAGGGAAAATCGATGATTCCCCACAAGTAAATCAATCAATGGGAATAAAAACTAATGCGGAAAAATTAAATCAAAGGGAACACAAGAATTTTTACGTGGTTCCCTCAATGTGAGGTACGTCCACGGGATCGAAATCCGATTCCACTATCAACCAAATAAGTTCCAAACGATTACAAACGAGACACGAAGGTCTCACAAAACCACCCTTAGGTGAATTCCAAATAATCACAAATAAACAAGAGGAAAGACCTCACCAAATAGATGAACCAAAATCTTCAGAACCAAAGTTGAAGAAGATCCAAAATAACGAACCAAATCAACTTCCACACGAAGAAAACAAAAACTTGAACCAATCAAGCACCTTAACTAATCTTCAACAAAATCGGCACTGTTACCGAATCAAGGTATTAATATGGCAGCCGTACAGTACACCCACGGGAAAAGTAAAACCAATACTTTTTTTCTTTGGCCAAACAATATCAAATCTGTATTGTGAATTTAGGGTTGTTGTAATTAAACCCTAGTTGTAACCAAATTGGATTGGGCCTCCACAAATATAATATATAAAAATATTATACCTAAACCAAGCCAAATTAAAACTCTTTTTCCAAAACCAATTGGGTCCCACACTCCACCAAGGAGGTATACCCAACAATTCTCCCCCTACCGACTTAGGTGGAGACATCAACCATACCCGCCAAAGTTCGACACTTTAAATGTTTGTCTCTCGACAAAGTCTTTGTCAACATATCTGAAATGTTATCATCTGTGTGAACCTTTTCGAGTTGCAACAATTTCGAATCTAACACATCACGAATCCAATGGTATCTCACATCAATGTGTTTCGATCTCGAATGAAAGGTAGAATTTTTACTCAAGTGAATAGTACTTTGACTATCACAATAAAGCACATACCTTTCTTGCTTCAAACCCAACTCTTGCAAAAATTTCTTCAACCATAACTCTTCTTTGCAAGCTTCTGTAATGGCAATAAATTCAGCTTCGGTAGTTGAGAGAGCAACACATTTTTGTAATTTAGATTGCCATGCCACAGCTCCCCCTGCAAAAGTCATCAAATACCCCGAAGTAGATTTCCTAGAATCAACATCACCAGCCATGTCAGAATCTGTGAACCCATCAAGCATCGGCTTACCATCCCCAAAACACAAACACACCTTCGAAGTCCCTCGAAGATATCTTAGAATCCATTTTACCGCTGCCCAATGTTCTTTACCCGGATTAGAGAGAAAACGACTCACCACACCAACGGCGTGAGCAATATCCGGCCTTGTACAAACCATGGCGTACATCAAAGAACCAACTGCTGAAGCATAAGGAACTTTCAACATCTCTTCTTTGTCTTTCTCACTTGTAGGACATTGATTCGAACTAAGTTTGAAGTGACCCGCAAGTGGACAACCAACCGGCTTTGCTTTATTCATGTTGAACCTCTCAAGAACTTTCTCAATGTAGCTTTCTTGAGACAACCAAATCAGTCCCTCTTTGCGATCACGAACAATTTTCATACCAAGTATTTGCTTTGCCGGTCCCAAATCTTTCATAGCAAAAGATTTACTCAACTCCACTTTCAACTTGTTAATCATGGTAGAATCTTGACCCACAATTAACATGTCATCAACATAAAGCAAAAGAATAATAAATTTGCCATCCGGGAAATTTTTCACAAACACACAATGGTCCGAAGTGGTTTTAGAAAAACCATTATTCATCATGAAAGAGTCAAATTTTTTGTACCATTGCCGCGGAGCTTGCTTGAGGCCATACAAACTTTTCTTCAATTTGCAAACAAATTTCTTTTTCCCTTTCTCTACAAAACCTTCCGGTTGTTCCATGTAAATTTCTTCTTCAAGATCACCGTGAAGAAATGCGGTCTTTACATCAAGTTGCTCAACTTCAAGGTTCATACTTGCAGCCATGCCAAGTACAACCCGAATAGAAGACATCTTCACAACTGGCGAGAAAATCTCATCAAAGTCAATACCTTTCTTTTGCCCAAAGCCTTTCACTACAAGACGTGCTTTGTACCTCAGATTCTTGCTATCATTCTTCAATTTGAAAACCCACTTATTTTTTAGAATTTTCCTCCCCTTAGGCAACTTCACTAAATCATAAGTCTGGTTTTCAAGCAAGGAGTTCATCTCCTCTTCCATGGCCTTTTTCCAATCATCTTTCTTTGTATGCTCAATTGCTTCTTGGTAGCTTTCAGGCTCCCCTTGATCAGAAATCAACACAAATTCATTGGGAGGATACTTTCTTGAAGGTTGTCGGTCCCTTGTAGATTTCCTCAACTCAAGTTGTGGTGGCGGTTCTTGAGTTGGATGCTCTTCCTCAATTTCTGGCTCAACTTCATTAGGATTAGCATCATCCTCCACATCTTCAATAGGTGGCTGCACATCTCCCCCATTTTCATCATCAACTGAAGATGAAGGAGATGGATCCATGTCAATGAGATCACTATTTTTTGGCTCCGGTTGATCACCTTTGCCAAAGTCTTCAATTGTTTGGTCTTCAAGAAACACAACATCACGGCTTCGAATGACTTTCTTGTCGACCGGATCCCATAATCTATACCCGAATTCATCACGCCTATAGCCAAGAAAAATACATTGTCTTGACTTACTATCAAGCTTGGACCTCTCATCCTTTGGAATGTGAACAAAAGCTCGGCAACCAAACACTCTCAAGTGCTCATAAGACACATCTTTGCCAGTCCAAACTCTTTCAGGAACATCACCATTCAAAGGATAGCAAGGAGATAAATTGATCAAGTCAACCGCTGTACTCATTGCCTCACCCCAAAAGGGTCTTGGCAATTTAGCTTGTGAAAGCAAACACCTTGTTCTTTCCACAATGGTGCGGTTCATCCTCTCGGCAACGCCATTTTGTTGAGGAGTCTTCTTAACTGTCTTTTGATGCCGAATACCTTGGCTGCGACAATACTCATCAAATGGCCCAATGTATTCACCACCATTGTCTGTTCGGATGCACTTCAATTTCTGCCCTGTTTCTCTTTCAACCATGGCCTGAAAATGCTTAAATACTTCTAGAACTTGATCTTTAGTTTTTAGTAGATAAGCCCAAACTTTTCTTGAATAATCATCAATGAAAGTAACAAAATAAAGTGCACCACCATGTGTTCTAACTTTTAAAGGACCACAAACATCCGAATGAATTAACTCCAACACATTTTCTTTTCTAGAAGCAACATTTTTATGAAAAGAAACTCTATGTTGTTTACCCGCCAAACAATGAACACAAGTTTTAAGATGTGTACCTTTCAAACCGGGTAGAAGCTCTTTCTTGAACAAAACTTGTAGCCCCTTTTCACTCATGTGGCCAAGCCGCTTGTGCCACAATTCGGTAGAAGTATCATCTTCAAGTGCATTGACAACACCTTTACAAATTTTTCCTTGCATCGAATAAAGTGTATGAGTCTTCTTGCACTTAGCCACCACCAAAGAACCCTTTGTGAGCTTCCATATTCCATCACCAAATTTGTTGTTGAAGCCTTCATCATCTAGCTTCCCAGTAGAGATTAAATTAAGGCGAATATCGGGAACATGCCTCACATCTTTAAGCAACAATTTGCAACCCAAATTTGTTTCCAAGCAAACATCACCCATACCAATAATCTTGGACAAACCTTCATTACCCATTCGAACAGAACCATAATCTCCTGCAGTGTAGGTAGTGAAGAAATCAACTCGAGAAGTCACATGAAAAGAAGCACCGGAATCAATCACCCAATGACTCTCTTGGCCCACAAAATTGATACAATCATCTTCACAAACGACCATGATATCATCGGTAGTAACTGCTGTTGTGTCTTCTTGCTTCTTATCCACACTTTTGTCACGCCTTTTCTCCTTGTTCTTGAGCTTTCGGCATTCCCGCTTCATGTGCCCTTTCTCATGGCAATAATAACACTCAACGTCTTTCTTTGAAAAAGAACCATCTTTTGATTTGTTACTATCACCCTCAATGGGTCCATACAAATCTTTACAAAATAATATGTCCTCCATTTTAGTTTTCCAAGTTACCCAATTGCTTCCATTGAAGCTAGACATACGACCCACATTCCCCTCCATTGATTTACACAAATAAATAAATCCAAATAAACCGTAAGCTCTGATACCAGTTGTTAGGGAAAATCGATGATTCCCCACAAGTAAATCAATCAATGGGAATAAAAACTAATGCGGAAAAATTAAATCAAAGGGAACACAAGAATTTTTACGTGGTTCCCTCAATGTGAGGTACGTCCACGGGATCGAAATCCGATTCCACTATCAACCAAATAAGTTCCAAACGATTACAAACGAGACACGAAGGTCTCACAAAACCACCCTTAGGTGAATTCCAAATAATCACAAATAAACAAGAGGAAAGACCTCACCAAATAGATGAACCAAAATCTTCAGAACCAAAGTTGAAGAAGATTCAAAATAACGAACCAAATCAACTTCCACACGAAGAAAACAAAAACTTGAACCAATCAAGCACCTTAACTAATCTTCAACAAAATCGGCACTGTTACCGAATCAAGGTATTAATATGGCAGCCGTACAGTACACCCACGGGAAAAGTAAAACCAATACTTTTTTTCTTTGGCCAAACAATATCAAATCTGTATTGTGAATTTAGGGTTGTTGTAATTAAACCCTAGTTGTAACCAAATTGGATTGGGCCTCCACAAATATAATATATAAAAATATTATACCTAAACCAAGCCAAATTAAAACTCTTTTTCCAAAACCAATTGGGTCCCACACTCCACCAAGGAGGTATACCCAACAATTCATCCTAGGACTGCGCCTTGTATAGTAGATATTCTTGCATCATCTATTTCCATTTTATATTTTTGGTCTCTCGTTTTTCTCAAGCATATTAGACACGTTTTTTCCTAACCAATTTTAGTGGAATATATTTCTTTTTCCCATTAAAAAAAAAAAAAAAACAAATAATATACATTTTGTAACAAAGGTTAGAAAGGAAATAATTTATACAACAATCTCTGCCATTTCTCTTTATTTGTTCTCAATGTAGGATATTACAAATTTGTATATAACCATTCCTCAAGCAACAACATCCAAAGACTCAATTCATTTCTAAATCCTCTCTCAACCATAACCATATTGAACCACTTACAATAAAACCATCTAAGTTCAGTTGTACTTAATAGTCATTAGAGAATATGACAAAAGAAATAGGAAAAAATAAGCAATATCACAATAAGAAGGTCATCCGCCACGAGAGGCTAGTGATTAGAAATGGTTGTCACCGGGAGGCCACCAACAATGGTGACTCAAATAGTAACGATTCCATACATTTTTATTATTGAAATCAATAAAAATATTATAAAGTCAATAAAGAGAATTTATATATATATAATCTATTTCCAATAGCTTAACAAAGACGGGTAAATTGTAGTTTGGGTTTTGCTCCTTTCAATTTCAAAATTTAACATTTAACCAACTCAAACTATTATTTCGTTACAATTAATCCTTTCCGTTCAATTAGAGACTCCCAAAAAATCGAGTGATTTGTAAAATATATAACACACTTACTGAATTTTTAAGAGAAATAATGATCCCGTTTGAGTGTTATGTGCTTTACACAAGACCTAATTCAATTTAAATCCCTAACAAAATTTTGATAAAAAATGTTAACTGTAACAAAATAATATTTTTAGACGGTTAACAATTAAGTTTTGAAATTCAGGTAGGACAAAATGCAAACAACTCAATAATTTAAGAAAATTTACTATAATTTACCCTAAAGATAATTTAATTTTCTCAAATTAAAAAAATAAATAAATGAAAACACTTTGGTATTCTCAATTTATTTTTGTATTTAGTGAATTTATTTTTCTCAAATTAAAAAAAAAAATGAAAACACTTTGGTTTTCTCACTTTAGTCTTTTATGTTTTAATTTTGTTAAGTTTGCCCTTCAAATTTTCAATTTGAGTCAAATTGATCCAATGACAAACAATAAATCATTGACAAAATAACTATGGTACTTAAATATACAATGTCATTTTAGTTCCTATAATTTAAATTTTATCATTTTTTCCTCAATATTAAGGTTATGTTCAAGCTTCTTTTTCTAATTAAAGTTTTAACATCAAACTGACAAAATTCAAAATTTTAGAGACCAAAATGACATGAAATACACAGTTTAAGAACGGTCTATTTTATTACTATTTCACCTTTCATATGGCGGATTTGGAATTAGGTTAATTACACCTTTCACACCTATTGTTTATCCAGCAATACACTCTAGTCCTTCAATTTTATCATTCTATCTAAGACTTGGTTTGGCATATTTGAAAAAAGTTAAAAAGTCATCATCCTATTTAAGTCACATCATCTTATTTAAGTCACATCACCTCTCTAACACATTACTTCAAACCCAATCCAAACCCAACCCATATTTTATAAAAAAAATCAAAAAATACACATATTTAGATCATCCCAAACAACCCCTAAATTAAACGTTATAGTTAGCAATTTTAGCACACTAATAATTCTTCCATCTAAATTAGAAGTTAACATTAATAATTTTGGCTCTCATTTGGCATGTGAGTTGGAGGGGCTATCATGTTAAAATAGTCACAAAAATACAAAGTGAGTTCAAAAGTCAATAAGACAGAATGTCGCATTTAAACAATAATCATTTCACTTTTTTCTCACAAAAGTCAAAAAAGTCAAAAAATCCATCACAAACGAAAGTTTTTAGCCACGCGCTAAAATAGTTAAAAAACCAATCCACATCCTTACTTACCAATTGAAAGACCAAATTAAAACTATAAGCATTAAAATAAAATTTAAATCAAACTACAAACATAAAAAAAAAAAAATGTAACTAAATCTTCAAATTGGATTAAATTGACTCAGATTAAATTTTTTAATAACAAAATTCAAAAAAAATTAAAAAATCAAAGCCACAAAAGCACAAATTTTGAAAACCATAAATGAACACCGCATAACCCAAACACAGTCTCTATTTACACTAGGTCTCCCTCCTCTCTCACACTCTCACAGACTCAAAACCTAGGTTAGACTTTCTCTGTCGCACACACAAAATCAAACCAAGGTTTCTCTCTCTCTCTCTCTCTCTCTCTCTCTCTCTCTCTCTCTCTCTCTCTAAATTGAATTGCTAACTCTAAAATTGATTGAAAAACAATTTATGTAGATCCAATGGCCCAGAATAGAAGAAGACAAAGGAATGCTCAGAGGCAAAGACAAAGGAATGCTCAGAGGCAAAGGGACCTAAAGAACGCAAAGAACACAGACTCTACCATCAACAAGAGGAACTATATGTGCCAAAAATGTAGAAAATGAGACTTGGAGGGTTCATTCACACAATTCAACGAACACGTGTCCTAGTGTCAGGTAGAATTATCAATTAATTACACATGGTTTAGTTATACTTTATTAATCAATGTACAAACCAGGTGGAAAAGAGCAAAAAGGTAGCGGTGGCTGCAAAGAATGCAGCGACGGCTGAAGCAGTAACAACAGCATGTCACAGCCTTGATTTTTTTAAGCCAACCGTGTGGTCTTAGATGCTTAACACCCGCTTGCTTTGCACCTAAGTAAGCCTTCTTGGAAGAGAGTAAATAGAAATTCACACACACAGATTTCTATAAAAAGAAACAATTCTAGAGAGAAAAACTCCTGGAGAATGCTTGCTTTGTATTTACTTGGATAGTTTGGATAAATTAGACCCTCCTTTTTATATAGACTATAAGGAACATTCTAGAGATACATGGATGGAGAGGATTCTAGATCCTTCTCTCATCTTCTCAAGTATCCTATTCTAGAATATATAAGAATAATATACAAACTTCTAGAATTATATACAATGTTCTACCAATCTCTTGAGTGTTCTAGAGAATTCTAGATTAGTCCATTTAGCCTCAAATTTCATAGCCATTCTCTAGGACTTTTTGCAGGACGTGATACTCTTCCCCATCTAAGCCGGTAATGTCCTCCTCGCGCCTTCTTCACGAAATCTTTGTATTTGTTCTTGGAATTGCCACAAAGCATTCGCTGGTTCCCAACTAGCCTCACTTTTTGGTAGTCCTTTCCACTTGACCAAGTATTCCATGCAAGGATTGAATCACTCGATCAACCACCATGTATTCCACCTCTTTGTCATAGAGGTTACTATTTGTCGTCAGTGCTCGTGATGACTCTCCTCGGCTTGGGTCTTCCAAGTCGGCATGGTAGGATTTCAAGTTGCTCATGTGGAAGACTGGATGAATTTTAATTCTTAAAGGTAGCTACACTTGGTAGGACACCTTTCCCACCTTCCTTGTGATAAGGAATGGTCCTTCATATTTCTGCACCAACCCCTTATACAGCTTCCGTAGAGACTTGAACTGTTGAGGCAATAGCTTGACTAGCACCAAGTCTCCAACTTGAAATTTCACCTTTCGTCTCTTCTTGTCAATCCACTTTTTCATTTTCTTGGATGCCTTGTCCAAGTATGTCCGTGCCACATCAGCCCAGTTATGCCATCCTTTAGCCATCTTGAATGCAACAAGGCTTTTTGTTGTATAGCCCGTCATCACCGTGTGAGGCGTCAATAGTTGTTGACCAGTGGCTAACTCGAAGGGACTGTCCTTTTTAATTTTTAATTTAATTTTTTTATCAACTAAATTAACCATTACCAAACAAATAATTTTTTTGAGTTGAAATAATAAAAAAAGGTTCGTTTGATAATTGACTCTTTTTTTTAATAATCTTTTGATATTTTATAAAAAGACATGAAAAAAATAAGGAAAATGAATAGACTTTATGTAATTGACTTTTGATTAATTTAATCACTTTCCAAATAAGACCTAAGTTAGGCCTCGTTTGGGAACAGGCTATTTTAGTAACTTTTTGGCTTTTTACGAAAAGATGTGCAGAAAAGTAGAGAGGTGATGTGACAAGTTTTAGTTGGTTTTTTGGCTAAAACAGCCACTCCCCAAACGAGGCTTTATTGTCAAATATAACGATGATAATTGGTGTTTCAAATCTGACTTGACGAAATGGCCAATTTTTTTTTTTCTGTTTTTTTTGGGATTCATAGGAATAGATAAAGTTAAAATATTGATCACAGAACCAAGATGGGAACTATTAGTCCCTCCTAGAGCTGGCTTGGATCATGTCAGCAACTAATACAAATAAAATAGAACTTGGTGGATCTTCTAGGAACACCAGATGTTAACTGATCATTTGCATCTTAGGTACACTGATAATCATGCTTTTCCGTGATTTGTTAAACTGATCATCATGCTTTTCCATGATTTAGGTAAACTAACCATCATATCTATGTTTTACACCTACTTTTGTACAAACAAAGATAGTGTACTTAGCCTTAAAGCACATGAAACAAACTGTTAGGTCTCTTTGGGTTGTCAATTCCATGAACAGACACAGTTTGTAATGTAATCTAAAGCTTTGTTCTTACTTGGACCGCTTGAGCTTACAATTGGTCGCTTGAGCGAAGATGTGCAACTCTCAGTACTTCAATCAAACCTGCAAAAATACTGGGAGACTCAATTTTGTGCTCTAGTGAGATTTTCATTGCTCAAGCGCAGGCACTTGTGGATTGTCTACGTACAAGACACATTGCTCGAGCGATCATTCTTGCGCTTGAGCGGTCACCGCAACCCTATTCCCTATAAAGTTGCGCAAAAGACTGTGTTTAGGGTTACGGCTTCCAAATCTACATCCTGAGAGTTTGTGATTGCTTTTGAAGCTTTTTTACTTGTTTCCCTTGATGTCTTTGTGAGATTATCTCATGAGTTAAGTTGATTACATTAAGGGGGTTGTTTGATCATTCTATTCACAGAGAATTTGATTGGTGGATTCCGAAGGTTCGAGCGTGAAGGCTTTGAAGAAGTTCGAAGCGGCTCGTTGTCGTGAATTCAACGTGAGTGTTGTGGATTCAACATCAGGCTAATCAATTCTGAGGCGAAAGCGTTGGTGAAAGAGGCACAAGTAGTGGAAGACAATTTTACAGCGGGTTTGGTAAATTGTTGGGTAATCTTTTGTATTTTCATTCTTCATAATCGATTGATTAGTGACGTTTCCCCATGATTTTTTTTATTACAATTGGAGGTGCTCAAATTGTAATTTTTTTCATATAAAAATTATTTATGTCGATTTATTAATTGTGAAACAATAATTTAAATTACTTTCATACGTGTTAAATGTTTAGATCATTAATTTTGATTCTTTGAATTATTGCAATTTAATCTATTTTGAATTATGAATCAAGTAGGTTTTTCACAAACAAATATGGTTATGGTTACAAAATTAACTCATTTGGGACGGCACAAAATTTGTATAGTCATGATTTACGGGAGCAGTCCCCAACCATTACATTATTATTATTATTATTATTATTATTATTATTATTATTATAATGGTTTCACACTACAATGTAATATTGGTAGTAGGTAAGAGTCGTAATTACATTACCAAACAATTCAGTTGTGTCATCAAACACTCAAATTATTTTAATAACTTCGAACAACTCTCTCTCTCTCTCTCTCTCTCTCTCTCTCTCTCACCTAATGTGTTTGATTTGTCAAATATAACCATTTGGTTGTTAATGGAGGTTTCGTATTAGGACCAAGAACTAGATAAAAAATAAGTTTATGAACATAAAAGTAACCACATGTAGTGCAATTTGAATCAAATTGTATCTTTTATGATGGATTTGCACAATCTAAGTGACACTATATACTATATGCTAGATTGACACAATCTGAGTGAAATCCTATCATTTATGATGAATTTCATCATGTGATATGAATGGTTAAGATAATTTTATATGGTTAGTTCTGTGATTAATTATACGTCCGTAGTCCTGTTGAAAAAAATAAAGTGTATAATTTAAATTCATTCTAAGATAGTGCTTAATTCAAACGAATAACTATGGAATAGAATAGAAAAATCATTTATTATTCTAGACCAAATACGACCCAAGTGTGAAAGCCACCATGAGTTGAATTTAAATCAACCACAATTTTTTTTTTTTTTTAAGTAATTGGAATTCACTATGACCTGGCAACAACATAGAATTTGAATTCACTATGACCCAGCAACAACATAGAACTTTGACCTGTTTGGGAGCTTCTAAGTTCTAACGTAAACATGTTGCCTTGGCAAGCTGGCTGCAACAACTCTTTCGTGGCATCATCAGTGATAAAAAAATATATTTTTTTAATATTTATTTTTAATCAAACTAATTTCTATTTATTTCAAAAAATATTCATCAAATATTTTTAAAAATCATACCAAACAAGGTCAAAAAAGTTATTTCAATGTTATTAAGACATTATCCCAACAGTTTTAAGAGCCATACAATAAGGCGTGACAACAACCTTCACGCAAGTACAAGTATAGTTTTGATATAATTTTATAGAACTTCAAATCCATACCTGCCCTTTGGATCCATGATGAAGTATTGATATTTCAGATATTGTTATCACATGAATCAAAAAATATCACAAAACATTTTTTTATTTTCTTTTTGGCATCTTCTGACTGGCCCTATTCTCTGCCCTCTTACTGTATGTGGGCCCCTGTATTTTTAGCCTCTATCTTCTACTTGCTCTATTTTTAGCCTCTATTTTTAGCCTCTATCATGATAATGAAAAGGACCTATTTTCTTAGGAGAAAATGTTTGAGGGCCCGAAACTTGAGGGTCGAATTGGCTCAAAACCTCAAAACGACGTCGTTTTGGGGTTTTGTTTTTGTTTTTTTTTTTTTCTTCCTTTTCTCCTTTTCTTTCTTCTTCTTCGTTGAGAAGAAGAACTCAGGCGAGAGAGAGAGAGAGAACACAGGCGAGAGAGAGAGAGAAGCAGGTCGTCGTTGGCGTCGGAGCTCGTCGGCCGATCGTCGCAGCTCGTCGGCCGTCGCATCGCCGCCTCTGCCTCCGCCCGCTTCCGCTCTGCAGCTCGTCGCTCATCCGCCTCCGCACGCCGCCGCCTCCGCCTCCGCCTCCACCCCCGCCTCCAACCCCATTTTTAGGGCCCCCTCCAGTTCTGCTCCTCCTCTCCTTCTTCTTCTTCCTCATTTCCTTCTTCTTCCTCCAACCGCCTGAAATTCGAGCCGTTTGGCTCGAAAATTTTTCGGGCCCTGTAGCAATACTCTTTCTTAGGAATTTCTAAGTATTAAGGGAACAGCTCTGATTTTGTTTAGTTTAAAGCTACTCAAATCAAATCCATAAAAATATGTTTGAATGTCTCATGTTACTCAAACCCTGTACATTCTGTTTTTGAAAACAAGATTTTATGATACATAACTCAAATCCTCTCAATTAGAATCGCAAATTAATTGAAATGTTCATGTTCTCATTTAGCTAAACTCGTTTGAGTTTTGACTGGTTTGTTAAATGAACCAAATTTTTAGACTCGCTTAGTATCCGAGCCAAACTCAAGTAAAGCTAAACTCGACTCTAATAAGACTTATGAACACAATTATATATTAATATATATTTTTAATTATACATGAATATAATTTCATTTATTTATTTTATTTCTCTATTTATGCCTGGTGTTTGTTCAAATTTATTTGATTTATGAAATTTATTAATCATATGAGCACATTTTTATATTTTTTCTCCATAAACTTCTTCTGCTACTTATTCTTTTTAATAGGCATATTAATTTAGGTTTTAATTTTCTTTTCGAGCTTAAGTGTGACTCGTTTATATGGTTGAGTTGATTTGAATTGAGCTTGGGTTTGTGAAATATTTGGCGAGCCGAGCTTAAATTCGATTCTTTAAGCTCAATTTAAGCTTGCTCGGCTCAATTCGAGCTAGACTAATTTTCAGTAAGTTGAGCTCGTCCTACTTTAAATGCCATGAAAATTGAACGGAAGTGCCAAAGTTGGCCCAACTATGCTGCCAGCATTTTCCTCACCGACGATTTATTCATCTTCATCTAGTAATTCAATAGCTATTCATAACTAAAAAATTTAAATATGTCATCAAATGAAGCTACAAGATACAGTTTTGGAAGAGAACATTCCATCAGACAAAACGTGGGATTTTTTAATTGGTCTCCCTTGAATCCTTCCAACAAAAAGCAATGGAATAATTTATTCAAATTGATGAGAGGATTGAACCAAGCTGTTACAATATTGACATTGTCACAAACTTTCAATATTTTAATTCATCTATGCTGTGTTTGGTTGGGGGATTTGAGGAGGGATTTGGAAAATGAAAGAGAAAAGGTGTGTGAAATTAGGTGAAATGTAAGTATATTTTATTCACATTTCACCTAATTTTTCCCTTTTCCTTTCCAAATCCCTCTCCAAATCCTCCAACCAAACACAACATTAAGGTGTCTTATTTATATCAAGAGTAGTTGGGCTTATTTCATCAGAAGATTGAACTCATTTCGACGAAGGATTCGCTCACAACACAATCAGATGGCTTCTTTTGCGATGGAGGATTTTGTTGGGAATGGAGCTCTGAAAGATTTGCTTCCAAAGCTGTTAGAAGAAGGTTGGGATGATGTACCGACCTTGAAGGTTATGAATTCAGAGGATATGGATTCAATAAATATGACTCGACAACAAAAGGTTGTTTGTTTACTATCAAACCCATGTCTTTAATTTTCCAGAGCCAGTATTGGTTATCTAGCAATCGTCTTTAATCTATTTCTTTTATCTTATAATCACTTTGATATTTTCATGATCATCTCTTTGACGAAACTGTTCTATACTTTCTCAGAAGAAATTTTTCTAAAGAGTTTTTCCTTAGAAAAAGAAGATTTCAAAGGATGATCAATCATATTCAATTTTCTTGATACTTTCTCACAGGAAATTTTTCTAGTTCTTTCTTTCTCAAGAAAAAGAAGATTTTAAAAATGATCAATCATATTCATGTTTCTTTGTCACCAAGTTTCTAGGGGTTTGCCATATCATCAATTAGACTCCTATTTTTTTCTCTGCCCCTCTAATTTTTTGGTGTATTAACCAACATCTAATATATTGATTCTGTTCTACTTCTGAAAAAATTAAATTCATCAAAACAATCTATGACCTCTAAAGGCTTTTCATGGTTGTACTCTAGGATGCAATGGAAATAAGGTCATACCTGCACGATCGGGCTCTGATGCAATATGGAGACCAGCTAGAGATCTCTGGGAAATGTCTTCCTGAGCTTCTTGGCTTAAGCGCCATGGATCTTTCAGCTCAGTTTGGCATGAAGAGAGGCCACATCGCCCGTTTCATGAACAGATCCAGTCCATGTGAAGCAGATCCTTTGCCAGCACTCCCTCTAAGACAAAAAAATCCTGCACCTTCTAGAGACAATAGCATTTACAAGAGTGAGCTTAGTTCTCTCAACTCGAGAAAAATGCAGATTATGATGAGATCGTTTGGGAGAAATAGTAACAAAAGTGAAGTAAAAGTTGAGCAGTCACTGGCTGATTTGAAGATCAAAGAAGGGCATATCTTTAAAGGTATTGTGGCTGCTGCTCCAGCTGAGTCCAGAGCATGTGGCTGTGTAAAGGCTCCCCCAATAGTTGAAAATGTTGCTCCGTACTCTGCAATTGAAAACATCTTGATTCAGAAACTTACTCCGGAGTATAAGATTGGGACACAGCGTTTGGTGAAAACAAAGACTCCCCCAATGAAGGCTATGGAGCTATGGCGTGAAAAACCAGCTGTACTCCTCTGCATCAGGAGACCAGGGTAACTTACCCTCCTCTGCATCTAGGAGGTCTATCTGTTTTACCTCCTAGATGTCAATCTTTAGAAAAATCTAAAATGAAGCACATGCAGTAACAAAAATCACAATAACAGTAGTCTTAAGAGCATCTCCAACCCTGAATCAAAGTTTTCATCAAATCTGAGTAAAAAAATAAATTTTTCCTCAATCTGATACCGAGTGTTCCAACGGTTGATTTTCATCAAATTTTCATCAAATCTGTGCCGGGATAACCGGTTGGTCGACCGGTTAAGCCAAAAAAAATTTTTTTTTTTTTTGAACTTTTTGAATCCAGTAAGGCCAAAAAAAAAAATTTTTTTTTTTTTCTCAACTGTTTGACCTTTTTTTTGGAACTGTTTGAACCTTTTGGTGGTCGACCGGTTGGTCAACCGGCTGGTCGACCGGTTGGTCTCCCCCAACGGTCATGCACAGTGTTTTGATGAAATGCGGAGCCTGTCCTCATTTTGGTGAAACGTTTGGTGAAATTTCGATTTGATATCAATTTGGTGAAACCGTTGGAACATGAAAAAGTGCTTTTTTCACCAAATTTTTAATTTGATGCCAGATTTGATTCAGGGTTGGAGATGGTCTAATGCCTAGACATTGTAAAAAAAAATCCGAATATTAGAGTATATGGAAACTTACATAGGACACCTTTTATTTGGGCTATGTTTCTCTGTTTGGATGGATGGATTCCAAATGAAGTATATGAAGGATTTGAGGTTGAGTTTTATAAAAATATACGGGATTAAGCTTTAATAGGTGGATTAAGAAACTAAAGAGGAATATAAATTAGAGATAGACAGTATTTTATTATGATCCTTGTAGAACTAGAATCAATAATTTCAAATAGCTACTTTTATGTTGTTATTTCAAATCCATCATGACAAATCTCTCAAATTCAATCTTGAAATCCATATCTATACTATCAAATCTAAATTTTAGTTATTCTCCTTGAATGGGTAGTGCCAAATCATTCTATTTCAAATTTATTAATTCAAAGATAATCTAAATGTTATGACAATGAAGAAATGCTCTGCTGGCATTTGGGAGAAATGGTACTCTTAAAGTGACACTAACTTCTGACATTATAGTTTGTTTGTTTGTTTGTTCGTTCGTTTGTTTGTTTGGTTTCTTTTTTTTTTTTTTGGTTCTTTTCCATAAGAAATGTGAATCAATATCATTATAATTGTGTTCTTTACATGCGTATCGAAAACAGGTGCATCATGTGCAGAGCGGAGGCCCACCAACTTTATGTAAAAAAACCGATATTTGATGCACTTGGGATTCAATTATATGCAGTTATTCACGAACACATAGAGGCTGAGGTATCTCACTAACTCTTTTAATTTATTCTCCTTTCAATCAATTTAGGATTGTTTATGAAAAACAAGTATGAAGCCCTTCTGGCTTTGATGGTTCCAGGTTAATGACTTCTGGCCTCGATATTGGGGTGGTGTTGTACTCTACGACAAAAGCATGGAATTTTTCAAAGCTCTTGGTGGCGGGAAGCTGCTCAAGGACAAGTTCATATCAGGATTCCTGTTCAACCCTCGAGCTATTGCAAATTACAAACGGGCAAGAGCAATGGGAGTGGAGCAAAATTTCAAGGGCGAAGGTGAAATAAAAGGAGGACTGTTTATAGTTGGCAAAGGAAAGAGTGGAATTGCATACCAGTTTATAGAGAGAAATTTTGGAGACTGGGCACCTTCTACTGAAGTCATTGAGATCTGTACTCGGTTACAGGTAATTTATAAAGCACTGACACTTCAAAATAGGTGTTGTAGTCATGTTGGACATGTATGAGATATAGACAAGGTAGGGACACGTATGGGACAAGCCATGTGACATGCCTGGTTTTTAATAATTATTTTTAGAGGGCATGGTAGGGATACAACAAGGACTTGTTTTGATTTTTCAAAACTAATTTCGGGAGTCATTATAATATTTGAAAATAGAAGATTGAAAACTCATATCAAACCATTGACAATGCAACACAAATCAATCATAATTGTGGAGTTAAGCGACTAGCTTCTAATGATCCCTAGAGCCCAATGCAACACAAATCCCACCTTTGGCTAATTTAAATTTAGTTTTTATGTTAAATTAGAGTTAGTTTTATTAATTTTGATTTTTTATGGATGTAATATTTATATAAATAGCAAACAAAGGTATATTATTTGTCGTATCCCTGCCATGACTTTGTCCTTTTTCTTTCTTGAAATCACCGTGTTGTGTGTCCCCCGTGTCCTATGCATACTTTCAATAATCCGGAACTGCAACTTCTCTCCTCTAAAGATTCAATTCAAGTTGGCCTTTCTTCTTCCTTGTGCAGAACCTACAGCCAAGTCAGCACGGGACGAAATCATCACAAGAGTATGAATAAGCATGGACCATGTTGCAGACTTCGAATTTTCAAATAATTTATCTTCATTGTAATCTAGCATCTTTAGAGAACTGATTGTTTACAATAATAGATATTTGTCTGTCATATATATTCTAGCGCTTTTTAATTTTTGGTCTCCATGGAAACTTATGTGTTCATTGATCTAGTGAAAAAGTAGACTCTTACCTTGTCACAAAGTACTCCACCAAAGGCGTATCAATTAATTTCAGCATTTTTAAGCATGCATGCCCTCCATTCAGATTAGCTGATGACCAGTTCGGAAAAGCTTTCTCATGGATAGAATTACCAGAGAGGCTTCCTTTATATCCCAGTCTTGTTTCAACACACCAACTAAATTTTACTGTAAGATATTGCCCGAGATCAAACCTGGTATCGAGTTTTAATCTCATAGTAATGTTTGTTGCAAGTGTTGTTGCAAAGATACTAGCCATCTACAGCTTCCATGGGAAATAAATCCAATTTCTCAAGCGAAAAGGTTGGGACTACTTGAGAGACACATCATACTGCTTCAAAGGTTTCTCGTAATGCCCTCATCGACAGATTTAAACACTCAGCAAACCTTATGATCTCATTTTCCGAAACATTACAATTCTGCCTTCTCTCTCCAGTCCATTTGGGTCCATAAAATTGAATCATTTTCAGGCAGACCACAACTTTTTCTTCGAGTCGTCAACCATCCCACATCTCAAAACATCCATAATCATCATACTATATACATAACCAGACTTTTCTCTGGTAATTCAACAAAAAACTCGCTTTACATCAATAATTAACCTGGTATTGGAGTACTTATCCCACAAAATACATAGGACCCAAAACCAAATTTCACTTTTTGACCATGAATTTGCCTACCCAAATCATTGATGACAGCACAAGCATCATCGAGAATGTAATCCGATTCAAATTCATGTGTCCATCCTTCAACACCAACCTATAACCCAAAATAACCAAATTCCGAGAAACCATCTTGACATAGCATTTGATTGAAGCTCTCTTTCATTTTGGAAAGCTAGCCAGACTTCGAGTAGGGGGAGAGGATGGTGTTTTACGAGAAGAGGTTTGGTTGAGGAATTTGGTCGAACACATGACGTGCATAAGTTAATTTGTCTAATTTACTACATATGGTGATGAGATTGTTCTGGAGAAAAGTCTCTGGATGTGTCATGGCTTTGAGTGGCAATGAAGTTTCTTTGCTCGTATATCTGGTAATGGGCTTTGGAGCAGAGTTTGAGTAACGAACACTAGTAGTATCAAAAAACTGTCAACTTGCCGGGAAAAAGTTGAGCATATCAACATTTGAGGATAGGCATAGCCCTATCAAATTTATGAAACGAAATAAATAGATATATTGTCCATTATGCTAGTACAGTTTGTTTTTCAAAAAAACATCACCAATACATTTGGTATTAAAAATGAATAATGATGTAACTTTTTCTTCTTCTTCTTTTCTCAAGGCTTTATAGAGATTCAGCCCGACTAATTCCCAAATACATGTAATCCTTCTATCTCATAATTAAAAAAATTAACTATTATTTCATCTTTTTAAGGCTCAAGCTCATAACTTCTTACCTTGGAGACATAAACTTTGTCTAACTTATACAACTTAATGAATTGTCACCTTGAAACACGTTCACAGTGATTACATATTAATAAAATTTATATGAAACCAATTGTATTAATAATTATGAATATATCACATTAAGCGATAAACAAAAATGTGATAAAAAAAATATATAATTATTCTAATATTATTGATAATTAAATTTGAATACCATAGCATTAACAAAGGCAGAGTTTTTACACTAATGTGGCCAATTTATCCATTCATTGCAACCCAAAATTGCCATCAATTTAAAATTACAAAAATGTTATTTATAGATAAATTACTTTCTTTTTATACCATCCTCAACTTGGTCATAATAAAGAGCAAGTCAGCAAAATCTAACAGACCCCTTGTTTTGCTTTGTAGACACACTCCGCCCCCTGTCCAGTAAATATTGGAAGATGACTTCAGTGGTTTATGAAATTAATTAATTGTGTATTCATGTTTTTTTCATTTTTTGTGCCTTTTTATCCAAGAAAATTCTCAATTATGAAATATCAAACAAAATCAGCAAGGTTTAGCCCATAACTAATCCTAAAAAAGATATTTCCCGAAAAATAATAATAAATACTCCTAGGAAGAAATTTATGAAGTAAACATGAATAAAACCTCATATTCATTGGTCAATATATAATTAACATATACATCTTCAAACTTCTCCCTTCCTAAATTGAGCAAGTACACTTCTATGGTTTCAACTCCGATCTCCTTTGAAACCCCATCCCAGACAAATACATGTAAGTTAGAAACACAACCACCATATTTCAGCTTCCTCTACAACATATCAATTGATTTTGTTGAGTAATCTACACTTTCAACCCACAAATCCTCACCCATCAAACAATTCTCTTGAGATAGAATGAATTAGAACTTTTTTGGTAGTATTTATATTAAAGCTCAAATGGAGAAACAATGGAGACTGGCACTGAAAGACAGAAATTCAAAGTTCAACTTTCATATGGTCTGGTGGCGTAGACCCTGCAAATGGGAACAGAGTCGTTACCTCTGACTCTTCTTGGACTGTGTAGAGGCTAGTGTGGGAAATTAAGGAGTCGACATACCAGTTAAATCTTGGCTGTCGAGTGGAGCACTGGAGTTGAAGCCCATCTGGACAACATTGTGAAGCTCATCCTCACCCCACATGTTGGGTACCTGTAGACAGACACATTAAAAGGGAGGGTAATTGTCATATCAAAAAGATAAATCGCAGTTAGTACATTGAAATGATGAAGTTTCATCATAAGCTCATTTGAAACTCAGCCAACAATGAACGATTCTAGAAGGGAGGGAAGAGGGCCTAAATATTCTATTTCTCCTTGGATGCAGAATTTTTAGGAGGGTTTTTCAGAGATCTCTCATGTATTAGAAGTTGGGAGCATGCTTGTTAGAATCATAAGATTCATGATTCGATACGAATTTCAACCAAAACGATTTGAATCGTGCTGTTGAATCTTATGATTCAATTTGCAACCCACTATGGTTCATTGCGATTCAATTTTATTTTTACTTTTACTTGCATAATGCATGAAACGACACCGTTCTTGCTTCTCTATCAAGATATGAAAAGAAATCAATTAGTTATATTCATATACATGGTTTTATATGTATATACAAATATATAATCAATTTATATTAATATTTTTTCATTTTATACATGCATAAATTATATATTATATTAAATAAAGTGAATCTTATGATTCTCGGTTGGAGTTTTGAAATAACAATGGTAGGGAGACCAACACAGCCCTCGCAAAGAAATAAATAAACAAGAAATAAGTCGGAAAAATCAGGCTTGAACCTTCATGTTACATCAAACAAAAGCACGGGGAATGTTTTGAGTTTTAAAACAATTGAGGTTTTGCAAATCTACCTGAGTAGGCTCCTTGTATCCTCCACTCATGGCTGCTAATTGGGAATTAAGGGATCTCTGAAGTGCGTCCAAAGAGTTTGACATGCCAGGAAGGCCTGTCTGGGTCAATCCTGGTTGGGATGGAAGCAGAGAAGGAAAGGGCATAGTCATATCGGGTGAATAACCTAGCGTACATGAAGGACCAGCTCGTGACTGAAGGATCTGCAATGAAGAAGAATGAAATTTCCAGGGGTCAAAACAGATAAAGGTTTGCATTGTACTATGTGGAGTGTCTCAGTGCAGAATCAATTACATCTTTTGCAAGGAGCCCTTCAACATTAAAGTCCAGGCGTGGATTAACTGTTGCAAGCTTCATCGACAGAAACTGAAAAGAAGAGTTGCACACATTAGCCATCAGCTCATTAGAAGCACATGAAATTTCAGAAACATGAGTAGCAAATATGAGAATTTAAGTTTTTTTTTTTTGAAGCTGTACGATAAACTGACATATAAATTATAATGAGTGCCCAAAAAGCTTGAGGTATCGAATTCTGAAAGAGTGGTTATGATTTATCTCTTACATTAAAAGAAAAAGAAAAAGAAAAAGAAAAAGAAAAAGGCCTCTTTGGAGAAGATAGTAGAAGCTATTTTGCTGTTCTATTCAAATGATCCGTGTCAAAAGTTACATACATGAGTAGCATAAAGTGAAGTAGTTCAAAGGAAAGACGATTTACAAAACTGAAGTGTCTGTGTTGCACAAACAGCCAAGGCAATTCAAAGGCAATAACAACACATAAAAATTAAGAATAACTAGGGTGAAAAATGAAAAATAAGAAGATTCAATGATCATACCTCAACTTGTCGTTGTAGTGACTGCACATAGTTAATGATTTCATCAAGCATAACTGCCTTTCCCGTGACCTGAAAAAAACAACCAATTCTCATGAAATAAGCTGTGATAACTAATAATAATACTTTACTCTACTGAGAGTTCCACCTATGCTACATGGATACTTCTAGATTTGTGAATTGCAAAGTACCCATGTTAGACACTTGACATTTGGGTTAGGGAATGATACATGTGTCAAACATGTCTTAGACATGCATCCTACAAAAATATCACAATTTATTATGAAACTATGCACAAGACTCTCATCCTATGCATAAAAAAAGCTCTACACTAGTTTGTAACTTCCATTCTAACCTAAATAAATGAAAGATATATTTAAGAGAGATGAAAATTTAGTTGTGCCCTAGTGTCCTTGGGCATGAGAAGTAGATGAACACATATGCAACCCGACACCAATACCCAAGACCGTAATACATAGGTACACACTAAGCTGTTTAATTCCAATAAACCAACCTTGCTGCAACCTGGAACAATGTCCTGAAGAAGCTTCATCCTTTCACTGATCTTTTCCCTTCTAACCTGTCATCCAAATCAATCAATTCAAACAAAGACTAAGATAAATTGTTTGCTCTGGCTGAAAGCAGAACCTTCATAAGAGTCTTACTCTTTCTGCAAGACTGTGGCTGTTAGTTGCCTGGCCTCTTCGCGCTCTAACATGTATGTACTCTTCCTTTGGTGAATCCGAAGCTTGAGACCCCTGTTTACCATGTTTTCCACTAGGCTTGTTGGTTGTTGAAGTTGGGGTTTGATCTCCCTTTCGCTGAATTTCAGTGTTATCCTTTGTAGTTTCATTATCCTACACCACATAAGAACAAAAATAATCAATAAGAAAAAAAGATTTGAATAACTTGTTACTGCTCAAACAAAAAACAGTAAGTCTAGTTACATAGAAATCAAACGCAGAATGGATGGATAGGATTCTTTAAAAGTAGGTCTCACCAACAAATCTTGCAAAATCTTGTCCATTAATGTGTTCCTAGCATTGTTCAATGAAAAACAACTGTAAATGGGGCTATACCTGACTACTTCTCTTCCTTTTCTTCAAGCCAACTGCTTTGGAAGAAGAAGGCTCCTCTTCACCACCGCCACCACCACCACTGAATTCGGCTTCATCAGAATCGTTACCAGACACACCAACACCTTGTTTTGCTTCATCATGAGACCGCAAAATGCTCTCGCTCTTCCTCTCATTCTTGAGTGGGCTCCCTTCAGTAGCCCCCAATTCAACCGACATAGAAACATCTTTGGAAGCTTCAACCATGTTCACCTCATTTTTCTGGGATTGCCCACTAGATACAGATTTCAACCCATTTCCCACAAATACCTCTTGCATTCGCTGCATCACCGATGATGCACCCCTAGCATAAGGATTCATAGATTCAGGAATACTAAAAGGGTTCATCATATCACCAAAATTCCCCCCACCAAAGCACGAGAACCTTGCCGCTCGCTCAATGAAACCAGAATCAGATGGAAACTGAGACAAGCTCTGAGGAATCATTCCAGGACCAGTTGGTAAAAACATACCCCCTTTCACCGTTGAATTTTGTGGAGCCCAACCCATATCAAGTGTTCTCTCAATACTCAGAGGGCCTTTTCTAAATCCCAGTGTGTTTGAAGTGCTAGCACTGCTCTGCAAATTAATGTCACTGAAACCCAGGTTTTGGGTATTGGTGGGGTGGTCCCAAACTGTTGTTGGGCAGAATGAGGGGCCAGAGGAACAAGAAGGAGACTCCATTACATCTCCTTTACAAACTGCCATGGGATTGGTTGTAGGAATTGATCCCATCGATGAATTTGTGAGATTGGATCCGCCAATTGGCCAGTCCGAGGACAAATTGGTAGAATGGTAGTTCCTAAGATCTTCCTTCCTTTTTTCCTGTTGAAAATTATCAGTGCCACCCATATCCATTTCTCCTCAACAGAATCGTAAAAGTAGCCAACCAAGAATGGAGACCCCCAAAAGCCTAATTGCTCTCTTAAAGTTGTCTTTGGACAACAAATCACAAAAAATGGTGACACCAAAAGCCCAATTGTTCAATAGCCTCAACAAAGATTAAAGACCTAAAAAAAAAAAAAGAAAAAAAAAAAAAGAGTGGAAGACATCATGAATAACTATATCAACCCATCAAAAAAAATTAAAACTCTTAAAAGACAGTGGCAAGTGTGACAGTTTTTTTTGCCCTTCTTAAGAACGTCAATAAACCCATAAACAAAGAAAGAAACTATGCAAGTTGTCTAAGCTAGACACAAAGAAAACAGCTAAGAAGTACTTTGAGTGACCCACATCAATTCATGAGCAAAAGAGGGGAAATCTGAAGCATTAACACAAAAACAAAACCAAGTACCAAAATATGTCCAAAGATCACACAATTATACACTGCTATTTCCAAAGTTATCACTGAATTTGTAGTCGTCTTCCCAAAATTACATAAGAGAATCCCCCAATGACCCCTCAAATAAATTTAAAAAAAAAAAAAAACCAGTTCAGTAAAGGGCTCATAAAGTCTCCAGAAGCAATTAATTAAAGAAATAGCATTGATTTCAGCATCATAAATGCACATTCAAAGAAAACCCTAGTCAGAGTAACAGACCCCTCAGCTCTGAATCAGAGAGAGAGAGAGACCAGACTAAAAGTGGGAAGAGAAAGATACCCATTTTTAGATTCTGTACTACTTTTGGTACTCTATCCACCATTTTGATGCTTTTGCACTGATGAGAACTTTTATTGAACTTGGGGCGGACTTTGTTCAAACCCTACTGTTTTTAGCTCAGCCCAACTGGTGTGTACTGTCAATGTTTGATGCCACCAAGAGAAACAATCTTGAAATAGAGATGGAGAGAGAAATAGATCAGAAAGAGCTTCTGGAGGACAGTACAAACAGAGAAACTAACAGGGAAGAGAGAGAAAAAGAAAATCAAAAGTAAAATTGAGGGAAGAGAGAGAAAGAATAGATTTAAGAGTAAAGGTCCTGCATTTATACCCACGCCTACTTAGGCTTCGTTTGGCGTAATTTTTTTTTTACTATTTTTGTCAAAATAAAATAAAATAATAAAATAAAATATCATATTTAAATAATAATTATTTTATTTTTTTTCCTATAAAAATTAAAAAATTCAAAAAATTTATTTTAAACAAAATTTTTTAACTCTAAATTAAAAAATTAAAAAATCAATCAACATCTCAAACAAGGCTTAAAAACAGAGGGCTCTTGATGTTTAACCACCGCCACTACTACTGTCAAATATATTATTACATTTAAATTTTTTTATTTTATTTGTATAAAACCTACCTAAGCTTCGCTTTTCCACTTCATGTTACTATTATTTAATTGAATAATGTTTGGGGCCCTAAAAAACGCTGTTCAAATGGCTCAAATTGAGCAAAACGACGTCGTTTTGTGTTGTTTTGTGCCCAAAACGACACAATTTTGATCAATTTGAGCCATTTGAACCGCGTTTTTTAGGGCTCTCTACCAATATTGTATTTAATTTATGCTCATTTACTTTTCTTCTCACCTTTGTTTTCCTGACTATTTTAATCTTTATATTTTATTTGAGTCTTATTAACAAGTATTTTAAGGCCCAACAATCAATGAAAAAGGTTAAAAAAATACAAAAGTTTTCATTGAAATTAATTTTTTATTGAATTTAAAAAAAATTAAAATATTTTTCACCTATTCTCAAGGCACTATTAATCCTAATCAAGATATTAATTTCTTTAGGTGGAGTTTGATAATTATTATTTATTTTTTTTGGCTTTTACTTCAACTTTTCTTTAAAAAAAAATCAGAATATTTTACATATTCTAAATTAGATAGATTTGAAAAGTGAAAAAAAAAAAATCCTCCTGCACAAATGAACCTGAAAATAATTTTTTTAACACAAATCTAAAAAGATTTCATTGAAAACAAAAACATTATAAAAAAAACTTTTGTAAGTATTCCCAACAATAGCATTGTTAGCATTTGTCAGTTTATTTTTATTAACAATAATTACAACTTGAGGGAGCAACTCCATTGCAGCCCTCATTTGAGATTATTTTTATCAAGCATTACATAATAAACATTGGGAGCAGAGCTTATAATCTTTATTAAGGGTTTGTTGGGTCAACACCCAATTTTCACACTATATTTTGCTTTCTCAGTAAATTCTGAGATGTATAATTGTCTATGGTATCTTTATTTGATAACTTGAGTTCCTTATCCAAGTTGTTTGTTTTGATGTTTGGAAAGAATTTTGTTAAAATTTCTTAAAAATTTTAGATTTAGATTTGTAGCAGAGTAATGGTTTCATATATGGAAAATGGCTGAGACCCCCAGTGGGGGTACTGGGGGTCCTCTCTGATTGGTCCAAAAATTGATTTTTTTTTTTTTTTTTTTTTTTTTTTTTTTTGGGGGATTTCCGGCCATTGGCAGTGCCCCACCTGGCACTGGGGAGGTGCTGGGGGTCGCCCCCACTGGGGTCCCAGCATTGCCTTTCATATATACAGATTTCTTTAAAATTTCATGAATATTCAGTTATTTGCCCTTCCAAATTTATTTTCTTCATTGTGGTCCTTTCAATTTTTTTATTTTATTAGTGTACTCTCCAATTCAAATAATTTTAGCTCTGCCCCTAGGAACAACAGCAATATTTAATTATTTATAGGTAGTTAGGTTATCATAGATCTTGATCATCTCCAATCCATACATAGAGTGGAAATTTCATTTCATTTTATAAGATTAAAACAAATAAATTTTTGTCAAAATGTAAAAATTCACAATAACTACCAAATAAATATTCTTATAGCCATCTTAAATCCAATTCCTGACTAGAACAAGACAAACAAGCTTTTAATACTTGGTTAAACAAGAGATTAATTACTCTCATATATGGAAGAAGATGATTCACATTAACAACATTCCTTATCTCAAGGTGATTAGGTAACTATTGTTCAAATATTAAAAGTCACAAACCTTAAATCCTAACAAGTCTGACACATTATTTAATATTAGAATTTAGATTAAAAAAATATTTTAAAAATAAATAAAAATGTGAACAAATTTCAAAATCAACGAAAAACTATTAAAATCGTATCTTTTAAATATTATATTTTTTTATACTTTAAATGTTAAGAACATTTATTTATAAGGCCGTTTAAAAACTTCTATTTGAACAGAAATGGTGATTCACATTAGTTAGTGGTTACAACTCACTTTCACAAAAAGAAAAGTCCAAAAACATAGGGTTTGTTTGGTTTATATCTCAAGATATAATTTTTTTAAAAAAATTTTAAAATTTTGTTTGGTTCAAATTTTTTGAAAAAAAATTTCAAAATCACCTTCTCTCTCAATCACTTTTTCTTTCTCCTTTCTCTTTCTCAATTATTTTTTCTTTCACACACATCTACTCAACTATAACAAAATATCAAATCATTCCAAACTCCGAAACTATTTTCAAAATATACAACCAAACAACAACAAAAAAAAAAAAATTTAAACTATCTCCTCAAATTTTTTTTTTTTGAAAATTTATCTCAAAACACAAACTAAACATACCCAGAAAGTTCTAAATATCAAATACACAGATGTGACATATATTCATTCATAATTACAAACATAAATATTTTTCATCTCACATTTATATATATTTGTATTTAAAACTTTATATATTCTTAACCCAGCCCTTTTCACAAATCTTAAACTTTTGATCACACAACCAACCTACTGACAAAAAAGATCACTTAGGGATGTATTGAGAAGATGGTTAAAAGCTGACTTTTTAATTTTTTTTAACTTTTTGATTTTTTTTTTTTTTTGTAAAAGAATAAGTAGGTTAAAAATTAAAAAGGGACTTTTAACCCACAAAATATGCCTTAGCCAACTCCTCAAGGGTCAAACTGCCAAATTTAATGCACTTTAACAGTTGTTCCTTAAGTAGTGTGGATCTGAACTTTTTTATAGCTAGATTTTATAATAATTAAATTTTAAAAAAAAAAGAAGGAGAAATGATTTACAGATATTAGAAGACTAAATACTGTATTTGCAATTAAAACTATCAATATGAGATTAGGGGTTCGTAAGAAAGAAAGGAGTTTGTTTTGTTTATGGGCATCAGTTGAATTTACATTTTGGTTCTTATAATAAATGTTAGGTATATTCAATAATATTGTGATTTTTTAAAAATCAAAACTGTGGCAAAATCTGTACTTTAAAAGTTATATATGTTATATGGAAAATGAGTGGGAGCACTAATTAGTGCTCCCACTAATTAGGTGGTAGTGGGTCCCACCAGTAATGATGTGATATTTTGGTCTTGAAGTTGTATTTTTTTTTTTTTTTACTTTTTTAATGCATTAGTGCTATTAGTGGTGGTGTTTTTAGTGGGATGAATCATTGTTGTATGTTATATATATGCCATGTAATTGATAACTGTATTGTCTATTGTCAGTGTTGTGGTGTGAGTTTGAGTGTTACACGTTAAAAAAGAAAAGAAAAAAATAGAGATAAGGTTGATCATGTCTTCTTTCATAAACCATTGAAAGTGAAATTTGTGTACCAAGAAAAACTTTAGATGTACATGTTTACATGTTTGTATGATTGTGACCTTTCTTTGCTTTTACCTAGAGGTCTTTTGTCAATAAAAAAAAACTAAAAGAATTATTTTTAGGAAAATTTTTATATATAAAATTAATAAAAAATAATGTGATAGTTATATTTTACAATATTGTGTGGTAATAATAATGATGTTTTGACCGAAATAAATATTTAAAAAAATTAAATATGCCATATTATTTTATATAAATTTTTTGTACAAAAATTGTATAATGTTAGTATTTTATAATGTTATACTATGGCACAATCCTTCTCTCGAATAATTATTTAGTAATTATCAAATATTATGTGATATTGTTTAAATGATCATCCAAACTAATCACTTAGAAAAAGGACAGAGGGTGGGTGATGTGACAGTGCTGGTACTATCATAGCCCACTAGATTTATCTCAAACCTATTTTTAATGATCCAAACTGGTCATATTATAGGGTTTGTCGAGCATATCATCTATATAAAAAAATGAGATTAATCAAATATACAGACCCTATGATCAGACCCAAATTGTTTTTTAAAAAATTATTAAAATTATGCTAAATATTTATTTTTTTTTTTAAAAACATAAATGTGATTTTGTTATGGGTTACAGATGTCCAAATAATCTAATTTTTTTCACAAATGTTCTACTCGACGAAACTTACAATATAAATGGCTCAGATTAGCAAAATAGATTTGAGAACATGGCTACTAACAAATAGGCTAAGGATAAAGATCATGATTGGACTCTAATGTTTATGCGACCATTGCTATGATTTGATTATGGCAAAACAAGTCCACCTTTGATCCAGCATTTGTCATTTCCATTAACCCCATATCTATTATTCGAGGAGTGGTCTCGGAGACAGAGTAGGATCGAAAACTTTTTACTAGTCCGAAACCTATCGGAGGTCCTGGTAATCAATGGCAAACGCTTATAGAGGGATGGGTGAAGATCAACATTGATGGAGCTTCTGTTGGTAATTCAGGAATGGCTCGAATTGAGGGAATGGTCAGAGATAGTGCTGGTTTATGGATAAGAGGCTTCAAGCACTGGATAGGCTGGGCTTTAGCGCTAACAATAGAATTATGGGCGATATTCCAAGGTCTAACGCTAGCCTGGAAACAGGGATGGCATCAAGTTGAGCTTGAAACAGACTCTCAAAATACTGTGAATCTCATTGAAAATCCGGAACCCAATCACCCTAATCATAATCTAATCCTACAAATACAAAGGGTCTTGGACAGAAATTGGGAATGTAGACTCAGTTATATTGCTCAGGAGATAAATCGATGTGCCCATGAAATAGCTAGGGAGGCCATTTAAGGGGATGCGCAATTGAGAATAGTGGAGGTATCCTCATCTCGTCTGGAACAACTTCTTGTTCAAAAGACTCTTGATTAGAGAGTAGTTTAGTCTTATTCATTGACTTACGTCTCCATCTAACAAAAATAAATAAATTCGTGACACACGCCATGGATTTTCAACACATGTGATGTGCCTATAGACACAACACCAAGCCCCAACTCGTAGAAAAGTTGATGCATTGGACATGTCAACTCATATTTGTCAAGTAGTTGAGAGACAAAAGGAATTATTTATTTAACGTGTGTTACGATTTTTCATTAATCAAGAAAACTACACAAGCAATATTATGTGATATTCTAATAATCTAATCATCTTATTTGGTTTCAATTTTTTAAAAATTGAGTTTTTTATTTTTTATTTTTCATATATTTTTTATTTTAGTGAATTTTTTTAATATTTTAAGCAATTTTATTTTATTTATTTTTTACTCTTTAGATCACTTAATATAGAAAAATTTACCTATAAATCTTGAATTGAGGAATGGTAATTCATTCAGTTCTAAGGATTTTCTTATAAACCAATTAGTCCTATTGATTTTGAAAATTTAATATATTATTTAAAAATTAAATTTACTGTTATACCTTTATTTCTATTATGTTCCTTATTTTATATATTTATTTATTTTTTTGTGCTAAAAAGGTAAGGTACACAATATATGATAATCAAATTTGAAATAAATTTTTATATAAAATTTTTTTTTATTTGGAAAACATTTCAAAAGGAATATAAAAATGACTTAAAATATGAGATTTTTCAAACATTCCAAAAGAATGTGAGATTTTTCAAACATTTCAAAAGAAGTACAAAAACTATTTAATAAGTTTTGACCAAATGTATAATTTTAAATTGTAATACTCTAACGTAACACTTAAATGTAACACTAAAAAAAAAAAAAAATCTTAATGTAATACCTTAATGTAATACATAAAAAAATCTCTTACTGTACTTTTCTCAAACGTAACACTCCAATATAACAGTCCAAAAAATTTTCTTAATATAACACTCTAATATAACACACACAAAAATTCCTTATTGTAACACTCTAATATAACACATAAAAAAAACTTGTTAGTGTATTTTTTTCAAACGTAATACTCTAAAAAAAATTTCTCAGGCGTCGTTTGGGAACAGGCTTTTTTAGTAACTTTTTAGTTTTTTGGCTAAAATATGATGTAAAAAAAAAACTAGCATGTTTGGGATGACTTTTTAGCTTTTTACGAAAAGATGTGCAAAAAGTAAAGAGAAAATGGAATCTTTGACTTTTTAGTATGGATTGTTGGTTTTTTGGTTTTTTTTAGTGACTTTTTGACTAAAAAAGCCACTTGCCAAACGAGGCCTTAGTACAACACTCCTTAATGTATTTTTTTTTCAAATGTAACACTCTAATATAATAATCTAAAAAAATTTCTTAGTGTAACACTCTAATGTAATAAACACAAAAACTCTTTAGTGTAACACTCTAATGTAATACACAAAAAAATTTCTTATGATATTTTTCCCAAATGTAACACTATAATATAATAATATAAAAAAACTCCTTAGTATAACATTCTAATATAACACACAAAAACTCCTTAGTATAACATTCTAATACAACACACAAAAAAACTTCTTAGTTCATTTTTTCCAAACGTTACACTTCAATAAAACGCTCAAAAAAAATTCCTTAGTTTAACACTTTAATGTAACACAAAAAAAAAAAAAAAAAATTGGTGTATTTTTTCCAAACGTAACGCTTCAATGTAACACACAAAAAAACTTCTGAGTATACTTTTTCTAAACGTAACACTCCAAAGCAACACTAAAAAAAAAAAAAGAATGTGAGATTCTTCAAATCAGTCCAAAAGGAGTACAAATATTCCTTAATAAGTTTTGGATAAATGTACAATTATAAACTGTGAGTGTTACGTTTGAAAAAATTACATGTGTTACATTGGAATGTTACGTTTGGAATTATATTGATTGAAGTGTTATGTTTCAAAAAAGTACACTAAGGAATTTTTTTTGTGTGTTATATTGGAGCGTTTACGTTGGTAAAAGTACACCAAAGAGTTTTTTTTTTAGTGTTACGTTTGAAAAAAGTATACTAATGAGTTTTTTAGTATGTTACATTGAAATGTTACGTTATTAGAGTGTTACATCAGAAGAGTGTTAGGTTTTATTTGTAATGTGTGATTTGTTCTAGAATGAGAGAAAATTCAAAACTTCTGTAGTGCAAATTGTCAAAATGTGTAATTTTATATTTTGACAAACCTACTTTTATTCCTAAAAAATTAAACCAAAACATGTAAGTGACTACATTTTTATGTAATTTTCACTTTAATAGGACCTTTAGATTCATAAGAAAAAATGAAGAACTAAACAGTTCACAAAATCACAATTTTGGATTTATTGATATCTCATCCTTAATATAAGTGCAATTAAAAGTATAATATTTGTGAAAAAAATCTATAAAAAATTCACTAAAAATGAAAAATATATTAAAAAAATAAAAATTTAGTATATTTTCATATTCTTATGTATTTATTGATTTTTAAAATATTTTTTTATAAAATTTTACTTTGTAGATATATTTAGATTAAATGTATCTAAAAAATAAAAAAATACGAATAAAAAAAATTCTCCTCTTCTTTCACAGGGAAAATTATTAACTGATCCAAAGGACTAAGCCTCTGTTTGGGAAGTGGGCTGGCTTTTTGACTTTTTTGACTATTTTGGCCTGGGCTAAAAATCTTGATTTGGGAATGACTTTTTGAATTTTTTTGTGGGAGAAGAGTGTAATAATTATGAATTGATGTAATGTTTTATTTGTTGTGACTAAAATAACTTATTTTATTTTTTATGACTAAAATAACCACAAACTAACTTGCCAAACGGACCCTAAACCATTCTAATTGGTTAAGCCCCATGGTGATGATAGGGTTGCGTCAAGATGTTACTCTCAATTCATGAGGAAATCTACTAATGAAATGCGGGTGTAGGTAGAGCACTTGCTGACGTTGCACCTGGAGTACTGAATAACTTCTCTTCTCTTCCCAGTCACTCTCTTCCTCTCATGTCATTATTAGTTGGCATTGGGAGTTGCAATCACAAACCCCAAGCTTTAGAATAATAGAGGCCCTTTCACACTTTACTTTGCAAAATTCTAGTCCATGCTTAGACCTAAGCTTTAAGGAAGAAAAAAAAAATGCTTATTTTAAGAGGTAAAAATGATTTGTATTGATTGGGTTGGTTTTACTAGGCATTGTTACAAGAGAAAAACAAAATAAAAGAAGATGAATACACAGAATAAGCCATCCTTTGTTTTTATTTGATTAATAATTAAACATAACATTATATCATAGTATTAATTTTCTATGTTGTGTACATATAGAAGAAACTATGTACAAAAATTTATGATAGAAAAGTACAAAGGAGAAGACGATAAATTATATACCTACCAGCACCACAGTTAAAGAAAAGGGGTATCAGATTCTTTACAGATTCCTTATTACCTTTATCTCCAATTAGGATATATGGAAGCCTAGAACTTGGCAAATAAAATATTGCCACGTGTAATGATGTGCCCTTGTTTTTTTTTTTTTTTTGGGTGATCATATGATGTGTCCTTGTTTTTTAAGCCTAATTGATGAGAAGTTATTAAGTGAGATTTAAGGAAAATAGTACAATTCATTTAATTTGCGATACATGTTTTTTTAATTTTTAAAAACTAACATAAAAATAACAGATTTTATTATTTCAATCAAGAAAAAAAAAAATTTAATTAGCATAAAAAATGACAAATTTTACTGTTTCAATCAATAAAAAATAAATTAAGACCACATAACTCATTATAACAAAATAATTTTCCCTACACGGTCAATAATGTTTTATGAGATAGATTGTTGGACAATTAAAAAATAAGAAGTAAAATGAGTATAATTGAGAAAATAATGTGGAGGTGAATGCGTGATAAAGGCCAAAAAAAATAGATTTAGAAATTACTAGATTGGTCAGAATTATATGAATAGTACCAACTGAAGATAAATTAAAAAAGAATAGGCTAAAATAATTTTATCATATACAATAAAGATAGACAAACAAAATAATAAGAAGGTGCAACAAAAAGTCATAATTAATGGAAACACTAACGGAAGGGAAAGATTTAGATTAATATAAGATACTAATAAAGAATTATACGAATTTCACTTAATTCAAGAACTCAATGAAAAAAAAATAAAAAATAAAAATATGTAGCTAACTCCAACTAATTTGAGACAGAAGACATTATTTGGTACTTAAAGTTGGTACCTAGAAAAATCATTTTATATAGAGTAATTTAATTAATAATGTAAGGTTGAGGGCTGGCTCATGGTTGGCAAGGCTCTTCTTTTGGGAAAAGCTAAAACCAACCAAACCAAATCTAATTAGAAGCAACATGGAATGGCAATTGGGGATTCCAAATCTCTTAAGACGAGCTATAGAATACTTTAACTCGAATCAAAGAATGTATCATTGATTATTACCTTTTCTCTCTCTTTCTCTCTATGTGCATGCCATAGAGTTATTAATAAAGTTGGCTTTGGTCTTGAGCTTTAATCAATTAAAGGAAGCACGTTTGATACTTTTTTAGATTGGGTTCGTTTGGGCTATTAATGTACTGCACACTATTTAAAAATATGGTAAAAAAAAGTTTGGAAAAAATATAATAAATTTTACAATTTTAATTTAATTAAATCGATCTTCTTTTTAGTAAGATTAAGTTAATTAAAACTAATATCGATAAAGTAAAGGTACAAAGATAAATGATGTGAAATATATATTTTAGTATAAAAATAGATGATAATACCATTTTTTTATTCATATAATTAACAATTTTTTTATAAAACAAATGGTTAAGTATTAGACGAATTAAAATATTTATGTCAAACTTATGTGAGTTACAGTATTTTCTTCAAAAATGTCAATGTAATTTACCCTTAAAAATATGTGTGCATTTTCCATGATGGGAACTCTGCAAACGTAAAATTATTAACTGTAATTTGAATCTTCTGTCTTGAATCTCTTATGCCTTTATATGACAAATTATATTGATAATATAAAAGTCACATAATTTTAAGAGAAAATTGGTGATAAATTTAATCTAAGGATGGCATAAGATATTAGGTCCAATGAATATTTTTTATCCATGAGAAGTCCACGTTTTGTGAAATAGTTTAGTGAGAAATCTTAAAAGACATTTTGTTTTCAATTTTACCCCTTGACTTTTTTTATTTGTTGGACTTTTGGTCAACTATCTGTTCAAATTTATATCTATCTATTCAAATTTTTTGTCCAATCTGTTCAAATTTATGTCTATATATTCAAATTTTTTTACTATCTGTTTAAAAATCTATCTGTTGAAATTTGCCAAACTTAATTTTTCTTATCTGTTGAAATTTGCCAAGCATATTTTTCCTATTTCAACCTATCTATTCAAAATTGAACAGATCAGAGTGATTTATCTGTAAAAATTTTATCTATTTCTCTCTTTATCTGTTAAAAAAAATCTCTATTGAAATCTATCTGTTGAAAAGAAAGAAAAATATGTATATATAAAATGACAAGAGAAGAATAAAAAAAACTAAATTAAATAAAGAGATCAATTATCTGTTGAAAAAACAATAGATCTGTGTGTATAGATTAGACATGAGAGATCTCAAGAGAGAGGAATGATAGATCATCAATCAACAATTAAAAAGAAATGCTTAGATTTATTGCTAGATCCGTGTAAATTTAAATAGATAATCTATCTGCTAAAAATATTAATTCTTAAACACACACCTATACATACAGACAGATGAAATATACATTCTCAAACACACATACCCACACAGATGATCCATTATTTGTACAAAAACAAGCTACCAAAAATTTTAAAAAATAGATAAAAAAATCCAAATCTAGGAGAAATGGTGGTTTGGTTCCAGATCTAGTGGAGAGAGAGAGCGAGAGAGAGAGAGAGAGAGGGGTGATTTTTCTTCAAACTTCGACGATTAGTCTACGGCGGCAGAAATTGCCATCAAATCTGCGGTGGTGGCGGTTTGTATCTACGATTGGAGTGGAAGCAAAGATGAAACAACAGTGGATGCGAGATCTAGAGAAAGAAAGAGTGAGGGTTTTGATTTTTTGTGAACCGTGTATATCATATATATACATATATATATATATAAAGGGTATTATGGTCATTTAACTTAAGCATGTCCTTGTGGACAAACTTTTTTTACTGACTGGACCTTTCACCACACAAAATTTAAATTTGAATTTATGCCCTGAGTGCCCTAATTTTAATCGTGTAATAAAAAGAGAATTTAGCAAAAGAGAGAGGAGACCATGGATCTTCTTACCTTAACTTGGGGCATTTATTGAAGTCAAACCGACTAATGAAGCAATTGGGGAAAAAAAAATCGTAGCTATAATGTAATCTGTGTTATTCCTAAGTTGTTTGTATTATATAAATTTTAAATTGTAATTACACTATTATATCATCAACTTGTTTGTTTTATTAGTTTAATGGGTTTTGGTTTCATGACTTAGACCTCAAAAATTCTTTTTATTTTATTTTATTTTATTTTTATCATAGGGGTGTGTGAGAGACACAATATTGGACACACGGCTAAGGGGTGTTAAATTAAAACGTAATAGAAGGAAAAGCTTTTAATTCAAGTGGACATATTTGGAAAAGCTTTTAATTCAAGTGGACATATTTTTTGCGCTATATTTAAAATATTTCCACAAAATCAAAATATAATTTAAGAGAAAACATTTGATACACCATATACATTTTTTGCATTTTTTTTAAATATATTTCCCCACAAATTAGAATGTAATGTAAGAAAAAATATTTGATATAGCCCTCCATATATTTTTATTTTATTTTGAGAATTCAGATGAGTTAGGGCTTGCAAATCACATTTTTGTTTTATTTTTTATTATCCCCTAAACAATCCAAAACTAATAATTAAAAAAAAAAAAAATCCAAAACTGTGCTTTTGAGGCACAACAGGACCGACTAGCACAACAGTCCCTTCTATACACAACTCACTTTGACAATGAAACATATCTTATCAAATTTAATTGGGTGAAAAAATTATAAATCAGTTGGATTGGATCATAATAAATTTTGTGAATTAGTAACGTTACAATTTTTTTTTTACATTTTTATTTCATAGTTTATTAGAATTGTGAAGGTACTGAGTCCCATTAATATTTCAGAATTGATAGATGTAATATATTAAATGATAAATTGTAAATAACATAAGGTTTTTCTAACAAGCGACTTTATGACACAAGAAACAAACAAAAAATTGAGAAGATCATGATACACATTTCACTAAATTTAATATAATTTTTATTAAAATTAATATATATTAAAAAAATTAAACAATTTTCAAAATACTTTTCAAATAAATTTAAATATTAAACAATTTGTTAACATATTTCGAAAAATATGATAAATATAGCATAAAATTCTATCCAAACATCATCATGGCATAGCATCATGATGAGGTGTTGTTGAATGATTCTTCCATAGCTAACATCTCCTTTTTTGAGCCTCTTTTGGTTCACTTTTAGCCAAACTTATCTTCCTTCTACTCATTATTAGAAGATACTCCTTGGAAATGTGAGGGATCTTCCCCTAGCTTTTTCCCACATTTTCACTCTTTTTTCATGTGTTAAATCCAAGAAAATTGTTCACAATATTAAGTTAATTTGAAAGAGATAGTGCCTGCAGTCCAAACCCTTTTCCCCCTCTATGGATATGATCAGGTTCACAAAATTTCAAGAGGGGAGAAAGGCCAAACAACTTTTGAAAAAGTATTTAAAAAAATATTCTTAAAATAAATTGTTTGATGTAAGTTATTACAAGTCATTGTCCCTTATATAGTTGTTCATTAACATGATCACAACAAAATTAGAAGATTAAAACAATCCAACATTTTTCATTCCATAACAATTCACTATGCAAAAAGTTTAAGTACTTCAAATTTATAGCACTGCATTAAATCAAGAATTATTAACAATTTTTTTAATTTTTTATATTATATGTGTCCTAATCACCAAATGTCGTAGTCAATTGAAGAACCCACATTGACCAGACCATGCACAAAGCTGTAAAATATACCAAAGCTAGATTAAAAGTTTGTTAAACATCAATTTACTACTTTGAATGAATTGATTGTCCAAATCAAAAAGGAACATTGTTCTTGGATATTTTACATGCAACTTAGATAACTTTTGCCCTTTTTTTTTTATTTTATTATTGAAATGCAATGTCTGATTTCTTATTACCTATGATTTCAATAAATCTTGATCTCCATCTCGTTTTCCTTGCGTATAGAACGAGTAAGTAGGTTTGATAAATACAAAGACATATACATCTATACTATACTCTTTCCTCTTTTCTTTTTTAATTTCAACATTATTTTAACTATATTTACTTTTTACTTTATTTTTTTCTTACCTATAAGAGTAAAATTATAAAAATCTTCCTATTCAAAATAATTGATCGCTGGTTTCACACACCAAAAATAAACACTAAATTATACCAAATTCTTTAGAATAATGGTAAGTCCGGGTATCGATCCACAAGGACAATTGTAAAATTAAACTAATTTAAATGCTAAATTTCTAAATTAATTTTGATGAAAAAAATGTTGTTCATAACCTAATAATAATTAAATTAAACAAAGTGATTAAACTAGCCATTAAAATTGAAATTGGAATTACTGGTTGTGGAAAAACCTAGGGTAATGAATTCACTACTAGTTACATAAATAAGATTTCAATTTGAAAATCAATTATGTTACGGTTCGAATTAAATAATACTTCGCAACTACAAGTTCGAAGCATTGATCAAGAGAGTTATCACGTTCAATGTATAAGCATGAACTATCTCAAGTAGTACGAGTTGTTCGCTCTAAACTAGGGTAGAAAAACGACTTATCCCTTGTAGTATGGCTCGTCTCATACTTTGAATATGATAGAAAAGAAAACCATTGTATGGACAGCATTCAACCATCATAGAATGCCGAATATTCGAAGAAATAATGGAAAATATATATTTGAAACTTCTTACGCACTATACAATTATTCAAATCATTACATAAAATAAAACCAAAAAGAAAACCTATTTACATGGCTAGAGTTTCATCAAAACCCTAGAAAGAGAAGCCTAGCCACTCATGGAGAAGTGGAAAGAGATAGAGGTAGAGGTAGAGGTAGAAGAAGCCACCATGGAAGACTTTCTTCAAGCTTCATGTTATTTTTCTCTAAACCCTAGCCGCTCTCTTCTTTGGAAAAATATCAGAACCCTAATCTAACCTATTTTCTGTCTTTTTATACCTCTGCTATCTTTTAAACAAGTTTAAAATAGCAGCACAAATTTCGAGGTGCAGCTACATGTGCGGGAAGGGTTCCGCACGTGCGGAAAAAACCCTCCGTACATGCGGGAAGCTTGGGCCTTGTTTGGCTGCGAGGTAAAGGCCGCACGTGCGGGAATGGGCCTCTGCACATGCGAGAAGTAATTTTCTCTGCATTTTTGCTCATTTTATGCTCTCACTGTGTACAAACCTGATTGACATTAAATAGGCATAAAATGTATAGTTTGACAAGCAAGTAAAGTTAAGAGATCCTAATTAACGATTTCAGTGTTGTAGAATTCGACCTTAATTAATCATCAATTTATGTTGCTGATTTAGTTATATTACGCACAAATGTGCATACCTTGTGCCACAACATCCCATGTATATTTATACTACTCGCGGTTATACATGCAATATGTGTGTCACCATTGCATTTTTTTTGAGTTCAAACTTAACAAAAAAGATTCGCTTAACTATCCATGTTTTCTTATCTAAAATAAATACCCATGCTCCTATTTTTTCTCTCACTACCCACCAAAAAGTGTTGTTACTTGATAGATAGAAGTAATTTAGGTATGTAAAAAGCGTTACACAATTTTGTCCATATCAAGTAAATGTTGACATAGTATAAATTAGAAGGGTAAGCACACTATGTGTGCAATTGAAAAAATATTAGGTGCGTTATCTTTTTATATATCATCATTTATAAATCTCTCTGTATATTTGTTTATAATTACTCTGGTGGGTACATAGAGATAGTCCAAAGGGATAATTAGGAATAGAGAAAATTTGTGACATAAACACCAAGTTTTCACTTTAAGCTTGAACTTCTATATGGTACTAGTTTTACTAAATTGGTGTTTGAGAAGTGTTAGATGGGTAGGGATAGCTTGTTGGGGTTATTCAAATACCTTAAGTGGTTGTGGCCACCTTTTCAGATGGGGACATACCTTGGTTGCTTAGGAATGACTTGTATAAGATTTCATGACAATTTTTTAATGAAAGTTGGATAAGCTAATTTCCATGTGCTGCAAAGCAACATTTGGGTAAGTGCTATATGGAAACGTATTGAATAGTAGGGCTGTTCAAAAAATCCGTTCAAACCGGTAATCCGGACCGAACCAGACCGAATCATACGGTTTGGTTCGGTTCTATTAAGAAATGGTTCGGTTTCGGATTAAGAAATATGAGAACCGTAAAAACGGTTCGGTTAATGGATTTTATGAAAAAACCGCGGTTCGAACCGAACCGAACCGAATTTTAAAAGATATATATATAATATCAAAATTTATTTTTATTAATTGGTTTTTTATAATTTTAATAATATTAGGATGGTATAGATATGTAATATTAAGTAATGCCTTAATATTATTAGTTTTTATCATGAGTTAAATGTAATTAGTTTTAGTAATTATTTTGCTAATATTAACAATTTATTCTTGTGTAAATAGAAATTTTTGGAACCGTAAACCAAACCGAAACCGAACCGTTTTTTCGGTTTGGTTCTGGTCCGGTTTTACAAGTGTAACGGTCTGGTCTGGTTCTCAAAATCACAGAACCGTTAGGATCGGTTCGGTTCTTGGATTTTCTCATAACCGAACCAATCCGGACCGTGTACACCCCTATTGAATAGGATGTGTACATGACATCTCTACCATATTGTAGGCGACAAAACTTTAGAGGCGGTGATGGTACTTGATATCGACTTTTGCTAATTTCCATTGAATTCCCTTTGCATTGGGCCATTTTGCAAGTACAGTGTCAACCTTTTGCACTAGCTAGTTTCTCAGTATGGTATACTTTGCATTTATGAACAATGACTTTGTTCTCTATCATAAGCGAAAAACACTGAAAATTTAATTGTGAAATGTTATACGTTATTGATTTTTTTTACCGTTTTACATCACTTTTTACATGAATATTTATAATTAATTTTTTTAAATGGAGATAATTGTCAAGAAATTAATAAAAGTAAATAACATGCTATTATGTAATTCTGTGATACAAAACAATGAAAAAAAACTATTATATATAGCAACTTCCAATGCTAAATATGACATAATATTTAACCCAAAATAAAATATAGATAACAAAGCAGCAATTTCTATTATAGAATTTTTATGTAAGCTTTCACCTTAACATGGAGGTAAGTCTCGAGTAAGTTAATATTAGGTCCATTCTGTTCAAAGTGGCTGACCGTGAGTGATTGACACTAAATATGACATAATAGTGATCTTGGGATCTATTTCTCAATGTGAGTCTCATTGAATAAGCTATCGAAGTTATTTTTTTTTTGAGGTGACAAATTATGCACACGCAACCGAGACAAAAAAATGACATGGTGGTTTTTTAGTGGAAAACTATGAATCATCGGAAGGTTTAGTTTCGTTTTTAGATACTATTTTTAAGAAAATAACTAGTTTGGTCAAAATAAACATCAAAATTATATTTTACAACTTTTAAAACTATTTTGCCCCAATTTTAATTTTTTAAAATAGTGAGTGCTTTTAAAAATTTTCTTATTTTCCCATCGAATTAATTTCGAAAATGACATCAACCACTGATTCGGAATCATGAAATAATTATTCGGTAATACTATGGGTCGTAATTGAATGTTGAAGCCCATTGGGTCAATTCGAGTGCGAGCCCAAAGCCTAGTCTAATCAAGCCCAACCCAGGCGCAGTTGGACTAAACTTGCTTTCAGTGTTATTGCGGGAGATGGAACTTTAGGGCCGGAGATGATGGCCCCTTGTTTGGTTTGTTTTTTGAGAAAGCAATTTTAGATTTTTTTTTTTTGAAAAATATAAATTAATTTGATAAAAATAAATATTAATTTTTTTTTAAACTTTTATAAATTATTTATAACCTCCCAAAAGATAAAATTTTGTAAGAATTTTTATTTATTTATTTCTTTCATCAAATTAATTTTTAATATTTAAAAAAATTCTAAATTAAGTTTTTGAAAATCAAACCAAACATGAATGTGTTTTGGAATTAGAACATCAGTAAAAAGCCAACTTTTTGACTTTTCAGCTTTTTTAGCCAAAAAAAGACAGCTTTTTTTTACCCAAAACAGCCCAGCTTTTTGCCAAAAAAGCCACTAAAAAAGTTAAAAAATCAACTTTTTATCAACTTCTCAAAACACCACATAATATTGTGAAGTGTACCTATTATATTTATATGGGGAAATTTTATTTCAGCATGCCTTTAAAAAAATATTGACATAAATTTTACAACATTAAAAAATAATTTTATTAACTTTTTCATTTATTTGAAATTTTTTTGTAGACTTATCACTGAACTTTATTTACCTTAAATTTATGGGTTCAAACTTGAAGAATGAAGATAATTACTTTGTGCAAATTATGCTCCAAGTCCATTTGAAGAATGCAAATTTCCTAAAATTGCGCTTTTCATAATTTGACCATTTTTCATATTCTAAATTATTATTTCTGAACAATAATATATAATTATTTTATGTAATAATCATCACACTTTATAATTGTTATTTTTTTTTTGTAAAAAAAACAAATTTATTGTATTATCGTTTTCACCTTCGTTTACTATTAGGGCATTCGGATTAGACTCAATAATTTTAAATCAAATTATAATAAAAAATTTACTTTCATACTTTAGCTAGCATTTTTTATGTACACATTTTATCAAACTCTCTATTCTAAAATTAGTGAAAATTGTTTATTGGATAATCGATCAAGTGGATGACTGGATGATCGATCTCTTTTAGTAAAAATTATCATATTTTCTTTAGAATAAATAATAAAATAATATATAACTTATAAACAAGTAATGTCAAAATTTATTTTGCAATATAACTTAGGAGTTGTTTGGAAAGTGTTAGATTAATATATTTTTTAATTTTTTACAAAAAAAATATAAAATATGAATTAAATTAAAAATAATGTGATACAAAAATGATAAAACTTAAATAAAATAATTATGTCATAAATAAGATAATGTACTAAAATAACATAATTTTAGCACATCAAACAAACACAATGCTTATGCTGATGATTCTCTTACGTGGAAATCAAGGCTCAGCAACTATAAAACGGCGTCGCTTTCAGTTTTGCGTACCCTAATACGACGTCGAAGTAGTTATCGATAGTGACGGTCCGCCCTAAAGCCAAACCCCTAAAAATCTCCATATCCATATATAAAATCCTTGCACCATAGAAAAGCCGCCATGAGAAAGAAAGAGAGAAGAACAGTGATTATATCGACAAATCTAGATAAACCGTTTCGATAAATTAGAAACAAAATCACAAAAAACAGTAAATCTTGTGAACTATTCTAATGTTCTCGATGATTTGCACAAGCATTTAACACTGTTTTTCCGAATTGATCACGCATTTCTACTTTGCTCTTCGTGTAAAAGTTTTATTTTATTTTAATTTTTATCTGTTTTTCAGATCACATGAATCTGGGGTTTTCGTTCCTTGTTTTCTAGGCTAATATTAAAAAAGTTTGGATTTTTCTTTTATTGGGGGTTTTTGGATAGTGCTAGAGAATGACTTGAAAAAACAAAAAGCGAAAGCAAATGATGAAGTTCTTTAATCCGAAGCTCTATGTGGAACACATATATATAACGGTTTTCAAAGTTCTCTGATTGCTTTGCTTAGATTTTACTATTTTAGTATGTGATTGCCTAGTTAGTTATAATTGTATTTTCATTGTTGAATGTAATTATGAAAATGTTTTGATTCATTATTGGGTTTTTGGGTTGTGCTAGAGATGACTTGAAAAAACAAAGAGCCAACTGAAATGATGTTCTTTAAGCTGAAGCTGCCATGTGGAACACAAATATATATATATATATATATAATGGTCTTCAAGTTCTTTGATTGCTTTGGTTTGATTTTAGTATTTCAGAATGTGTTGTATTTATGGTTAAATGGAAACTTGAATCAATGTTTTGAAACTCATTTTACTCCATCTAGGGGATATGCAAGGTGATTATTTTTATTGGGGTGCTTGATTATATACCTATATATTTCGGTAACCTTTTCGGTTTTAGGTTATTGGCGTTGTGCTTCCACGAAAGTTTGTTTCTTAGTAACCAGTAAAGTCTGTAAATCTCAGTAATTGCAGTGATAAGGATGCAACTGCTGTCTCTCGGTTATCATAGTTGCTAGCTCTAGTGAATACATGTTATATATTGATTTAATGATTTTTTTTAGTGTTATTGATGGATTGTTTGTCTTTGATATATGAATGCTTCATAAGAGTAATTTTTTCACTACTGCTTTATGGCTTGACTGGTATATTTGACATTTTTGTTGTGTTGCAATTTATTGTCCTCTATAATGACGATACAAAAAAATATTATCTGTGACAATTAAACTTGTAAATATTGCTGCTTGAACTTTGCTTACTGTCAAATGGTTTGGAATTTTGTTGCCGTTTTGAAAATATCCACGTTTTTCAATAGTTTGACAAAGATGCTATTTGGTCACTGATTTTATGTCTCACTAAAGTATTTAAAACCAAAAACAACAAAGTTTTAGGTATCGGTGGGCGTTTTTCTTCTTTTCTTGTTTCTCTGTGCCATTACTGGTTACCCTAGGATAAGCAAAGCAAAATGATGAAGATTTCTGATCTGAATTCCAATGTGGAATCGTAGCATTAATGGTCTTCAAAGTTCTCTGATTGCTTTGTTACATGTTTCAATTATGTTAGTGATTAACTAAGTGCATTTGTTGGTTATTATCTATCCCGAATCTTCTTGTAGATCCTGTGCATAAGGGTATAGATGAAGTATTTGTTCACAATTATAGGTTGTGTCTTGAATCATAGTCAGTACTAAAAGGATGTGGCATCTTAACATACATGTTACAATGTGTAGGATGTGATATGGTAATTTATATGCAAGGAATGATTTGCACATGGTTATTTTGTTAAAGAGTTTTTAATGTATTTGTTGGTTTCTAAATATTTTTTTGAGGTAGATAATTTGCTACATTGCTGACTTATGCTTAGTGTTTTTGTCATGTTGGTAGGATATATACTCCTTTTTTTTTTATATAATTTTTTTTTTTTTTTTGGGATTTCTTTACTCCTGCATGATTAGCCTACTAGGTTGGGATATTATTCCAATCTTCATTTACTAAGTAAATAGATTAAGAATTTTGTGCACCAAAATGCATAGCCTGTTATTTTACTTATATTTCAGGCTTTACGAGCATGGTGCAACATTAATAATTTTTCTTTACTTATTGTTGCTTGGCTTATCTATGTCAAATGGCAAGTTCTATGAGAATTGACAAAAGGACAGGTCGCTTAATTGCCATGTTAATTTGCTTGTTAGATTGTTGAACTAAATTCAAGTCACATATAGAAGTAACTTGTTTCTGAAATTGTATTAGACTTATTCTCGAATTATTGTAAATGCTTAGCAAGTCTGTTGTGGTGATTATACCTACTGGCATATATAGAATTTTCTGTAAATGGTTGGCCCAATAAAGATATGGCATGTGCAGTTATCAGTGGTCCAAGAACAATGTAATTTATGTTAATACCCGCTTTGTTGCTGCTACAAAATGATTTACTAATTCAATAATTTTTAAGGGGCAAGTGGACTGTTGCAATTGCTGATTTTTCAATGCCATAAAACTTAGAAGGCAACACCATGGTGAACACACAAACTATTCCTGTGTCTTCTCAATTATCAACTATAATTGCTAGTTATATTTCACCAGGAATGTAGGCATGAAATTACTTAATCCTAAGCTGTCATCAGATCCGGTGTTTACTGCTTTTTAACTTTGCATTCCTTCTGATATTGTCATAAAAGCATAAGAACCCAATATATGGAGTTTTGAGGTATTCCAAACAGTTAGAATTTTGATATTGATGTTTCAGATGTATGTTTTTATGGCAGTCATCATTTTTGTTTAACAGGAAATCATCCCTTTGATTTTGATCCTTTTAACAGTTCTCATTGCTTTGCCACTACAGAACGTTTCATTTCAGTGTGAAGTTGTGTCTTGCAATATATGGTTTGAGCCACTTAAGATTGGTTGTTGTGGCCTTGATAAGTTTCTCATTTTGCCCATGATTTGTGTTGTAATTCTTCCAATATTATATCTCTACTCCAACAAAAGCAGCGGATTGTGAATGCAAACAATGAAGAGAGGCAGTATTGGCAGGGAAAACAGAACCAAGGTTGGCCAAAATGGGGTTTGGTGATGAAGCATTGAAGATCATTGCATTTTTAAGGTGTGCTCTTGTTGAAGTTGAAGCTGCAACACAGGCAAACGACATCAAGCAATTACATTGACTGTTAAAGTGAGATGAAAGATATGATGACCAGTGCCTTGGCAAGAATATGGCTCTAGATGGAGCACATGTTGAAAGAGGGATAGTGCTTGCCAATGATTGGAGGGCAGTTTGCGATGTTTAGATTGAGGATTTTGTGATTGTTTTGTTTCTTTTGTTGTTTCCTTGGAGGACTTCTCGTCCTCTCACTATACCTTCCTTTTCTTTTAATAAAATTTTTATTCTTAAAAAAAACCCATGGTAGTGCTTATTACATGAGAAGAAGAGCCTGTTCTTGTTGCTGGCTTGCTATTATATAATTGCTTTTCTTGATATTGTTACAGTAATAGTCACAAGATAATACATAGCATGTGATGGATTGGGCCTGATCCGAGAGCTTTGTTCTGGAAAATGATGCTCTGCAGTAAATGGGATTTGCATTTGCCGAACATGGGTTGTTTCTTCCCCCGAGTCTTGAAACTGTTTAACACTAAAATTTCTTTTCTACTTTCTAACACTGGGATTTGTCATTTAACATAGAAACGTCGCGGAGGTTCAATGTTCCTTGATACATGGATTGGCCGTTGTTGCTCTAAAGTTGTTCTCTGCATGCTCAACTTGTTCTTGAAATTAGGGAATTGAAACATCAATCATGTACATTTAATGTTCCTTGTAATAGGGAAATGAAAGATTACATGCGGCTAATGTTCCTCAACTATGTTGTCATACTGTATGCAATTGTATTTCAGCATTGGGCATACCTTTCGGTGTTTTGTGGAATGGGAGAAGAAACAAGCCATGGTGCACAGTTAGTTGCAAATGAGACTAATAATATACAAATGGAAAAAGTACACAAAAAAGACTATGTAACGATTTCACAAATTATTACCTTAAGGTAATGGATTCAAGTCTTGGAGTAATTATTTTGTACATTATGTCAAAAGTTACCCAAACACATATTAATGTGTATTAATTGGACGTTATTTCTTTTAATAGATATATAATGATTAAACAGAAGGAGCAATTACATCAAAACTCACCAAGATGCCAAAAGAAACGGGGAAGGAAGAGAATTAGAGGATTGGGCCTTGGCTACCCAATGAGCCACCTCCTTGTTGGACGGCAAGTCCGAGAGAAAGAAAACTGTTGCTGGGAAGCTATATATGCTTTAATTGAGGAAAATCTCCAATTTAATTGAGGAAATCTCATACAAGCGTATATATCTATATATATATATATATAATTTTGAAAATCATCTATTTTCTTTCCTATTCTAACCAATAGACATTTTTTGCATATGGATAATAAATCATATCCTTGATATTCTTAATTGACTCATACCAAAAAAATTAAGTAAAAGGTATTTCTAATCAATGACAAAAGTTCAAATCAATAAAAATACAATAAAATTGTGATTTTTTTCTTCTGACAATATAAACAGAAATGGTGTCACATTTAAAATGAATTTGATTTACAAAATTTAAATTTGGATTACTTATTTAATTGTTTGTCCCTTTATAAAGAATGACCATATCAAATTAACTAGTACATATATAGTAGGCATAATATAAATGATTTGTTAAAAACAAGATTTTTGCCAGATTTGTTACCCTTTTTACTTGTTTACTAGATTTCTTCAGTGCTTCCCCTAATATAAGTAGAGAGCTTGGAGGAGCATTTCAATTTCAAGCTATATTCTACATATCATAGCTCTACCATATTAGAAATAAAGACATGGTTAAGAAAGCCACATTGAACTTCACTTTGCTAATGGTGCTTGTAGCCATTGTTGCATCAGGCTGATCTCTCTCTCTCTCTCTCTCTCTCTCTCTCTCTCTCATTTTGAGTAACATTGTCACATGTAATATGAAACAATTTTTCACAGAATCTGTCGTAACAAAGTTTGTCATGAAACATTGACATGTGTAATGGAATAGAGCTGTACTAGTTACCCAAAAAAAATCATCTAAAGAAAAGTTTCAGAAAACATATAGGATGATTGAGATTAATTTTATGTGTGAATTCTACTATACAACAATTAAATTTACAAATATATTATGTACTATGAAAACTTATCCCAAATTTTATTCTGAAAGTGAGCGTGTAATGTAAATTTAAAATTAGTAAGATATAAGCTACACTCACAATGAATGTAATCTATTGATTGATTCATTTTTTCTAACTAATATTTTGGATATTTTTTTTCAAGTTTTAATATTATTGTTAAATTTAACCCATATCATTTTGTTAATTAAAATTTCTGGTAAATCTTTGAGTTCTTAGACTTTCTCTTAATAGAAACAAGTCATGGTGGTAGGTTTGTTCGTCACAGGAGCAAATGGGCAAAGGCCAAAGCTGCCACGTTGCATAACCACAAGGGACTGTGCCCCTATTTGTGTTGGTTCTGGATTTTGTGCTTGCCTAAGTGGAATCTGTTGGAAAAATATAGTTTTATAGGTTTATTTTGGGTTAACTTTGAACCCAAATTTGAGTAGGGTCCACACGTCTTTTGGGGTGAGTTCAAAGAGGTGACGTGTTTCTTACCGCATGGCAAGTCACACGGTAAAGACGGTTTGTCAAAACCATTTATGAGTGAATAAGAAGTTGATGTTTCGGATTCGTGGAATGGACAATTCAAGAAGTAAAATGTGGGTTTCTTTGAAATGGTTATTCTACATTGGAAACTTTTGAGAACTTATGTGTGTATATAAGTTCTAGATGGCAACACTTAGATTGGGCCTCAAGGGGCACCCCAAGTTTGTAAAAGGGAAGTGTTATGGACAAATTAAACCTTGGCTCAAACCATCCAATCGGCTATGCCGAGTGTGGATTGTGGGTCGGGTCAATTCTAACATTAATTTTTTGGACAAAATTTATTTGAATTTTTTTCAAAAATTTCTTATGGGAAAATTAATTTTTCTAAATGCAATTTATTCAAATTTGAATTCAAATTTTGTTTTCCAAAGAATGTGCCTCTTCCCGTCCAGATTAAACTGTTCCAACAGTTTGAAAACTGCCAGCACCGGACAAATTCAGTTATGTTCCAGACAGATTCAAACTGTTTGACAGTTTGAATTCTGCATCTGTTTAAACTGTTTTGCACCTGTTCCGTTCAAAATTTGACTTGTTCAGGTTTATTTTATACTTATTCGATTTGAAATTCAAACCTGTTCGGGTCTATAAATTCCAGGCCTGTTCCAGCAGATTTTCACAATCACAAACATCCAGAAAAATCTAATCCCTTCTCGTTTTTGCTCTTTCACTGTATTATTCTTCATTCTTGTTTTAGTGAAAAATTCAGAGAATATAGAACACAAGTTTTGTACGCCGTACAAATTATTTGGAGTGCTACTACAGTTTGTAAAGATCATTATATCATGGGAGATAGACGTCATCTATCCGTAAGCACTGTAGCGGAGCAAATCTGTCTTAAGGATAGAATGTTATACACTGGACTTGATCTTTTTGTACTTTTATATTTCAGTAAAATAAATTCTATAAATAATTTATTTTTATTTATTTAATTTGTTTCAAGATATTTATTTTACACAAAAGATTATTCTAACAAAATCTGTGTCCAAGGGTGTCTAGGTCCTTCGTAGCTTATGCTTACCACAACTCACTCGTCAATCAATGGATAATCAATGGAACTGCCATTGCATTGAAATAACTCCGGTTTATTAGACTCACTAATTCAAGAATGGTGGTGTTACATGCACTAAAATATAATATAATGAAAAATAAAAATTAATAAAATATATTTTTTATGTGGTTAATAAAAAGTGAATTAATTTTGGTAAGCATATTCTATTATTAATAAGAAGAAAACATCACAATTAAATACAAAAAAAAAATATTTCTTATCAAAAACAAATAAAATATAATTTTTTTTTAAAGCAAGAATTGAAATGATTCAGAAGAATAGAGCTCCTCAAATTCCTAATCTATGATGCAAGCACAATTGCAATGAAGAGACTTTGACAATAGATATTTCAATCCAATAAAATCTTTAAAGATTTTACATATTAACATGATGAGTCCAGATCGATGTCCTTTGGGAAACTTTGGATTTGACCAAGTGATGTTAAAGGGTTTTGAGTTGAAGGAGCAGTGATAACTTTTTTAGTTGTAATTTAATTTTATTAATAAGTTAATATTTTAGAATCTTGGAAAAAAAAATGATGCCTGAAAAATTATAATCATAAGTAATTTTTACAAAATTTAAGATAAGAATGATGTGACAATAGTATTTTTACGATTATAAACCAAAATGATGGGCATTTTGACTTGTGATAAATGGCTATAAATGAAATACATTATTTTATGAGCTTTTTTATATAAATTCTGTTTGTATAGTATTATTCTTCAAACACACACACTTATGTTGCGTTTGGATCATGAATTTAAGTAAAAATCTAGAATAAGAAAGAAAAAAAAAAATTGTTCATTTTATCCATCTTTTCCCTCTTTTTTTTTTCTTCAAATATCCCACCCAATCCATGTAATTCCCAAAACGACAATTTCTCTAGCTGGCCTCATTTTCCATTCATCAATTTAGCTATAAATATTAAATACAACTATTTCATATCTATATATTATATAAAACACACAATTCATTTGGTAAAATTATGTCAGGCATTTTTTCATGCTCAAATTTACCTGATGTAACTGTCCAAATTTTTTATTACAAATTTTGATTTTTTTTTTTTTGCATTTTCATTTTTTCTCCCAAATTATAATTATTTTTCATTAATTGAGGTGTGTATAAACTGGTTTGAACTCTCAGTCATAAAAAAATATATATATACACGCATAGTGTGTACGTGTAATCTTATAAGTATTTTACAGTACACAACTTAGAATAACCTTTTGAAACTTTGTCATAGATTCGACAAATTGCCTAAAAATTTAAATATAAAATTACAAAACGTATAATATATGCACCTACCATTCGTATATATATAATTGAAATCCTTAGGCATCAATAGAGATCTCAATAATCAAGCATTGAAGAAAATATGGTGAAGGCTTCAATCAACTATGCTCTATTAGTTGTTGTGTTCTTCTTCTTACTTGTTGCAACAACAAGAAGTTACTCTTTCTCCCCCTCTCCTTCTTCGTCTTTCTCTTCCTTTTCTAATTCCTCTTGTTAATATAGTATATCAATATATTCCTCAGTATATTAGTATATTCCTTGTATATATTTGTTATATAGTATATCCTCTATATATACTTTTCTTCTCTCCTATATAAAGAAGTGCGTACCTATTTATTAATTTAACATATTGAATACAAGAGTTCTCTTTTCTCTTCTTTTTCTACTCTTATAACATGGTATCAAAGCCTAGGGTTTTTTTTCTAACCTTTTTTTCTTCTACATCACTTTTTTTTTTGGCCTGTCTAGCAGATTGCTTCCTTCTCACGTTGATTTCTGCGTATCTAGTCCTTTTCTGTTTTACTGATTTGACTATACCAGCTTCTTCATCTCTTCAAGATGAAGCCAACGCCACCGGACTCATCTTTATCCGACACTCCACGCGCTGCTTGAATATTTGCCACGCACTATACCATTTCCTACGCGCCCTATGCGTCTTCTGCACTGTCTCGTGCTATCGTGTGCCGCGGCCTCATATTCTAACGTGAGCCGCGTGTTTCTAACGTCAGCTAACATTAGCCTTAGTTGCTTTCGTGCTGTAGACACCCTATTTTTGACCGTCCTCAAGACTTAGTTGTGCTTGTAGGTACACCCAACGGCTGGTTCGATTGCTTGCCCAGCATTCGACTGCCGCGGCGGAACGTCACTGGTTCGGGTTTTCAGAACCTTGTATCCTTTTTGTCTCATTTTTGGACCCTGACCTGGTCCTTTCAGGATGGCCCCTGTGGTGCACTGCCGGCCATGGCTTGGCCCCTGCCGGCTATTTGTGAGCACATGCCGGCCATCAGTGTGGCACTGCCGGCCATTGCTGATGGCCGGCACCCCCCCCTATTTCAGCTGGTTTTCGGGAAGATCTTTTGTACCAACTGGATTCCTCATATCTGCCCTCCATACACGTGTATGGAGGGATGAAGCTCTTGCCAAGCTTGTTCAAGAAGCTTTAGCTTTGCATTCCTCTATATAAGTAAGGGGCTCCTTCATTTCAGAGAGGTTTTGAGTTTTGAAGGGCAAAAACTCTGTCTCTCTCTATATTGCTTGTGTTTCATGCTTTAGAGTTGGATTTCTTTGCACTTTTGCACTACAACACTTAGATACACACCTCCATTCTCCATTCCAGCACTTTGGAAGCCATTTGAGGAGGTTGAAAGCTCAGAATCTTGGACCAAAACCTGCTGGAAAGCTACTCTTCTAGGGTAAGAGTCTATTTCCCTCAAACTTGCACTTTCTTGTTTCATATTTTAGCCTTTGTTGCTTACATTTTTGGGCTCCGACCCAAACTGGAAATGATCATATTTTGAGCCCCTTTTCATATTTGATCAAGGGTCTTTCCCTGTTTGAGGCCATCTTCTACCACTTGCCTCTTTAACTCTCTTTTAGGCCTATTTTTGCATAGTATTTTAGGCTTATTTGTGAGCTGTTTCGGACTTGGTCACAAACTGTAAAGTAGCTTTTTTTGAGCCCTTCTTCAACTTTGTTGAAGGGCTCTCCTTTGTTTGAGGCCATCTACTGCCACTTGTCCCTTTATCCCTCTTTTAGGCCCTTTTCTTGCATGATAGTTTAGCCTTACTTGTGTTCATTTCCGTGGCTTGCTATAAACTTAGAAGTGCCTTGTTTTGAGCCCCTCTTCAACTTTGTTGAAGGGCTCTTTGCCATTTGGGGCCAGCTGCTGCCCCTTGCCTTTATATCTCCTTTTAGGGCCATTTTTGCATGGTAGATTAGCCCTATTTGTGTTCACTTTTGAGCTTTGATATAAACTGGAAAAGGTCTTGTTTTGACCTCCTCTTTGAGTTTATTTAAGGTTCCATTTTTTTTTGGAGTCATCTCCCTCTTTGCATGCTTTATTTCTCCATGTTTTAAGCTATACATGTGAGCATTTGCATTGGCCTCGTTTTGGCCTATTAGCCACTGAAATCCAGCAGATTTTCAGTGGCTTAGACACTGTTTTGAGAGCCCAAATTAGAGGGGGGCGCCCCCCCTCTCTCCTTGTCTTGTTTGGTGACCTTTTTGGCCTTCCAAAGAGACCCCATTTTGCATGCCTCTAGGCCTTGTTCCAGGCCCTTTTCAGTGGGTTTTGGGACCCTCTTGAGCCATTTCTAGAGTTGGTTTGGCCTTGTTGAATGTCCATCTTACATATGCTTAACAACCCCTTGCATGGCCCTCCAAAGAAGCCCCCCCTCATTTTGGCATGCATTGGCTGCATTTCCATGATGATTTGGGTATATTTTGACATGTTTAGTTCACTAATTTTTGCTGGTTTGATGAGTTCTTACCTGCTTCATACACTTGCCATGTAAACCATGTTTACTAGTCAAAATTGCATGCTAGTTTGAGCCATCTTGCTAGCACTTTTTGGCTTTGCTTTAAACTGGAAAAGTCCATGTTTTGGGATTGCCTTGACTCTATCTTCATAGTTTATGTTCAAATAATGCATGCTTTGTATAGCTGTAAGTCATTCCATGTGCCTAGTTTTGAGTTTCGGGTCTCACCTCATGCATCGGGTGCCATGTTTTCATGATTCGGGACTGTTTAGTATCATATTTCAGTGCTAAAATTTGCTTGTTTGCATACCATGTTCCATGCCTTACCATGCTTTCGTAGAGTGGCATTCGTGCCTTAGGTTCGGTCCTTGGTTTGCGTGCACGCGTGCACGCATTTCGAGTGTCTCATTTTCATCTAATGGCCACTTATATGAGTGTGGCTGAGGTCCACTCGTGTTGGTGTAAGTCCATTATGCATTGTGTATGTCATTTCATAGCATTGTGTATGCTAGTTTGTATGTTAGTGCATTGTGTATGCCATGTTACCTCGTGCATCGTGTATGCCATTCTATAGCATTGTGCATGTTAGGTTGTATCTTAGTTGCATTCATGCATGTCATGCATATCGCATTGTGTTTGGGGTAAGAGTTAGCCCGAGCACGAGAAACGAGGGACGTTTCGTACTTTGAGTGACAGAATGTGTCTCAATTCCCAATCACCGACACTCCGGATTATCCATGATGGAGTCTCGGTCTTGTTGTGTTCATATGTGCATTCATTTCATATTAAGTAGTGCAATTCGACTCTTCGGCCATCATGCATCGAGATGCGTGATTGGTGGCACGAGGATCGAGGACTACACTCCCTGAAGAGTAGTCAAGCATACATATGTAAAAATACATTGCCATGCCCCTTTTCTGCTCTCTGTTGCAACAAATCAAGAATCAGCAGCCTTCCGAAGCTTGGCACGCATTCCAAAAACAATTGCAAACAGAGGCTAATTGGGGCATCGCAGTGGATTTCCGCATAAAGGCAGCCCGAACATGCATCATCCATCACCCGGAGCAGAGTCGAGGCAGTCCCTAGCTTGCATGCTAGTTTACCGCTTTCCTTAGTTAATTTGTTAATTAATTAGGGCTTTATATTTATTCAGACTGTAATAACTTATTTGGGACTGTATATTATTTATTCGGACCCTCCGAGGAGGGCAATGTTGTAATAAGTGTGCGTGTGTGTGATGTATGTCTTCCAACCCCACGTCTTTCTCCCTTTTATTTACCAGCTTACGATGGTTAGATTAGGGCATGTTTCAATTAGCATACAGTATGATAGCATGTTTGCATTCATTCATCTGTCTTGCATGCACCGGGCTCGGCGCATCATACTAACTGCATTGTATTTCAATTCCGAGTTGAATACTTGTTAGCTGTTGCATCTCATATGCCATGTTTAGAATAGCCGAGCCTGCTATAGTTGCATTTTTGCATGTGTTGCATTAGGCACTTCTGTATATTTAGGATCATGCATTGATTTCTAATTAGCTTCTTTCTTTGGCTTGGAGTACTCGGTAAGTGGTTATGCTTTAGCATCCTTGCATGCGTGTGAGTGACTGCCATGATAGCATGCTTACCATGAGGCTATTTGCTTATGTGACATAACTGCCTGAATGCCTGTGGGTGAAGGTTGGGTTATTTGGATTGGAACAAATCATCGACTGCGAGTTTTAAGCCCACTAGATAGTGGCAAAACCATCTTTTCTAAGCCCACCCGAGGGTGGCAAAAATTTGCATTTTAAGCCTACTTGCGAGTAGCAAACCGTTTTAAAAAACAAACATGAAATGTTTCGTTCCAATTCAGGCGACCCAGTCTATACTTGTATGCTGTGCGCATCACATAGTAAATCTAGGCTAATAACCGGAATAAGAACGCATAATGTTTTCAAAACTAGATATCATGGTTAGTAGAGGCCGATCTTTGATTGGGCGAGCGGGGGTGCTCACGAAGTGACCTTCCCCAATCGTACCCAAGTTCCCGAGCCGAGGCAACTTTGGTGATGACGGACACGTGGCCTTAGGCAACGAGTCAGAGTTTCCTAAATTTTCCAAAATAAAATATTTAGGTGGCGACTCTGTATCTGGCAAAGTAGTCCATGTTTGGCACTTCTTTCAAAAATCTGTTTCCTCAAAACGATTTGCCGGATTTGGACTCTTTGGTTCAGATTGAGAACCGTGACACAAATCGAGTCCGAACTGTAGCGAGGTCCCTCGCGGACTTGTTACACGTGCGCCATAGCTGCTCTCCTGTTATCGTGTGCCGCGCTTCTCGTTGCTAACGTGTACCGCACTTGCTGACATCATTCTACCTACTGTGATATCAGCCCTAGTTAACCAGAATGGTGAACCCACTTTGACCAGCCGATTCATTGCCTTTCTAGTCGTGTTTTTGGTCCGTTCAACCATATCCCCATTGTTTTCGGCCTCATGAATCTGCTGGTGTGTTCTGTTTTGGCAAAATTAACCTCTACAAAGCACTTTCTTCTTTTTTTTTGGCCTGTTTGAGCATCATAGATCATTCTGACAACATCCATTCCGTCTCCGTTACACTTGACGGGTCTAACTATGTTCTCTGGGCCCAAGCTCTCTCTGGATTCATCAAAGGGAAGCGACTTTGGCGTATTATTACTGGTGCTCTTTCTAAACCCATCCACGAAGACAAAGAGACTGTATCTGCTTTCGATGAGCGTCTTGATGAATGGGAAGGGAAGAACTACCAGATTATCACATGGTTCTGGGCTACTTCTATTTCTTCCATTAACCTTCAATTTGGACGCTTTTAGGATGATGATTCCATTGGCTCTCCTGTTAAGGCCATTTGGGATTTCTTGAAGGAACGCTATCAGACTACTGGCCATGCTCACAAATATCAACTCCTACAAACTCTTCATCACATGCGCCAAGAGCCTGGTTAGTCCATCAATGATTTTTTATCCCAGATGTCATCTGTTTGAGACCAATTGGCTCTTTCTAAACCTCTGACTCTGACTTTGATTATGACCCTTCTCCAGTTCCACCACATGTAATCAATGTTATAGTAAAAAAAATATGCTGAAATGATGATGAATGTGTTCCCCCTTGTTCTCCTAGAGCCATATCCCACAAATGTGTGGCGAATCGGTTTTGCTATTGCATATACCCGGTCTCTCCACTGTCCATTCATGGTGAATCGATTGATCATTGACGATGATGATGGAGTCCAAGGAGGAGTACCACCATGGCATCAAATGTATTGAAAGTTAATGTGGTTGTTAGAATCAACTTGTGTGTAGAAATAAAATTATCCTGTTTTTTTTATCAGATCACCGAAAAGAAAAGAAATAAAATTACCAAAATAACATTTTATACGTGTTAATTTTTTAATTTCTTGTATACTTAAAGAGGCAATTTTGGTGTTATGAAAAAACAATAATTTGTTGGATTCTCTTCAAATGACAATTATAAGTGAAGTAATTTTTTTTTTTTTCTATTTTTCTTATCTTTACTAATCCAAAAATGCAATATAAATCAGGACAAAATAATTTTCTTTGCTTCTTAAATCATCCAATTCGAATGGGCTAATTTCTGTTGACCGCAAGTTCAATACTTGAATGAAACTGTTCTCTGCTTTAAGAAAACTTTTGGTTGAATACACACACCACAAAAGCCCCAAAACCTGAAAATATAGTGCATAGTTAAAAATTAGATTCAAAGGGGTTTTTGCCTCATTGTTGATACTCTAAGATGAAAATTCTAATCCAATCCGAAACTATCCAAATCTGCGAGTCAAAAGGTTTTGTTTATTAGTTCATAAATACGTATTGAAATTTTTTTGTCCCATTTGTTCTTTGCCCTCATGAATCTCTGAAATTAATACCAATGGATTTTGATAGTAAGATGAGGAATTCAGCATGTCTGTATTTTTCTCATAATTTCACTTTAACTCTTACATTTTAGTTTCTTCTTTAAGTTTTAAAATAATTTTACTTGATTGAACTCAATTATAACTTGACTTGAAGTGTATGAAATTGGCTAATACAATTTAAAGATTAGGAGGTTAAAGTGAGATTTTGCGTAAAGTATAAAGGTGCAAAGTGTAATTTAATGAATCATACGGCAACAACATTGCTTACAAGGCATATATGTAATGTTGGTTCTTTTTTTTTTTTTTTTTTGTTACAGGAAAATCCTCCCTGCCCTCCCGCAGGTCTAGGGCAGCGCGCCTTGCAGGGATCACTAAGGTGTCCTGTTAGCCGTTCCGAGCGAGGAGACTATAACCTGAGAACTTGCCCGACCTCCCAAGACAAGCTCCGCTTAAGTCAGGACTCGCACAGCGAGGGAGTATTTCCCAAGACAAGCTCCGCTTAAGTCAGGACTCGCACAGCGAGGGAGTATTGAACCCACACCAAGTGCTGACTAGACAACTTGAGATCCAAACCCACACCAAGTGCTGACTAGACAACTTGAGATCCAACCTCCTAACCAACAGTGCTTCACCCAGGAGATTGGCCCAAGGGAAGAATTGAACTTGTGACCGTGGGGCTTAAACCCTAAGGCCTTACCACAACGCCACAACCCTTTGGGTTAATAATGTTGGTTTTTAAAATTATATTACAAACATTGCTTACACGACACAGAACACGTTTGGCTTAATGCTCTATGGGAACAACAAATAAATCGACAGCACAAGCGATAGCATCTTGTGCAACAATAGCAAAACCGTGCCCTGGACCTCGCGTAGGGATGCAGGACAAAATCCCAAATTTGGAGGAGATGATTAGGCAAATGCCACCACAGCGGCAGGGATGAGAAAAGCGACCCCGGCGACCCAAATGGATTCATGGGGAAGGTCCTTTCCTATGACTGCCAGAGTTCCAGCGGCGCAAGCAATGGCTGCAAACTTAGCCAGGAAGCGAGTGGCTGCTGCTTGAGCAGCCGTGCGATGAAGCGAGATTGCAGTGAGACTAGCGATGAAGGCTGCTGCGTTAGATGCCTTGGCAAAATTTGATGAGCTAGTATAACCAGCTGAAGCAGAGATTGGAAGGACCACCTCTGCCAATTTTGCCCATTTCTCAGTCGATTGGTGCGCTTGCAAGATCGGGTTCAAAATAGCAGTGCGATCTGCGTTAATATTAGGAAAATCGACTCCCCTGGAACCGATTGTCTCATGCTGGCTTTGGCTGCAGCATTGGCATTCAGTGCTGTTGTGTGATTTCTGTTAATGTTAAAGCCTGCCTCTCGAACGACTTCAATCAATAAGATGCAAGCAGTTATGGGCAAGAGAGTCGTATGACTGACACTCACAAAAATACTACAAAAATCTTAAATATTCTACCACACTTATATATAGCTCCCACATTTATGTAAATATTTGGTATTTTTCTTGATAAAATATTTTGTATCTTTAGCATTACTTTTATTATTATTATTATTTTTTCTTCAACTTTTTCAAGTCAATTTTTTTTGGAAGTAACTTAACAGTGATATCAGAAGGAAAAAGAATTACAAAAAGGTGATAAAAATTATAAATATTAATAATTAAAATTATAAAGCTTATCATTAATGTGTAATAATTTTTATGGGGCATTCATTCATAAATTTATTTTCACCTACTTATGTTCCACTAAGTTTAATTTTTTTTTATTTTTTATTTTTAAAGTTCTATGTATGACATAGTTACTAAAATATCCCTAATAATAATAGGATGAAGCACGCATTAATATTTACATTGACAGTGTGAATGTTTCATAATTTACACTGTCATTGTAAACATTTACATTGTTAACGTGAATATTCACACTATCAAATTTATAATGTGAATGTTCACATCACTAAGTTATTAAGGGTTAAAAAAAAAATTTGTAAGGATAAAATTGTCCATAAAATACCTTAAATTTGAGAATTAGGATTTGATGGATCAAATGTTCAAAATAATAAAACTTATTGGAATACAAGAATATCTTATGCACTAATTGAAATATAATAACTTGAAAGAGAATTTCTTAATAAATTCTCCAATTTTTAAACATTACCACTAAATGATAATTTCTCCATTTTTTCCCCATTTTTTTTTTTTAAGTCCGTCTCAACTAGAGCATTCTAAAAGATTTTTTTTATAAAAAAAAAATTCATTAAGAAAAAAAAAATCTAATTTTATCAAAAATAAAATTTATAAAATTGTCTTATTTTTATTACTGAACTTTTTTCTTTTTATTAAAAAAAAAAAAAAAACTTTTAATGTAGTGTTTAGTTTAGTTTTGGAATCGTAATTCCAATCAACAATTTTCAAAACTTATAACTAAACACATAATTCAAAACTCAATTTAAAAACTGTACACACAACTCAAAACTCAATTTAAAAACTCTTTTTAAAACTAATACCCAAACTCTTTTCAAAACTCTATTTAAAAAACAAAAAATTCATTTTTTTAAAAAATTTTGTTCTTTCAAATAATTTTTTATTTTATATTTTTTTTGTGAAAATATAAAATTTCAAAAAATATTTTGTTTATTTTTATTTTTGAAGAAAAATATTTTTTATCTTTTCAAAAAAAATATTTTGTTATTTTTTTAAGTACTAGCCAAATAATTTGTTATGATTTAGATATATATGGTTGATTCAAAACTTTTTAAAATTAAATATTTTGAAAAAAGTAAAAATATTTTAAAAAAATTATATATTTAAAATAAAAAAATACAACTCATTTTAAATTTTTAAATATTTTTTAAAAAATACAGCGTACATGAAAAAATTAATATTTAAAATAAAAAATATTTACCCTAAAAAATAAAATTAAGAAAATTTTTAAATATTTTTTAAAAAATAAATCTAAAAAAATTTCAAAATACAACTCAAAACTCATAATCAAATAAATTTTCTCTTTTAAAAACTCAGAACTCAAAATACAATTCGACATTTAAATCATGATTTTAAAACTAAATATGAAAATAAATCGAATTAAAAAAAATAAAAACTCTTAAAATAAGCCTATGAGTTTAATTCTCTTTTCAGAAGTATATGAAGATTGGGATTGGATATTATATCCGGTGGGATCCACATATCCCATGTTTGCAATTTTTTTTTGAAGGGGATATAATATACCATGGGATTGTATATCCTCCAACCCCCCCTGTTATATCATATCCCCTCGTCTGGGATATGAGTTAAAAAGTCCAATATACCATCGTCTATCTTATATACACAGACTGGGGCTCAGAAAATATATGCAGCTCATATACATCCAGCAGAAGAGAAAAAGGCTCTGGTTTACATCGTGTAGATCTGCTCAATTTTGTGACTGATTTCCGTTGGCAAGACTTCATTCCGGTGATTATGATCGTTTCCCTCTACCTTGCTTTCTTTTTTTTTTGATTTTCTGGTTTTAGGTTTTTTTTGTACGATTTTTATGTAAACCATTTGTGGTCTTTCCATTGATTTTTGTTCAATCTAAACCCTCTTGAGGCTGATTTTTACCCTCTTGTCTATGATTTTTGGAACTTTGATTTCTAAACCCACTGAGATAACATAAAGTTTCTAAACTGATTTGTAAACCCACCGATTTGGAACTTTTGAAACTTTTTGGCCCTTTTTGGAATAAACCCACTGTTTTTTGGAATTTTTTGTTCAATCTAAAGTTGCTATGATTTTTGGAACAGATTTTGTAATCAAACAGTTTTTTTTTTTTTTTTTTTTTGTGGGCTTTGATTGTTTTATAATCAAATTCGATTCAATCAATAAAAAGTTGTCTCTGTTTTATTGTTTTATTGGAACCAGATTTTATATCTCTGTTTTATTTATTTTTTTATTTTTTTGGGGCTTTGATTCAAGCAATAAAAATTTATTTGTTTTGTATGTAAAGTCTATGAATTTGATTGAATCAAACTCTTGACATTAAAAAAAATAAAAAATAAAAAAAATAATCTATGAAGAGTTTAATTTTTTTACATAATTAGATTTTTATATATTGGGAAAGGTAGTTTAAAGATTGATTTTTGTTTGATAATCAGATTTTTATAATCAGATTTTTTCCAAGATTGATATATTGGGAAAGTTAGTTTACATAATAAGATTTTATATCCAGTGAGTTGGGAAAGTTAGTTTACACAATAAGTTTACATAATAAATAATCTGATTTTATATATTGGGAAAGTTAGTTTACATAATGAGTTGGTTTACCCACTGATTTTTGATTGAATCAGATTTTATTTTACATAATCTGATTGTTTACATGGGGCTGCTTTGAATAATAGTTAGCATTGATTTAGATATCTATTTAATTGCTTTAGTTATTTAATTTACTTGTGCACTATTTCTTTTCATAGATGGCAAGTAATAAAGGATTTGATGGTAGGAGGGACCTCATTGAGGCCTATGTTGCCCTGCAACATATTGTATCATCCATGAATTATACTTGTGGAGTTTATATAGTCGTTTTGCATGCTGCACTGGAAAGATTTGAGGCTACGAGGAAAATAAGTAGAAATCCTAATCCTTTCAAACAACAACTTGACCACCTAAATAGGTTGGTCAGAGATAATGACATAGATTGCCATGAACAACTACGAATGAATAGGCATACCTTTCTGCGGTTGTGTGGGCTTATCAGAACAAAGGGTGTGTCAAATTCAAAATATGTTGTGTTATAGGAAAAGGTTGCTATGTTCTTGACTGTGTTTGGGCACCACCATAAAAATAGAAATGTCAAATTCAATTTTATGAGGTCTGGTCAAACAGTTAGTAAGTATTTCAATGATGTCCTTACTAAGGCTGTGCTTTGACTTCAAGGTGTCTTACTAAAGACACCTGAGCCAATAACTGCTGGGTGCACAGATGATAGGTGGAGGTGGTTTCAGGTAAATGCTAGTTTTAGTAATGCTTCATGTTTTATAAAAGTTATAATATTCATAATTACAATTTAATAAGTAATAATTTATTTTTGGTAATTTTTGGTAGAATTGTCTTGGTGCACTTGATGGCACTTATGTTAGAGTGCTAGCTCCTGCAGTAGATAAAGCAAGGTATAGATCAAGAAAGGGTGAAATTATGACTAATGTCTTGGGTGTTTGCTCCCATGACATGCAGTTCATATATATCTCACCTGGATGGGAAGGTTCCGCTTCAGATTCTAGAGTACTTAGAGATGCCATAAGTAGACCAAATGGGTTGAGAGTGCCAACGGATACAACTGCATTTCACAATATCTTTACTATGTATAACCTTTGGACTTGTACTTACATTATGTAATTATGTAATTATATAATCCTATATTATTACAGGCTCCTACTATCTAGTTGATGCAGGCTATACTAATGGGGAGGGCTTTTTAGCACCTTATAGAGGACAACGTTACCACTTGTCCACTTGGAGGGAAGGGGGTGCCTCAACTAATCCAGAGGAGTTCTTCAATATGAAGCACTCCGCGGCTCGTAACATAATAGAGAGATGTTTTGGTCTTCTGAAGCTTAGATGGGCAATATTGAGAACATATTCCTACTTTCCAATCAAGACCCAATGTCGAATAATCACAGCTTGTTGTTGTCTTCTACACAATCTCATCAAACGTGAGATGCCTATGGATCCATTGGAGGTAGACTTAGATGACACATTGCCAAATAATCAAGAAATAGGGGACGAGTACATTGACACAATTGAGGGATCTGACCAATGGAGTAATTGGAGGGACATTCTAGCTAACCAAATGTATAATGAGTGGTTAGCTAATAGGATGTAAAATTAAGTACTATTTTCATTGGATGTAATGTTTTTTAATACTTATGTTGTGTAGTGAGTTGGAGACTTGTAACTTAATAGGATGATGTAGACATGTAACTTATTTTATGTTTCAGTTATTTGTTGAAGACATAACTTAATAGGAGTGTTTGTTTGGTTGTCTTAATAAAATTATTGTTCTGTTAAAAATGGTTGCATATTAGGTATGGATGACACAACTGCAACTAGTGGATGTCGAAAAAAGAGTAAGGGGAAGGCAACTGCTTCCTTATCAAGGGGTCGTACAGTGTGGACTCCGAAAGAGTGTGATGTGTTGATCCGAGCCATGAGGGATCTGTTCAGTGAAAAATGGAAGGCTGACAATGGTCAGTTCAGGTGTGGATTTTACTCTGAATTGGAGAAGCTTATCATATTGGCTTTTCCTGGAACTGATCTTCGTGCATCCCCTCATATCGAGTCAAAGATCAAATTTTGGAGAAGACAATACAATTTGCTTACTGACATGCTTCGCTTGAGTGGCTTTGGGTGGGATGACTCTGAGAAGATGATTTTGGTCGACAGTGACCAAGTTTGGCAAAACTATGTCAAGGTAAAAAACTTACCTTAACCATTTTGCATTATTTATTAACTAGAAATATAAAATTTGAAAAAATGTTGTTTTGTAGAGGGAGCCAGATATCAAGGGCATGAGAAATGTACCTTTTATTTACTATGAGGATTGGGTAATTCTCTTTGGCAAGGATAGAGCCACTGGAGTCTTGGCTGAAGGACTTGCTGACATGGTTGATGCCTTAGAAAAAGAGGACCAAACTACTGAGGAGTGTTACACTCCAATTGTTGATCTGCCTGATTGTTCCTTATCAGCATCTGGGACTCCATTGTAGACACCCCATTTTTGACCGACCTTAAGACTCAGACGTCACCAATTGAGTGCTCGGTGATGCTGCGTATTGTGCTCGTTCAGAAGTCTCAGAGTCGCGGCCGTGAGCCCTGCCTCCGGACTTCCGAACCCTCTTTTGTGTCTTGCCTTGGTTTGCGAACCAGACTCGGTTTTCTCTGTTTCTTTCCTGAGGGGAGGGAGAGGTCCCGTAGACCGTCTCTCAATAGCCGTGGGCTACATGTTGTGGCTGTAGGCCATTTTGCCCATTTCGGAGCCCGGTTCCCGGTTTTTGAAGCCGTCAGGCCGTGTGCCTCGGTTCGGGACCGCCTAACTACCTCCGTTTGCTCCGATTTTTGGCATGCATCTTATTTACTCCCTTTTGAGGGACACTGAGGTCTGAGAGACCCACTTCGTGGTCAAACGCCACTTTCGGTGCTTAACGGCCTGTTTTCGGGGCCCCAAACTGCGCGTTTCGGCCCCGGAACTTTCATTTTGCATCGGTTTTCGTTCATTTTTGGCAGGCACCTCTGTTTTATCACCAAGAAGGTCACTGAAGGGTGGGAGGCCAGCAATTGTCTCAGCAACCAGTTATATCCCTCCGTCGCCCTCCGACGCCCGTTTTTCTCACTTCCAAGCCAATGATGACTACCCTAGGGCCACCTTCTTCAACTCCAGACCCCATATTTGTGTTGTACACACCTGGGAGGACCCTAAAATCATATGGCCAGCCAGAAATTCAATTTGACCCTTTTGAACCCCTCCTAAAAATGGCTTGTTCTCTCTCCTGGTTTACAGTTGCCAATTTTTGATCACATAGCTGTGTTGAGCACACATGGGAGGCCACCAATTTGTGGTGGCCGGCCATTATTTCCAATTGACCCTTTTGACCCTTGGCCGGCGGGCCATGGGGGGTGGCCGGCCGGCCACCTGCAACCAAGATACCTGGCTGGCCTGCATCCTTACACCTGGTACATTACAGCTGTATACTTTTTTCCCTCCAAAAATCTGTATCCGGAGGGAACATTTTTGGAGGGAAACTTGGTGCATTTTCCCTCCCTTTTTTCCCTCCTTTTCTCCCCCTCTCTTGTCCATAAAACCAGCAGGCCAGCTCTGGTTTTAGGGTTACAAGATTTCCCTAAGAGCTTTGCATACATCTCCCTCCATCTCTCTCATTTCCTTCAAAAATTCCCAACTCCTATACCATTTTCTTCATCACCACCTGGCACCACCACCATCACTCAATTTCCAGCAATTTGGAGCTCTTCTCAGAGGCTAGGAGGCAGCTTTTCTCAAGTCAAAAGGCAACCAAAGATTGGTCTTCAAGGGTAAGTCCATTTCCCCTCTTTTTGAGCTCATTTTTGTACCATTTCTTAGCTTTATTTTCTTGCTGTTTTGAGCTCCGGCCATAACTGGAAATATCATTTTTTTGAGCTCCTTTTTATCTTCCATTAAGGGTCCTACCCTGTTTGGGACCCCCACCTTGCACCTTCTTCATTACCCTCTTGAATGCCATTTTCTTTGCATAGTATTTTTGGCTTGTGTGTGATCTGTTTTGGGGCCTGATGTAAACTGTAAATAGGCCTATTTTAAGCCCCTCTTCACATTGAATAAGGGCTCAACACTGTTTGGGACCTCCATATATCACTTGTCATTGTACCCCTCTTAGGTCTCCTTTTTTGCATGATTTATTAGGCTATTATGTCTCTATTTTTGGACTTTGGTCCAAACTGAAAATGGCCCTAAAATGACCCCCTCTTCATGTTTCATTAAGGGTCTAGGGCTGTTTGAGACATCCTTGGTATACTTCATGTTATAGCCCTCTTGTGGCCTTAACTTTGCACGGCATTTTGAGCATATTTCTACACTGTTTTGGGCTTGATAATCTACTATAAAAAGCCATATTTTGGGCCTCTCTCCAACATTTTTGTAGGTCCCTAACCTGTTTGAGGCCAGAATATATCAGTTACTTCTTTGCCCCTTGTTGGCCCATTTCTTGCATGAATTGTTTTCCATACTTGTATCTGTTTTTGGGGCTTTTCATAAACTGTAAAACATCATATTTTTGGCCCCTCTTCAACATTGTAGAAGGGGCCTTCTATGTTTGAAATCAGAAGCTATGACTTGCTTCATTACCTCTCTTGGCCCCCTATTTTTGCATGCTAATTTTGCCCTATTTGTACCCACTGTTTGGTCATGTTTAAAACTGTAAAAATGCTTGTTTTGGGGCTGCCTTGCTTCTGTCTTTTCATTCCATGTACCAATTATGCATGCTTTGTATAGCTATAGGCCATTTCATGTGCTTAATTCCATGTTTCGGGACTCGTTCCTTGCATCGGGTTTCGTTTCGCCATGTTTCGTGGCTGTTTTCCCTCTCATTTTGTTACTGATTTTTGCATGTTTGCATATTATATTCCATGTCTTTGCCATGTCTCATTAGAGTGGCATTTCGGTGCCTGAGGGCCGGTCCTCAGTTTGCGTGCACGCGTGCACGCATTTCGAGTTGTCTTGTTTTCATATAATGGCCTCTTATGTGAGTGTGGCTGAGGCTCTCTCATGTTGGTGTAAGCCCATATTGCATTGTGTATGCCATTTCATCCATAGCATTGTGTATGCTCGGTTGTGTATCACCTCGTGTAGCGTGTATGCCATTTCATAGCCTTTCGCATGTTAGGTTGTATCTTAGTTGCATTTCATGCATATCATGCATATTGCATCGTGTTCGGGATAGGAGTTAGCCCGGGCACGGGAAACGAGGTGCATTTCGTACTCCGAGTGACGGAACGTGTCTCAATTCCCCAGTCACCGGCACTCCGGATTATCCATGATGGAGTTAGGTTTTGTCATAGTTTTCATGTGCATTCATTCCATATTGAGTTGTGCAATTCGACTCCTCGGCCATCATGCATCGAGATGCGTGATTGGTGGCACGAGGATCGAGGCATGCATACATTTGTGAAAATACATTGCTATGCCCTTTTCCTGCTCTCTGTTGCAGCAAAATGAAGAATTAGCAACTTTTCGAAGTTTGGAACGCATTTCAAGAACAGGTGCAAACAGAGGCTAATTGGGGCATCGTCATGGATTTCCGCGCAAAGGCAACCTGGATATACATCATTCATCAGGATCAAGGCAGTCCCCGGCTTGCATGCCAGTCATTATTTTCTTAGTTAATTTGTTAATTAATTAGGAATTTGTACATTATTTTGGACTGTATTATTTGGACTGTAATATTCTTTTATTCGGGACTGTATATTTATTCGGACCCTCTGCGCGAGGGCATAATTGTAATAAGTGTGTGTGAGTGTGATGTATGTCTTCCAACCCCACGTCTTTCTTCCCTTTTATTTACCCGCTTATGATGGTTAGATTAGGGCATGTTTCAATTAGCATACAGTATGATAGCATGTTTGCATTCATTCATCTGTCTTGCATGCACCGGGCTCGGCGCATCATACTAACTGCATTTGTATTTCAATTCCAAATTGAATACGTGTTAGTTGTAGCATTCCATATGCCATGTTTAGGATAGCCGAGCCTGCTATAGTTGCATCTTTGCATGTGTTGCATTAGGCATTTCTGTATACTTAGGATCATGCATGATTTCTAATGTAGTTTCTGTTTTGGCTTGGAGTACTCGGTGAGTTTTTATGCTTTAGCATCCTTGCATGCGTGTGAGTGTTGCCATGAATAGCATGCTTACCATGAGGCTAACTGCTTATGTGATATAACTGCCTTGAATGCCTGTGGGTGGAGGTTGGGTTATTTGGATTGGAACAATTCATCAAATGTTTGTTTTAAGCCCACTAGATAGTGGCAAAACCATGTTTTCTAAGCCCACCCGAGGGTGGCAAAATTTTCATTTTAAGCCTACCTGCGGGTAACAAACCATCTTTCAAAAACAAACATGAAATGTGTTGTTCCAATTCAGGCGATCCAGTCTATACTTGTATGCTGTGCGCATCACATAGTAACCTAGGCTAATAACCGGATTAAGAACACACAATGTTTTCAAAAACAGATATCATGGTTAGTAGAGGCCGGTAGCGGGGGTGCTCACGAAGTGACCTTCCCCAATCGTACCCAAGTTCCCGAGTCGAGGCAACTTTGGTGATGACGGACACGTGGCCTTTGGCACCGAGTCAGGGTTTCCTAAATTTCCCATAAAAAAACATTTAGGTGGCGACTCTGTATCTGGCAAAGCAGTCCATGTTTGGCACTTCTTTTCAAAAAATCTGTTTTCAAAATCGATTTGCCGGATTTGGACTCTTTGGTTCAAGATTAAGAACCGTGACATTCGAGTCCTTGAACTGTAGTGAGCCCAATATGAACGGAACGGGACTTAACCCTCCCGGGGCGTTCGGGGACGTCTACATCCATGCAACCAAGGTGGCTCAGGCACAACTTTTAAGAAAAGAGCTAGGGAAGCTGAAGGTATTGCAAAGGGTCTTTCTGATATGGCTGTTGAGTTTGGTTCTTTCTTTAAGAAAACCAACACTACCATGGAAGAAATTGCTCATAGGATTGGGTATGCCCATGACTTGTCTCAAGCTAGGAAGCTGGTTAATGGGGAACTAACCAAGTTGCGACTGAACACGAATGACAGGTTGAGAGCAGCTACCCTTATTGTGAAGGATGCTGAAAGGGTTGATTTGTTCTTTAGCTTACCTGAAGAAGAAAAAATGGAATGGGTATGTTTGTTGTTGGCTGGGTGTGTTTAAGTGTGTTTGCTGTAGGCTAATGAAATATATGTATCTATATATTATAATATTAGTATTGCTATTCCTCCTCAGGCACATGTGTATTGCCTATTTTGCATAGTAATTAGGAGGTTTAGAAATATTTTGACAGACTAACTGGTTTACATCCCCTAGAAATGGCTTTTGTACCTCATTTTGTTGTAATTGTTGGGGTTGTAAGTAAGCTGAAGGATGCTTAATATTAGTATTGCTTAATTTTGTTGGAATGATGCTTAATATATTAAGTTGAAGGTTATCTATTGTAAAAAAATGTTATCATTTACTTAGAATGAATGAAGGTTATTTTTAATTATAATGGCTTGGATTATTTTATAAGAATAATCCATTGGATTATTTAAGGTTATCTATTGGATTATTTTAATTATAATGGCTTGGATTAATTATAATGGCTTGGATTATTTTTAATTATAATGGCTTGGATTATTTACTTAGAATGAATGAATGAATGAATAAAGATGTTATTTTTTTTCATTCAATGATTATTTTTGTAAGATAAAATTTTTTAGAATGAATATTAGTTTTTTTTTTTTTTTTTTGGAGTAAAATTATTGAATTTAATATAATATAAATTTTTTTTATCAGTGGACATTAGTTTAATACAAATTTTTTTTTTTGTTTTGAAAAATTATTGAATTTAATATGAATATTTAATTTGTTCAAATAAAAAATAATATGAATTTTTAATTTGTTGATTTACATTAGTTTTTCCTAATTTGAACAATTTGGTTTTGATGGACATAAGGGCAATATGGGTATTTAAAATATATTATGAGGGTAATCTTGGAAATTACTTGTTTATATCCCACAATATATTTCATAAAACAAACATTGTAACACGCCCGCGGGGGGCCCCGCGCTACACGCTACAGTTCGGACTCGATTTTGAAACGGTTCTTAATCTTGAACCAAAGAGTCCAAATCCGGCAAATCGTTTTGAGAGAAAAACAGATTTTTTGAAAAGAAGTGCCAAACATGGACTGCTTTGCCAGATACAGAGTCACCACCTAAATATTTTTAATGGGGAAATTTAGGAAACCCTGACTCGGTGCCAAAGGCCACATGTCCGTCATCACCAAAGTTGCCTCGGCTCGGGAGCTTGGGTACGATTGGGGAAGGTCAGCTATGAGCACCCCCTCTCGCCCAATCCGAAGACCGGCCTCTACTAACCATGATATCTTGTTTTGAAAACATTATGTGTTCTTATTCCAGTTAATTAGCCTAGAATTACTATGTTATGCGCACAGCAAACAAGTATAGACCAAATCGCCTAAATTGGAACAAAACATAGCATGTTTGTTTTGAAAATGGTTTGCTACTCGCAAGTAGGCTAAAATGCAGGTTTTGCCACCCTCAAGTGAGCTTTTGAAAAGAAGGTTTTGCCACTATCTAGTGGGCTTGAAACTCTCAGTTTCAATGCATTATTCCAATTTAAGTAACCCAACCTTCACCCACAGGCATTCAGGCAGTTATATCACATAAGCACATAGCCTCATGGTAAAGCATGCTATCATGGCAACACTCACACTCATGCAAGGATGCTAAAACATAAATGCTTACTGAGTACTCCAAGCCAAAACAGAAACTAGTTAGTAATCATATGGACGATCCTAGTTCATGTCAAGATGGCTAATGCAACACATGCAAAGATGCAATCTAGACAGGCTCGGCTATTCTAAACATGGCATGTGAAATGCTACAACTAACATGTATTCAATTTGGAATTGAAATACAAGTGCAGTTAGCATGATGTGCCGAACCTGATGCATGTAAGACAAATGTATAGATGCACGCATGCATAGCATAAGGTATGCTAATTTTAAATATGCCCTAGTCTATCATTATAAGCAGGTAAATAAAAGGAAAGAAAGACGTGGGATTGGAAGACATACACTCACTCACACACACTTATTACACAATTGCCCTCACTCGGAGGGACCAAAAGAATAATACAATCCGAATAATGAATCACTTATCTTAGCTAATTAATTATTACAGACCCTCTAATTTAAACAAATTAAATGCAGAATAGAGACGGCCGCAGCCCTGCCTCGGGATGCGCGAATGATGCATGCTCGATCCATCTTGCCCGGAAACCCATAGTCATAGCACTACTGCCTCTGTTTTCACTGCCTTGTTTCTCTGAAAACTTCCAAACTCCCAGGGTATCTTCTATGAACACTGAAGAGCACCATCGGCTAAGGGGAATGACCACCGGCCATGGTAAAATGACATCGGTTGCTGATGAAGTTATCGGCCATTCACCAATGGCCGGTCGGCACTAAATGTTGCCGGTCGGCAAAAACTTCCTGCAGAAAACAGTTTTGACAGCAACAGAGGACAGGCAGTGTATGGCATAGAATTTCAAACACATGTAAGCATGGTCATGTTCCCTATCATGTATTGAACTCAGGGGAGCATGGTCCTTGATCCTTGGGCCATCAATTGTGCATGATAACCTAAGGGACCAAACTTGCCATTTAATGTAAAATGCATGCAACACACAAATGAGGACCAAGACCCTATCATGTCAAAGTCAAGGGCCTCGGTGACCAAGGGTTGAGATGTGTTTTGTCACTTGAATTACAAACACCCCTCAACCCCCCACACTAGGTTTGACACCCCAAACCAAGCAATGTAATGCATGTATGCAATATGCCTCAAGTTATGCAACATGGCTCAAATGTGCAAATGAGGCTAAGTAAACAACCATGCCAAAATGTGATGTAAACTAAACATGCAAATGCACAATGCTAGGCATGCAAGATGCGATGCAGTACACTCTAACATGTGAGTCGAGGCATGAAATGCAACTAGTCAATAATATGCAAACATGCAAGTATGATACCATGCAAGCATGAATCCAATGCAACATGATCATGCAATGGTGGTTCCAAATCACAAAAGGCAGACCTCAGCCCACCCGAAACAGTGACCAAAAATGCCCGAGACAGTGGACAAATATTCATGCAAACAAGCATGCTAATAAGCCCAAAGACTAAGGCACAAAATGGAGCACTTTGCTACCACTAACAAGGCCACTTATGGGATGAACCAAGCAACCTGAAACAGAATTTCAGCATGCAAGATGAGCTCCAAAACTCACACACATGGCATCCCAAATGATCCAAACACATAGGCATACACAATGTACATTTCAAGGCATGAAATCACAATACTTCCAAGCATTAAAAGAGACAAAAAGGACAATGTAAGACGACATTATATGGACTGAAACATGATATCAAATGATGCCAAATGATGATAATAAGCTTATGCTAAGCATGTTAGTGACCCACATAACTAAGGCTTACAAGCCGAAATACAAAGCAACTATACCAAGCGTGTCAAACATGACAAAATCAGTGGCCAACGGACCTAAAACATGACAAATCATGACCAAAAGCTTCAATGAGCTAAGCTAAAACATGAGGATATACTAGGCTAAACACATGGCACATTTCTACGCAAGATAGAGAATTACAAAGCAAGTATAAAATGTATGCTAAGGGCCAACAAACCACCATTGGACAGGGATATAATATGACCCAAAACACCCAAAAAAACTCTGAAATGATACCAAATGCAACTACTCATGCGTGCTATCCTTATGAGCCAAAAAAATGCACAAATGAGACACAAAGGGAGAGGGGTGTCCCTCCCCTACACAAGACCTCAAAATCACTTCATCACCACTGAAAATCCATTGGATTTCAGTGGTGAGAAGACCAACACAACAAAATAAACAAGGCTTAAAGAAAAGGCACTAAAATAGGCCAAAAGAGGCCTAAGAGGGGGAGTTCGACCCCCAATGCCAAAACACCCTTAATGAAAGATGTTAAGTACGAAAATACAAGACTTTTTTATGTTATACACAAAGTTCAAATCAGCATGCAAGACAGGTAAAAAACTAGTGCAAGGTTGGGGAAACTAAAGCAAATGTCTCACCCTTGAAGAAACCTTGAAGAACAGATGATCCAGCCACCCTCTACTGATCAAAATCAGTCCAAGACCTCAACAAACAACCCTCAATGCCTCTCAATCTCGGAGCAAGGTGTAATGGTGTGTGTATTAGTGCAAAAGTAAGGTCAAAATGCACTTTTAGGCTTCCAAACACACCCTAAGGATGAGAGAAAGGGAGATATAGAGAGAGAGGATGATATATCAGATGTATAGATATAGAAACTCTGGTTTTTTGATTCAAAAGCTCTAACCCTTCACAAAGGGAGAGGATGAGTGCTTATATAGGCAAATGCCAAGGTTCTAGGCTTCTCCAAGAAGCTAGATGAAAGGGGCAAAGGGTGCAAAGGGTTCTTGGCTTCTTGGAGGAGCTAATACAGTTGGCCAAGCTTCCCCAAGAAGCTTGGCCAAAGGGTTCAAGCTTCTAGAAGGAAAGGGGGTTCAAAAGTTCACACCAGCCAAAAACTGCACGGGGAGGAGTGATGGTGCATTCCAGCTGGCACAGCTGGCATGTACCATGCCTCAAGGGTGCAAAGGAGTCACACCGGCCAGCAAAAGAGGCCGCCGGCAAAATAAAGTGCCGGTCGGTCAAACATAATGCCGACCGGCTATTGATATGAAGAAACCATGGCCGGTGGCAACGAGGAGAGGCCGGTGAGGCAAAGGTAGGGCCGGTGGGATGTGGGAATGGCTAACAAGCCATCCCCTACCCTCTAAGCCAAGAACACAAGTGTTTGGTGCAAAACCAAACACCAAACGGACGAGTTAAGAGATCCTGAGGCAAGGCGCGCGGCCGAGGCCTTCCGGTAACTCGAAACGAACACAAACAAGGATGATCACTGAGTGTTCAGTCAGTGACGTCCAAGTCTTGAGGACGGTCAAAAATGGGGTGTCTACAGATAGTATATATCAGGTCTTATATATCAAGTCAACAAACATGATTTGGGGGATATACTATCCAATACATATATCCTATTCATTATTGTGTGAGTGATTTTCCGATCACACTGCCCGTTTAGTAATTCAGCTGAAGAACACTGGCAGAATAGATGGCACCTTGCTGTCCTGCACAGAAAGAGAAGGCTCCGGCAGTGGTTCTTCCACCCGGGGGCTCTCCGACGATCAAGTCAGTATATCTCTCAAAGATAATCAAGTGCTAAACTCACTACTCAAAGTATAAAGTTGCGTACCTTAGACCCATGGGGGTGCCTCTCTTTTATAGTTTACTCAATCTTAGTCCTAGTAGAAGCCTGGCTTCTATGGACTCCAATTCAGTGCTTACTTTGGATTTCTCAAGAGATAAGGATAAACTCCCTAAAAGTATTACCCTTATCCATCCTGAAGTCTTTCTTTATCTTAGGACTCTTGTCCCTTATCCGCTTATCTCGGATTCTGGTATTCTCACAGATAACCTCGGCAACTCTGAGATCACCTCGGCATAACTACCACGACACGTGGCACCTCGGTAGACGACGTCGGCGTCACCTTGCCTCGTGTTGGTACTCAGAAAATATATTCCCACAACTGCCCCCTAGGTTCTATTACCTCAGCATTCTAAGGTGATGGAACCTATATCGTTCCTCTTTTCAGTACATCGGCATAAGAACTTTTCAGCCGATATCGTTTATTTCAGGCCGACATGTCTTCTTCCAAGAACAAGAATTCTAATGAACTTTTTTACGCGTATGAGCTGTCATGCATCACTTTTCAACCGTTCTACTTACGTGTTTCATCTTTATTGGCTCATGCCTATGACGCACTTATAAGCCGTTTTGCATCTGTCTGCGCCGTTTGACGCATGCGATATTCCAGGCGTAATAAATGCTTCTATTTTTGCCGCCGTTTCAAGTTTTTTGACAAAACTTTTGCCTCTTGCTCTTATCTCTTCACTTCTGCAATCGATTTTACTTACTTTCTCTCTCTCTAAACTCTTTCCCTTTGAATCTGCCATTGCTCAAACCTCAAGCTCTGCAACTGCTATCATTCGTCTTTCTGGTGAAAGCTCTTGCTACTTTGTCACTTCTGTAACCGTCGTCTGTCTTCGGCGAACTTCATTTCGGCCTTACTTTGCCTGGTAAGCCTCTGTTCCTTTCCCAATTCTTCTATGTTTTTTGCTTACTTGCTGTCATTACTGTTTTGTTCAAACCTTCGATTTGCTGAACTATTCACCTGGATGTGTCTATTAAATGATCTTGCTCATGTCTTGAACACTTGTACTGTTTCACCACTTTTTTGTCACTATTCTTGACCCTATATCTCCTGTATTCTTTATACTTTTGGGAACCCTACCTCTGTTCTTGATTTTGAAACTTCATTCTTTGTTTCTTGTTTTTTGTGTTTCCTTCCAGATCTGTGCCCCCAATCTTTGCTTTCATAGATTCAGTTTTGGGATTTGATTATAGAACCTACCAATTCTTAGGAAAAACTGAAACAACCCTTACCAGTATTTACCTAGGTTTTGCCGAGGTCTTAAAAACCCTTTAAGAACATCCCCTTTCTGAAGTCGAATACCTTTACGCCAACATTATGGGCATGTGGAAACATAGGGTAGATACCCCAACCAAACTTGAATACTTTAGGGAAGAGTTCGCTATTCCTGCCGACGTCCATCTGAGACTGGCTGGGGATGACGACTCTATCATGCCCACAGATGATACGATGCCCTTTCCCATTGTTGCTTTTACTGAATGTGGACATCGGCTTCCACTTAATCCCCTTTTTCGTGAAGTTCTCCATTACTATAAATTAAACCCCATGCAACTTACCATTAACTCTTATCGAGTGATTAATGGTATTATAGCCTTAGCCAAACAGGAAAATGTTAGGATAACTTTAGCTGATATTCAATACTGTTACACCATGTGTGCCCTCAATCTGAAAGAAAAAGGCTACGTCTATTATCTTAAGCCGAGGTCTACAGAGTTCAAAATTGTAGCCGACCTCCCAGACTCCAACAAGGGGGCTGGAGATGACTACCTCATTACCTCGGGAAATTGGGAGTTTGCCCCAGACGAGGATGCCCATCTCTACCCTCTTCCTCGATCAGTTAAAGAGGGCAAGGGTAAGAGCCCAGTGTCAATACTTAGTTGTTTCTTTTCAAGTCCTCAATACTCTATCTGTTTCTAATGTCTGTTCTTCTTGCAGATGTTCGTAAGCCACTGAAAAGCTTTCGCCAATCCTACGTCCCCAGCAAGGATTTGAAGAATCTTTTGGACTTGCCAGTCCAGAAAAGGAAAGCGCCTTTGCTTCTTAACTTCATTCCAACATACAAGTCGATTTTGCCCGACGTCCTGAAAAGGAAGAAGAAAAGTCTTTCTCCACCATCTGCCACGACTCCATTTACTGCATCCACGTCACGAACAGACCAAGGATCAACCTCTGATCCAGCTGATCAACCATCAACTTCGGTTCCATACTTAATCCCAATACCAGAAAGAAAACGTCGGCGACGACTGGTCCTCACTGCCAAGATGGGTCGCGCAAAACCAGTTGCTAAGGATCTTTTGTCCAGCCTTCCTACCGATGTTAACGCTCAGCCGACACAGACTATGCCCCCACCGAAGCAAAAAAGAGTGAAAAAGGCCCAGCCAAAGGCTAAAGTAACTCAGGTTCACTCTGAGGACAATTTGCCTATTTCCAAACTGGCTGAGAGTAAGAAGACTTCTTCTGTTCCTGCCAAAAGATCTGCTGAAGCCCAACCCTTTGAATCCTCCAAATCGAAGAAGCCGAAGTCGTCGTCTGCGACGACCTCGGGTTCTAAAAAACTAGATGTCCCCTGGGCGCCTGCAATCACTCTGGAAGATAAGTCTGTCATGGCCAGCGACAGTGCCGACGACATCAATGTCGGCGTAGCCCTTAGTACTGCTCTTCTTCTTCCTGGCGATCTTGAAAAGAACGCCGAGATGAGTGAGTACGAAAATTACGCTCTCATGCTTCAACGCTATGTTCAAGTAAGTTTCTCCACTTGGTAACCTTTCTTTCTTCATCTTTTCGTACTTATAAAATTTTGTAATAACTTTCGTTTTATGCTCTTTCAGGCTGTTCAGCATGCCCATTCCTTTTCCATACAATCTTTTGAGAACAGAGAGAGGTTGACCAACATGAAGAGGGAGTTCTCTGCCCTCCAAAAAACCAATAAAAGTCTTCAGTCAAAAATGAAGAAGCTGGAAAACCAGGCCGAGGCTGCCATTAAAGCCCAACAGATAGCCGAAGAGAAAGCTGAATCTGTTGAGGCTATTAGAAAAGTTGCCGAAGCTCAAAAGAAGGAGGCCGAGGAGAAAGCAACCCAGGCTGAGAAGGAGCTTCAGGAGGCCCTGGCTACTAAAGACGCCGAAATAAAAGCCGCTGATGAGAAGGCGTATGAACAAGGCATGGCCGACGTTACGGAAGCCTACGAAGTACAAGTCAGGCAGGCATGCAACAAGGGTTTCTTCCTTGGTGGGATGTCCCTGGCAAAAAGACTCAATGTTCCCGAGGATTCGCCTCTAAGAAAGGCCGACGCCATTCCTCTTCCATTCCCACCACCTCCACCTCCAAGTCAATCTGAAGGCGAATCTGAGTCTAAAGATGAGGATGAGGATGAAGATGGGGCTTTGGTTAGGAAATCCAAGGAGGATGTTAGGGCTAAGTCTCCTTCTTTAAATGAGCAGGTCCTGGACTTGACTCAGGATGATAATGGTGACGAAGTTGCCAAGGAAACTACCCCGGAGCAGGCTTCCTCCGACGTTCCTGTAGTCGATAAAAGTCTTGATGAAACCCTTGCTCAGATTGACGCCGAGATCGAGGCGGAAAAGGCTGCCGAGGTATCTATACAACAATCGTCTGAGGTCCAGACCCAAGTTGCTGTTCATGCTGAGGAACCTTAATTTGCAAGTCTTTTCTTTCGTTTCTTTTGTACTTTGCGAGCTTTTGCGTGGCCGATGTTCCTTCTTTTGAACAGTTACGCTTTGATTGTTCCCTCTTTAATAAAAAACTATAATTGTATTGTCTGAATGCCTCAATCTTTATTTTCTCTTGTTTACTTCTGTATGATTCTATACTTAGAATATTTTGCATGCCTTTCATACTTTGCCTCCTTTGTGCAATCTTCTTGGGGTTACATACCTCAGTTATAATAACTACAAGCTTTACTTCGGCAAGATACTGACCTGTAAACTTTTCATAAATTTCAACAAGTGTAAAACACATACTGTTTTAATTTCAACCTATAAACTTTTCTCAAGTTATAACAAGTGCTAAACAATGATCTACTTGTAAATTGTTATAAATTTCAACAAGTGTTTAAACAATATACTTAACTTTTACTTCAACCTGTAAATTGCTGCAAATTTCAACAGATGATCATATGTCGGCTTAACGTCATCTTGTAAATTGCTACAAATTTCAACAAGTGTTAAGCATCTTCTTCGGGTTAACCAACTTGTAATTTTCTACAAGTGTTTAAGCAATAACCTCTGCTTTTCTTTGACTTGTAAATTGCTACAAATTTCAACAAGCGAAGAGAAACAGTAATATCGGCTTAACTTCAACTTGTAAATTGCTACAAATTTCAACAAGTGAAGATAAGGAATAATCTCGGCTTAACTTCAACTTGTAAATTGCTACAAATTTCAACAAGTGAAGATAAGGAATAATCTCGGCTTAACATCAACTTGTAAATTGCTACAAATTTCAATAAGTGAAGATAAGGAATAATCTCAGCTTAACTTCAACTTGTAAATTGCTACAAATTTCAACAAGTGAAGATAAGGAATAATCTCGGCTTAACATCAACTTGTAAATTGCTACAAGTGTTAAGCATATTCTTCTTCTCTTTGCCCCCAATGTGAACCTGAGTTCCACTTGGGTTCTCATTATTCATGCCTTCTAAAAACAATATTTTGTATCTTTATCAGTCACATGTGTTGAAAAATTCTGAAAAGATTTTATTGATGACATCGATAAAAAACAATGCATATCTAATGATAGAAAAATTTCAAATTACAAGTATTCCAGGGTCTAGGCAACGCTTTGCCCTCATTGTCTTTAAGCCGATAGGCTCCATTGCCTAATACCGAAGTGATTCTGTAGGGTCCTTCCCAGTTTGGGCCAAGCTTGCCCTCTCTGGGATCCTTCTTGTTGCCCACGACTTTTCTCAGGACTAGGTCGCCGACTTGAAAATCCCTTGGATTGACCTTCTTGTTGTAAGCTCTGGCAAGCTGTTACTGGTATGCTGCGAGCTGAATTGCAGCTTTCTCTCTTTGTTCTTCCAAAAGATCCAGATCTCGGGCTAAGAGTATATCATTAGTCCCATTCTCAACTCCCTAGGTTCGGATCCCTAGGATGCCGACTTCCATTGGAATGACTACTTCTGTGCCATAAGCCATGGCAAAGGGGGATTCCCCTGTTGATCTTCTCGGCGTAGTCCGATATGCCCAAAGCACGTTGGGCAATTCGTCTACCCACTTTCCTTTTGCTGCCTGCAGCCTCTTCTTTATTCCATCCAAAATTACTTTGTTGGATGCTTCTGCTTGCCCATTACTTTGGGGAAAACTTGGTGTTGAAAAGTAATTCTTGATCTTGAATTTCGCACAAAAGTTCTTGATGAGTTTGCTGTCAAACTGCGTTCCGTTGTCGGCAACTATTGCTCTTGGAATCCCAAATCTAGTTATGATGTTTCTCCATATAAAGTTCTTAACATCCACATCTCGGATTTTGGCAAGAGGTTTTGCCTCTATCCACTTTGTGAAGTAATCTGTTGCTACCAGCAAGTATTTTCTCTGCCCAGTTGCCTGGGGAAGTTGGCCAACAAGATCCATGCCCCACTGGGCAAACGGCCAAGGGTTGGATACTGGATTCAGGTCAGCAGCTGGCTGGTGTATCAAAGGTGCAAACTTTTGGCATTGTTCGCACTTCTTCACGTATGCTTCTGCGTCTTTTTGCATGTAGGGCCACCAATACCCCTGGGTAATGGCCCTGTGAGCTAGTGATTTGCCCCCAGCGTGGCTTCCATAAACTCCTTCATGAATTTCATATAAAAAATCTTCAACTTGCAAAGGGTGTACGCACCTTAAAAAGGGTCCAGTGAAGGACCTTCTGTAGAGATGTTCGTCTGCTGTCAGACTGAATCTTGCCGACTTCAATCTGACTTTGTGTGCCTCCTTGCGATCTTCTGGTAGCTTTCCTTCTTTCAGGAATGCAACTATTGCATCCATCCAGCTTGGTCCCATGTCCACACACATTGCTTTCTGCTCTGTGTTTCGTGGTTCTATGCTCGAGCCCGACATATAGTTAATCATTATTGTCCTTGTTTTTCCAGTTTGTATTGAACTTGCCAGGTTGGCCAACGCGTCGGCGTGGCTGTTATCATCTCGGCTTACTTGGAGTAGTCGGCAATTCTGAAATAAGGCTGCCAATCTGATGACCTCTTTTGCATATGCCGACATCCTTTCATCTCTGGCTGCAAATTCTCCTGTTGACTGGTTAACAATAAGCTGTGAGTCACAAAAAACTATTACCTCATTTGCTTCTGCTACTGCTGCCAGTTTTAGCCCTGCAATTAGTGCTTCGTATTCTGCTTCATTGTTTGAGGCCTTGAACCCCAAACGGATGGACTGTTCTATTATTTCTCCATCTGGAGATATCAGTAGTACTCCTGCCCCCGCTCCTTGTCGGTTTGAACTTCTATCGACAAACAGTCTGAAGGAGTCGCCGATGTAGATGCTGCAGGGTCTGAGTTTTTCCTTCATTTGTTCTTTTGCCTTTGGCTAGGCTTCTCCTTGCTTGCTGGGACAACGTTCATCTTGGCTCAACGGAGCCCGATGTTCGTTGGATTCCGGGGTGAACTCGGCCACGAAGTCGGCCAAAACTTGGCCCTTAATTGCTGTTCTCGGCCTGAACTCCAGGTCATACTGGCCCAAAGCCATTGCCCATCTTGCTATCCTTCCAGTTAAGTCTCCTTGCTGCAACAAGGGTTTCAGAGGGTGCTCTGTTAGCACTACAATCGTGTGCGCCTGAAAGTAATGGTTCAACTTCTTTGAAGCCATCACTAATGCTAGCATTAATTTCTCTAGGGGTAGATACCTTGTTTCTGCGTTGGCCAAGGTTTTGCTTACATAGTAAACAGCCTTTTGCTCCCCTTTTTCTTCTCGGACTAACACTGCGCTTACTGCGTGTTTTGAAACTGCTAAGTACAAAAACAGCTCTTCCTCAGGTCCAAGTGTTGAGAGGACTGGAGCCGTAGTTAGATACTTCTTTAGGTCGGCCAACGCGGCCTCACATTCCTCTGTCCAGAGGAAATACGTGGCTTTCTTCACCAGGTTGAAGAAAGGTTTGCATTTGTCTGAGCTTCGGCTTATGAACCTATTTAGGGCTGCGGGCCTTCTGGTAAGCATCTGTACCTGTTTTGCCGATGTTGGGCTCTGTAAATCTAGGGTGGCCTTGATCTGATCTGGGCTGGCCTCAATACCCCTTCTTGTCACCAGGTACCCCAAGACCTTACCAGATCTAACTCCAAACGCACACTTTGATGCGTTGAGTCGAAGCCGATATGTTTTGAGGATTTCAAAGATCTCTTTTAGGTCGGAAAGATGACCCCTAGGCTCCTTGGTCTTCACGACCATGTCATCGATATAGACTTCTACTATTTGGCCAATCAAGTGTCTGAACATCTTGGTTACCAACCTTTGGTAAGTTGCTCCTGCGTTTTTCAGCGCAAAAGGCATTACTCTGTAACAATACAGGCCTTTTGGGGTGATAAACGCTGTCTTCTCTTCATCCGGGGGGTACATGGCTATCTGGTGGTACCCCCTATAAGCATCTAGGAAGCTCATTCTTCTATGTCCAGATGTGGCGTCCACCAACTCATCGATCTTGGGTAGAGGAAAGCTGTCTTTGGGACAAGCTTTGTTTAGGCTTGTAAAATCTACACAGACCCTCCATTTACTGTTCTTTTTCTTTACTACCACAGTGTTTGATAGCCATGCCAGGTAATCGACTTCTCTGATGGCCCTGGCCTCCAGAAGTCTGTCCACTTCCTTTTCTACTGCTTCGACGTGCGTCAACGTCGGTCTTCTGGCTCGCTGTATTACAGGCTTGGTCGACCTGTCGACGTTCAGTTTGTGGCATGTGACCTCGGGGTCAATGCCAGGCATCTCATAAGGTGTCCAGGCGAACACCTCAATGTTTGTTCTCAAAAAAGCTTCCAGCTCTCTTTCCTCTTCTTCGGTTAAGCCTGAGCCAAGAAGAAAGAAGCGTTCTTCATCGCCCTCCTGGACAAGGATTTTCTTTAGTGCTTCTTCACTTTTCTCGGCCGGCTCCTTGTCGACATCGTCTAGGACCTCCATGTCCTCGTCTTCGATTTCTGCCTTCTCTATTTCTCGGATGTTGCAGGTTGATTTCATTGCTACCATGGAGCAAGTTTTTGCCTGCAGTTGATCTCCTCTGATTTCTTTAATCCTAAGCTCTGTTGGGAACCGTAATAGTTGATGCAATGTCGAGGGAACTGCCCCCATTGCATGCAACCATGGCCTTCCCAAGATGATGTTGTACGGTGAGGGTATGTCAATCACAATGAATTCTGTCTTGATTTTCTTTGTGCCGGCTTGTACTTCCAAGCTTGTTGCGCCTAGTGGCTGTGTCGGCGTTCCATTGAAGCCGACCATCGGGCCATTGGATCCTTCCATGTCATCTGGGTGAAGGCCCAGCTCCTTGTAACATCTAACGTACATGATGTCGCAAGAGCTGCCTTGATCAATCAAGATGCGCTTCACTTGGCACTTCCCAACCTGGAGGGATACTACCAAGGCATCATTATGCGGATGTTGGACCATCTCTAGGTCGGCTTCAGTAAAAGCTATCATCGGTCCTTGGCACTCCTCTAGCCGATGTCTCTTTTCCCCGACCTGGTAGACATGCTGTAAATGCCTTACCTCTGGGTCTCTCCTCTGACTTCGTTCTCGTTGACCCTTGAGTGGATCATATTAACCACCCGTGGTCCTCCTGCCTATGGTTGCTGTGCTGGGGGAGGCGGGGCCGCTGGTGCTTGAGGCAATCTTGTCTGTTCCTCTCTTGTCCTGGCTTCATCGACAAGGCCTCGTAGATGGCCTTGTCTCACTAAGTCCTCTAAGTGTGCTCTCAGGGCTCTGCAGCCCTGGGTTGGGTGCCCTTCTTCATTTTGGTAAGCACAACGCCTACTAATGTTCCTTCCCATGTATTCTCCTGGGGCCTTTGCCGGTGCTCTGAAATAGGGTTGGTTTCGGATTTGATCCAGGACTTTGTGGATCAGGATTCGGAACATAGTTGTCACTGCCTGTTTGGCCCTCAATTCCGTTTCTTGTTTGTTGAACCCGTTGTTACCTCGGCCTCGCTTCGGTGAGCCGTTGGTTCTTTCTTGTTTTATCTCTTTATTTCCCGATGTATCTTCCTCGGCTCTGGCATACTTCTCTATTCTTGCCATGAGCTCCTCCATGCTTTTTGGCAATGTCTTTGCCAAGGACTTCCGTAATAGACAATCATCTTTCAGGCCGTTCTTGAAAGACACGACTGCCACCTCCTGGTTGCATTCAAGTATTCGGTTGAACACCTTATAGTACCTTTTTGCATAGGCCCTAAGGCCTTCATCCTTGCTGATCTTCAGAACCATTAATGCGTCCACCCTTAATGGCTGCAACTTGTTTGTCATGAATCTGGCCACAAACATCTCGGCCAGGCTTTCCCAAGTCTTCACACTTCCCTTTGGGAGCTTGTGGAATCAGTCTGATGCAATCTCCCCGAAGGATGAGGGGAACACTTTGCAAAGCAACGGCTCGTTTCCGCTATACAATGCGATTGAGTTCAAGTATAATCCAACATGAAAGTTAGGGTCTGACTTACCATCGTATATTTGAAACCTCGGCATACTGAATCTCTTTGGTGCTTGGAACTTGTCCAATTCTACCGAGAATGGTGTCCTTGGCTTGTCGGGTGAGGTTACCGCGGCTTCTCCGTTCTGTTGCTTCCTCTTGAGGTAGTTTCTCAAGTCTTCTTTGCTCTGTCCAGGAGCTCGGCTATTTGCTGACTTCAGTTTCTTTGGCATACTGCTCTCGGCCTCGTGGTGGGCCCTTTTTGATCTCTCCCCATGAGTTGTGTCAAAGCATAATGCCTGCCCTTGAACATGCTGATGTTTCTTGGGTTCTGCGTCCTTTGTGTGATATGTCTTTTGGGACTCTTCTCTTCTCGACTCCTCTCGTCCGACTTCCCTGGAAGGCCGGTGAGAGTGCCTCTCACTCCTAGTGTGCTGAGGGGCTTCAGGAATTGTTTTCTGCCCTTGCTTCTGGGCATTGGTTGCTGGTATTGGTGTGTCGTGCAGTGGGTATGGCAGCTGCATGACGTTGTTTTGCATTATAAAGTTAACGACCGATTGTAGGTCTGCCAACTTGTCTACCATCTCTTTTACCTCTTCATCCCTCCGTAGGCACCTGTCCCTCCATATCTGGAGGTTGTCTTCGTTGTAGTATCTGCTTTGATCCGTCTTCTTTGAAGTGTCGCCCTCCTAGCCGACGTCTTTCGCTCCGTGATGAGTTTCTGTGTTGCGGTTGTCTCTTTCAATATCGAGGTCAATAGGTCTTTCGCTCCCAGCGGGAGTACCGTCCCCAATCTTTTCTTTCTGTGCGTTACTGGCCATCTATTCGTCTTTCCTTCCCACAGATGGCGCCAAATTGTGTGAGTGATTTTCCGATCACACTACCCGTTTAGTAATTCAGCTGAAGAACACTGGCAGAATAGATGGCACCTTGCTGTCCTGCACAAAAAGAGAAGGCTCCGGCGGTGGTTCTTCCACCCGGGGGCTCTCCGACGATCAAGTCAGTATATCTCTCAAAGATAATCAAGTGCTAAACTCACTACTCAAAGTATAAAGTTGCGTACCTTAGACCCATGGGGGTGCCTCTCTTTTATAGTTTACTCAATCCTAGTCCTAGTAGAAGCCTGGCTTCTATGGACTCCAATTCAGTGCTTACTTTGGATTTCTCAAGAGATAAGGATAAACTCCCTAAAAGTATTACCCTTATCCATCCTGAAGTCTTTCTTCATCCTAGGACTCTTGTCCCTTATCCGTTTATCTCGGATTCCGGTATTCTCGCAGATAACCTCGGCAACTCTGAGATCACCTCGGCATAACTACCACGACACGTGGCACCTCGGTAGACGACGTCGGCGTCACCTTGCCTCGTGTTGGTACTCAGAAAATATATTCCCACAATTATATACCCTGACTATATCCTATATCATATTATATCCTCCATTTTATATCCAGTGAAACAAACAGGGCCATATAGTAGATGAATTTAGGTCACCTTCCCCATGGGCGGACGTGATCCTCCGAGAACGGTTGTTCCGCCGGCGATTCTCTTGGAAACTTTTCAACACCGCGTCCAACTTCCTTGCCGATATCGAGCCATTAGCGAACATGTAGAACGCGTGGCAGAGCTTGCTCTTGTCGTCATCGTCCCAGTCATTCTCGATATCAAAATCAATGAACCCCCAGTAGCGGCTGCGCATGTTGCTCTGGCGGTAATTGGGTCATAGGTTTATGAAATCATTGAACACCGAGTAGCGGCTGCCCATGTTGCTCTGGTGGTAATTGAGCCATCGGTTTATGAAATGATTGAACACCGAGTAGTGGCTGCGCATGTTGCTCTCGCGGTAATTGTCCCGTCGGTTTATTAAATCAATGAACCCCGAGTAGCGGCTGCCCATGTTGCTCGGGCGGTAATAGTCCCATCTATCCTTAAACCGCAGGAGGCCGGGAAAGCTGTGATTATCGAAAATACCATCAGAGATAGTCGCGGTGGGGCGAACAGGGGACCAATAGCGAACCTCCTTGATATTAATAAGATCACTGAAGCAGCAGACACGGTGCTTCGTGATGTCGCCGATGCGGTCATCGGCCCTTCCATTGAGACCAGTGGACCAATAGCGGACCTCCTTGATGACACGATCAATGTTCCTCCAGCACTCTATATTAGAATTTTCGTGTATTGTCGCAAACAAAAATAAAAATATTAATAATTTTAGTTGGGGAAAATTTCTAAATGTGAATATGCTACTTTTGAAAATAAATATTAGGACATTTATCAATTAGTCCTATATCATTCCTAAAAAAAATTAAATTAATTTGATAATCATAATTGTTTTTTATTTTATAATTTTTGTTACAAAAAAATAAAAAAATAAAAGAAGGAAAACTTACTTTGCATATATCTTGGATGATTTTTGCAGATGATTACGTCTTTGCTTGTGACGGGAATCTCGTGACAAGTGATGGAGTCACTGAATTTGAGCCATTCACCAATTTCAGCTTTGTCCTCCCATTTGAATAATTGATTTGCTTGCTCGACAAATTCTGAAATGATCGTCTTCCATGGATAATATTTGCATAATTCTCCTAAGCGTCCTCTTATCGTGCCAAAATTCATGTCTATCTCCTCACTCGAACAATATTTGCATAATTCAACCAAGCGTCTCATTGATTTGCGAAGGAGTTTTTTTTTTTGTTGCTGCAAAGATGCATAAAACTCATCATCGTGCTTACTGTTTTCCCAAGAAGCGCTCATCTTCTCCAGCTCTATCTCTATGCCTCTCCAACCACTCGACCTGAATTTAAATTTCAGTCTCAACTCTCAAACTAGAACATGAGCAGACCTTGCTTTGTTCAACATGAAGGGTTTGAATTCTATTAACAAGCAGTGTTTGAGTTTTGGTTACAAACTTTCACACTGATTTTGTATTATTTTTATTTTATTTTAACTTTTTATTCTCATTTTAATTTAATTATATTTTATATCACAATTAGTCCAATATATTTAATTATTTATTGTAATTTTTAAATTTAAATTAATTTAAATTTAATTATATTTTGGATCAAATTAATCTTAAATCTTACTTATTTACTGTAATTCCTAACATGTTAATCTAATTTTATTTTAATTAGATTTTAGATCAATTATTAATTATTTTATACTTTTATTTAATTATATTTTAAATGAATTCTTAATTATATTTTATATTTTAGATCAATCCTTAATTATATTTTAATTAACATATTAATCTAATTTTAGGTTTGAAGAAAAATATGGGTAAAATTGTCTATTTGTTGTATTAATGTCACTTTATTTTTAAGAAAATCAAACCCACTCTAAAAAAGTGTATGATACACATTTCGTTACTTTAGATGCAAAAATTGACAATAATATTTTAGTTCAAAATCACATGAAAGTTTTATGGCTATATATTTAAACTATAAGCAATAAAGTGCTTTAAATTCAAACCACAATGTGTAAATGAATTTAACCCTTTTATTTTTGTAATATTGATAAATCATATTTAGGGGTATTCAAACCCAATAAGTCAACTAAAGAAAATTATGACCTAATTAGTTCTATGTATTTATATTTTTATTCTATGAGGTCATTTTTCCTGATTTATATTATTTGTTAGACTATTATACCCTTATATCTATTTTTGATATGTATTATATAGAAAAATGATATGCACATTTCTTTTTTATTGCTATCTCTATTTTGATAGTTACCATTATTCTCATTTTTTTTTTTTTTGGATTAGTTTCATTCACATTTGTGGTATTGTTTCATTGTGCTAGAGTTTCAAAACTCTCTATTTAGTAGGATTTAGAAACTCTAATTTACAAATGGTAATGAAATAATATTATATTCCTCCATTGTTGCGGTGAAACTTTGTATTTCTCCATTGTTACTTTGTGTTCGAAGTTCTGTGCTTGTTCATTGTTGCTTTGTCACTACAAAAAATTAAAGTTTTAGATATTAAAATTTAGAGACAATTATTTTTTAATGACCAAATTTTTTGTTACGAAAAGTGTCGTTATTATATTTTTAGCAACAAAAATTAGACATTAGTGATAAATTATTATCCTTTTGGGACCAATTTTTTTGTCTCAAAAAATAAACCATTTTGAGACGAAATTATTTTATCTTTAAAAATCTATTTATTAGTGACATTTTCAAAATTTTGTGATTTAAAACCTTATTTTTGACTTTTCGAGACGACCATCTACCAACTATTCTCATGACGATGAAAATTAGTCCCTAAATTTCTTTTGCAACAAAATTTTTATTTTTAGAGACCAAAATATTTAGTCTCTAAACTTTTATATGTTTTAGTGTGTATTCGAAACTCTATGTTTCTCTATTGTTGTAAATCAAAGCTTTGGAATATAGATATGGACATTATGATATATTTTGCAAGATGTGAATGTTCACAGATCATTAGTTATTTGTTACTATGCTTGTTGTCTAAACAATCATTTTTTTGTTACCATTAAACAATTGAAATAGCCTTTTTTTTTTCCTTTAAATTTTGTTTCATGTTGCAGTGTGAATTTCACATTGACATGAATTTAGTTTTTCTTAGGTTAGTTGTATGTTAATTGTAAATTGTGAACATTCACATTGTATTTTGGTATGAATTTTTTTTTTTTTGAATTTTTTTCAAAAGTTAGTTGTATTTTGTTATTATTTTTTTTTTTACTTTGCTTGTTGATTAACAATCATTTTTGTTATCATTGAACAATCAAAATAGTCGATTTTCACTTTTTTTTCAATTTTATTTTATGTTTTTACGTTGCAGTGTGAATGCTTACATTGGTATGATTTTATTTTTTTTTAAAACTAGTTGTATATTAATTATAAATTGTGAACATTCGCATTGTATTTTAGCATAAGTTTTGGTTTTTCAAAACTTAATCGTATGTTTGTTATTTTTGTTACTATACTTGTTAGTTGAGCAATCATTTTTGTTTCCATTGAACAATTGAAATAGTCAATTTTCACTTTTTAAAATTTTGTTTCATGTTTTCACATTGCAGTGTAAACGTTTACATTGGTATGAGTTATTTTTTTAAGGATAATTGTATGTTAATTATAAATTGTGAACATTCACATTATATTTTGGTATGAATTTTATTTTTTCGATGGTTGTATGTTTGTTGTTTATTATGAACATTCACATTATATTTTAGTGTGTTTTTTATTTTTTCAAAAGTTAATTGTATGTTTGTTGTTTATTGTAAACATTCACATTTATTTTGATTTTTATTCAATTTTTTGTTGTGTTATTTTTAAAATTTTCAAATTATAAAAAGGTTCAAAATTCATAATTTGAGATTTTTTTAATGGAATGCAGGAGAGATTTCTCCTTAGAATAACGGAGAAATTTTCTTCATGAAATAAATGAAATATTTTCTCTTTAAAATGATGGATAGATTTTTTTCCATAAAATGAAAGACTATTGTTATGTGTTAATTTCAAAATAGAAATATGTGCAAAAAATTAGAAAGAATAATTTGGTCATAGTACATTAAATAGGACTTAATGGAATACTAAAAAAGAATATGGATTAGATGGAATAAAATACTTAGAAAGTGGATTTATTACAAAATAACCATTTAAAAAAATTTAAAAATTTTCAATTCATATAAAAAAAAATCAAAAATTCTCATTCACTCTATTATTTACGCATTTTCTATAAAAAGTTAAAAAAAAATTTCAAACATAATTTTTTGTCACCTCATATTTTAATCAAAAAAAACTTAAGAAAATTACTAAAAAATCGCTTCCCAAACAGGATCCTTGAACAAACTTTAGCTTGAGAGGCTCCGCTAACCTCAAACAAGACAAAAATTATTTAATAACGAATATACTCTCCCTCACTCAATAGTATTTTTGATTTAATAACGAATATAACGAATATATCCTTGTACAAACTTTTCGATTTAATATTTTTTAAAAATGTCATATCACTTTAAAATGATCAAAATATCTTTACTAAACATTTATTTTTTACTTTTTCACTTTTTTTCTCATAAGCCCAAATTGGCATTTCAGATGCTGCATTTTTGAATTTGCCAAATAAATAAAGTGGCATTTTGGATCGGGAGTTTTTTTTGAACATGTTGCTTCCCAAAACGGCACAATATGATGGTACGTGCAACACTATTCTTTTTAATATATGTAAATTATGTACTAGAATCAACTTAGCCAAACGTATCATACTATCAAGACAAATTCACATATTTTGTAGGGCTGAGTAATGTATTCGTAAAATTCATAATTTGATTCTATCTGATTCAGTCAAATTCGGTAGGTTTTGATTGATTTTTTGAATCCGTGATTTGGTTCCGAATTGAAAAGTTAAAAATTCGTAGTTCACAAATCGATTCTGGATTGGAACCGATTCGGACCGTATACAAATGTATTTTATACATTCTACCGCATAGCATTTTTTCTTATTCCATATAAAACCTAAATCCAAACTTAAACCCTTATAATATCTTCTTTTGTTGTTTTTATTTGTTAGTTTTTAGTTTTAATTTGTAATTGTCTAAATATTTATGGTGAAACTAATTTTCTTATGATTGTTTAAATTCTAGAACAATATGTCATTATTGTGAAAAGACATGTTGCTATTGTGAAACTAATATGATGCTATGTTTATATTTTTATGAAATTAAAATGTTTTATTTTTTATTTTAATTACGTGAATCTGTAGTCTTAAACCAATCTAATTCGTGTTTAAACGGATTGAATTAGTTCTAATATTTCAAGAATCATAAATAATGAATTGATCTTAATTTTGTCCCAATTTAAACAATGCTCACCCCTAATACTTTGGATTCATCCAAGGTGAATTCTTTAATAACGAATATACTCTCCCTCACTCAAATGTATACAGATGGATATTGAAGATAGTATAATAGTGGATGACATGTATAAGCCCACAAAGGCCATGAATCACTATAAACAACCCAATCCCATCACTTAGAGCCCAATACATAACCCAGCTGGTGAGGTCCAGAACAGCTGGAACTCAACATGGCATAAAGAGCCAATGACATTCAGACACATGGCAGGCGAAGGACGAGCCACATCAGCAGACAAAGATCTGTAAAGTTATTGCAACTGCACATCACCATTAATGCAGCCCATCATAGCATTTATTACGACAACACCTCCCTATTGGAATAGGACCCCCTTACCCCGAACAATGTAAGCTACAGCATAGACTTTCGGCGAGGAGGGCAGGTCGGAAGGGACAGCGAAATGATTACCAAAGGATATAAGCAAATGTTAAAGACAAGAAGAAGATTAAGTTTTCTATCTCTAAACTCTCCTTACACCCAACTTCTCTTTCTAACTTGTTTGTCGGAGGGTTCACTGGGGGACTATCCCGTTCCCCGTTGGACTTGTTTGCAGGTAGTCTGGTGGGCTTCATTAACTGGACGTGGGTATTGAGGAGCTTAGACCTGTCCGACCCATTCATTGAGACAAACTGTATTATCAGTTGGCGCCGTCTGTGGGAAGGTCTTTGCTCCGCGCGCCAGTTGTGCTCATTGTCGCTGGAGACCCTATCCCAACAACCTTTTCTTCCTACCTTTCAAAGTGTATGGTCACGACTAGATCCATGGCTTCTCACAATAATGCTGCTGACCATCAGGCCGACCCCCACCATCCTAACAACCCACCGCAGTATTTTATCGAGCCCACCAACAGCATTAACCGCATGGCCGAGCAAAACTAGGCCTTGATAAATGCCTTACTCCAAAGAAACCTTCCGATGCCTCCTCCACCACCTCCAGATATTCCAGCCAACCAAGAAAGAGCCCCGAGCCATACTGTTCCGCAACCCTATCCACCCAACTTGGAAGGTTTGCAACCCCCTCCTCCACATATACATCTACCACCTCCACTCCCACCCCCGTCGGTTGTGCCACCAGCCCCTGAAGGGGAAGCCAGCAGCGTCCAACACCCATTGACTGACCGCGGTGACAACATTCTCCTCTGGGACGCTGAGCTTCGAGCGATGAAGCTCCAACTCCAAGGGGTCATGCAGAACATTCAGTATAAACCCTCTACCACGGCAAACTCACCATTTGTTGCCTCCATCCGGGACAAACCTCTGCTCGCCAAGTTCAAGATGCCCACCATTGACTCTTTCGATGGTACGACGGACCCAGTCGATCATCTGGAAACCTACCGTACCCTCATGATCCTCTATGCCTTCCCTAACGAGATTATGTGTCGAGCTTTCCCCGTGACATGGAAGGGGTCAGCTCGACTGTGGTTCAGCCAGTTACCAGCAGACTCTGTCTCCACTTTCCAACACCTCAGCGACTCCTTCCTTAGCCATTTCATTGGAGCCCAGCGCCAACGCCGCCCAGCAACCCAACTCCTCAACATCCGTCAGATCGAGGGGGAGTCACTGCGTAGTTTTGTTACCCGCTTCAACATCGAAGCCCTGCAAGTAGCGGAAAACGATGACAAGGTCATCCTTACGGCTTTAATGGCCAGGCTACGATCATCCGATTTCCTCTTTTCCCTCTCCAAAAACCCCCCGACCTCTATGGCAGCCCTACTCTTCAAAGCCCAGAAATACATGAATGCTGAAGATTCACTAGCCGCCCGGCAAGATCCCATAGCTAAAAACCCGACCCCCAGGGAAAAGAGAAAAGACTCAGAACCTAGAAACACCCAGTATAATAGCCAAACACCCCACTATACAGACCGACCCCCCCGCGCTGACCGGTCGGCACCAGTCCGACCGCCCGGTCAGTTTGAGCGATATACTCCTCTTAATTCTCCCATGGAACAAGTCATCCACCAAATCCAAAGAGACTACCCCCTCAAATGGCCCCTACCTTCATGGACTCCTTCAAATCGGAAAGACCAGTCCAAATATTGTCATTTCCACTAGGACCATGGCCATAACACTGATGACTACATCAACCTCAAGGATCAGGTTGAGACCCTAATACGTCAAGGGCGCCTCAGCCGCTTCACGGACACCCGCCCACACCAGAGGCAAAGAACTGAACCCCTCAGAAACAACCGCCGGCGCACCCCACCTCGGCAACCAGCCCAACCTAACCAAGGTCAAGATCGCCCTCCACAACAGCCTCGATCGCCAGGTAATCCTTCTCCACCAGTTGGTGAAATTCGAGTCATTTCAGGTGGCCTTACTTGTAGGGGACCTTCCCGCTCAGCTCAAAGGGCAGAACTCAGAAAGATAAGGCAAGGCTCAGACAAAGCAATTGCCACGGTAGACCGACCCTCCAAACAGCCCAAGCAGTGGACAGAGCCCATCACCTTCACGGACGCCGACTATACAGGAATCCGTTATCCTCATGATGACCCCCTCGTCATTTCTGCCCTCCTCTCCAACTATAAGGTCAGACGGGTTCTCATCGACAACGGCAGCTCTTCAGACATTATATTCCTTAATTGTTTCCGCCAGCTCAAGATTGGGAAGGAAAGTCTGTCGCCCCTCCAAACCCCTTTGGTCGGTTTCACTAGCGACCGGGTGACCTCCATCGGCTCCATCGATCTCCCCATTACCATCGGTGAATATCTACGACAGACTACGAAGTTGCTCACTTTCCTTATGGTCGACTGTCCCTCTGCCTACAACATCATCCTTGGTCGCACCGCCCTCAACGCTTTCCAAGCTATTACTTCAACCTACGACCTCGCCATAAAGTTCCCTACCGACCTGGGCGTCGGGACAGTAAGAGGGGAGCAGACCGTAGCCAGGGAATGTTATGTCACCTCACTCAAGGAAGTCAAGCTGAAGGAGGCCATGATCATTGAAGGACTTGACGTACGAGATGAGGACGAGCTGGTCAGAAGGAAACCGGTGAAGGAGCTTGTTGAGATTCCCATCGATCCCACCAACCCAATGAAAACGGCCAAGATCGATAGCCAACTATCCCCCCAAGCTAAGGCCGACCTTACTGCCCTTCTGACCGAGCACAATGATGTATTTGTCTGGACCCACTCAGACATGCCAGGCATTGACCCCTCTTTCATAACTCACGGCCTAAGCATTGAACCCCATTTCCGACCTTACCGCCAGAAGCAGCGTATTTTTCATTCGGAGCGCAATACTCTTATAGCCGCAGAGGTTGACAAACTCCTTGAGGCCCACTTCATCAAAAATGTGGACTACCCTAAATGGTTGTCAAACGTGGTCCTAGTCCGCAAGAACAACGGCAAATGGCGACTCTGTGTCGATTACTCCAACCTGAACCGCGCTTGCCCCAAAGACAGCTATCCTCTTCCCCGCATAGATCTGCTGGTCGACGCCACGGCCGGTCATCAAATGCTCAGTTTCATGGATGCTTTCTTTGGTTATAACCAAATCTCGATGCACCCATCCGATCGGGAACATACATCCTTTATTACTGACCGAGGTACCTACCACTACCGTGTGATGCCATTCGAATTGAAAAACGCTGGGGCCACCTACCAACGGTTGGTCAATGTCGTTTTCCATCACCAGATAGGTCGGAATATGGAAGTATATGTCGACGACATGCTGGTTAAGAGCAAACTCTCCACTGATCATCTGACCGACCTACGAGAAACCTTCGCAACCTTACGTAAGTACCAAATGAAGCTCAACCCAAAGAAGTGCGCCTTCGGCGTAGGATCTGGGAAGTTTTTGGGTTTTATGGTCAGTCAGCGGGGCATTGAAGCTAACCCTGAAAAAATCAAGGCCTTGATCGAGATGTAGTCACCCAGAACGGTTAAGGAGGTCCAATGACTCACTGGCCGAGTTGTAGCTCTCAACCGCTTCATTTCCCACGCAACGGATAAGTGCCTACCATTCTTCAAGGTTCTTCGGCAAACTTTTGAATGGACAACTGAATCCGAAGAGGCTTTTCAACAGTTGAATCAGTGCATGGCCAATCCCCCCCTCCTTTCACAGGCAATCACGGCCGAGCCCCTCTTCCTCTATCTAGCTGTATCAAGCACCGCTGTTAGTGTAGCTCTTATCAAGGAAGACGGTTCTGTCCAAAGACCGGTCTACTACATCAGTCGGGCCCTCAAGGGAGTGAGCAGAACTACCCATTGTTGGAAAAATTATCCTTGGCCTTGGTCACCGCATCCAGACGACTCTGTCCTTACTTCTAGGCCCACTCCATAGTGGTCCTCACCGACCAACCCTTGAAGAAGGTCATACAGCAACCAGAACTTTCCGGCAGACTCATGCAATGGTCAGTAGAACTCAGCCAGTTTGACATCTCTTACCGGCCTCGAACAGCAATTAAGGGGCAGGCCATCGCTGATTTCATCCTGGAATTCACTAATCCTACCCTAACCACTGCCTCTCCACCCTCTCCAACTCCTATCGAGCCAGAAGACCCTCATTCTTGGACTCTCAACGTCGACGGATCATCCCGCGGGGAAGGTAGTGGGGCTGGCCTCATCCTCACCGCCCCTGAGGGTGGTTATTTCAAATACGCCCTCCGTTTCCTGTTTGAGGCTAGTAACAATGAGGCCAAATATGAGGCATTGATTACAGGTCTTCGCTTAGCCAGGGATATTGGTGTCAGCCATATCCGAGTGTTCAACGACTCCCAGCTCATCGTCGGACAAATCACGGGAGAATTCGATGCCAAGGAGGACACGATGCGGGCTTATAGGGATATTGCACTTCCCCTTGTTCGCCTCTTCAATACCTTCCACATCAAGCACATTTCTCGGGCGGAAAACTCTAAGGCAGATGAGATGGCTCAGTTGGCTTCCGCAGACCAGTCCGACCTCAGTCGTGGTGTCCGCCTAGAATACCTATCCCACCCCGCCATTTGCCCCGACCAGCACGAAATACAATTCCTTCAAAATGAACCCATCCCTTGGGTGTCGGACATCTTCCTATTTCTGACAACGGGGGAACTGCCAGATGACCACCAGCAAGCAGCCAAAGTCAGGGCCCGGTCGTCCAATTACATCCTCGTCAGCGGCATTTTGTACAAACCTGGTTTCTCACGCCCCTATCTGCGGTGCCTCAATCCGATTCAAGCAACTTATGTGATGCAAGAAATTCATGAGGGTATCTGTGGCAATCACTCAGGCGGCAGGTCCCTAGCCCACAAGATACTTCGCACTGGATATTTCTGGCTTACTCTTAACCAAGATGCGGCTGACTTCGTACTCAAATGTGATACGTGTCAGCATTTTGCCAACATCTCCCATGCTCCTCCTACTGAATTGATCACACTTTGCAGCCCCTACTCGTTCGCCAAATAAGGGATCGACCTAGTTGGCCCTTTACCCCCCGGCCGAGGCCAGACCAAATTTGCCATTGTCGCCATTGATTATTTTACTAAGTGGGTAGAGGCAGAATCCCTTGCCACCATTACCGAGCGTAACACAACCAAGTTCATCTGGCAGTCGATCGTTTGCAGGTTTGGCATCCCTCAGGCCATTGTCTCCGACAACGGCAAACAATTCGACAACGCCAAGTACAGAAAGTTCTATGCAGACCTCCAAATTTAACCATGTTTTTCTTCCCCCGGTCATCCCCAAGCCAATGGCCAAGTTGAGGTCACCAACCGTTCTCTTTTGAAGATCATCAAAACCAAGCTAGAAGCTGCTAAAGGGCTTTGGGCTGAGGAACTACCAAATATACTCTGGGCTTACCGAACTACAGCTCGGACTCCCACTAGGGAAACTCCTTTCCGCTTAACATACGGCACTGAGGCGATTATTCCGGTAGAAGTCGGTCTGCTTACCCCTAGAGTTTTACATCCGGATCCAGCACTAACGGAAGAGCTCCGTCGGGTAGACCTGGACCTAATTGAAGAACTCAGAGAAACCACTGCTGTCAGACTGGCCTTATACCAACAGAAAATGAGAACACACTACAACCGTAAAGTCCGACCAAGGGAGTTCGCTGTAGGGGACCTTGTCTTGAGAGAAGCAACCCTTGCCACCAAAAATTCGACTGAGGGTAAATTGGCAGCCAAATGGGATGGACCTTACGTTGTGAAAGCCCGACCATGTCCGGGCACTTACCGACTTCAGGACATGGAAGGTCGAGATCTCCTCCACCCCTGGAACGCTGAACACCTGAAGCTCTACTTTCAATAAGTTCCTACTGTTGTATTGCTCAGTTGTTGTATTTTCTTTTTGATACATAATGTAAACTTCGATCGACTGGATTACACTGTCCATGACAACAATTCTATATCTTAGCTATCTGTGTGTTGTCTCAATAACATTCTCATTTGTAGCACTTATTATGAGCCTCAGCCAGACCGAGCATCACTCCATAAGCCTCGGCCAATCCGACCGTCAAAAGCCTCAACCAGACTGAGCACTAAGAGCCTCAGCCAGACTGAGCACTAAAAGTCTTAGCCAGACTGAGCACTAAAAGCCTCAGCCAGACTGAGCACTAAAAGCCTTAGCCAGACTGAGCACTAGAAGCGTCGGCCAGACTGAGCACTAAAGGCCTCTGCCAGTCCGAGCGTGAAGCACTTGGCTAGACCAAGCCTCAATCAGCCTAAGCATAATAGTCTTAGCCAGATTGAGCGCCACAGTTTCAGGGTCAGACTCAGTTACCCACAATGTCTGTAAATCATAGCTTTGCCCCAAATGAGCACGCATGCAGGGCTCGGTCAAGGCCACCCATGCAAATTTCATGCTTGTAGAAATTAGTAGACACACTTAGTCACAATACCAGCTCCTAAATCTTTACACCACTCTTCGCTCAGTCGAATTCCAAAGACTTTCTTACACGTCTTCTTTACAAGTCAGGTTATTTTCTTCTCAATTAGACTTCCATAAACCACTAACCTACTTGAGTAGTGTGGCGAACGCAAACTTGTGATTTTACTACATTTTAAACTTCACTCTACATTGAGTTTTTATTACAAGTTCAACTTCACTCTGCATTGAGTTTCTATTACAAGTTTAACTTTACTCTGCATTGAGTTTTTATTACAAGTTCAACTTCACTCTGCATTGAGTTTTTATTACAAGTCCAATTTCACTCTGCATTCAGGAATCCTTAACTTTACCCTGCACTCAGTTCTTATTACAATTTCAATCCCACTCTGTTGTGAGGAATTCCTAAATTCAGTCCTTATCACAAGTTTATCACAAGTTTTTATTACAAGTTTTCATCCCTTTCAAACGCACAAGCAAAAACAGTCAAATGCAAAACACAACTGAAATTTTATTTATTCACAACTTTGTACATAAGTTCATTACAACAACTCAAAAAAAAAAAAAAAAAAAAAGAAGAAGAAGAAGAAGAGAGAGAAAAGAAAACAAACAAAACAAAATAAAAACAATGTCTGTGCAAAGTCTTCCTCTTCTTCTCCAGTTACTCCTCCTCACTGGAGATGAGGTCTTCTTCTTCAATACCCTCATCCAGGGGGGTTTGGACCACATCGTCCTCACCAATTGTTACACTACTGAGGTCTAAGTCTGGGAACAGTTCTTCAGCTCTACGTTTGAACATCTTCCAGCCACTATCCCAAAACTCAACCATTTCGTGTTTGTAGAAGTCTAACTGCTGGAAGCTTTCAATAACTTCTGCTACAGTTCTGCCTCCAGCGGTCGTCCTCGATGGGCCCGCCCCCCCAAACTCTTGCCTAGCCAAGCTGCTGGCGACCGCAGCATCAACTGCCATCTGAAATTCTGCAGACCCTTTGAACTGCTCCACTGTTGCGACGCACAGATCGGGGTAAGCCACCTTTTCAGAGGCTGCCTTCGCCCTCTCCTCGTCCAGCTCCTTCTGCAGGGTCGCCCTTTCAGACGCAGCTTTGGCTCTCTCCTCCTCTAAATCCTTCTTCAGGCTCTCCTTCTCCGCCGTCGCTTTGGCTCTCTGCTTCCAACTCCTTCTGAAGGCTCCTCCTCTCCTCCACTGCCTTAGTCCGCTCGCTCTCCAGCTCCTTCTGCAGATCGTTAATCTTCACATCTACCTCATCTTTCTGCCTGACCAGCTCTTCATTACTGCTCATCGCCTCTTCATGTCGTTCGACCGCGACTACGCAGGTTTTTTGGGCCTCCTCCAACATCTTCTGCTCGCCAGCCAGTTGGAACTCGAGTGACACAACCTGGCGGCGTGTGTTCTCCAGCTCCACCTTGACCGCTTGCAGATCAGCGTGGGCACTCTCCAAACTTGCACTCTCCTTCTTCAACTTTGCAAGCTGAGCCTTGACCTTATCAGCCTTGAGTTTGGCAGCCCCCGTCTTCTTCAGCAGAGCCCCTACTAAGGTGGTTACCTCCATTTGAGCGGAGCATAACCCTCTCAGCAGTTCAACTTCGTTGAATCTGGATGCCGAGCGCAAGGCTGCCTCTTCCACAATCCCCACCAGGCAGTCTGCCCCTGCCCTGGCTGAGCCTTCTTCTCCCTCCAGCCGCTCCGCCACCGCATGAGCATGGTAGATTGCTGTAGTCAGACTGACTCCCCCTCCTTGGGGTGCAGGACCCCCCTAGGGCTGCTCTTCCCTCCTTGGCCCAGGGCCAATTGCCCCACCTTCTGCTTGCACTTCAGGGGCGGCCCCCGCGATCCCTGTGGCGATCGCCACCACTACAGGAACCACCTCCATGCCCTCTGAGGCAATGTCCACCACTTCTGGGGCAATTACTTTTCCTGGGGCCTCATCCATTTCCCCCCCTCCACCTCCTTGGCCATACTGGCCTCCTCTACCCTTGTTTCCCTCCTCCTCTTCTGGGCAGGCCCTTCTTCACTCCGCCTCACCCTTTTCTTCTTCTTCACCACGCCCAACGCCTCCATCTCTTTCAAAGACCTCTCCTTCAAAGGGTCTGTTGGGGGCGGTCGTGGCACAAATTCGCCTAAGTCTTTCTGTCCCAAGGGTTTGGGGCGAGGTCGAATCCTCTCCCTTGCAACCGGTTTTGGTGGTCCGTCGGCCTGGGACTCTTTGAATTTTTGGGCTTTCGCAAGGATGGTCTGATCCTCCGCCTCCTGAGCCCTTCTCCTCGCCTCCAACTCCGCTCGGTCGAGGTCCCCACTGCTCGGCTGTGGACCCAACCCTGCCTCAAACAATGCAGACGGCTGAACGAGCTCGTCCTATTTGGCCCCTTCTTTCTCTCTCCACCCCTTTACCCTCTTCACCCCCTCCTCCGCTGCTGCTCCCAGCTTTGGCTCTATCGACTTGGTGGGCACCTTCCAAATGGTGCGCACTCCAACTCCTCCACTGGCAGACACATAGAACCAACGTGGTCCCTTGATCGATGACGGCAGCCCCGCCACCAGTCCTTTCCCTGCTGCTGCCTGCAGGGTGACCCAAGTCTCTTGCTGCCCTGAGGCCTTGTAAAGGCCACTTTTGGTGCTATTTTGTGAGAGATCCGAGACTTTGGTGTTAGGATCTCTTCACCACTGAAATCTTGAGGGATTTTAGTGGTGAAGATGATGCCTTAGAGTCTCAAGAAGGAGAGGGCCACCCCCTCTCCTTGATGTCCTTGAAAAGGGCAAGATTTGGCCTCTTAAGGGAGCATAGTTTTGATTGTTTGTTGAGCATGTCTTGGCCGCATTTTATGTTTATTATGCCCTAATTTGACATTGCTAAGTGTTGGTTTTAGCACTCTTTGCATGCCTTGCATAGTTGCTTTGTAATGCCATAATAGTCCCTTAACATGTCTAGGTTGTGTGCCTTTATTTCTAGCATGTTTTAGGCTTAGATCCATGAAGCTTGTATGCTTATTTTACTATGAATAAGGTCTGTCCATGCTTGTTTTGGTCGGCCATGACTTGCATTACATAGCTCCTTTGTATTTGGCTTGTTGGCCTTAAGAGCATGAGAGTGTAGCATGCCTTGCTTGCATCATTTTGATGGTTTGGAACCATTTAGCATGTTATTTCAGTCCCTTTGGTGTGCTTGTATGCTTACCTTAGTTGCTCCTTTAGTGCTTTAAAAGCATGTGTTGAATGCTACATTTATTGGTCATGTTGCATGCCTTTGTGCTTAAGCCTCTTAGATGCCATCTAAGTAGCCATTTGGCTTTGTTTTAACATGCCAAAACTCTGTTTTAGATTGTTCAATGTATGCCATATTTGTTTTGCATGAGTGTAGTTCAATGCTTCCATGACTTGCCTCAAGTGTTGAACCTATGTTGCATGCATTTGTTTATCTTGCTTAACATGATTTGGCATCATTTCATAGCATGATTTTCAGAGCCTAAATTGCATGCTAGTTGTCCATTGTTGTGCCCCTTTAAGTGTGCTTAAGGGTTGTTTGTTATGCTTAAGTGTTGGTGCCTTAACTTGTGCATGTGTGCATATGTGTTTGGCCCTCTTGACTTAGCATTTCGGCCACTGATTTTAGGACTATTTGAGTTGCCTAATTCATGTATAAGACCATCCTTCCATTGGTTTGCATGCTTACCTTGCATGCTTGCTTGAACCCTTTGCATGAACATATTGCATAGTCCATGTTGCGTGCCTAGTTGACATGTTTAGGGTTGCATTTGTATTGTGCATGTTTGGCCTCTTGAGGTGAAGTATGATGGAGGTTGAGCACCCTTGTTTGCTTGTTTGCATTGCATGCATTTGAAATCAAAGTTGCATTCTTGGTTCTTAGGGCCATCATGCATGGAAATGCGCGATTGGTGGTCCGGGAATCGAGGCACATGCCCCTTTGAGTCACTAACATGATAAGGGATGTGTTTGGTGCATAAATGGCTTGAATTATATTGTCATGCATAGATTTCCCCTCTGCTGCTGTGAGTTGCAGGTTCTGCAGGCATTCAGTGCCGGCCGGCACTATTTAGTGCCGACCGACAGTCAACAAACAGCCGATGGCTTCTTTTTGTGCCGGTGGCCTCCTCCTTCAGCCGGTAGTGTCCTACCCCAGCCGGTGGTGATCCCCAGTGCCCTGAGAGGCACTCCTGGGACTTTGGCAATTTTCTGAGGAGGAGAGCAGAGGAAACAGAGGCAATCCGTGCATGGCAGTGCGGTTCCGAGCCAGTCCCGAGCGCATGCTGCATTCGGCCCTCATCCCGAGGCGGTTTACTGTTTAATTAGATTAATTAATTTATCTGATTAATTTAGTTAATTTGTAATAATTAATTAGCTTGCGTAGTTAATTAAATTGTATATTCTTTCGGTCCCTCCGAGTGAGGGCGTATCTGTAATAAGTGTGTGTGAGTGGATGTATGTATTCCAATCCCCATTTCTTTCTTCCCTTTTATTTACTTGCTTTGATGGTTAGTATTAGGGCACATTTATTTTAGCATACCTTATGCAATGCATGCGTGCATCCATACATTTGTTACACATGCATCGGGCTCGGCGCATCATACGAACTGCATTGTATTTCAATTCCAAATTGAATACGTGTTATTTGTAGCATTCCACGTGCCATGTTTAGGATAGCCGAGCCTGTCTAGATTGCATCTTTGCATGTGTTGCATTAGCCACTTAACATGAACTAGGATCATGCATATGATTACTAACTGGTTTCTGTTTTGGCTCGGAGTACTAGGTGAGCTTTTATGCTTTAGCATATCACATGTGTGTGATTGTTGCCATGATAGCATGATCACCATGAGGCTAGCTGCTTATGTGATATAACTGCTTGAATGCCTGTGGATGGAGGTTGAATTACCTAAATTGGGACAATGCATTAAAAACTGTGAGTTTTAAGCCCGCCAGTTAGTGGCAAAACCATCTTTTCTAAAGCCCACTTGAGGGTGGCAAAACCTGCATTTTAGCCTACTTGCGAGTAGCAAACCGTTTTCAAAACAAACATGTAGTGTTTTGTTCCAACTTAGGCGATTTGGTCTATACTTGTTTGCTGTGCGCATAACATAGTAATTCTAGGCTAATAACTGGAATAAGAACATGTAATGTTTTCAAAATCGAATATCACGGTTAGTAGAGGCCGGTCTTCAGACCGGGCGAAAGGGGGTGCTCATAGCTGACCTTCCCCGATCGTACCCAAGCTCCCGAGCCAAGACAACTTTGGTAATGACGGACACGTGGCCTTTGGCACCGAGTCAGGGTTTCCTAAATTCCCCCATTAAAAAATATTTAGGTGGCGACTCTATATCTGGCAAAGCAGTCCATGTTTGGCACTTCTTTCAAAAAATCTGTTTTCAAAACGATTTACCGGATTTGGACTCTTTGGTTCGAGATTTAGAACCGTAACATTTGAGTCCTTCGAACTGTAGTGACCCAATATCGAACCAGAACCGGGGGGGGTTCGCACTCCTCTCCCCGGGATGCGTTCGGGGACGTCTACAGTTTCTGGCGACTCTGCTGGGGATTGTAGAGAGCTTGACTCGAACTCGTGATATCCTGTTTTGACTACACATATGTGTTTCTTTGCATTGCATGTGCATTGGTGCGCCTAGGACACCGTGTTGGCCATCTGCTATTCCTGAGCGGTTTGCCGGAGGCTTGTCTTGTCAAGGCATGTCCATAAGGCTGACCGGTTGCGGGCTCTGCCAGTATGGGAACACAAACCCCGGTTTTACCGGGGCACCCTTGTCGACCATTCGACCTAGTGCATATCGAAATCCGTAGTGACCATTCCAAACTAGGACAGGTTGCTTACCCGATATAGGTTGTTTGAAACCGCTGCGTGCGTAGTGAAACCCTAGCTCCTGACAAAATAGGACAGGGAAACCCTACCCCAATATAGGGGTGTTTTGGTTCTCATTTATCTGCTATGTGCTTCTAGAGTGTATCTCTGCAGGAAAGTACATGTCAGTTTACCAGTTTGAGTATCCGGCCCGAAGGGCACCAGTATCAGTGTTGTTGAGGAACCAGTTATATCTGCGGGTATCAGTTCAGTTCTGGGAGCAGTGATTCTGGGGAACAATAATCAGTAGTAGAGATTAGATGTTTGACTGCGTCTGTGTTTGATCTGTTTTGGGCTGAAATGCTGTCCGTTTTTCCTTTCAGTTCAGAGAGTCCAGAAAGTCGATACAGAATAGCCAGTGTTTTCCCTTGCTGGGGCAGGATTTGAGATGACGCAGAGTTCAGAAGAAATAGTGGTTATGACAGCCGCGTTGGATCAAGGGATTACCCTACAGAGTGAGACCGGCATTGATATGCCGCATCCTCCTAGGTCGCCCGCTACACACCCAATCTGGGCCCCCCAGTTCTATCAGGCTCGCGAGCCCACTACATTCGAGTTAATGGGGATGATAGGCGATCTCCAAAGATCTGTGGCAGATCTCGCTTACGGGATGTCAGCCTCGCCACCGGTTGCACCGTATGCCGGAAATTTTGAGCCCCAAGAGCCCCCGCTACTGGGGCGGATTGTGATCGAGCTTAATCAGCCGGAGATGGCCTCCACATACAACAGTGATGTACCAGTACCAACCCAAACCTCTCATCAGGCTGAGGCCAGAGGTAAAAATGTGGCAAAGGCAGACGCCGACCCCATGGGACAGCTGCTGTGGGCAGTCGAGGCTTTAAAAGCCGGGGGGATGAACAAACAACAGGTATCTGCGATGACAACCAAAATTGTGAAGGATGCTTTTCCCACTCTACCTGAGAATAGTTCAAGCCAGTCGGAAAATCAGGATAGACCCCGTTATGTTGAAACAGTTTCTCTCACTCCCAACCCCGTACCTGGGAAGGATCAGAAATTCAAGCCCGCACCTGCCGATCCGTTTGCCAGCACATCTAGCAGGAGCACTCAGGCTTCAAAATACCAGCCCCGGGGGCGCAGGGTCTTCCATCCTCTCTATATGCCTTTGTCTAGGGCACTTCTGATTTTGGCCAAAAAGGGGCATCTTACACCCCTCGAGCCTAGGCCGCTCCCCAAACCCCTTCCAGCAGGACATGATGCCACTCAGTACTATGCGTACCACCAGCAATCTGGCCACTCCACCGATAACTGCTTTCGCCTCCGCCACGAGGTGCAGGATCTGATTGACAACGAGGTTATCCTCCCACCCACCTCAGCTAAATCAGTCACTACCCAGTTGTTGGATTTTGAGGACACCAATACTGCGAATATGTAATTGGGATTCAACCGCCTGCGGGCAGCGCCTCGAGTTTTTGATGTGGCGTCTGGCACGCATTTTTTTGAGCATCTGCGAATGCTACTTTTGTAAATCCTGGCTTGGGCGCCGAGTCAGTCTTTTGCTTTGTTTTGAGTCTGTCTCTGTCTTAAGTCAGTCCTTTTTGCTTAAGGGTCTGTCTTGTTGTAACGAGTCAGTCCCTCTTTTGCATAGAATACTAGGTGACTCCGGGGTTGTTGCCTCAAGCACCGTTTTGTTTTGTAATTACTTCTTTTTGCTTTCTTTTTGGGTCTGTCTCTGCAGTGGAGCCAGTTGCATCCGAGGAACCTGAATGAAACAGCTGCGGCTACCGTGTTTCCGTATCTATTGTTTTGGGCTAGTTGTGCCAGAGAATTCGAATAGGGTGACAGCGCATTCCGCCCGCCCTTGTGTGCCCTGATAATTATTACTTTGACCTAAGTTTTTTTTAAAAAAAAAAAAACCTTTTTGAACACTGCGGTGATAAAAACGAAGAGGAAGGAATTCCCCGGGATTTGCAAAACTTTGATCAAATTGAAAGAAAGAAAGGCGTGCTAAGCCCTTAATGATCGAAATCATGCTTGTCAGCGTGAGTACTGAGAAGGACCCTGGCTTGATCCAGATTGGTTCCACACTGTCTTCGGCGAGAGCGATTCGTCGCCTTCTTAAAAACTTTTGAAAACAAAATGTTTTGCGCGGTCCTGCGAAGACCTGTGTGGAATCGCTCTCGAGATTGCGCAGCTTAGGATCGCTCTCAGCCTCGGGACTCGACCCCTCATTTTCAAACCTTGGACCAGCATCCAGAATGTTCAATAATTAGCTATCAATGCAAGGCCTGTGTGGCCAGACTCGAAGCAGCCCTCAATCAAGGGGCACCGAAATTGGAGCAAAAGACTAGAGTTCACCAGGAGAAGTTGGCAAAGCAACCGTGATTGATTCTCCTGCAAAGTACTACAACGGTCATTCTCCCAAAAAAGGGGAGGCTTTGATTTCGAAAACCATTTGGCATGGACTTGCTACGCTTTTACCCTTTGAGAGGCTCACTGGGCTGAAAACCCGGAAGGGCGACCCAGGCAAAAGTAAGTGCAAAAGAAAAATACGAAAAAAAATCAATCAAAAAACCAAAAAAATAAGAAAAAAAGAAGAAAAAAGAAAAAAATGCAAAAGAAAAAAGAAAGAAAAAAGAAAGAAAAGAAGCTCGCAAGGTCGAAAACCCGCATTGGGCGCCTTGGCAAAAGTAAGAGCCTAAAAATAGTGAAGGTTAAAATACCCGAGAGTACCTAACCGGAACTACGTAAGGCTTGATTCCCATGTTTTGGGATACGTAGGCAACTTCATCTTGAAGTCCAGCCCTTAACGCTTTCATAGCGTCTCAGTCCATGTAATGGTTTTGATTACCTATGCTTCCTCCGAATCTGATGTCTCGGTTGCAACAACTGGAGCTGCGTGATCAACTTCCTCCTGAAGTCCAACCACCAATGCTTTCAAGGTGACTGTGTCCATATATTGTTTGTGGCCGCCTTCGTCCTCTCCGTGCATGAGAATTCGGTTGCGATCAATCATCGATGAGCATGCCGCGGCATCGTCCAAGCAAGGGGCAACTTTCCGTTGCCTCATATCGCCATAAGTTGCCCTGAGTTGCCGCCCAAACTAGGGGCAACTTTCCGTTGCCCTCTTCCCCCCCTTCAAGCAAGGGGCAATTTTCCCAAATTGCCTCCGATCCGAGGTCGCGTATCTCGAGGGTAGGTTCCGCGCCATGTCGAGCATTGACCGTTTGCGAAAATAGTTTTTGAAATTTTTTTACTGAGGTTGACTATTTTCTCGAAAATTATTTCATTTTCCAAAATCGGACCATGTTTGGACCCAAAAAGGAAAACTTTCAGTGCTTACGGCCTGACTTGCATGATTTTCAAATCAAAAATTAAACAAGCATGTTAATCTGACGTTCATTTTGATCAAAACTGTTTTAGAAAGAAAACAAAAAATGGTCAAAGTAATGAACTAGGGGCACAGTTTGAGCCAGGTGTTCTGTCTCTCCCTTGTCATCAACGCGCCTGCCAGGAAAGCACTTTATCTATCAGAAGAAATAGCCGTGAGCTAGCTGTATTCGGCATGAATCTGCCGCTTCCTATTCATCCATCAATCACCCTGGGGAGGGATGAAAAATGAGAGAATAAAGAATAGAGAGGTGTAAGTTGAGAGAAAAGTGAGCAAGAGGGTTTTGAGAGAAAAACCGAGCTTGAGGGCCGAGTGGCGTGAGAATCACACAAATCAGAAAGGGTGGGAAACCTGCCCGGAGGAATTGGCCCCTCAAGGTCTTTTGTTTTCAAGCACGTCCGTGTGTCGTGTCCTTTGATTTGTCGGTCTCAATTTAGCTTTGAGTCTTTTCCGAGTGTATCTCGTTGTGTTTAGGTCGTGTGCCTTTTATTTTCTTCACTTGAGTCCTTTCCACTGTGTTCAGTTGTAGGCTCGATACCCCGGTTGTGAAATCCCTTTTCCAAAGTCAATCGTTTGTGCTCAGAATGCTGTGCCATTCTCTACATTTATGCGAGGCAAGAGAAGAAAAGGAAATTTTGGGACATCCGAATGTGTTTCAACTTCAACTGTCTCAGTTTTGGTGATCCGTCTTGTCAGATTGGGCCAATTGTTCAAAGTTTGCCGTGTGCAGAATGGACCGGATATTGTATTATGAGCTGTGTGCAGATTAATCCCCAGCAGAATATGGGCTATTTGTTCAGTTTGAGCAGTGATTTGTCTGGGTTGTTTGCTGTTAGTTGGTTGGTTATCCGATTATTACAGTGCAAGTGCTCAATTTTTAGACAACAAATCGTAATCATTTACATTTGAGGTGTAATATGATGCAGTGCAATGCAAAGTACGAGGTATGTAAATAAAATACTTTTCAGATAAAAGTTTGTTTCATATCATCGTCTTTTCAAATACAAAGTTTTAAGGAAAGCAAAATCTGCCCGCGGCAGTACATAGTACTCTATCTACCAAAAAGAGAAAAGTTCAATAAAAGAAAATGAAAGAAAAAAACAGCGGAAGTCTGTAATCATCATCAATGGCCTCGCGCCGGGGGATCCATCCTCGCCCTCTTCCTGGGCAGAAGCCCAGGAGTATCGTCAGAAGTGTCGCTGTCGGAGCCCGAGCCTGAGCTGCTCCCCGCCTCCTCCTCAGAGGCCTCCGCCTCCGACTCACCGTCGCCTGGAACTGGAGCCCGCGAGCTGCTCCCGACATGAGCGTGTCTCCCTCTGGTACGGGGGAATATCCTGCCATCCCGAGTAGAAAGGGAAGGCCCAGCCGGAGGAGCGCCGCCCACTGGCGGAATCGGAAAGGGAGGCTGAAAAATACGAAAAGCAAACGCATCAGAAAGCTGTGATCAGTACAGAATGCAGTGTATAAGTACAGTATGTGAATGCCGTGAGCAGTTAATCAGTACAGAATGCAGTGTATAAGTACAGTATGTGAATGCCGTGAGCAGTTAATCAGTACAGAATACAGTGTATAAGTACAGTATGTGAATGCCGTGAGCAGTTAATCAGTACAGAGTGCAGTGTATGAGTACAGTATGTGAATGCCGTGAGCAGTTAATCAGTGCAGAATGCAGTGTATGAGTACAGTGTGTGAATGCCGTGAGCAGTTTATCAGATTTTGTGTAGTGCATCAGTATGTATGGAACAGAGTATGGTTTGAGACTGTGGTCAGAAGAACGTACCGGAAGACTGTAGGCGGCCATGACATCGAGGGTCCGCTGCAGCATCTCCATCAGGGAGGCACACAACTCCACCGACTGCCGTGTGTACTCGGAGGAAGCCTGCAAAAGTATTAGATGCATCAATATTCTGTGGAGTATCAGATGAACTAAACTGGAATGACAATGCAAGATGCAGAAATAAAGTGGTACATACCGGAGGCAAGTCAGGAATGCCAGCCAACTCATGACCAGCCGGAGGAGGAGCAAAAGGGATCTGGTAGGTCTCCCCACTCTGCCCCCTGTATGTCAGCATGGTAGGCAGAGCGGGCCAGCCCGTCCCTCGTCCCCTCTGTACCCTACCCCTGCCTCGGACTCGGGCTCTCCTCGAAGATCCCACTCCTGCTCCTGCCTCTGCCCGAGCCGCCGGCACCGCAGGACTCCCTCGCTTAGTCTGGCGACCCCCGCTCAGAGGCCGCATGATGAAGGTCTGGACGTACTCGGAGTAGTCGCCCTCGCCCCTATAGCCGTCCTCGTCCCAGCCAAGGGTGTAGTCCTCCATCTGCTGCAGAGAAAACCTCTCGGTGTCCCTCATGTGCTCAGGAGGGTGAACCGGGACTATCTGCTCTGGCAACCCGAGGGTCTGGCGCAGAAAACGCTCCCCCAGGTACCAAGCCCGACAGACCGGGCCCTCCAGCAAAATCCGGTAGCGAGAGGTCTCCTCAGCACCGGCGTATCGATCCCTCGTCTCTGCTGGCACTGCAGCCCATGGCCGCCAGGTGATCTGAAATTGGAAGTACAGTTTGTTACCGATTGCTATTTGAAACATACAGTAGCGAAGCAAAATTTGAATGAACTGTAAGTAAAATATACCTCGGCAGAGGTGATGGTGTCGAAGAATCGGCGGTAGAAGCTGAAAGTATCCCGAGGTCGCCGTGTGCACCTCCCATCGTAGCGGCGTGAGAAAGGGATGACCAGGGGAGTCTCCGTCTCCGGCACTGGGTCCAGCCTGGGAAAGTAGGCGTAAACCCACAACTGCAAAACAGATGTCAGTATGACCATCAGATAAAGCAAAAATGAAAAAGAATAGAAATAGCAGAGCCGTGTGTTGTGCAGTGTATTGTGCAGAGTATGTGTGTGCCGTGTGTACAATATACAGTCAGTGTAAAGCAGAGTATGTGTGTGCCGTGTGTACAATATACAGTCAGTGTAAAACAGAGTATGTGTGTGCCGTGTGTACAATATACAGTCAGTGTAAAGCAGAGTATGTGTGTGCCGTGTGTACAATATACAGTCAGTGTAAAGCAGAGTATGTGTGTGCAGTGTGTACAGTATACAGTCAGTGTGAGCAGTGTACAGTGCAGAATACAGAAAGTATGTAGAGCAGAAATGTAAAGCAGAGAAGAAGACATACCTCCCAGGCCCGCCAGTAGCCTCCGAGCAACTGCCCGCTGCCACGGGAGACTGAGCTCATGTAGCCGTAGAGGGTGGCCAGAGCCGCGCCACCCCAGTCAAAGCGCAAAATATCTCTGACATCTACCAGTGCGCTGAAAAGACAGAGGGGCACTGTGTTCGCCCGGTCGGCGAATAGGGTGGTCCCTAGCAAAAACATCAAGAAGCCGCGTGCGTACTGCTCCACGGCCTCCTGGGTCATCGGGGCTGCGTCGATGAGGGTGGGCTGGACCCTAAACTGAACCTCGAACCAGGAATACCTGACAAAGCCAGGACGCGCCAGAGGCGGTGCCTCGCCAAGCAAGTAGATCTGGGCCGCGGTCCACTCATCCATGTCAATGTCGAAGGGGATCGGATCACCCCCTACCCCGATGCCGGTAAGCATCGCGAAGTCGTAAGGGGTCATCGTCATGTCCCCTGCCACCGACAAGTGGAATGAATCAGTGGTGTCCCACCACCTCTCTGCCAGAGCGGCAAGGAGAGGTCTGCAGGCGGAGAGCCTGGAAAGTCCCCTACAAAATGCGCCGAAGCCGGCCCGATCGACGATCTAACGGACTGCGTCAGGTAGCTCGGCATACCACTCTCGAGCGACGGTATTCCTATACCCGCGGACGGTATGGGAACCTCCCTGTTTACAAACAAACAGTTGCGAATCAATATGAAATGTACAGTTTCGAAGAAACAGTTAAAGTCAGTACAAATCTAGCATGCGTGCAAGTCTTTCAGATTCAAACAGAAACCGGGTACCGGTGTGCTTACAGTAAACTACGGCGCGTGATGCGTCAGTGTGTTTTGAGTGGTCCAGTGTAAACTTGGTGCACGTGTGCACGTTTTTCAGATGCAAGCAAATGTCAGGTTTCAGTGCACCAGTAGGTGGACTACGGCCTGTGATGTGTCAGTATTCCCATGGGGATCAATGTAAACATAGCATGTGTGCGTGTTTTTCAAAGTTCAAACGGATGCCAGGTCCCGGTATGTTTCAGTGAATTACCAACGTGTGATGCGTCTGCGTGTTTGTGTGATTCAGTGCAAGTCTAGCATGCGTGCGAGTTTTCAGATTCAAATAAGCACCGGGTGTCGGTGAGTTCATGTCAAAAGTGCAATGTGTGCCGTGTGTTTGGGTGATTCAGGCTAGTGCAGTGTGTGTGCATGTGTGTTGGTCCTAAGTAGATATCAGTTGTGAGGTTGTCTACAATCAACTACAGCGCACAGTGTATCAGATCTAAAGCAGTTAAGGAATGTAATCAGCTATGACAGTTGACAGTTAAAGGTCCTACATTGCAGAAAATAAAGTAGATCAAGATGTTACCTCGGAAGCACCGAAGGACAAGTGAGAGGCCGGCTCGCGCAGGAGAAGCTCCGGGTCCAGCGCTCGGTCGAAGCCGCGGAAGTGGCGAAGTCTATCGGGTGGTAGAATGTGAATAGCCGGCCGGTAGGTCGTCGGATCAAATGGGCGCTCACTCAGCGGGAGGAGCTCAACCCCGGGATCCATCTCGTGATCCGGGGGAGTCCCGACATGTGGAACATCGTCTGCCATAGTAATGGTGGTGAGAAAATGGCCGGAAAAGCCGGAATGTGAAAAGTCAACTGGAAAAGTCAACCCCGAGCGGGCCGAAAATGGCCGGAAAGGCCGGAAGATGAAAATACACACAAATGTAGAGAAGATCGAGGGGAACAAGTCCCGAAAAGACGAAAACCGAGAAGAAACACCGAAATAAGATTTCGATCGGTTGGAAATGTCCGAAACGCGATGAACTTCGCGAATCGAACGACAGAAAACACGCGGGAATGCAAAGAAATGGCGAAAAAGTGAGAGAAAAACACTTTGGAGAGAGAGAGCAAAGATTTTCGGCGGAGGCAAAGTAAGGAAAATAGGGTTTCAAGCCCTATTTTAAAGGACCCATAGCGAAATGGCAGAACTGCCCCCAATCAGGCATTTTCTGCCGGTCGGCACTATTTTGTGCCGGTCGGCACATTTTTGTGCCGGTGGAGAAGTTTAGGCAGCCGGCGGCAGCCGGTGGCCACCTAGCCCAGCCGGTGGTGTTCCCAAGGCCTTGTTTAGGCTAGATGAGGGGTTTTGGGTCTTCATAGCTCAAGAAAGTGCAAGAAAGTGCATCTCCGACGCTCAACCGGCCTCCGTTTTGACCTCAGACAGTGTCTTCTGTGTGTGGCACTCAAATTCATGCGATGACTGTATCCTTTTGTATCCTTTTGTCTTTCATAAGATTTAAAAGTTGCCCCGTGTGTGTTGCACGCATTCATCACACTCTCCGGTGCGCCGCCTCGCGCCGTCTCGCACGTCCCTTGCGACTTGCATCATTTTCCACCCGATGAGGTATGCGTGCCTCATCTTGCATTTCATCGCATTTCGAGGTACGCGTGCCTCATTTTGCATTCCATTTTCCATCCGATGAGGTATGCGTGCCTCATCTTGCATTTCATTGCATTTCGAGGTACGCGTGCCTCGTTTTGCATTCCATTTTCCATCTGATGAGGTATGCGTGCCCCATCTTGCATTTCATCGCATTTCGAGGTACGCGTGCCTCGTTTTGCATTCCATTTTCCACCCGATGAGGTATGCGTGCCTCATCTTGCATTTCATCGCATTTCGAGGTACGCGTGCCTCGTTTTGCATTCCATTTTCCATCCGATGAGGTATGCGTGCCTCATCTTGCATTTCATCGCATCTCGAGGTACGCGTGCCTCGTTTTGCATTCCATTTTCCATCCGATGAGGTATGCGTGCCTCATCTTGCATTTCATCGCGTTTCGAGGTACGCATGCCTCGTTTTGCATTCCATTTTCCATCCGATGAGGTATGCGTGCCTCATCTTGCATTTCATCGCATCTCGAGGTACGCGTGCCTCGTTTTGCATTCCATTTTCCATCCGATGAGGTATGCGTGCCTCATCTTACATTTCATCACATTTCGAGGTACGCGTGCCTCGTTTTGCATTCCATCTTCCATCTGATGAGGTATGCGTGCCTCATTTTGCATTTCATTGTATCTCGAGGTACGCATGCCTCGTTTCGCATTTCGTTTTCCATCATTGAGGTACGCGTGCCTCGTTTTGCATTTCATTTCACACCAATGAGGTATGTGTGCCTCATGATTCATTTCATTCTCACTTGCATTGTTTTGCATCCCTTGTGGCACGCGTGTCATATTCGCACAGTTGCCACACACTGGGTCTGGCGGGACCTTAAACACGCCCGGTCTAGGAGACCTTAAATCCTCGGAGGGTGCAAGACCCTCGGTACATTGTAGTGTACCATTCATCGCATTTGGCACGCATTCATTGAGCGCGCTCTTTTGCGCGCCACACTTGCATTTTCATGCATCGCATTGTAAATATCGCATTGTCATGCATCATCGTAGGTAGCGCATATGTCATGCATTTCAAAAAAATCAAAAACAAAAAAATATCATGCATCATTTGCATTTCAAAAACCAAAAAATATACATGCATTGTCATGCATTTTTTTTTTCTTTCCTAACATCATGCATCATTTGCATTTTCAGACAAAAAACAACCAAAACAACATGCATTGTCATGCATACATTTTGCATTCCGGTCTAGGAGACCTTAAATCCTCTGGAGGTGCAATTTCTTTGGTGTTTGTCGTGCCCGAACGACTTCCGTGCTTGCGGTGAGTTCCTAGGAGACCAACGGGGACGGTGAAAACTAGAGTTTGAATGGCTCATGCCTAGAACGCAAAGGTTCGGGATTTCCGAGACTAAAGTCTGGTTTAAATACCCAGGGGGGTGTACCCTCGGCTTGAAACCTGTATGGAAGCCCCATAGGTTGAGGTAGTGTGTATACGCCTCAATTCTGGATACGGAACCAACCTAGTATACCATCCTGTTGGGAGAATAGGGAAAACTACAATCATGGTCATTGCATCATCTGCATTGTCATGCATTTCATCCATTTCATTGTAGATATTGCATTGTAGGTTGCATGCATCCATTGCATCACCTTCCATCCATGGCTTGCGCCTTTCCTTGTCAAGCTTGGTCTGGTATGTGCCTATACTTTTCACGTCGAAACACCGTTCTGCTTGTGTATCGCGCCTATTCCACGCTGGTATGTTGGTTTGAGGTTGCGGCACCTTTTCTGTGTTAGACATGGTTCGTATGCGTACATGCCTTTCCTAGGCGAGATTTGGTTTGGCTTGCGTGCCATATCTATTGTATCCATTCGATTGCATGCATTTCACTGCATCATCTTCCATCCGTGGCTCGCACCTTTCCTTGTTGAGCTTGGTCTGGTATGTGCTCATACTTTTCACGTCTATACACTCATAGTTTTGCGTGCGCTCGCGCCTTGAGGGCTTCGACACCTTTTCTATGTTAGACATGGCTTGTACGTGTACATGCCCTTCCTAGGCGAGATTTGGTTTGGCCCGCGTGCCATATCCATTGTATCATCTATCCATCATATTACATTGTAGTGTAATTGTTGCATCCGGCATTAGGATCATCATTCTTTCCCCAGCGGGTCGTCACCCCACTTATGTCATTCCACCCAATACTTGTTCTTGTGTCTGTCTACATTACTCATAGTTCTGCGTGCGCTCGCGCCTTGAGGGCTTCGACACCTTTTCTATGGTAGACAGACTTGTTACCTCCATTAATCTATTTGACATTTGTGTGCTTTCGAATCGCTCATGAATGAATCATGATTCAATTGCCTTGCATGTAGTTTGCATATAGTTTCAATTGTATTGCATTTCCATTTGCATTGTTCATACATAGTTTTGTATACATTGCATATCATTTTGCATCCATTCTGCATTGTCATGCATGTTGCTAACAATATTGTACCTGTTAAGTTTGCTTTCTTTGCAGGCACGATATTGTATGTACGGTTCATTCGAGGCCGGTGAAACCGGACGAGCCGCGCAGGTATTGTATCTCCCGAGTGAGACGTATCGAGAATTACATAATTCTCTTACATCCTTTCTGCATTGTAGTGTAGTTTGGCGTATTCTAGCTTAAAACTGTCGCATGCGTGCTTCGTTACAGCTTTCTTTGCATGATCGTAAGTTATGCTCGGCTTCGTGCATTTTCAGTTGCATTTTGCCCCTGCCTTCGGGCGCATATCTTGCTTGTCTTGCATGTTTGTCTAAGTCTTCGGCCTGGTCAAAAATGGGTCGTCTCTGGGCTTTGACATTCACTCCCGTCATGCTTATGACTTCCGAGTTCTATCAAAGAGGGGCAACTGTAGACACCCCATTTTTGACCATCCTCAAGACTTGGACGTCACCGTTGGAACACTCGGTGATTATCCATGTTTGCGTTCGTTTGGAGTTCCCGGAGTTCTCGGCTCGCGCGCCTTGCCTCAGGACTTCCGAACTCGACCGTTTTGTGTTTGGTTTTGCACCAAACACTTGTGTTTTGCCTTGGAAGGGCAGGGAATGCTTTGTGAGGCATCCCCACATACCACCGGCTGTGGCTAGAGGCCACCGGTTGGCTGGTGTTGCCACCGGCACTTTATTGTGCCGACCGGCACTAAGTTTTGTCAAAATGACACTCTTTGCCGGCCGGACACTGTGCAGTTGCTTTATGAGATATTTTTAGACAGCTGTATAGTTTTGGTTCCCCTCCATACACGTGTATGGAGGGATGACCCCCTTAGTTAGCTTAGCTTGTAAGCTTTGCAAGCTTTGCTTGCCTATAAGAGGACCACTCCTCTTCTTGGCTTAGGGTTACAAATTGTTAGACATTTTAGACAGACCAAGCTCTGGTTTTTAGGGTTAGGATAGATACACATCCTATCTCTCTTCTTCCGTCTTGTTTTGTACACTAGGTGTTTGTGTCATACTTTTGCTCACCAACACCTAGTGTTTCACCTTCTTTGGGTTCTTGAGGGTCCAGAGGTCTGTTGTGAAGCTTTGAAGCTGGTTTGGTGCTCAAGGAAGCCAACACATCATCTTTGTTGAAGAGGCTCCAAGGGTAAGACACTACACTCTCTTTTTACCCCATTCTTGCATTCCATTTTTGCCTAGTTTAAAACAGTTTTTGTGCTTAGTCTATAACACATAAAAGTTCTGTTTTTTAAGCCTCTTTATTGTTTATTAAGAGTGCTTGGTGGTTTGGGTAGGTTTGACCACCCTTAGGCCTTGAAAAGGCCACTTTTGGTGCTATTTTGTGAGAGATCCGAGACTTTGGTGTTAGGATCTCTTCACCACTGAAATCTTGAGGGATTTTAGTGGTGAAGATGATGCCTTAGAGTCTCAAGAAGGAGAGGGCCACCCCCTCTCCTTGATGTCCTTGAAAAGGGCAAGATTTGGCCTCTTAAGGGAGCATAGTTTTGATTGTTTGTTGAGCATGTCTTGGCCGCATTTTATGTTTATTATGCCCTAATATGACATTGCTAAGTGTTGGTTTTAGCACTCTTTGCATGCCTTGCATAGTTGCTTTGTAATGCCATAATAGTCCCTTAACATGTCTAGGTTGTGTGCCTTTATTTCTAGCATGTTTTAGGCTTAGATCCATGAAGCTTGTATGCTTATTTTACTATGAATAAGGTCTGTCCATGCTTGTTTTGGTCGGCCATGACTTGCATTACATAGCTCCTTTGTATTTGGCTTGTTGGCCTTAAGAGCATGAGAGTGTAGCATGCCTTGCTTGCATCATTTTGATGGTTTGGAACCATTTAGCATGTTATTTCAGTCCCTTTGGTGTGCTTGTATGCTTACCTTAGTTGCTCCTTTAGTGCTTTAAAAGCATGTGTTGAATGCTACATTTATTGGTCATGTTGCATGCCTTTGTGCTTAAGCCTCTTAGATGCCATCTAAGTAGCCATTTGGCTTTGTTTTAACATGCCAAAACTCTGTTTTAGGTTGTTCAATGTATGCCATATTTGTTTTGCATGAGTGTAGTTCAATGCTTCCATGACTTGCCTCAAGTGTTGAACCTATGTTGCATGCATTTGTTTATCTTGCTTAACATGATTTGGCATCATTTCATAGCATGATTTTCAGAGCCTAAATTGCATGCTAGTTGTCCATTGTTGTGCCCCTTTAAGTGTGCTTAAGGGTTGTTTGTTATGCTTAAGTGTTGGTGCCTTAACTTGTGCATGTGTGCATATGTGTTTGGCCCTCTTGACTTAGCATTTCGGCCACTGATTTTAGGACTATTTGAGTTGCTTAATTCATGTATAAGACCATCCTTCCATTGGTTTGCATGCTTACCTTGCATGCTTGCTTGAACCCTTTGCATGAACATATTGCATAGTCCATGTTGCGTGCCTAGTTGACATGTTTAGGGTTGCATTTGTATTGTGCATGTTTGGCCTCTTGAGGTGAAGTATGATGGAGGTTGAGCACCCTTGTTTGCTTGTTTGCATTGCATGCATTTGAAATCAAAGTTGCATTCTTGGTTCTTAGGGCCATCATGCATGGAAATGCGCGATTGGTGGTCCGGGAATCGAGGCACATGCCCCTTTGAGTCACTAACATGATAAGGGATGTGTTTGGTGCATAAATGGCTTGAATTATATTGTCATGCATAGATTTCCCCTCTGCTGCTGTGAGTTGCAGGTTCTGCAGGCATTCAGTGCCGGCCGGCACTATTTAGTGCCGACTGGCAGTCAACAAACAGCCGATGGCTTCTTTTTGTGCCGGTGGCCTCCTCCTTCAGCCGGTAGTGTCCTACCCTAGCCGGTGGTGATCCCCAGTGCCTTGAGAGGCACTCCTGGGACTTTGGCAATTTTCTGAGGAGGAGAGCAGAGGAAACAGAGGCAATCCGTGCATGGCAGTGCGGTTCCGAGCCAGTCCCGAGCGCATGCTGCATTCGGCCCTCATCCCGAGGCGGTTTACTGTTTAATTAGATTAATTAATTTATCTGATTAATTTAGTTAATTTGTAATAATTAATTAGCTTGCGTAGTTAATTAAATTGTATATTCTTTCGGTCCCTCCGAGTGAGGGCGTATCTGTAATTAGTGTGTGTGAGTGGATGTATGTCTTCCAATCCCCATTTCTTTCTTCCCTTTTATTTACTTGCTTTGATGGTTAGTATTAGGGCACATTTATTTTAGCATACCTTATGCAATGCATGCGTGCATCCATACATTTGTTACACATGCATCGGGCTCGGCGCATCATACGAACTGCATTGTATTTCAATTCCAAATTGAATACGTGTTATTTGTAGCATTCCACGTGCCATGTTTAGGATAGCCGAGCCTGTCTAGATTGCATCTTTGCATGTGTTGCATTAGCCACTTAACATGAACTAGGATCATGCATATGATTACTAACTGGTTTCTGTTTTGGCTCGGAGTACTAGGTGAGCTTTTATGCTTTAGCATATCACATGTGTGTGATTGTTGCCATGATAGCATGATCACCATGAGGCTAGCTGCTTATGTGATATAACTGCTTGAATGCCTGTGGATGGAGGTTGAATTACCTAAATTGGGACAATGCATTAAAAACTGTGAGTTTTAAGCCCGCCAGTTAGTGGCAAAACCATCTTTTCTAAAGCCCACTTGAGGGTGGCAAAACCTGCATTTTAGCCTACTTGCGAGTAGCAAACCGTTTTCAAAACAAACATGTAGTGTTTTGTTCCAACTTAGGCGATTTGGTCTATACTTGTTTGCTGTGCGCATAACATAGTAATTCTAGGCTAATAACTGGAATAAGAACATGTAATGTTTTCAAAATCGAATATCACGGTTAGTAGAGGCCGGTCTTCGGACCGGGCGAAAGGGGGTGCTCATAGCTGACCTTCCCCGATCGTACCCAAGCTCCCGAGCCAAGACAACTTTGGTGATGACGGACACGTGGCCTTTGGCACCGAGTCAGGGTTTCCTAAATTCCCCCATTAAAAAATATTTAGGTGGCGACTCTGTATCTGGCAAAGCAGTCCATGTTTGGCACTTCTTTCAAAAAATCTGTTTTCAAAACGATTTACCGGATTTGGACTCTTTGGTTCGAGATTTAGAACCGTAACATTTGAGTCCTTCGAACTGTAGTGACCCAATATCGAACCAGAATGGGGAGGGGGTTCGCACTCCTCTCCCCGGGATGCGTTCGGGGACGTCTACAATTGGCTTTGGAGCTACTATCATGGTGGAACCGTGGGATCGTACAATCGACTCCCCCACTCTCTCCATCCTGTATTGCTGCGCTAACTCCACCGCATCATCATTTCCAAGTGGATCCACCCTGACATTCGCGGTTTCTTCTTGGGCCATTTCGATGGTATGTCTGCGAATCGCTTCGGAAGCAGGTGCAAGGAAATCGAAAAAGTGTTGCAAAGGTGTATCGTCAGCAACAAAGGAATTCACACTTGGAATATTTTGATTTTTCGTAAACAAGTAGTTGAATCGAACAATGCCAAAAGCCCACAGTTTGCCTGTATTCCAAGGATCCCAATTAATTTTCGCCAGTTTGAAAACTTTGCAAAATCATCCGCCAAAACTGTCTTTTCAATATCCATAATGACCTAACGTTTCATTTCTGATCCAACGCTTTATCTTCCCCCCCCCACGGGATGTTGCCACGTGTACGACCACGATCTACTGTCTCCTCCCCTTACCCTGTCTTTTCCACTTCAAATCACCACATGACACGCCGCCTCTTGAGCCCCACGCCCCTCCACCTCACCCTTCGCAGTCGGCCCTCCTCATGGTCGGCCCTCCCGCTCGGCCAACATTCATGGTCGGTCCTCTTCTCAGTCGATCTTCCTCATGGTCGGCCCTCCCGCTCGGCCAACCTCCGTGGTCGCCTCTCCTCGTGGTCGACCTTCCCACTCGGCCAACATTCGCGGTCGATCCTCTTCGCGGTCGGTCCTTCCACTCGGTCCCCCTGCACGATCGGACCACCTCCCGATCGGTTCACCCGCTCGGTCACCCCTGCCGGTCGACCTCCATACTACCACTCCCTAACACCCTCACCTTCTTCATTACTATTTCCTTCGCTGGACTAAAGCTGCACTCGAGAATGGGGGATTACTGACGTGTATAAACCCACAAAGGCCATGAATCACTATAAACAACCCAAGCCCATCACTTAGAGCCCAATACATAACCCAGCTGGTGAGGTCTAGAACAGCTGGAACCCAACATGACATGAAGAGCCAATGACATTCAGACACATGGCAGGCGAAGGACGAGCCACATCAGCAGACAAAGATCTGCAAAGTTATTACCACTGCATATCACCATTAATGCAGCCCATCACAGTATTTATTACGACAACACCTCCCCGTCGGAACAGGACCCCCTTACCCTGAACAAGGTAAGCTACAACATAGACTTTCGGCGAGGAGAGCAGGTCGGAAGGGACAGCGAAATGATTACCAAAGGATATAAGCAAACGTTAAAGACAAGAAGAAGATTAAACTTTTTATCTCTAAACTCTCCTTACACCCAACTTCTTTTTCTAACTTGTTCGTCGGAGGGTTCACTGGGGGACTATCCCGTTCCCCGTTCGACTTGTTTGCAAGTAGTCTGGTGGGCTTCATCAACTGGACGTGGGTATTGAGGAGCTTGGACCTGTCCGACCCATTAGGTGTACCCATGGCGTACCGGTGTCGTACTCATGGCGTACTCAAATGTATTTGCCGTACCAACATATATTCAGCATACCCAGTAGGTGTACCACTGTACCGATACATGTACCTGAACCCAATAAGTATCCGGTACTCGTATGACACTATTTTTGAAATACCCGTGCTTCATAGGTTATTTTCTTGCAAGCATTGAAAAGAAATTGAATCAAAATTTAATTTAATGATTAATAAATATAAAAATTAAAATCAACAAATCTTTGTTAAAAATGGGTCAAGAAAAGTTTTAAAATTTATAGTAATCTGATAATTATAGATGTGTGGGGAAATCTCACATTGGTTTGTGAGGGATTATTTTCCCACCTTATAAGCAAACCGGTTCCTCTTACCTTGTATAGGCCTTTTCCCCCAATGGGGGAGGAACAAAACCGTGAGGCGGGTTTCGCCAAATTGAACAATATGTGCAAGGCACGGGGAGTGATTGCTTCATTTGGCGCCGTCTGTGGGAACTCCCTTCGGCACTTGGTTGAATTGCGCCGGTGCTGGAGCCAGCTCGGCTGAAGGTTAATGTGCGGAGAAATCTCACATCGATTTGTGAGGGACTACTTTCTTACCTTATGAGTAAACTGGCTCCTTTTACCTTACACAGTCCTTTTCCCCCCTATGGAAAAGGAACAAAATCGTGAGGCAAGTTTTGCCAAAGCGGATAATAGGTTCAAGGCACGGAAAGTGGTTGCTTCAATAGATCATGCACTTTAGATTTTAATGATGTCTTTGCAAACTCAAGAATAGAAATAGAAATAGAAATAGAAATTTTATTTGTAAAACGAAGAGGTCAAAATCATAGAAGCAAGCCTCGTGATCACCTACCCCAACCCGACAAAAGATAAATAAATTAAAAACCTTTTCCGTTCTCTTTCTGAATCAGTCATTGATCGGCCAAACAATGGTTAACGGCAAAGTGACTGAGACATCGAGTGAAGAGCTCTAATGCGCATATGTCGCAGTCATAGAACCCATATCAACATCATAAGGACGGCATTCTCGAAACGCTTAGGCCGGCCACAAGTTGTCCAAGAACAAGATTCTCTTCAGTTCAATCTCAGGGTCTTTAGGACTTTATTATGATAATTTGTTCCGTTTAATTTTTAGATATTTGTGTGTAGATTATTCATAAATAAAATTAGATTAATTTGAAAATTGTGATCTTATGATTTAATCATATCTTTTCAAAAAATAAATGAAAAATATGATTTTAAAAAGGAAATGGCTTCTTACCAATGGATATTGACTAGGCTGCTTAGGGCATCTCTAATAATAATAAGTATTTTATCTATCTAAATATTACTATAAAATATATATTTTATTTTGTCTATCAACTGTTTCATACTTCTATTCTAATCATAATATTTATTTTAACTGTTCACCATAATACTATTAATTTTATAGAATGTCACATCAGCAACAAAGATGGAGGGAAATGATCCTAATGATTAAATATATTTTACTTAGTCTTGAAGGCTAGCTACATATAGCTTGTAAATGTAAGTTGAGTTAAAATGCCTAATCATATGCCTAGTACATTAGAATTAAAAAAAGTTAGTCATATTAAATATTTTAACTAACAAGTATTATATACTTAGTACATTAGAGATGCTTTTAGTAATCCTATTGTGAGTCTAACTTGAGTCTAGTGAATCAAATCATTTATTTTTTAGGGACCCGCTGAGATGATCATTCACACAAAAAATAAGTTGGTCTGACATGAATTACTAGATTATCTAATCACATTTATCTTTATAAAATGACTGTCTACTCATGTAGAGGAAAATCTAACAAGCCTGACATGCTAACTCGTCTTTATTAAATGATAACATGCAAAAAAACAACTCACTTAATATGTTATATCTATTGTCTGAGAACATCACATGTATAACGTCACATATTACTCTAAACATTTCTAATAATTTTCCACCTAAAATGGTGAATGGGCCACATAATAAAAATTACATGGAAAAAGTGCTCACTTCTTTGAAATATCCCTCCACTCTAGAACATAGTGAAAATTATTAGATAAAAGAATGCTATATATCATCGATTATCACTATTTTGTATTATTGTCTATATGCTTATGATTGATTTCCTTGTTCGAAGACAATTATTAAAGAATTAATGAATGCAAATGATATCTTGTACATATCTAATGATGCAAAATGATGGAAAAATAATTGATAATATGTAGTAATGACATTGTATATATAATACTTTTGACTAATTATAAATCACAATATACATTAAAAGTCTTTATTGATTTCCTAATTAACTAATTAATAAAGGTACATCAACATGTCCTACCCACAAAAATTTTCATTACATAATGGGTAAATCATACTTTGCCTTTTTTATATTTGGTCATTTTCTTACTCCAACCTTCGAAGTTTTTTTCTCACTTTAGCCCTTCATATTTCAAAATTTTCTTGATTTACTCTTAAAGTTAGTTTCTTATTATATTGAAATTTGAGTTTATGTCAAATGTGTGAATTATATATAATAAAATATTTATGTCCCACATGAATGTCAATATGTCATTTTTTGTTTTATTTTAGATATAAGTTAATTTTTGGAGTAAATTGAAAAAAAAAAAAAAAACCCTTAAAATATGAAGGGTGAAAATGAAAAGAAAAAAATTCAAGGGTTAAAATGAAAAAATGACAAAACAATTACTTAATTGATTTGAAATTTTGGGTGGAGTTAAAGTTAATAATTGAGTAATGTTAGGAATCCTAAATAATTTACTAAATACTTTTACATTGGTAATACTACACACAAATCCATATATATATATATATAAGTTCTACAGTTATGTGAGGTTTAATAAAATATTTGATATATTATTTAGGATTGCTAACATTACTCTTATCAATAATTGCCCCTAAACATACGCACGCATATAGACGATCAACTATGATTTGATATTTTTTAGAGCCCATTCAGTTCTTCCAAACAAGATGGCAAACCAACATAGCAGCTCTAAACCTTTCTCGGTATATCGTCTTCGTATCCCTCCTCAGATGGTGTCTTCAACATCATCATCATCAATCGAAACAACAATCTCAGCTTCTATCTTAGCTGTCACTTCAGCTGTAGCAGTGGTTCTTCCCTTAGTTTCATACGAGAAAATAGGCCAAAATAGCGTTCCAACGATTATCTTCAAGGGCCTTCCATCTACTTTCCATGGATTCATAATTTCAATAATGTTTGCTTTCTCAGGCTTGTTTAGCGCCTTGTTAGTCCCCAACAAGCCCAAGATCTCAAGACTCTGCCGGTTTTATTCCATGGTATCTATGGCATACGCTGTTGCATTTCTCATGTCTGCCAATTTTTCACAAAGTATCGAAGCATGATGGGTTAGTTTGAACACTAAGGATCCTCTAGAGTGTTTTTTTCTTAAAGTTTCTTAAAGTGGTGTATTGTGTGATTGAGATTTAATGCTGAAAAATTGATGTGACTTGTTATTAAATCTCAATCACACGATGCACCACTCTAGAAAATTTTAGAAAAAAAAAACTCTAGAGAATCCTTGCTCTAGTTTGAATTACAGCATCCAAAAACAAAAACAAAAATCATATCGCGTTTTGGAATCAATGATAATATGGGTGTTTTGGATTCAATCATAATATGGGAGTTATTGTGGAGGTAGATTTCAAATCTCGTCCGCTACTTAAAAAAAAATGAAATTCAAAGTCTAAATGCTATTTCAGGACTTTTGGTTCTCATTTCACTCTGGGATTTGTTTCCTGAACCTTGCTCTCCATATCTGAAGGCAATTCTATTTGATACTGTTTAAAGTAGTTGTCTATTTTGCACCTTTATTGTGTATTTGTTCCATCAAAACTTCATATTCTGCTCTGTACAAATCAATGAATTTCTGTTCCAATAGGAAACACTTGACTAATTACAATCAACAAGTCTCTCTATATGTCTTAGCAATTTTAATTGGTCTCTCTAACTTTTAGCCTTCTATTTTTATTTAATTTTGTTCGGTCTTAGAAAGATTTTTTCATAATTGTCTCTCAGAATTGAGGGTGAAATGTCAAGAATCAGAGCAATGGTAAGCAAGAAAAATATACTAGTTGTCTAGATTGTTTTATCAGTTTGATTTTACTTACTTTATTTAGATGTTGCATAAATTATATTTTGGATAATTCTATTTACACACAATCGATCCTTTTAGCATATACCATTACTTAGAACACATACATAATAATTTTTAGGTTGTGAAAATATCTCAGTTCACATCATAACTTTTCTTTTTTAAGCTAATAAATTGGTGCACACCACAACCAATATGTTCAATTTTTTATATATAAACATTTAATATTTGATTAACTTTAATAATTTGAACAAAATAATTTTGTTCAAATATAAATAATTGAACATTTTATAAACTAACATTTTCATTGTTGTTTTGTTTCAAATCAATAATTTGAGTGTCATCCATGATATGCAAATGTTCAAAATTAATTGATTTCAATGTTCTTAAAACTTTAAATCTTCAAAGGCAAATACTCCCTCCATTCCAAAATAATAGTCCTTTTCGAGGAATCTAACTTTTTTTGGTAATACAATTATTCACTTTAAAAATATTAATTTTTCAAAATTGTCCTTTGATAGTACATTGTTTTGGGAATATCAATTGTCATGATCGTACTTTTTGTGTTGTTAATGAATTTAAAATAAGGACAAAATAGGAAATTCATATTATTTTAATCCTTGATTTTTGAAAATGAACTAGTATTTTGGGACAACGAAAAATGGAATAAGAGACTAATATTTTGGAACGGAATGAGTGATATTTTGAATTTGAAAAATAATGGTGAAGATTATAATGACGAAGATGATAAGTGTAGTGTGTTAGATTATAATAACGAAGATAAACAGTGTTGGAAGAGAGATTTGTTCCAAAAGATAGTAGTTTAGAGGTGATGGTGTGTAAAGAGAGATTTGTGTCTTTATATGTGAATTATTTAAATGAGTACATATGCATCTATATTGTCCTTAATAGTCATTTTACTTAAAGGCATTATTGTCATATAAATTTAATGGTTAAATGGTATGTACTGAGAGTATTCATAGTGTGTAAATAGAAACTCCATTATATTTTTCACTATTGTAGTTCAACTGGGAAAATGTCATTTTGCTCTTCAAATTATAACACGAAAATCAATTTGGCATCTAGGCTTTGCATTTTTTTAATTTGATCCCTAAACTTTTTAAATTTGGTCAATTTACCCCACAACGTCTGTTTCCATCTATAATCAAATGGAACTTACTGACGTGATACCAAATTTCATTTGAAACTTCATTTTAGCCCCCAAACTATACCTTAAAAATCAATTAGCTCCAGATATAAAAAATTTAAATTTAAATATTTAATAAATAATAAATAATTTTTTTATCTCAATAGTGAAAAAATTAAATTTTAAATAATATACTTTGCAAAAAAATAATATAAATCCTCATTTAGAATTACCTCTTTAAGTACCAAATTATCTTGAGTCGATCTTGGAGAAAATAATTGAGTCAAAAGTTTGTTAACTACTCTATGTGTGTACATGCGTGCAATTGTAACTAGTTTATTCTCCAAATTAATTTCAATAGAATTAATCTACTAATAGTAATTTCAAAATTGAGTGGGTAAAAAATTAAAATTAAATTACTGTCTAAAGAATACTGAACAAGACTAATACTCAATTTTTTATTTAAAATTTAATTTTTTCATTTTTGAGATGAAAATTATTCACCTTATTTGGTTCTAATTTTCTAAATTCAATTTCTGACAATTGAGTTTTTTTTTTTTTTTTTTTTTTAGTGAATTTTTTTAATATTTTAAACAATTTTTTTTACTTTTTAGATGTCCTAACCTAGATGTACCCAAAAAATAAAATATTTATAAATGAATATTTAAAAAAATCAATAAATAAACAAGAATATAAAATGTACTAAATTTTTGTATTTTTTTTCATTTTTGGTATGTAGTTAATTTTTTAAAGATTTTTTTTTTTACAAATATTATACTTTTTAATTGTATACTAAAAAAATAATTAAATATTAAAAAAAAATTAGTGAAAACTCAAAAATGCGGAAAACAAAAAATATTTTCAAAATATTGAATGTAGAAAATTGGAACCAAACAAAGTGAATAATTAATTTTTTTTTAATATTTGGGGGGCTAATTGATTTTTAAGGTATAATTTGGGAGATAAAATAAAGTTGCAAATGAAATTTGGTGATGTGTCAGTAAGATCCGTTTGATTGCAACCGGAAACAGATGACGATGGGTAAATTGATCAAATTTAAAAAGTTTAAAAGTCAAATTAAAATAATACGAAGTTTGAGTGTCAAATTAATTTTTACGTAATAATTTAGAAGGCAAAACAATATTTCCTCATTTTTACTTAAATTTTATTTTGATGGCTTTTGTTTGATTTCAAAATATTATTCCTAGACATGCTAGAATGAGTAGTAAAAGCTTTTGTAGTTGCCTCGCCTTTCCGCCTAGGACATGAGGGATTGAAAACCATAGGCCTAGAAGCATAACTAAATATATTTCACAACGTTGAGTTTGCGGAGCTTGATTAGTACCATACATTTCACAACGTGATTGTAGATCCAACTAAATATATATATTGTTGGCTACGAAACAGTCATTTTGTACTTTTTTTTTTCGTCTTTCAAATATTATAATTAGGTCAAGTTTGGCTAATCTAAAAAAGTACACTTATTTTATCTTTTTATCTTTTTTAGATCACATCAATCAACATCTCCTCTCTACTTTTTCTACACATAATACAATAAAAGTCAAAAGTGCACTTATTTAGTCTTCTCAAATTTAACCTTAGTGTGAGCGGTAGGCGTAGACAACCTTGCCAAAACCACGTAAATCTATGTGTCGTGTTTTTTTATTTGTGATTAATTCTTTTGGCTATTGTTTGTATATGTGTGGTTTTATTCTCCCCACAGAGTTCAAGCCCCTTCCACTTCCCGTCTAAAAGGGTACAAATTTGAATGGATACTCTAGGGTGTGTTTGATTAAACGAACTGAATACAGAGGATTAAAATCAATCGGATTTGAATTTTAGCACTGTGAATTTTTCAGATTATTTGGTTGGATTGGATATGTATCCCGTGTTTGCTTTCTCATGGGATTAGATGTCTGGAAAGGACTATTTTTAGTGAATCTAATATTTGGTTAGACAGACTAGATAGGATAAATGAGTAAAAGATTATTTTATCATTTTTCAATTGTTTACTAAGTAATAGCAATATTAAGCATATCTTTAATATTTTAATTATTTTTAGCTAGATTAAATAAAATTTTATTTTATTTTATTTTTTACACAATTAAATAAAATTATTTTTTTAAAAATTAAATAAATAAAATATTAATAAAAATATATGTTATTTTTAATTAAAATTTTAAATAAATTTATTTTAAAAAATAATAATAATTAAATAATGAAATTAAATAAAACATCTATTAAAATTTAAATAATGAAATTAAATAAAATATAAACAAAATTTTAAAATAAAACATCGATAAAATATCTATAAAAAATTATTTTAAAAAATTAAATAAATAAAACATCAATAAAAATTAAAATAAAATAATTTTATTTTTAAATTGAGATATTTAAATTTTATTGAATTTTACTAAATATAATACATAATTAAATAATAGAGGGTCAAAATAGTCATTTCATAACCTAATCCCAACAGTAAATAGTCCTATGGAAATAATCTCACCCCTCCTTCTAGGATACAATAGTCCCTCATATAAGAGATATGGAGTCTGGCCGGACTCCATGTTCGGCGGATTAAAAAAAAAACAACCGCTGGATAAAAAGTTTCCATCGGATTACAATCCGAACAGTGTTTAGTCCTCCTCTAATCTCCCCAATCAAACACACCCTTATTGTTATGTTTGAGCAAACTTGTGACTGATAAATTACGAACTTTATACTTCTGATTTCCCATTTTAAGTGTCTTACTTTCTATAGGTGCTGATTTCTGACCACACTGCCAAACAGGTACCCAGCTAGAGAGCACTGGCAGAATAGATCTCGCCCGAGCAACTTGCCATAGAAAGATAAGACTCCAGTGGTGGTTCGTCCACCCGGGGGCACTCCGACGATCTACTCAGTACTCAGTTTTCTCTCAAAGATAGTAAACAGTGCTTAACTCACTAGCCAGAATACAAAAAACATACCTTAGACCCACGAGAGTGTCTTACTTTTATAGCCAACACTAACTTGATCCCTATAGAAACCTAGCTTCAATGGACTTTAGCTCAATGCTCATCCTGGACTCCCAACTAGATAGAGATAAACTCCTTAAGAGCTTTATCTTTATCTAGACTAAGGTCTTCCCCCATTCTAGGACTCTTGTTCCTTATCCGTTCATCTCAGATTCCGATATCTCCACAGATAACCTCGGCCTAACCGAGATAACCTCGGCGCCATGACCATGACACGTGGCACCTAGGCCGGCACTTTGGTGCCACCTTAGCCACGTGTTGTCATCCACAAAAATATGTCCTCACAACTGTCCCCTAGATTCTATTACCTTGGCATCCTGAGGTGGTGGAACCTACATCATTTGTCTACATAGCATGTTGGCTAAGACTTACACCATCCTTCATGACCGAGATCATCACACGTTGGTTTCACATAACCAAGACTCTGCAGTCTACTTTATTAATGAAAAAAAAACTAAGAAGGGAGTTCTTTAAGTTCCTTAACCAAGATTGTCCTTATAGCCGAGGTTCTCACTCCATTAAATCAAGAACTCCAAGAGTTCTATCTGCATATGAACTGTCACGCACAGTTTCTCAACTGTTTTCGCCACGCGTCTTTTTCTCATTGATCTGTATCTGACACGCGCAATCAGGTTGTGTTTCTTCTGCGCGCGCCGCCTGACAGGCACGTCGTCCAAGGCACATTCATTGTGATTTTGCCGCCTTTTCGTGTTTTAACAAAAACACTTTCTCTTTCCGCCTCTTCACTTTTGCACTCCTCGTTTTCCTTCTGAGTTCAAGATTTCTCTCTCTCTAAACAAGAAACCACCATTTTCGTTCTCTCAAAGCTTTCTGCAACTGTTTCCATTCTTCTCCTCTGGCGAAGCATTCACCATTCTGCTCCACGCATCATCATCGTCTGACTTCAGCGTACCTCATACCGACATCATTCTCTTTGGTAAGTCACTGTTTCCCCTATTTTCAGTTTTTGATTTACTTCAAACTTTTTTACGCTTGTATGCTGCCATTGTGAATCCATTCATGTTCTTGAATCTTTGTCGGTGTTTTAAATTTCATCATGTTTATTTGCGATTTTGCTTTTGTCCAATCTTTTTCTGGGTATATGTACACACATACTGCTCACACACTTTGTTAAGTTGCCACTGTCCTTGGCTTTGCACATTTGCACACACTTTGTACAATGTTCTTGAATTTCTATTTGTTTTCTTGAGTCTGAATCATTGTTCTTTTTTGTTTTTCTTGCTTTATTTCCAGATTCTTGCCTTTGATTGCGTAGATTTAGGTTTGGATTTTGATCTTAGAACTCTGTTCTTTAGGAAAACCGAACCAAAAACTCCTTTAGATTCTCAAAAGCCTTTACTCTAGTGCTCTCTAGGGTTTAGCCGAGGTCTTCAAACTAATACCAATCACCTTTTTCTGTAATCTTGTTCCAACTTCATTAGATCGACATCATGGGTATGTTTAAGTAGAGGGTAGACACCCCAGCCAAACTAGAGTACTTTAGGGTAGACTTTTCCATCCCAGCCAACGTTCACCTTAGGCTGGCTGGGGATGACGACTCCATCATGCCTAATGGGGACTTTATGCCTTTCCCCGTAATGGCCTTCATAGAGTGTAGACTTAGGTTCCCTTTCAACATTCTTTTCCGACAAGTCTTTCATTACTACAAGCTCAACCCGATGTAATTGGCCATTAACTCCAATAGAGTCATTAATGGTATCATTGCTTTAGCTAGCTGAGAAAATGGTAGGATAACACTAGCCGACATCCAATACTGTTATACCATGGGTGGCCTGAAATCAGAAAAAAGGTTACATCTATTACCTCAAGCTGAGATCCACTAAGTACAAACTCATTTCCAACCTTCCAAACTCTAACAAAGGTGCTGGAGATGATTATTTCATCGTCTCGGGCAACTAGGAGTTCCCACCTGATGATAACCTCCACCTCTATTGTTTGAGCCGAACAGTCTTTAAAGAGGGTAATGATAAAAACCAAGTGTCACTTTACCTGTTTTCAAGTCTTTATTACTTTGTTCCTTTTATATGTTCTAATGTCTGTTTTTTGCACTTGCAGCTCTTTCTCAACCACCAAAAAACTTCCGCAAAACCTTCTACCCCAGCAAAGACTTTAAGAAGCTGTTAGGCTTGCCAGTTGATCAGTGCAAGGCCCCTCTGCTGCTCAACTACATTCTAACATACAAATCCGTCTTGCCCGACGTCCCCAAGAAGGGCAAGTCTCCATCTTCAGCAACAACTCCTTCTATCACTTCATCACTACGGCCTGACCAAGCCTCAACCTTTGATCCAACAGAATAGCCATCAATATCTGCTCCCCAACTGATTCCTCCAGCCCAGCGCCAACGCCGATGTCGAGTTCCACTCTTCGCTTTTGCAGGCAGAACTTGTAGCCGAAAATGCCAAAGTACTGAGGCGTCGACTTACGATCCAACCAACCCACTCACTACACTTCCAGCGATCCACTTCGGTACTAAAGTCATTGTCGCCGCTACCGCGGACGAGATGGCACGCAACAAGGCCGTTGTCGAAGAACTTTTGGCCGACATCCCTGGCGTTGTGACAGTCTAATCCTCCCCATCACAATCCCAACAGAAGGCCAAAGCCAAGGCAACAATGACTCAGATCGATTCTGAGGACACTTTGCCGATTTCCAAGTTGGCCGACGCTGAGAGGAGTACTCCCTCGGCCGACAAGAGGCCAGCCGAGGCCAAGGCGTCTAACCCACCATAATCAAAAAGGCCGAGGACCAGTGGCTCCTCTGACCCTTCCAGTTTCTGTGTTGATGCTCCTTGGAATCCATCTATTATGGTCGGTGGCTGACCACTTCTTGCTGGGGACTGCGCACTTGACGACTTAGAAGTTGGTGCTGCTATTTCTACTGCTGTTCTGCTCCCAGCTGACATCAACCAGATGGCCGAGCTATTCGAGTATGAAAATTACATGATGGTGATACAGTATTGCGTCTTGGTACGTTTCAACACTAGTAACTTTTTATCTAACTTTAACTCTGGTTTCCATACTTAATTAATTTCCTTTGCACTCCTGCAGGCTATCCAGCAGGGTCACTCCCTGGCAGTCAAGACCGATGCGTTCAAAAAAAAGCTTACCCAGAAGACTAAGGAGGCAGCCAAGCTTCTCACATCTCTTGACAAAGTCGAGGATCACATCCGAGGTCTTCCTTATAAAGCTAAAGCTACTGAGCTGGCCCTGAAAGCAGCCAAGGACCATGCCAAGGCTGCGGAGAATGTTGCCGCGGTCGCATAGGCCAAGGCAAAAGAGGCCAAAGAGAAAGAGGCCCAGGCCCTGACCGAGCTCCAGACGACACTGTTTACAAAGGCTGCCGAAATCAAAGAGGTGGACGAGAAAGCGTACGTCGAGGAGGCAGCCGACGTTCGTGAGGAGTACAAAAATCAAGTCAGACAGGTATGCAACAAGGGTTACACCCTTGGTTAGATGGCTGCTCTGAAAGAGCTGGCTGTCCCTAAGGACTCTCCCCTCCGAGATGAAGGCCGACTTGCAGTGCCATTCCCCCATACTTCAAGCCAATCTGAGGCTAAGGCTGGGGGGGAAGAAGGAGAAGAAGAAGACGAAGAAGAAGAAGAAGAAGTCGAGGTAACTGGCGCTGAGAGTTCTGCTGGGGCCAAGTCCCCAACTCTAAATGAGCAAGTCCTAGACTTGACTCAGGACGAGGGGGATGAGGTCTCCAAGAATGCTTCTCCAAAAAGGACTGCTTCCGAGGTGCCTATCGCTGAGAATAGCCTCGATCAAACTCTACAAGAAATTGACGCCGAGCTCAAGGCTGAGAAGGCTACCGAGAAGATTTCCTAGTTGTCTTTTGAGGCCGAGACATAGCCTACCACCGACGCCGAGTAGTCTAACTAGAAGCTTTTATTTATGTACTTTATACTTTTTGCTTTTTGAACAATGTTAGCTTTTGTTTGGCCGATGTGTCCTTTTTGTACTCTGAACAAGTTGTCTTTTGAATACAAGCCTCTTCCTCTCTTTTATGTGTTTGAATGCCTTCTTTTCTCTTATGTATATTTTCCACTTTCATACTTAGAATAATTTTGTATGTCTTCAAAGTATAGCTTTATCTGTATAACCTCTTCAGAGTACAATACCTCGGACATAACTTTTTAATTGTTTATCTCGGCCTTGGCTTAACACTTGAAAACTTTGTAAAAAATATCTTCACTAGTGTTGTTTTAAACTTGCCACTTTACTCTTACTTATCAAGACTTCTGTCTTCTATACTCCCCAAGTTTGGCAACCTTGTCATCTCGGCAAGTACGTATGTACTTCTTGCAATATTACCTCAGCTTGTAAATTTTTCTGAAAACTTCAACAAGTGTTAAGCCAACTCTAGCTTGTAAATTTTTCTATAAAATTCCAACTCCTAAGCACTTTAAACTTTATTCATTATTCTCCAGCTCTCTACCCCATAATGTGAACTTAAGTTTCACTTATGTTCACATTAAGCATGTGCCTATGATCTTTTTGCCAAAGTTAGATTCAAACAAAGACTAGCTGAGATTCTCAACCTTGGTTTCTCTGTTAATCTTACTGAAATGCACTTAGTTCCAATCTGAATTTGATTCTGCCGACATGGCAAGTCTAGGTTAATCCAACTTAGTTAAACTCCATTCTATGCAAGTATAATTTCAACTCCGCCATATAATGAGTCTAAGTTATTCGTCATGTTTCACTTAGAAACATCACTAATTTAGTTCAACTTTATTATATGCAAGTATAATTCAACTCTGCCATATAATAAGTCTAAGTTATTTGTCATGTTTCTCTTAGAAATATCACTAACTTAGTTCAATTCTATTATATGCAAGTATAATTTAACTCTGCCATATAATAAGTCTAAATTATTTGTTATGTTTCATTTAGAAACATCGCCAAAGGACTGGTTAGTCATATTACACAAGTTTGAAATTAAAAATCAAGCTAAAATTTTATTATTACTTCGGCTAATAACATAAACTTTAAAAAACAAAAATCTAATGATAGAAAAACTTTAAGTTGCAAGTGTTCTAGGGTCTTGGCAACTCTTTACCATCACTATCCTGAAGCAGATATGCACTATTACCGGCAACTGAGATGATTCTATAAAGTCCCTCCCAATTTGGGCCAAGCTTGCCCTCTCTGGGATCCTTCTTGTTGCCAACCACTTTCCTGAGCACAAGGCCTCCAACTTTGAATTCTCTTGGGTTAACCTTATTGTTGTAAACCCTAGCAAGTTGTTGTTGGTATGCCCCCAGCCGAATTGCTGCTCTCTCCTTTCTTTCTTCCAACAGGTCCAAATCTCGGGCCAGGAATGCCTCATTAGTCCCATTCTCTACTCCCTGGGTTCTGATCCCTGGGATGCCGACTTCTAGTGGGATGATTGCTTTAGTGCCATAAGCCATGGCAAATAGGGATTCCCCAGTTAATCTTCTCGGTGTAGTTTGATATGCCCAGAGTACATTGGGCAACTCATCCACCCACTTTCCCTTTGCTGCCTCCAGCCTCTTCTTGATCCCATCCAGGATTATTTTATTGGATGCTTCTGCTTGACCATTACTCTAAGGGAAGCTTGGAGTAAAGTAATAATTCTTGATTTTGTACTTTGCACAGAAGCTTTTGATTAGCTTGCTGTCAAACTACGTGCCATTGTCTGCTATTATTGCCCTTGGGATCCCAAACCTGGTGATGATGATCATCTATATAAAGTTCTTCATGTCAATATCTCGAATCTTTACAAGGGTTTCAGCTTCTACCCACTTGGTGAAGTAATCTGTTGCTACTAGCAGGAATTTTCTCTATCCAGTTGCTTGGGGTAATTGCCCAACTAGATCCATGCCCCACTGGGCAAATATGGCCAAAGGCTGGACACTGAGTTCAAATCTGCTGCCGGTTGATATATCAAAGGTGCGAACCTTTGACACTTCTTGCACTTTCTGACATAGGTTTCAGCATCCTTCTGCATGTAGGGCCACCAGTACCCTTGAGTAATGGCTCTATGAGCAAGTGACCTGCCCCTAGCGTGGCTTCTACATACTCATTCGTGTATTTCATACAAGAAGTCTTCAACTTGTGAACGATGCACACATCTCAAAAGGGGACTAGTATTAGACCTTTTATAGAGATGTCCTTCTACTGTCAGACTGAACCTCGCCGACTTCAGTCTGGTCTTATGTGCCTCTTTTCTGTTCTTTGGTAGCTTCCCATCTTCAAGGAACATTTCTATTACGTCCATCCAACTTGGGCCCATCTCCAGACACATTGCTTCGTACTCTGTGATCAATGGTTCCACACTTGGGCCCGACAAATAATCAACCATTATTCTCCTTGCCTCTCCTGACTTCATTACACTAGCCATGTTAGTAAAAGCATCGATATGATTGTTGTCATCTCGGCTAACCTACTGTAGTCGGCAGTCTTGAAATAAGGCTAGTAGTCTAACAACCTCTTTGACATAGGCTATCATTCTTTCATCTCGGGCTACATATTCGCCTATTGCCTGGTTCACCATAAGCTGGGAGTCACAGACGACTACCACCTCGTTGGTTTCCATTACTGCTGCCAACTTTAATCTTGCGATCAGTGCTTCATATTTTGCTTCATTGTTTGAAGCCTTAAACCCCAATCAAATAGATTGTTCTAACATCCGCCCATCTGGCGACACTAGCACTACTCCTGCCCCATCTCCCTGACGGTTTGAGCTCCTATCAACGAACATGCAGAAGGAGTTGCTGATGTAAATGTCGTAAGGTTTGAGTTTCTCTTCTTTCTTCTGCTCTGTTGATATAGGGTTTTTCATTCCCAACTGGGTTTCTTCTTGTTCACCTGGACATCCTAAGCCGCGGCTTACCGGAGCCTGACGTGGGATGGCTGTCGGTGTGAACTTGGCCACGAAGTCGACCAGAACTTGGCCTTTGATTGTTGTTCTGGGTCTGAACTCCAGATCATATTGGCCCAAACCACTGCCCATCTGGCCACCCTGCCTGTCAGATCTCCTTGTTGTAGTAGGGACTTCAAGGGGTGTTCAGTCAATACCACAATCTTGTGAGCTTGGAAATAGTGGTTCAATTTCTTGGAGGCCATTATCAAGGCCAATGTCAATTTCTCCAGGGGTAAATATTTGGTCTCTACGCTTGCTAGGGTTTTACTCACATAGTAAATTGCCCTCTGTTCTCCCTTCTCTTCTCTGATTATCACTGCACTCACTGCATGCTTCGAAACCGCCAAATATAAGAACAGCTCCTCTCCAGGTACTGGATTTGAGAGAACTAGAGCTGTGGTCAGGTATTTTTTTAAGTTGGTCAATGCGACTTCACACTCCTCTATCCACAAAAAATCTGTGGCCTTTTTCACTAAACTAAAAATTGGTTTGTATTTGTCAGAACTTCTGCTTATGAACCTATTCAGGGCTGCGGCCCTTCCAGTCAACATCTGCACTTATTTTGCTGATGTTGGGCTCTTCAAGTCCAGGATGGCCTTGATTTAATCTGGGCTTGCCTTAATGCCACTTCTGGTAACCAAGTATCCTAAGAACTTACCAGACCCAACTCCAAATACACATTTCGAAGCATTGAGTCGGAGCCGATATGTTTTAAAGATGTCGAAAACTGCCTTCAAGTCGGCCAGATGATCCTCAGGTTCTTTGATCTTCACGAACATGTCATCAATGTATACTTCTACTGTTTTGCCAATTAGATATTTGAATATCTTGGTCACCAACCTCTAGTAGGTTGCTCCTGCATTTTTCAACCTAAAGGGCATCACTTTGTAGCAATCTAGCCCTTTTAGGGTGATAAATGCAGTTTTTTCCTCATCAGGAAGGTACATTGCTATCTGATGGTACCCCATGTATGTGTCCAAGAAGCTCATCCTTCTATGCCCTGAAATGGCATCCACCAATTGATCGATTTTGGGGAGTGGGAAATTGTCCTTAGGATAAGCCTTATTTAGGCTAGTGAAGTCCACGTAGACCCTCCACTTTCCATTCTTTTTCTTCACAACTACTGTGTTTGACAACCAAGTTGGGTAATTTACCTCTCAAATGGCTCTGGCCTCCAACAGTTTTCCCACCTCCTCTTCTATTGCCTCAACATGCATCAATGTTGGTCTCCTTGCTCGTTGGATGACAGGTTTAGCCAACCTGTCCACATTCAGTCTATGGCAAGTGACCTCAGGGTCAATACCAGGCATCTCGTATGGTGTCCAAGCAAATACTTCAATGTTTGCTCGTAAGAAGGCTTTTAATTCCCTTTCTTCCTGCTTGGCCAATCCTGAGCCAAGAAGTAAGAAACGCTCTTCATCCCCTGTTGGACTAGAATCTTCTTCAGGGTTTCCTCACTTTTCTCGCCTAGTTCTTTGCCGACGTCATCTAGGACCTCCATGTCTTCGTTCTCAATCTCGATTGTGTCTGCTCCTCGTACATTGCAGATAGATTTCATTACTATCATGGAGCAATTCTTCGCCTACACCTGATGTCCTCTAATTTCCTCAATTCCCTGTTCTATTGGAAACCATAATAGTTGGTGCAATGTGGAGGGAACATCTCTCATTGCGTGCAACCGCGACCTTCCCAAGATAACTTGTAAGGTGAGGGGGTGTCAATGATTGTAAACTCTGTGCTCACTTTTCTAGTGCCTACTTATACCTCTAAATTTATTGCCCCCAAGGACTACGTCGACGTTCCATTGAACCCGACCATTGGACTGTTGGACTGTTCTAGATCATCTTGGTGAAGGCCAAGTTCCTTGTAACATCTGACATATATGATGTCATAAGAGCTGCCTTAGTCAATTAGAATGCGCCTTACCTGGCACTCTCCAATCTTCAAGGATATCACCAGAGCATTGTTGTATGGATGCTGTACCATGTCTAGGTCGGCTTCAGTAAAGGACACCATTTATCCCTGGCACTCGTCTGCCCTAGGCCTTTTTTGCTGGACTTGATACACATGCTGTAAGTGTCTCACCCTCGGAGTCTTCCCACGTACCTCGTTCTCATTGACCTTCGAGTGAATTACATTGATCACTCAAGGTTCGTCTACTGGTGGAGGTGGTGTTGCCGGTGCCTGGGACGGCCTTGCTTGTTCTTCCTTTGTTCTGGCCTCATCTACCAGGCCCCTTAAGTGACTTTGTCTCACAAGGTCTTCCAAATGTGTCATTAGGGCTCTGCACCCCTGAGTCAGGTGCCCATCCTCATTGTGGTAGGCACAATGCTTCCCGAGGATTCTTCCCATAAATTCGCCAGGGATCTTCTCTGGTGCTCTATAGTAAGGCTGGTTCCTGATTCTTTCCAAGTGTTTGTAAACCGGGATCCAGAACACTGTGGTGACTGCCTGTGCAGCCCTTAGTCCTGTTTCTTGTCTATTAAAATTTGTATTACCTCGGCCTTACTTCGGCGAGCCGTTCCTCTTCTCTTGTTTTGATGTCTTTGTCCCTGGCGTGTCTTCCTCCGCTCTCGCGTATTTCTTGATCCTGGTCATAAGTTCCTCCATACTTTTTGGCAATGTCTTTGCCAATGACTTTCGAAGTAGACAGTCGTCGTTCAGGCTGTTCTTAAAAGACACGACCGCCACCTCTTGGTTACACCCTGGTATTCAGTTAAACACCTCGTAATACCTCTTGGCATAAGCCCTAAGGCTTTCATCCTCACCAATTCTCAAAGCCATCAGGGAGTCTACCCTTAACGGCTGTAATTTGTTTGTGACAAACTTGGCCACAAATATCTCGGCTAGGCCTTCCCAACTTTTCACAGTTCTTTTCAGCAATTTGTGAAACCAATCTGATGCGATTTCCCCAAAGGATGAGGGGAACACCTTGCAGAGCAACGACTCGTTCCCGGTGTACAATGCCATTGAGTTCAAGTATAAGCCAACATGAAAGTTGGGACCAAACTTCCCGTCGTATATTTGGAATCTTGGCATGTGGAACCTTTTCGGGGCCTCAAACTTGTCCAATTCCACCAAGAACGGTGTTCTCGGCTTAATCGGAGATGTTACCTCGGCATCCTGACGCTTCCTCTGGAGGTAATCTCTCAAATCCTCCTTAGTCTATCCGGGAGCTCGGCTGTCACCAGATTTCAGCCTTTTTGGTGCGTTGCTTCCAGTGTCGTTGTGAGTCCTCTTGGACCTCCTTCTATTCGTCGTGTCAAAGCAAAGCTCATTCCCTTGAACATGCTGATGTTTTTTGGCTTGGGTTTCTTTGGCACGATATGTCTTTTGAGACTCTCCTCTTATCGATTATCCTCGCCCGACCTCCCGTGAAGGCCGATGAGAATGCTTCCTCACCCTGTCATGCTGGGAAACTGCGGGGATTGCTTTCTGCCTCCCTTGCTGGGCATCATTTTTGGCCGTTGGAATCGGCGTGTCCTCTAATGGGAACGGTGGTTACATGATGTTGTTCTGCATCATGAAATTGACAATCGATTGTAGGTCTACTAATTTGTTTGCCATCCCCTTCATCTCACCGTCTCTCCTTAGGCATCTATCTTTCCATACTTAGAGGTCGTTTTCATTGTAATACCCACCCTGACATGCTTTCTTCGGTACGTCTCCCTCTTGGCTGACGTCTTTTTCTCTGGGGTTCTTATCTCGAGGTTCTTCGTTGCAGTTGTCCTCCTCTACATTAGGTTCGGTGTTTTTACCACTCCCACTAGGGATGTCGCCCCAAATTCTTTCTTTCTCTTTGTCGTTGGCCATCTATTCTTCTTACGTTTCCACAGACGGCGCCAAATTGTGCGTGTTGATTTTTGACCACACTACCAAATAGGTACCCAGCTAGAGAGCATCGACAGAATAGATCTCGCCTGAACAACCTGTAACAGAAAGATAAGACTCTGGCGGTGGTTCGTCCACCCGGGGGCACTCCGACGATCAAGTCAGTACTCAGTTATCTCTTAAAGATAGTAAACAGTGCTTAACCCATTAGCCAGAATATAAGAAACATACCTTAGACCCACGAGGGTGCCTTACTTTTATAGCCAGCACTAACTTGATTCTTATAGAAGCCTAGCTTCAATAGACTCTTGCTCAATGCTCATCTTGGACTCCCAGCCAGATAGAGATAAACTCCCTAAGAGCCTTATCTTTATCCAGACTAAGGTCCTCCCCCATTCTAGGACTCTTGTCCCTTATCCGTTCATCTCGGATTCCGGTATCTCCGTAGATAACCTTGGCCTAGCCGAGATAACCTTGGCGCCATGACCAAGACACGTGGCATTTCAGCTGGTACTTCGGTGCCACCTTGGCCACGTGTTATTATCCACAAAAATATGTCCCCACACATTCCATTGATTTATTAGAAAAGTTTTTCATCTTTTACTATTTTTGGAAAAAAATTTTGTCTCTAAACTTGAATGCAATTTTCCTTTCTTAGTTTCATTTATCAGTTTGAAGAGTCCAAAGCACTCGGAGAAATAGATCAAATTAGGAAATATTGTTTTGTTCATCAATTCTGACAATCAGATTTGCCAACATAATGACAATACTCAATGCTCCCTTGAATTTCCTTCGCAACAAGTAGTTGGCAATCTGATTTTTTGACAAGTAGCCTACTAAATTTTGGGTCCACTTTAGTTATGATAATCTCATCATTCAATTTTCTTTATGCTTTCCCATGCTAGAATATTATTCCTAGTACCAGTATTTCCAGTAAGGTAAAATCATTTTTAGTTATGGAATAATTTCATCCATTGATTTTCTCTATTTGCAACTGACCTCCATTAAAGTTTTGTTTGGTTTGGTATGGTTTATTGATTTCTCTATTTCTTCACACGTTAAAATTTTATTCCTAGTATTTTCCTGGAGAGGTAAAAGCTTTTTCAGTTACCTCAGTCTAGGCAATGATCAAAACTCAGTAGGCTTAGAAATAGAACAATCTTCAGCAGCAACAATGGCTACAAGAGATAGAATAGAAAATGTGACTGGCTTGAGTGTGAATCAAATAAAACGATTTCCTATTTTTATTTCCCACTATGTGACTCTGATGGTCAGAGACATTATTACAAATGTTGAAAAAGTTTTTCACTTGTTGCCGGCAATATTGAAAACAGATGTGCACACTAATCATTAAACAGAAAGGGGAAAGTGACAAAATCCCAAATTTAGGTGATACGTTTGGCGAATACCATAGCAGCGATGATGGGGATGAGAATTGCAGTGATAGTGACCCCTATGTAGTGTAGGGGGAGGTCCTACAACATCTCATCAAGAATTGCAGCTCCACAGGCAACAGCAACAATCTTTGCTAGAATGGGGTTGGCTGCTCGCCAACGTGTATCACCAAGAAGGATTGCAATGAGGCTATGAACAAAGCTTGTTACACAAGCAGCCTTCACAAAATTAGATATGGTTTTACCACCAACTGAAGCAGAGATCCTAAAGGACTGTGGTTGCCACATTTACCCCATACTTAGCCGATTGATCATCTGCAGTGTGGTCAACATGTGGTACCATTGAATGAACATCCCCTGGACCTGGAGGTGAGTGTTGTCGCATACTATTAGCGGGATGTCCAGTATTAATATTGACAACGCATACCTCATGAGGGACATCATTCATACAAGCAGTGGCATCTCCATTATTAACATTGGCATATCCAATGCCAGGGACGTCCCCTTCTCCTGGGCCTGGAGGTGCACTAGACAGTGACAGTGATATTATTAGTTAACTCTCAGTTCATTTTTAATTAGAACTAGAGTAATAACATATGTAATAAAGAATTATTTTTTAGAATATAAGTGTGAGTAAGTTGCTAAATAAAAATAGGGAACTTTACACGTTAGAGGCCTCTTTAAAAGCTAATTACTGTTGAGTATCCACCCCATGAGTCAAGAATGGAGGCTGCATTTGAAGTTTTTTTCAACCTAGGGTGGCTGTATTATTAACTTTGGTAGTTGATTGTTGGCAAGTAGAAGTTGGCAAGCAAAGGTTGATTGTTTTTCGTTGGCTCTCCCATTTATGTATAAAAAGAGAAAGAGAGAGTTGTGAGAAGAGTGTATCTGTGAGTTGAGTTGAGAGAGTGAGCTCCTCCTTCTTTGTTCTTGTATCTGTTTTATTCATAGTGAAGTTCTCTCTTTCTCCCATGGATATAGGCATTGGGCCGAACCACGTAAATATTTGTGTCTCATTTGTGTGTATGTGATTGTTTGTGAGTTATTTTCTGGGTGTCCTGAATCCTAACAAAGTGGTATCAGAGCTGGTTGCGTGTTTTTTCAAAAAAATAGTGCTTTATCAGAATTGCCCAGAAATCAAAGTGGTCGAAATCCACTTTTGACAAAACTAGGTGAAAGCCATCGATGAGACGAGAACAGAGGTGAAAACTGCGTCAAAAAAGGACGTTGGACGAACCCGTATGCTCCCCACGCGCCACTGACACCGTTCTCACTCGCCGACAACTGGCCGTATGCGCTCCACGCGTGAAACCAGTAAAGAAGACGACATGATGTCATCAGCTAACGTCATCTTGCTGACGTTATCGGGTTAACTTGGTCCGACCCATGTTCCAAGTCGCTGACTAGAGCCGCGCCGCTGACGAAACCGCATTGGCCGAGTTGCTAACCAAGCCGCGGCGCCAGCCATCAAGCTGATGACGTCATCTTGACGCCATTCAAACGTGAGAAATGATCCGGTGCTTCTCAGGCATACCAGATTTTACCAATCTGAACCGTTAAACTTATTTTAGCTTGATCTGAGTCATTCTAAGTCCATTTTTGATGATCCAATAGTGCTTTCGAACTATTTGGAATATTCCGGACACATCCGTATGGTCAAATTTTACAAATAAGATTTCAAAATTTTACAGTTTTTATTTTGGCAATCTGAAGTGCTTTTTTGGCTAATTTGACTAGTCTGGACTCAACAGCGAAGCCTGATTTTCAGACAGAGATTATTTTTGTAATGATAGAGGAATCAACATCGACTTTAGGATCCATGATAAAGCTAACTGCTACCAACTATGCAATCTAGAAGCCCAGAATGGAGGATGTCCTGTATTACTGAGATTTGTTTGACCCCATTGAGTTTAATGGAGTTAAACTAGTAACGGAAAATGACGAAGACTGGAAGTGAAAGAATCGAAAAACCATTGGTTAGATCAGACAATGGATTGATCACATTGTCTTCCACCATGTCGCCCAGGAAACTAAAGCTTATGTTCTCGTTCTCTGAACGAAATTAAAAGACATGCACCAGTCAAAAACTGCTCGAAACAAAGCCCTCCTAATGAGAAGACTTGTAAATTTGAAGCTAAAAGGCGGTATCTCCGTTGTTGAACACACCAGTGAGTTTCAAAATCTGGTGAACCAACTGGCAACTGTCAAAATAGAGTTAGATGATGAGATACAAGCCCTATTGCTGCTTAGTTCTTTGCTAAATAGTTGGGAGACATTGGTGGTGTCCCTCAGTAACTTTGCACCAGATGGAAAACTGACCATAAGTATGGTGATAGATGCTTTACTCAGTGAAGAGGCAAGAAAGAAAGACATGGGTGGAGATCAGTCTCATGCTTTCATCATAGAAAAGAAAGGTAGAGGTAGAGGCAGAGGCAGGAGGGAAAGCAAAAGCAGAGGACGTAGCATAGGAAGATCTCAAGACAGGAGGAAGTCTAAAGAAGGTACGAGCCAGTCAAAGTTCAAATGTTACCACTGTGGCCAGGATGGTCACATAAAGAAATAATGTTATGCCTTGAAAGAAGAACAAAAACAAGGCAATAGACAGCCAAAGACCGAAGATAGAAACACTGCAGTTACTGTCTCAGAGGATATTGCATTATTCTCTGTTGAAGAAGAAGAATGTCTCCATATGTCAGACAATGACACCGAGTGGGTGGTACGCCACACCCCGGAAGGAGTTCTTCTGTACGTACCAAGCTAGAGATTTTGGTACAGTGAAGATGGGCAACTCCAGTTTTTTGAAGATTGTGGGGATCGACGATGTTCGCATCCAAACCAAAGTTGGGTGCACGATGGTGTTGAAAGATGCTAGGCATGTTCTCGATTTACGCCTGAATCTTGTTTCAGGGATAGCCTTAGATCGATATTATAGCAATCCTAGTTTCCCTTTTTTTATTTGTTGTATCCGGACTTAGGCTCCGTGAAGTTGGTTGTTGTATATGTCTCGTTTACATCCTTTACTCTTTGTATTTGAGTCTTGGGTTGTGTTGGGCATGTTTGAAACAGGTTGGTTCAGCTTAGAAACTAAAAGTAGTTGCCCAGAATCTAGCCTTCACGCTCGAGCGGAGGTTTTGGCGCTCGAGCGGTGATATCCATCTCCCAGTACTTTCCTCTGCAGTGTTTGATGCTCGAGTGGGAGTTTCAACGCTCGAGCGTGAGTTTGTGTGTGACGCTCGAGTAGGGAGTTTTACGCTTGAGCGGGAACCTGGTTCTGCAAAAGTTCTGGAAGCATGTATCCGGCGCTCGAACGGGGGTTTGGACCCTCGAGCGTGAGTCTGTGTCTGACGCTCGAGCGGGGAGTTCCATGCTCGAGCGGGGAGTCATGTATATCACTCCGAGATTTAGCTTTTTGGATCACTTTTCCAACTCCATTTCTCTCTCTTACTTTTCAAAACAGCCATTAGAGAGCTTCTCTCACTAAAACCTCCACTTCTCTCTAGGGTTTGATCTAGTTAGAGTAATCTCTCATCCTTTGGCCTTTGTAAAAAGTGTATTGATCGTCGAGGGCTACATTTTGATCCGAGAATTTTGGGATTTGGAGCATCTTCGTTTTCTTCATCTCCTTCGTTGGGTTTCAACTTTTGAGGTAGGGACATCCTACTCCTTCTTATGAGCTTTGTCTTTAAATTTTAGCATTTTGATATGTTGGGGGTTGTTGGTTAATTTTGAGAAAGTTTGGGCCTTTATGTAGTTTTACAAAAGAAGGGGTTTTGCTTATATAAACCTATATGCATGTTTAACATGGAGAAATGAGGTAAATGTTGGGTTATTAATAGAAATGGAACCTTAGAGTTGTTTTGTTAATTATGGGAAATGCCCTAATTACATTGATAAATTAATTTGTAAAAATTAATTTTGAGAAATGAGAAATTGAATTGAGAATGTTGAAATTAGGAATGTATGGGATTAAAGAGTGTAGTTGGATCATTTATCACTCACCTAGTTGAAATGTTGATATTTTATCCATATGGTGCATTTATTTTCTGTTTAGAAATAACTGCTTTGGGCTGTCGGTGGAGGATAGTCTTGATTGTTGTAGACAATGCATGATGATTAGGCAAACTAAAACTAATCGATTGAGTATGCTAACAAATATAGCGGTTGGAATAATACATTAACTTTATGTATTAATTGATTGTGTATATGATCTACGTTTATATACATTGTGTATGTGGGAGGAGATAGGGGATGTATTCCACGGTTTAGGGGAAGATATGGAATGAACCTCTAAACCGGATTTTGTTTGACATTGATACAGCACTACAAAGTGTATCAAGTGTGGATTATGGAAGTGTTTGAATTGATTTGATATAGCACTAAAATGTATATCGTTATCAATCGTGAAGTATGGAAGTGGTTTATGTGTTATTGATACAGCACCAAAATGTGTATCTATTATGAATTTCAAAGGTGTTCTAGAGATGAGTCGTAATCTCATTAAGTTATTTGGCTAGGTTCTGAGCCTTGTTTTCAAACTCAAAGTTGAAAAAGAAGTGGAAAATGAAATGTAACATGGACTTGAATGTCATGAAACTGTAATGTGTTATAAGTGGGAATACAAGTGTCGACCATCTATCGAATGCTGTTATTATAGTCATTGTTTATACTTGGTTTAGTATATTTCTACTGGGCTATGGCTCACCCTATATGGGGCATCATTTTCAGGTACATGTAGCATGCCACCTCCAAGGACATAGCTTGGGAGGCTAGAGGCAGACAAACTTTTTGGTTGTTTTGCTTTCCTTTGATGTATTACATGTAAATTCAAGCCAAGGGCTTAATATGTATATGAGTTAGTACTCATTTCTTGTAACCAAGTGTTGGTTTGGAAAGTTGTAAGCCCATAGGGCCTTTACTTTTGTTGTCAACATGTAATACTTCTGTAAGAACTACTCTGATAAATGGAAAGATGTTTATTTCTCTTATATTGTTGCATGTCAAGAATCATGGGTTTTATGTATTTTTTAGGGCGTTACAGATAAGGCTATGAGAACTACTTCGAGAAAGGTATATGGAAGTTGAAAAATGGATCTTTGGTGGTAGCCAGAGGATAGGCAAGTGGCACATTGTACAAGACTCGTGTAGAATTGAATTTAGATAGCCTCAATGCAGCAGAAGATGAGGCATCACCAAATTTGTGGCACAAAAGGCTAGGTCACATGAGTGAGAAAGGGTTGCAGATTCTGGCAAAGAAGTCTCTTATTCCCTTTGCCAAAAATGCAAAATTGAACCCTTGTGACAACTGCTTATTTGGGAAGCATCATAGAGTCGTTTTCCGTTCATCATCCAAAAGACAATTAGAGTTGCTAAGTAGAGTATACTCTGATGTATGTGGTCCCATAGAAGTGAAATCTTTGGGTGGCAAAAAATATTTCCTAACGTTTATTGATGACGCATCACAGAAGGTATGGGTTTATGTGCTAAAGACCAAAGCTGAAGTGTTTCTATAACACCCCTAAAATATAACACAAATGCATCCGCAAATATATAGATGATAGCATAAATCAGAGTCTCAGTCCTTTCATTACACAAGGTTAAAAGTACAAAAGAGTTTAATAGAAATAATTGCCCTATTGGCTTACATCTTTCCAAGCCTTAACTTGGTTACAACAAAAGTGAGCTTCGCTTTTTACACATTTAACCCTAGGCTATACAAAATAAAAGCATAACAAAACATGAAGCTCTTTCTTCCCAAAGATCACTCCTACGCTATTACCTTGGAGGAAGCATGCCATCATTACCTGAAAATGTTATTCCTAACTAGGATGAGCCACAGCCTAGTAGAGATCATCTAACACAATATATGAAACTTAGCAAAGGTATAAGTACGAGTGCATAAATAATGCATGTGGTAAAACTTTTCTCAACATTAAATAAACATAAGGTATCAATTTCAAGCATTTATCCATTCACTTTCAATTCACTTATATGTTCTCCATTCATGAGTCAATTTCATTATTTCTCAACAACGAATTGAGGCTACAATTCAATAAACTGCAAATCACACAACACATATGCATAAACACTTCAAACTTTTTGTTTCACTGAAATTTTGTCCGCGGGCAGCCGTCAAACAGGACCCATGTAAACGTAGGCCATGTAGGCACTACAATTGCCATTTTATGGATATTTCGTCCACGGGCTAGGTACCAATGTATAATTTCGAGACTTTCATCCACTACAACAAAACTAACTATTCACGGCATCATGTTTACGACATGCATTAAGTGCATGTCGTGGTTAGTACATTCTACGGCATTTTTTTTTTGCAAGCCGTTAATGTTTTTGTCAATAACAGCATACATACCATGTAAGTCGTTGATTCATATATTTATAGCATGCAAAAGCATGCCGTAAAAAATGTATGTTTTTACGACTTACAAAAATATGTCATAAAATATTTGCACTTAAGACGACATACATTTCATGTTATAAAATATTATAACTTTACACAGCATGCATTAACATGTCGTGAAAACTTTTGTAAAAAAAAAAAAAAATTCAATCCGGAATTTTTTTATGGCACGCAAAAGCATGCCGTAAAAAATGTATATTTTCACGGCATACAAAAATATGTCATAAAAAATTTGTACTTAAGACGACATACATTTCATGTCGTAAAATATTATAACTTTACACGGCATGCATTAGTATGTCGTGAAAACTTTTATTAAAGAAAATTTAAATTTGATTTTTTTTTTATTTAAAAAAGCTAACAATTTCCAACCACGCTTCTCACTTTAAATTTTCCTAATTGAGGAAAATATAAAAAATAATTTATACATTATTGTATAATTTAGTGTCTCTTTTAAAAAATAATTGCGCCCAGTGGGATTTTGGGAAAAAAATTATATATTCATGAAAAAGTTTATAATTTTCATAATTAATATTTATATGGCTTCGCACTAACTTGTAATTTTTTTTTAAAAAAAAATTCCTTGATTTGATATTTTCCCTTCTTTTGATAATTTATTTATTTTTTACTTTTTAGATGTGTCTAATCTGAATACAACTAAAAAGTAAAGTATTTGTAAAAAAAAATATAAAAAAATATAATATATATGAAATGTATTAAATTTTATACTTTTTTGAATTGAATGATTTTTTTAAAAAGTTAAAAATATTTTCTGTTAAATATATGTTAATTATTTGAATTTAAAAAGTAAAAAAAAAATTATTTAAAATATTTAAAAACTTACAATAACTAAAGCAAAAAAAAAAAAAAAACACTCAAAAACATTATTTTAACCTCGTTCACCACTCTCCTAGCACTACTAGAAATATGACTTTTTGCATTTATTTTTTTGCGACGGATGGTTTAGCGGTCGCAAAAAATCACTTTTCACATAAAAAAATAAAATAAAAATGACCGGCGTTGTTAAACTATCTCCCCTTTTCACTCTTATTTCCCAAATCCCCTTTTCACTCTTATTTCCCAAATCTCTCTGTATGAACTCTCTCTCTCTCTCTCTCTCTCTCTCTCTCTCTCAAAATCTCTCTCGCTCGAATCTGACTGGCCACAATCGAAGCTCTTCATATGCATCGCCATTCTCACACTCTTCGGAGCTTCCAAAGCAAATTAATCAACCACAACACATTGTAGCGATCTTCTTCTTCTTCACCTCTCTCTCTCTCTCTTTCTCTCGCTTCATTCGCCGGAGCTTCCATGGCTACTTATTCCGCTGCCGGATTGGTCTTCGTCGCCTTCAAATCCGCCGAAACTTTTGCTCATTCTAGCAATTTGAAACTCTCTAATTTTCGACATTGCTCTCCAATTTCAAGCCGAGTCGGATCTATTTAGCTCCGACATAGCCTGCGGATCCCGAAGCTCCTTTGCTTCGTCTGGTAATCATCACTCTATGTTCTGTTTAATGCTATCACTAAATGAATTGAATCAAATCAGTTAATTGCATAGTCACTCAAAATTTCTTAGGTTTAATATAATCTATCACCTCTGCTTCTCTCTCTATTTGACTTAGGAAATCTAGGTTTTCAATTATTTGCAATTCTTTCTTTTCTCATCTGAAAAGTTTCTATCTATTTTCAATTCTCCTCACATATACATGCATATTTATATACACACATCTGAATTTTTCTTTTTGAATCTTATTTTCGAACTTTACTCTCTCTCTCTCTCTCTCTCTCTCTCACTCTCTCCGTAGGTATTCGTTCTCTTTGTTTTGGCAAATCCTCTGATCACTGGTCGAAGCTCTCCTTTGGATCACAAGCTTCGAAGTTTGCAAAAAATGTGAGGGATTCACAGCTTCAGGTGCGTCTCTTTCGTTCTTTTTCTTTACATTATTTAGCTTTCTTGTGATATTATTGTGTTTGGTTACCGAGAAAATGTTGAAAAACGATCTCTTCTTCACATCCACTGAAGCCAAGTATTTTTCGTGAGGTTTAAATTTTAATTTTCTCGCATTTTATAAAACACAGGACAGCCAGTATGTGATAATAATGTGAGAAGGTTTTGAATATATTGGCTTTTCTGAGTCTACTTGTTAAAGTCGGTGTTTTGGAAGAGTTTTAGATGATGTGGTCTGCTGCACTAAGGTTTGCAAATGTGAATCTGACCAAGTTTGTTAACAGATTTTGACAAATGGCTGCTAATAAATGAAGTAGTGCATAGTGTAGGTGAAATTTCATGGTTATTTTCACTTTCAATGATTCACTAGTTTGATAGAGCTCATATCAATGAGATGTCTGCTTAATTAAATTCAACTTAGCGAACAAAAAGGAGCAAAATCATTTCCTTAAAATCATATCCAAAAAGGAGCAAAATTAAAATACGTTCTTCACCTACTACCGAATCTTTCACAGACCCTGCATGTTATTTAGATAATAATTATTATCAGTTGCATAAAGAAGCAATAGATCATATAGACAAATATAACTAAAGTTCCGGATGCTAAAATTGATCACAAGACATCTTGATGTTGCATCACCTTCACGAGGATTTATTCAAACATGTGCTAGGCAAATATAGCATGCTAATTTTGGCTCCTGTTACCACTAGATCAATTAAAAATGCTCCAGATGCTACCATATTGTTAACATGGTGAATTAAAAATGCTCCCCTGTTACCATTGGATTAATTTGTTTTTTTCCCATCCCTTTCCCCTTTTCCTATAGAAATTCACTCGATAAATTTTCTATTAAGTTTGTGATGGTGTTTGCTGTCACTTCATCTACAGGGATGTTTTAGAGCTAAAGGAGGCTGTTAAAATTAAAGATGGTGAATCGGAGGCTTATATTTCTTGTTCACTATGGTGATGTTTTTTGTGCCTTGAATCCTGCCTTTATTTCTTCTCACCATTCTGTTTTTGTTTCTTACACTCATTTACTGTATAATTAATTTTTCTGTTTAGTTGCGCATGCGTGTATTGTTGACATATGTTGTTAGCTTAGTTGATAATATAGGTTTGGTTCATTTAAACTTAACATTAATTAATTTTAGAACATTTGCTGAATAATTAACAATTTGAGAGACATTCTTGGAAGAAAAAAATGAAAAAATTAATAATAGAAAATACCTTATTAACTTTGTGAGGTGGAAACTAATCCAGTTCTATTTTACCTGTAAGAAGGGGAAGTTAAGAGCTTTTTGTTGAGAATTGAATTTTTTTGTGACAGTCACTGACCCAATTACTTTTCAATTTTCAGCAATTTTCCTGTTTTAGTGATGGTGTCTATGGATGACAGCGTGGTTTAAGGATTCTTTCTTTAATTTTGAAGTTCTATTTCTTTGTTTTGTCTTTTCCAGAGCTCAATGTAAGCATCATCAAATCTAACTCTGTATCTCAAATATTCTTTCTTGCTTTCTTTCTTTTATCATTGTCAAATTGATTCTCCAACTATGAAATTGAACTCATGAAGTAGAAAAGGAGTGAGGTTTGTCAAGTTATCAAAATTCCTGACCTCATTTATTAGTTAGACTAATCAACTAATTGTTTGTGCCATGATTTTCATTTTTGTTCACTGGAGGGAGAAAAGAATGATCTTTTGTAGGTGTAGCTTTTTTCAAATGGATTCTGCTTCAAACTCTGCACTTAAATCAACTTTGGAAAATTGTGGACTTCAACTTTTGGGCATTATATATGATCTATGGCAGGTTCGCAGCACCTCGTGTTCTGCTTGGTTCACACACGTATACACTATATTGGGTTCACTTATGCATGTACAATTAAAAATAGTTTATTTAAAAGAAAAAAGAAATGAAAGTATGAATTGCACAAAATCTATTCTGTCAGGGTTGTAGGTTTTTCTTTATTCCATCATAAACTGTTATTTAGTTTTATCAACAAAAACTATTGTCCCCAAACAACATGCGCCACATGAGCTCCTCTTGATTATTCCTAGTAAGTTCATCCATGACTAAAGCAATTAGGCATGGGCTAAATGATGGCCTCTGGATATCAGTTTAGTTTAGTTGGAAATTCTCTTACTTTCCCTCTATTTGTTCTCCTGCTACTTACTGCTCCATAGGGGCATGTATTCCGTTGCAGTAATAATATGTAACTAATGCACTATAGGGAATCTATATTTATGTTTTCCACCAATAATGAATACCATTTGAAAATGACTTTCATCTTTTGTTTGAATCTTTCCATCAATTGATCGAATAAGAAAAATGCTTTTATGATTGATCCTTCCAGTAAATCAAACAAGCATTCTAATGTCCTTATGTGCCACTATTTGGCAAAAGTACTTCCTCCCGAAATATGATTTCACTCTCAAGTTTAATCACAAAATAGTTTTGCCACTCTTTTAATCACACAGTTAATGCCTGGATTCAGCAGGCATTAATGTAGCTGAACAATGCTTATCCATAAAACCTTTTGGTGGGTTCATGGAGAAGCTTGATCAATTCGAAATATTAACCTTTCCCAAGTACAATGCCAACTATGTCTATACTTTTCTTAAGAAAAATGCAGTTTGTTGCTAAATCAGCAGTCATTTACATCATTACCTAGAGTTCTGGCTCATTCTCATTTCCTGTAATGAAGTTGAGATCAATGTGGAATTTGATGTCTACCTCATTGTTCATAGTACTAATCGTTTCGGTTCATATTTTCTTTTAATTTTCCTTTTTTTATTGGAATAAAAAAAGAAGACATTTGACTTGAGTTTTGTTTAAATAGACACTTAGAATCATCTCTTAGAAACCAACCTTTGTTATGTTTGGCTGCAAGCATTTGTTTATAGGAAATGTTTGCCCTGTGATTTTTGATGTTTCTTCCATGTAGATGTTAGCCAAGGTATGGAGTCCAAGGGGCATGAAGAGCACTTGAGATCAGGTTCTTCTGATCGAAAAAAATCTGTAGTAAATCTACCAGCAGATAGCCTTGCAGTAGAAGGTGGTATTAACAATTCCAAATTTTCTGGTGCGGGCGAGACAAGACAAAAAGGGGAATCAACCGTCAATGTCGAAGTTCCTAAGAGTCCAAACATGGGGATACATCAGGTTATGATGGTAAAAATGGAAATGTCTTTGTTGGTTTCCTCTATTGTTGTTTAATGTTTATATATTCATACTCTTAAACTTAATGCTTATGGACAAAAAGAAAAATCACTCAAACATAGTGAAATTGACACCATTTAGGATATGAAGATGATTGTGGATCTCACATATGCATTTCTTGTACTATCTACTCTATTGCATTTCTATCAATTAGAATGCCATGCCTGAATTTTTAGGATATATGTGAAACAAAATTTTAATGAAGATTGAGATTGTACAAGTTGCAGGACAGCAAATAAACCAAGAGAGGGGAAGCATGCCATTTTTAAACTAAGTATGGCAATGGTATTATCTAGTCATCTTTGAGCATTATCTAGTCATCTTTGAATGTTAAGATAGCAACCACCATGATGAGTTACATAAATACTAATATATTGTTCATTGTTTTATTTTTTTATTTATTTTATTCCCACTACTACTGCAATTGTGTTTAATTAAAGTGTATGTAGAAGTGTGTGCAAATGTTCTCAGAGTAGCCACTTTGTGAAAATGATTATATAAAAGAGTAAATTACACTTTCACCTCCTAAAGTATGGTTAAGTTCTCACATTGGTCCTTTAAAAAAGATTTTTCCATTTTGATCTTGAACTGTTTTCCATAGAGGTGGGATGGGATGAAGGAGCTTGTTAATTGTGGGGGTGGGGTATGGGAGGGGAGGTGGTTGGTTGTGGGTGGAGTAAAAAGGTGCATAGAGGAGGGGAAATGATGGGAAAGAAGGGGAAAGTGAAGAGGGTTAGGGAAGCACCAATCCGTACTATAATTTTTTTTGTACTTTTGTTGTGCAAGTTGTGATAATTGTATTGAACACAGCTATGGAGTCCTTATACATACAAACTAATGATCCATCATCTTGACTATCTTTTACCTATTCAGAGTCCTATTGGAGGTAATAATTTTTGTCGTTCATGTAGTACTTGATCATGTATGAAGGACTTTCTTAGTAGTATGTGTGTTGCAGTTGAGAATTTTGGATAAAACACCTTGTAGTTTTATTTTGATGGCTATTTGAAGTGGTCCACATATCCTCTTTTATGTTTTTTCAATTGTTAGTTTCTTCATTTCTCTTTGATCAAAACAATCTTTTGGTTAGGATTCTCCAAGTAATGGTTGAAACCTATGAAGCTGGGACTTGTCAATCATCCACGAACAAACAAAGTTATAGGGTGGAAACCAAGTTCAAGCTCAAGCAACATTGAGGCTTCGACTTCAAGTAGAGCCTTGACTCCTAAAATATATTTTAATTGCGTCATAATAAATAATCTTCGTCTTTCTACCATGCCCCCCCAATCCTGTAGAGCCCTGACTCCTAAAATATATTTTATTTCAAGATAAAAATGACTTGAATTTGTCACTCTTCACATCTTATGGATTGTTGTAATTTCAGGACTTACTATGCTGAAATAGCACACAATGTGTCGACTCAGAAAAGGAAGCAGATTGTTGAGCATGTAGCACAACTATATATTGTTGTTACCAACAAATTGGCCAGGTTGCGCAGCCAGGAAGATGAATGATCATTGGTGCGGGATATTAGATATGTATTTGCCTTGGATTACTCACTTTGCATTAGGTGTATCACAACTTTGGATCATTCAGCTTTTGTGGGAATTTTTGTTTTAAATTTTATGGTTTTGTTGCTAAATCTATTGCTACACTTAGCCGGTTACAACGTTTGTCGCTTATGTCTTGTTTAATGATTATGCTGTGACATTTCATGTTTTTGAAATATATCTGGTATTTGTGGTGATAATTTTATGCTTGTTATATAGCAGATGCTCTGCAAGGCTTCACTGATTTGTACAAGAAAATTCTCATTCAGGTTTTATGTTTTCTAGCTGGTGAATTAGGACAACTGAGCTTGCCTGCCTGCCTGCCCTTTTTTTTTTTGTTTTTTAATTTTTAATTTTTATGTTGATAGTTACATTATGATTATTGTTTCATTGTGGTTATTGTTTCTACGGCATACAAAATTATGTCATAAAAAGTGTAATGATTTATGGCATGCAAGAAAATGCCGTAAAAGATTATATACGACATACAAAGTATGTCATAAATATATTAAAAATGACCTTCTACGGCATACAAAATTATGTCGTGAAAAGTGTGATGATTTATGACATGCAAAAAAATGTCGTAAAATATTATATACGGCATACAAAGTATGTCATAAATATATTAAAAATAATCTTCTACGGCATGCAAAATTATGTCATGGAAAGTATGATGATTTATGACATGATAAAAATGTCATAAAAAGTTATATACGACATACAAAGTATGTCATTAATGTTTAATTTATTACTTTTTACAACTTTACCTGCATGTCGTAAATGTCGCTCAACTTTCCACGGCATGTCATATAACAGCATTTGTGTGCATGCCGTGAAAGAGTTTTTACGGCATGCATTGCAAGCCGTAAAAAGTCAATTTCGTTGTAGTGATCCAGGACAATCCAGCCAACTTAATTATCATGGAGTCCATCCCCTTTCTCCTCTCAAACAAAATATCCACACATGTGCAATATATTTAAACAGATAATCAAACATGAATCACATCCCCTTTCCACTTCTTAACAAACATACATATACAATGTATATAAGCACAATCATATTCAATGACAACCATCAAAGATTGGTTTCAATTTACATAATCCACATGCAATTTCTACAACAATCCAAAGCTATCCTCCACTGATAACCCAATACAATTATCTCTAAACAGATATTCAACCTCAACAGATAGTTTATTCAAAACTTCTACAAGAATAATTTAATACATAACCAATTCCACAATTTATGTCAACTCTCTCTCAATTTCACATTTCCAATGTCAAATCCAATTTTTTGTACAAAATAATAGTTTGACCCAATTAGGGCAATTTCTCATTTTTTTCCAAATATTAGCCAAGTGTCAAAATCATCAAATTAGGCATAGCACAACATCATTTTCAAACCTCACAAACATTAATTTCATTTACACCCAAAACCCCTCTTTGAAACCCTATACTCAAAACCCAAGGCTTGTTTTAAAACATCCCTAAATCACGCTATTGTTACACAAATGACAATATCTAAGCTAAATACCATATGAAAGTGTAGAAAGAATCCTTACCTCAAAGAAGAAGACGAACCCAACAAGAGAGAAATTCCAAGAATGCCGAAACTCACTTCTATTCGGATCAAAATGTATATCTTGACAAGCTCTACCTTTTTCCCAAAGGCACTAGGGTGAAAAAGAGAATGGATCTAGATGAAATCTAAGAGAGAATGTGAAATGTAGAGAGAAAAACTCAAGAATAAGCTTTTTGGATAGTTTTAGAGAGAGAGAGAGAGAGATAAGAAAAAGTGTCTCAAAACTTTATCTTCTCGGACTGATATTCACGCAGTCCGCTCGAGCGTGGGAATTCCCACTCGAGCGTTAGACACAGACGCCCGCTCGAGTGTGAAACTGGACGCTTGAGTGTCGAATGCACTCTTCCAGCATCTGTAGACCTGAAAAAATGCTAAGAGTTGTAGAATCCCGCTCGAGCGCGGGAATGGCCGCTCGAGCGGAGAAGCAAAATTTGTGAAGCCCGCTCGAGTGGAGAGCACAAAATCTGGGCAACACAGGTTTTGAAAATAAAGCAACTAACCTGTTCCAAATGCACAATTACAACTCGATAACCAAAAATAGAGAGGAGACAAAGGAAACAAGAAATGAATAACCTTTCAACCCATACAATTCGTGTCCGGAATACAATAAGAGATGGGTTAAGAACCGAAATTGCTATAGTTTCAACATTTTCAGACATTTCATACTATGGTGGAAAGGGAGACCGGAAAGAATTTGAAGTGTTTCCGAACAGACAATGGAGGTGGGTACATGTCAAAAGAATTTGAAGCCTATTGTGCTACTCGCGGCATCCGGCATGAGAAGACTGTTCCTGGAACCCCACAACACAATAGTGTAGCTGAGAGAATGAACTGAACCATTGTGAAGAGGTCAAATACATGCTCAAAATGGCAAAGTTGCCAAAGCCATTTTGGGGAAAAACTGTTTGTGTTACTTGCTATTTAATCAATAAATCCCCATCAGTTCCACTAAATTTTCAGATTCCAGAAGAAGTATGGTCTGGAAGGGAGATTTCTTACTCTCACTTGAGAGTGTTTGGGTGCAAAGCGTTTGCACATGTATCCAAGGAGCACAGACAGAAGCTGGATTATAAAGCCACTCCATGCATCTTTATTGGCTATGGAGATGAAGAATTTGGATACAAATTATGGGATCCGAAAAATAAGAAGGTCATTCGAAGCCGAAATGTGGTATTCCAAGAAGGCCAAACCTTAGAAGACTTTGGGCAACCAGCCAAACCCAAAGTTGATGTTGTTTCAGAAATTATTCCCACTCCTGCACTATCACAGCATGCCATTGATGAAGAAGAGCTACCGCAGCATGCAACCACTGATGTAAAGTTGCATGATGAATTTCCAGAAGAAGAAGGTATTGAACAGGGGAGCCATAACCCTCTCCGCCAAAGACTGTTGGTCCACAATTACGAAGATCAACAAGAGAGCCTAAGCCATCATCAAAATACCCTGCTTTTGAGTATATTTTGCTTACTAATAAGGGCGAGCCAGAAAGTTTTCAAGAAGCTCAGAATCATAAGGAGAAGAATAGCTGGCAGCAAGCTATGCAATAGGAGATGCAGTCCTTGTAGAAAAATCAAACTTATGATTTGGTAAAACTTCCCCAGGGTCGAAAAGCATTGAAGAACAAATGGGTGTTCAAGTTGAAGAAAGATGGCAGCAAAAAGCTAGTCAAGTATAAGGCTCGATTGGTTGTCAAAGGTTTTGGACAGAAGAAAAGTATTGATTTTGATGAAATCTTCTCACCAGTTGTGAAAATGACATCCATTCAAGTAGTTTTGGGACTAGCGGCCAATTTGAATTTGGAACTTGAACAAATGGATGTGAAGACGACATCTCTCCATGGTAATCTGAAGGAAGAAATTTATATGGAGCAGCCAGAAAGTTTTGAAGTCAAAGGGAAAGAAAGCTTAGTTTGCATATTGAAGAAGAGTCTCTACGGTCTCAAACAAGCGCCGAGACAGTGGTACAAAAAGTTTGACTCATTTATGGTATGTCATGAGTACAAGAGAACTGCTGTAGACCAGTGTGTTTATGTCAAGAAATTTCTCGGTGAAAACTTCATCATACTCCTGCTCTATGTTGATGACATGCTGATTGTTGGACAAGATGCCACATCAATTAGATCACTGAAAAAGGAGTTATCACAGTCTTTTGATATGAAGGACCGAGGCCCTACACAACAAATTTTGGGCATGAAAATTATGTGTGATAGGAAAGCTAAGAAGCTATGGTTATCACATGAGAAGTATGCTGAACGGGTGCTTGAAAAGTTCAATATGAAAGATGCCAAGCCAGTTAGTACTCCGCTGGCTAATCATTTCAAGTTGAGCAAGAGTTCTTGTCTATCTTCTACAAAAGAAAGAGAAGAGATGGAGGCAATTCCCTACTCATCTACCGTAGGGAGTTTAATGTATGCAATGGTGTCCACCCGACCAGATATTGCTCATGCTGTTGGAGTTGTAAGTAGATTTCTTTCCAATCCAGGGAAAGAGCATTGAGAAGTAGTCAAGTGGATTCTGAGGTACCTTAATGGTACATCTAAAATGTGTTTGTGCTTTGGAGGAGCTAAACTAGTCTTGGAAGCCTATACTGATTTAGATATGGTAGACGATCTTGATGGTAGGAAATCTACATCAGGATTTATGTTCACTTTCGCAGGGGGAGCTATGTCTTGGCAGTCCAAGCTGCAGAAGTGTGTTGCTTTATCCACAACCAAAGCAGACTATATTGTCGCAGCGGAAGCTGGAAAAGAGATATTGTGGTTGAAGTTGTTTCTCCAAGAACTGAGACTAAAGTAAGAGAAGTTCATGGTACATTGTGATAGTCAAAGTGCCAAAGACCTGAGCAAGAATTCTATGTACCATTCTAGAACAAAGCACATTGATGTTCGGTATCATTGGATACGCGAAGTGATGAAGAAACAATTATTGGAACTGGTCAAGATTCACACAGATAAGAATCAAGCCGACATGCTTACAAAGGTGGTATTGAGAGACAAACTTGAAGTATGCAGGGACATTGCTGGGATGGACTTCTAGTAAGGATCCTACTCCTCATGGGTGTAGAGGGGGAGAATTGTTAAGTATCCACACCATGAGTCAAGAATTGAGGCTGCATTAGAAGTTTTTTTTTCAACCTAGGGTGGCTATATTATTAACTTTGGTAATTGATTGTTGGCAAGTAGAAGTTGGTAAGCAAAGGTTGATTGTTTTTCTTTGGCTCTCCTATTTGTGTATAAAGAGGGAGAGCTGTGTGTTGAGTGAATTAATCAGAGAGTGAAGAGAAAGAGAGAGTTGTGAGACGAGTGTTTTTGTGAGTTGAGTTGAGAGAGTGAGCTCTTCCTCCTCTGTTCTTTTATTTGTTTTATTCATAGTGAAGTTTTCTCTCTTTCTTCCGTGGATGTAGGCATTGGGCCGAACCACGTAAATATTTGTGTCTCATTTGTGTATGTCATTGTTTATGAGTCATTTTCTAGGTGTCTTGAATCCTAATTACAACTTCATGAAAAAGTATATGATTTTACTTTTTAATATTTATAATTTTTCAGTAATTTGAATATAATTTTTCCAACTTCCAGTGATATGAAATTACCCCATAAAAATAAAAGAAAACTTACCCTTACAAAAAATAAAAATAAAAATAACTAAATATTAGACTAACATTTTTATTTTCTTAAGATGTCTAAAATATAGTTGAGTAACAAAATGATCAAATTAGGGATTTCAAAATAAATGAAAATTTTATTAAGAGTTATTAAGTGTATTATTATTTTTCGGATAAATCACATTTTTTATATTGTTGATAATAAACTTTGAAAAATGTTAGTGCCATACAAAAAATCTATCAAATCACTCACATAATCCCAAACCCATATAAGTAATTTGATAAATTTTTAATAAAAATTTTGAGGTCTCTAATATTGTTAATAAACTTTTGTTTAAGGCTACATGTTGGAGTGTACGTAGCCATCATCATCATCATCATCATCTTCTTCTTCTTCTTCTTCTTCTTCTTCTTCTTCTATTTTTTCATTCATTTCCTTGATTACTCATACTTCTCATCTTAATATTTTAACTTAAAGTCTCAAAAAAATCTCAAACCGCTACGAATTTAAAGTAAACACTACATCATACTATATTAGAGGGACTTCGTGATATGTTATCATTTAATTTTTATATCAAAGTTAAAATTTAAACATTTTTTTTTTCCAGAATTCATAGACAATAATATTTTAATCTTACATATCAAATTATAACAAAAAAATTAGTAAAAGTTTTTCTTTTTTTTTCTCTCTTACAATGAGACTTACAAATGAAGTTTATATAAATAACTAATTTACATTTGTATCATTAAAAAATATTTTCAAATTATGATATTTTGACATTATAACATGTAAAAAAATATTTGTTTTTTTTTTTCTACTTCATTTTTTCACACACACACACACACACACACACACACAAAAAAACTTGTTCGACAAATAATTTTTGAACTTTTTTTTTAAATTTAAAACAACACGTTTTTTTAAAAAAGAATAACTAATCTTTTTTAGACCATGCGTGCAGCTTAAAAATGTCTAAAAATAAATTTTTTTTTTTTCAAAAAAAAAAAAAAAGAAAAGAAGAAAGTGTTGGCTTACCATCAGAATACAATTACTTACCATCGATCACTACTATGAAAACTATGATGGATAGAGATTTATAAGTGCATGCCAATTCTTACTCAAAGATACGGCGGTCACGAATGATGATGAGCTCATCTCGGCCTTTTTCCTCTGTTTCCTCAGGTTCTTCGTCACGTATGTCCTGAAATTCACAAACTAACTCCGAATGTAATAGACTGAAATATATATTTAAAAAAAAAAAAAAAGGAAAAAAAGAAAACGATTCACTAAAATTCGAAAATTAGTTGCTAAACTGGCATGTGGGTTGGTTTTTTTGGCTTTTGGAATAAATTTTTTGGCTTTTTTGATTTTTATAAGAAAAAAAATAAAATAATTATGATTTGAATATGACAATTTTTAATTTGAAACTAAAAAACCTATCTTATCTTTTTCTGACTAAATTAGCCTCAACCTAACTCAAATCCCCATGCCAAATGAGCGCAGAAATAGGATTTGTTAAAGACCTTGACAAGAACTCCACATCGCTGAAAGCCATGGCCTTTTTGCTGGCCAAAAAAGGCAACCCTTTTGCTATCTTTCATTTCAAGCATTTTTGGTTTCTCCGAGGCTGGCAAAACATCACTTTCAGGCGGGCTCGAAGATCGGATTCCGGTAGACATGACCTTTGTATCCATGAATTCCACCACACACAAAGAGAAAAGGTAAAAAAGAAAAAAGAAAAAGGAGAGAGTGAAGATTGACTGTGAAGTATGGACAAGCCAAGTAAAAAAGCAAATTTTGAATTACGAAACCATATGGAAACTTATTTTTTTTATTTATTTTTGGGCAATTATTCCTCCTTTTCTTAGTTGGATAGAAATGAGGAGCAAATTACACGTGCTTACATTTGTTTTTCATATTTTTTACTCAAAATTTTTAAGAAAATGATATAAAAATTATTTTCTAGACTCATTTTTAAGCTTCAATGTTATGTAAAAGAGATTATTAACTAATAATTAGAGAATATATAAAAAAATTTATTTTAGATATTTTAATAGATTATTCCATTATTAAGTTTTGACACTTTTGGATTAGAGACTAGTAGTGCTACTCAATTTTTTATCCACTAATTATAATATAATGAAAATTTACATTAATAAATTAAACTTATATTTTTGTTTGCATTAACTTTTGGCATGAACAAACCTTTAGTTTGGTAACGTTACATTTTTAGTTTATGTTTATAAAAGTTTTATAAACAGATTTTTGTTTATTTTTAAAAAAATCATAAACTACAAACGCGTTGGTGTGAACAAGATATTTGAAAAATATAAACTAAAAAATATGTTTGTTCAGGCTTAAAATATTTATATATATATTTTATTATTTATGACAATAGGATCATACATATTATAACTGGAAAAAAAAAAGTTAATAAAAAAAATTGATTGAAAAAAATAATTGAAAAAAAAATTTTATTTCAAAAATAATTAATTGAAAAAAAATATTTGAAAAAAAAAATTAATCGAAAAAAATTAATTTGAAAAACAAATTAATTGAAAAAAAATTTGTTAGTCAAAATTTTAAATTTTTGTTTAGAAACCAACATAAACTCATTTTTTGAGTTTACATTTTTTCTTCACATTTACAAACTAAGACAACTATTTATAAACTAAAAAAATTATCAAACAAATTTTTGTGATAATTTTTTAAATTTTTATAAATATAAATTGAAAACTTAAAACGAAAGGGATTTTCTTAGGTGTGCCTTGCATATGGTATGCAAGGCATTTACACCCCTAGTACTTTGTACTTACACGTTTTATGTATTCCGTTATAGGAGATTTTATTGAAAGTTTACACATTGGTGACTTGCTAAACAGGACCCTTACAGGTAAATTAATTAAATAATATAATATATTAATAATTTCAAGTGGTGTAAGTGTTTTGACGAAAGGTATAAGTTTAGAAACTTTTCAGAAAAGGTGTAACGTTTCAGAAAAACCGTGTAAAATTTAGTTTAGTATAAATTTTATCGACAAATCACAGTTTAGTCGCTAGAGGTTGAAAATCTTATTGCCATCGGCCCCCCTCTTCTTTGTTTCCCACCGTTTCTTTCTATGTTCTCTCTCACACACACACACAAAATAGTCACCACCAATCCTGGCCCCCGCTGACCATGCAAGCGTCAGTGGCCTCCGGTGCTTACCGCTACTGCCACCGCCACCGCCACTGCCCACTACAACAAAAAAGGTCTATGGTGACGAAAACGCGTGACAAAAATATTTAGTCTCCAAATATGCATGTTTTAGTGATGAAAATAAGATTTCGCCTCCAATTATATTATTTTCAGAGACGAAAACCAAATTTTGTCACGAAATGCTTAAAATCAAATAAAACAATAGGTGACGAAAATTTTATTCGTCTCTAAATTTTATTTTTCATCACAAAACAATTTCCCGCCCTTGGAAAATTTGGTGTAAGATTTGGCACCATTTTGGAGACGAAATTTGTCGTCACAATTGTAAAAAAATTTAGAGAGGAAATAATTTCGTCTCCAAATGTATTATTTTCAGAGAGGAAAACCAAATTTCGTCACCAAATGCTTAAAATCAAATAAAACAATAGGTGACGAAAATTTTATTCGTCTTTAAATTTTATTTTTCGTCACAAAACAATTTCCCGCCCTTGGAAGATTTGGCGCCATTTTGGAGACGAAATTTGTCGTCACCATTGTAAAAAATTTTAGAGAGGAAATAATTTCGTCTCCAAATGTATTATTTTTAGAGAGGAAAACTAAATTTCGTCACCAAATGCTTAAAATCAATAAAAAATACAAGAAATCTGGGCTATTGTGACAAAATTTGGTGACGAAATTTTTTTTGTTTTAAAATTTAACCCAAAGATGACGAAATATTAATTTTGTCGTTTGTTTTAATTTTTCTCAAAAGTATAGGAGACGAAAACAAAATTTCATGTGCAAAAATGAGGCGCCAATTTCATTTGCATTGGCGCGAATTATTATAACTTATTGGAGACAAACATTTTTGTCACAAAATATAATTTTTTTTGTGACGAACGTAATTCGTCGCTAATAAATTCCATACCTATTAAACGATGTCGTTGCATATTTCCATTTATTAGGCGACAAATATGTTTTTGTCTGCAAATGATAAGTTATGGAAGACGAAAATATTTCGTCACCAATAAACACTCCATCATGCAGACAATGTCATTTCATCTTTCTATTAAATAGGCGACAAATATATTTTTGTTTCAGAAGAATAAGTTGTGGGAGACGAAAATATTTCGTCACTAATAAGTTCTAATTGATTGCGTGACGAATATATTTTTCGTCTCATAAGGTTAAGTTGTGGAAGACAAAAATATTTCATCACCAATAATAAATTCTTTGTTCTGGTATTGAAGGATACAAAAATATTTTATCACTAATCATTTCTCTTTATTAAAATGCCGTGGTTTTGTGTTTCAAAGCATTGGAACTGTGACCCCAAGAGATACACTCTAATGCTTATCACTCATTTTCATGTACATGGACCTTGAAGTCGTGACCCAAGAAAACACTTTCTGCAAACCCTCATTTCTCTCTCGCACTTGAGTCTACTCCTCTCTCACAAGTATTGAAGTCGTGACTGAAGAAGACACTTTGTAAACCATTTCTTCTATTTCGCGCTAAAGCCTATATCTTCTGTCTCACACTTAAGCCCTTCGTGCATGCCAACATTGAAGGTATTATCCAAGAAGGCACCCTATGCAAACCCACTATTCTTTCTCACAGTGAAGGCCCCTCTTGCACGCAAGCACTTTTTCTCATTGTCTGAACTAACTCTACCCTTTCCGTCTAGAACACCCATTTCAGAAAAATCGAAGGTCAAAACCTCTCTCCAACCAAAAAAAAAAAAAAAAGATAATTAATATAGCTATTTTTTTTGTGAGAAAAAATACAGAGAAACAAATAATAAAAAATTTGTAATTTTCAAAATTAATAGAAAACATTACCTTGTTTAGTATGGAGTTTTCAATAATTAATTTCTAAAATTTGGTGATAAAATTTATTTTCGTTTCAGAATGTAACCCAAACATGACCAAATATTACTTTTGTTGTTTCTTTTAATTGTTTTCAAAACTATAGGAGACGAAAAAATAAATTTGTCAGAAAAAAAAAGAGGCACCAATTTTTTTTCTTGTTGGCGCCAATTATTTTAGCTCATTGGGGACGAACATTTTTGTCACAAAATTTAAAGTTTTTTGCGACAAAAGGAATTCGTCACCAATAAATTCCAAACTTATTAGCCGATGTCGTTTCATTTTATTTATTTATTTGGTGACAAATATATTTTTTGTCTGGGAAGGATAAGTTATGGAAGACGAAAATATTTCATCACCAATAAATCCTTCATGCTCGTTTTGTCTTTTTGTTAATTAAGCGACAAATATATTTTTGTCTCGGAAGGATATGTTTTGGGAGACGAAAATATTTCGTTAATAATAAATTCTCCATGTGTCATGTTGCATTTTGATTGATTGTGCGACGAATATATTTTCGTCTCATAAGGTTAAGTTGAAGGAGACGAAAATATTTCATCACCAATAAATTCTTCATCTCCACACAACATTGTTTTTGTATTATTGTTGATTAGGCAACGAACATATGAGTTTGAGACGAAAATATTTTCTCCCTAATTATTTCTCTTTATTAAAATGTCGTCAGAAACTAAGAGATGCTCTTACCTTAATCACTTACTTTCACACACACACAAATACTAAAGTCGTGACCCGAAAAGACACCCTCTACAAATCCTCATTTCTCTCTCGCACTTGAGTCTCCTCTCTCACAAGTATTGAAGCTGTGACTCGAGAAAACAATCTCTATAAACCATCTCTTCTATTTCGCACTGAAGTTTCTCTATTCTCTCTCACATTTAAGCCGTTTGTGCATGCAAACATTGTTATCCAAGAAGACATTTTGTGCAAAGCTACTATTCTTTCTCATAGTAAACCCCTCTCCACAAAAAGGAAAAAATAATAATAATTAAACAAGGAAACAAAATACAAGAAATCTAGGCTATTGTGACAAAATTTGGTGACTTAAAATTTAACCCAAAGATGACAAAATATTAATTTTGTCGTTTGTTTTAATTTTTCTCAAACGTATAGGAGACGAAAAAAAAATTCGTCTGCAAAATTCAGGCGCCAATTTCATTTGCATTGACGCGAATTATTTTAGCTCATTGGAGACGAACATTTTTGTCACAAAATATATATATTTTTTGCGCCGAACGTAATTCGTCACCAATAAATTCCCTACCTATTAAACAATGTCGTTGCATATTTCCATTTATTAGGCGACGAATATATTTTTGTCTAGGAATGATAAGTTATGGAAAACGAAAATATTTCATCACCAATAAACACTCCATCATGCAAACGATGTCGTTTCATCTTTTTATTAAATTGGCGACAAATATATTTTTGTCTTGGAAAAATAAGTTGTGGGAGATGAAAATATTTCGTCACTAATAAATTCTGATTGATTGCGCGATGAATATATTTTTCGTCTCATAAGGTTATGTTGTGGAAGACAAAAATATTTCGTCACCAATAATAAATTCTTTGTTCTTGTATTTAAGGAGACAAAAATATTTTATCACTAATTATTTCTCTTTATTAAAATGCTATGGTTTTGTGTTTCAGAGCACTGAAACCGTCACCCCAAGAGACACACTCTGACCCTTATCACTCATTTTCATGTGCACGGACACTCAAGTCGTGACCCAAGAAGACACTTCCTAGAAACCCTCATTTCTCTCTCACACTTGAGCCTACTCCTCTCTCACAAGTATTGAAGTCGTGAAGCAAGAAGACACTCTGTAAACCATTTCTTTTATTTTCGCACTAAAGCCCCTCTCATATGTCTCACACTTAAGCCCTTCATGCATGCCAGTATTGAAGCTATTATCCAAGAAGGCACCCTATGCAAAACCGACTATTCTTTCTCACAGTGAAGGCGCCCCTTGCATAAGCACTTTTTCTCATTGTCTGAACCAATTCTACCCTTTCCGTCTAGAACACTCATTTTAGAAAAATCACATGTCAAAACCTCTCTCCACAAAAAAAAAAAAAAACTTTTTTTTTTTTTTGTGAGAAAAAAAAAAACAGAGGAAAAATTAATAATAATTTTTTAATTTTCAAAATTAATAAAAAACATTACCTTGTTTAGGTTAAGTTTGGCATCTTCAAAAAAAGTTAAAAAGTCAAAAAGTTACTATCCTATTTAAGTCACATCATCTTATTTAAGTTATATAACCTCTCTATCACATCATTTCAAACCCAACCCATATTTCATAAAAAGTCAAAAAGTGCACTTATTTAGATCCCAAACAACCCCTTAGTATGGAGTTTTCAATAATTAATTTTTAATTTTTAATCTATATTTTTTTAGTGAACATTTTTTAATATTATAATTTTTTTTTTACTTTTTACATCCCTTTAATTTAGATGAGGGCAAATTGCAGCAATTGTCCCGGTACTTTGGTCCTTGTGTCATATAAATGGTATGTGCCATATCTATGTCTATCTATCTATCTATATGTCTCTATCTATCTATCTATCTATCCTATATATTAAGCAAAATGAGATTTTTAACCCCAAGCCATGTGGGAGCACTACTACAAAAATAGTTAAAGATCACACTTTGACAAAAAAAAAAAATATCTCACTTTTATTGAAAGTGTGATAGAAAAAATTAGATTGATATTTTAATCACACTTAATTTGATTGAGTGTGATAATATTTATTTTTTATGTCACTTTTCAATTAAGTGTGATTATATATATATTTTTAATCACACCTTCTAATTAAAGTGTGATTATATATACACTACTACTTTTTAATCACACTTTTTAAATAAGTGTGATTATATATATATTTTTTAATCACACATTCTAATTAAAGTGTGATTATTTATATATATTTTTAATCACACTTTCTAATTAAAGTGTGATTATATGTACATTACTACTTTTTAATCACACTTTTTAAATGAGTGTGATTATATATATATATATATTTTAATCACACATTCTAATTAAAGTGTGATTATTTATATGTTTTTTTAATCACACCTTCTAATTAAAGTGTGATTATATATACATTACTACTTTTTAATCACACTTTTTAAATAAGTGTGATTATATATATATTTAATCACACTCCCTAAATAGGTGTAATTGTATAAAATATTCGAATTTGATTTTTATATAAAATATACAATTCCCATTTTTTTTTTTAAAAAAAAAAGCCCCAAACCAAAACACAAATTAAAAAAAAAAATTCAAAATACATTTAACTCTTTGGATACAGCTAAAAAGTAAAATATTTATAAAAAAATATAATACGTGTGAAATGTATTAAATTTTATATTTTTTTTAATTTAGTATTTTTTTAAAAAATTAAAAAATATTTTCCTTCTAAGTGTATGTAAATTTTTTCAATTTAAAATGTAAAAAAAAATATTTAAAACATTTAAAAACTTACAATAACTAAAATAAAAAAAAACTCAAAAACATGATTTTAAGGCTTCGTTCACCACTCTCCCTCTCATTCTATCTATACATGTTTTTGCCTCAAACCCTCTCTCTCTCTCTCTCTCTCTCTCTCTCTCTCTCTAATTTTGCTATAATTTTTTTAGACTTATTTGGGTATATTCATAATTTTAGAAAAAAAAAACAAAATTTAAAACTTATCTAAAAAATTACTAAAAAACTACACACACAAATATGAATTATTTTTTATCGGTGATGCACCAGTTGGTATATTAACTAAGGTATCAACATACCATATGTTATTATTACTGATCCCATTCATTATACAAATTATAAATATCCAAAAAATTTTAAATTATGCCACATCATAGCATTATTAATTTTTTATTTAAAAAAAACTTATTTTTAATTAATAAATTTTAATTTTATCGCACCGTTTTTTTTTTTCTCACATAATTTTTTTTCCTAAGTAGATACTAAAAATAGATAAAGATCACACTTTGATACATAAAAATATCTCACTTTTATTGGAAGTGTGATAAAAAAAATTCGATTGATATTTTAATCACACTTGATTTGATTGAGTGTGATAATATTTATTTTTTATCACACTTTTCAATTAAGTGTGATTATAGATATATATTTTTTAATCACACTTTTTAATTAATATGTGATATATTTATTTTTTATGTCACTTTTCAATTAAGTGTCATTACATATATATATTTTTTTTATCACACTTTTCAATTAAGTGTGATTATATATATATATATATTTTAACCGCACTTTTTAATTAACATGTGATATATTTATTTTTTATGTCACTTTTTAATTAAGTGTCATTATATATATTTTTTTAATCACACTTTCTAATTAAGTGTGATTATATATATACAATTTTTAACCACACTTTTTAATTAATATGTAATATATTTATTTTTTATGTCACTTTTTAATTAAGTGTCATTATATATATATTTTTAATCACACTTTCTAATTAAGTGTGATTATATATAAAAAAAAATATAAATGTGATTATATATATATATTTTTATACAAAAATATATCCCAAAATTGGTGCCTTTTCCTCTTCCACTACTCCAGCAGACACACGCCTTCTTCCAAAGAAGATTTAGAAGTTCCAAACATATACCAGACTCTTCCTTTTCCAATTCTGTTTTGCCTCTCTTTCTGATTCGTTTTCCCTAATTCGGTTTGCAGCTCCAAAATCCCCATTGTTACTCACTCAAGTCTTCGTCTTTGTTGAATCTTCAACCTTTTGGTGAGTTCTGTTCTCTTTTTTTTTTTTTTTTTTTTTTTTATGCTCCTTTCGTATGTCATTCATAAGATATATTTGTATATGATTATGATTATTATTAGTGGAATTATATAAATATAGTGTTTCATTTGGAATGAGGGTTTTGGGTGGGAATGTTGATATTGTATTTGGGTTTTGTAAATCAGAGTTGGAATTTTTATTTTTTATACTGTATGTTGATTCAGAATTTCGTATGTTGATAGTGTATTTGTATCTGAATGTGTGGAAGATGTGGTCTAGGGTTGATGAAATGGTGGGGATTGCAGTGGGTTCATTTGAAGCTGGTTCTTTGTTGTTTGAAGTTGGTTCTCTGTTTTTCATCATTTGAAGCTGGTTCATTTGTTTGGTTTACTTCATTTTTTTTGTGCTTCTTATCTCTCAATTGTTTGGTTTTTACTGATGTATTCATATGTTTTTGGTTTACTGATTTATTTCCATGTCTTACAATCTCTCCATCCATTCCTCATAAATTCCATATATTTCTATAGGTGAACTGGTTTTATTAGGGGGAAAAAATTATAAAAACTATCCTCACAGTTCCAGAATTATTAATTTTTCTGCTGTAGATTAAAATCAAGTAGATTGATATCACCTCCTTATTCCAAATACATAACATGTTGAATAATCCAGAGACAGGTTTAGACAACGGAATGCATAAGCCTTCCCACAGTCAAACAACAAATATTACTGGATTATCAATAAATACGTGACGTATTGGTATTTGATATAGCATGTAACAACTTGAAATGATGACTGCAGTCAACATCCAAAAACAATTCCAAAAGAAAATAAATCAAAAAAAAAATTAAATAAATCAAAATCATGACCTTTACCTGACATGAAAAGCATCTTGTGATGAGCCGCTGCACATAAGATGCAACAGCATTTCTGCGCTCCTCAGAGAGTTGATTGGGCTGAATGAAGGCAATCAGTTCTGCAGTTCTTTCTTCCGCCATTAACCATCTGTCTGGGTCAAGAAATCGAGTGACAGAGGCCGCTTCATTAGGCAAAAGACCGTTAGGATAGAAGCCATCTGGATGTGCCCATTCCTCATAACACCCCATGTGATATCAATAAATGCCTTTTTCAATCCCACACTGTCCAAAACAACCCGTCTCCTTCCCTTTTGAGAGAGAGAGAGAAAGAGAGATTAAGTAGCATGAACAAATTCTTTCCTATAAATTGATGAGATGAAGTAAATCAACTGCACAATAGTCCCCACAACCCTTTGTTAGTTGCCAAGAAAACTCCACAGAAGAAAACAATATAGGAACTTGATATATGCAAATCTACTTTATTAGAATTTTTGTAATTGAAGCCTGCCTGCCTCTCAACTAAACTAAATAGCTGCAGTGAATCTAGCAAGCAGGAATTTGTTTTTGTTTTTTTTTTTTTTTCCCCAAACAAAGAAGCATCTAAGGTTCAGACTTCCATTACCACTCACTATCAACAACAACTTCTTTTCGGCAACCAAACAGAGCAGAAAAATCAAATCTTTACAAGTATCCATGATTAGCATATGCATAAGTTTGCAACTTCAAACATTTTCCATGCAGATGCCCAACTATTAAACTTTGCATAAACACACATATATGTATGTATGTATGTATCGTTGAATAAGGAGCCTAGAAATGATCACTCAAAAGCCCCAAGTGAATGAAAACTGAGTAGACTAAATCATGTAGAAAATTACCTAAAAATCTCAAGAAAATAAACCCTGGCATGAACAAAAGACCAGATAGGCCTATAAAGATGAGTTCTTCGCAAGAATCAACATCAATCGAAACCAGAGTGCTTTTGCCTTTCACATCACCTTTGTTTCGTGCTTTAGTCCTTCGCAATCATATCACTAATTTCTTGGCATAGATTAAAATCAAGATTCAAGCCAGTTTGCAAGAGAGTTTTTTAAAATCAAGATTCAAGCCAATTTACTGTTTGGCATGGATTAAAATCAAATCACTAATTTTCTGGAACTGTGAGAGTTTTTATTTATTTAAATTATCAAGATTCAAGCCAAAGTCTTGAAGTTAATGATGAAGTTGGATCTTATTATCAAATTTTATCGTTCCGCCAATTCTTCAAAATTTTCTCAGTATTATATTTATTATCAATATAATATTCACGCATAAAATAATAAATAAAATATGATAGGAAAATACCATCGTGTTGACATTATTAACTCAAAAAAAAAAGGGGGTCAAAGAAGACAATATTTGAGAAGGATTGCCTTGTAATGTCCTGACAGGCATACCACATCACTAGGTTTGAAGGGATTAGGTCCAAATCTAGGAGCCAAACATTCTTATTTTACAAAATTGACTATTATTATTAGTAGATTATATAATTCTTTCCACACTCAATAGTGGCAGAATTGAATTTTTTAGTCAAAAGGTAGCAACACTAAATTAAAGCTAATCGGCTGAATCTTGATTTTAATCTATGCCAAGAAATTGGTGATATGATTGCGAAGGATTGGCACAAACAGAAATGTTAATTCTGCCCATTAGCTTGCCAACCTTCAAGTAGCCTACAAACAGTATGCATCAGCAAGCATGGTGCAGAGCTATTTTGCTGCTGCTGCTGCTACTGCTGTATAGCTGTTTTTGCTGCTGCAAATTGCTGCTTGTTTGGGAGGCAAACCACCTAAGTTAGTTGGGCTATACCTCATCATTCCACTCCCAAATTGACATAGTTATGTAGTTAGGTTTAAAACTGCTGCACCCACCTATATTAGAAATTATTTTATATTTTTCTATTCTTTACATCAAATCTTACAAACGATTACACCCCCTTGGTTAAAGACTATGTCTCTCCCTCTTCCTTCCATTCCCTCTCTATCGATGTTGTTCTTCTCCTCTACATCTATTGTATTGTGCACTGTCAGTTTTGTGTTATATATTCATTTATAATTGCAATTTTTTTTTTTTGAACTTTAAAACCATTTTTATGTGTTATCCAAATTGCTTGTTGCAAATTACCATTTTTGTTAAAGATTATATTAAGAACTAGCAATTTTGCATTCTATATTAAAATTTACTCTTCAAATTTATCAATGGTTTATTCTTCCATCTTTATTTTATATTTTTTTGGAGAGGGGGTGGTTTGTGGATTCAACTATTCTGGATTTTGGATCGCCATAACCTTACAGAATGACACAATGACTACATCCAACATTCTGACAAGTTTCATTTGTCGCTTTCGATGTAAAGATATAGACTTGTAGGTCTTTGGGTTTGACAAAACCCTTTGGATCTTATTATCAATGTAAATAAAGAGTGTGTCTTACCAATAGTATTACGATATGGATCTTGATGTAGACTAGGATTTGTAGTTATTTTGCACTTTCTATATGAACATTGTTCTTAATTAATGTAGTTGAATTTCAGTTGTGGGGTTCATCCACTGTTATGTAGGTTTATCATTGATTGGTCATATTGTGTGTCTGATGGCTTTGTAATTAATTTGTTTTATGATAAGTAAATGGTAAAAACAAAAATCATCCATATCACTCTAGCCATATTTCAATGATTTAGAGCCTATATGACATATCCACTTGTTGAGATTGTTGTTGCTTTATGCTTTATGTATAGAAATATATAATTATCTTTTCTTTACATCTAATGTTCAATTATGCGTATCCACCAAAAAAATGTTTAATTATGCTTTATAGTTGGGCAAAATGGACGCTACAAAAAAGCAATTGACCAAACCAAGTACCGCAACTAAGAAGGTAACGAACTATGAGAAACAAAGAAGGAAGAATATTAATAAAAACCGTGAGAGAATGAATGCTCTAGGAGTGAAGAATATAACAACTTGTTTGAAGGCTACGGTTCAACATAAGAAATTGAGGAAGGAAAAACAAATACCAATTGAGGAAAATGACGATGATTATCGACCGTCAGAGGCTGAAGATGGCAATGACACTGAATCCTATGATTCGTTTGAGCATGAGGTACTATACATTTATGCATTGTGAAATATATTCTTTCTTGTTACTTTCAATTCATACACACATAGACATGTATATCTTTGTACATATATTCATATTTTATTATGTTATTCAGCTGTTAGAGATACCATCGAGAGCCCGTTCACAATCTCATCACGAGGCATTGACCCACGCATTAGAAGAGGGGGATACCTCTTCACGTCCTGAGGTGACTAGCAATCCGCCACCACCTCTCAATGTGGAGCCTCAACTTGAGGTGACTGCTGGTAGTACTATTGGTAAGACACATTCTTTATTTACATTGATTTGAGATCTTAATTAAATTTGTTCACATACTATTTCAATATTATGGCTTCACAATATCAGCTGCTAAGCATGCTCGTGGCCCGACTCGAGGCAAAGAGGTTCAAGGCCTTGTTGATAGAGATGGAAAGCTTAGCGTGCCTATCCCTCCAGAATTTCGTGCACCAGTAGGGGACTATGCCTCAAAACTAGCCTCAAAGATTGGTGTAGAAGTGCGAACTCGTTTACCAGATCCAAGTGTTCGTAGGTGGAAGTATGTTGATGCCTCCGTTAAGGAGGCGATGTTTCAACGCTTGAATGTAAGTTCGTTATCTACTTATAGGAGATTTTACTCATTTTTATAATAGGTTAGAAATCTTAATTATTTATTGTAATTATTTTAGTTTTTATAAGAATTATCTATGACTTATCTATTTTTTGCAGGATCAATTTGATTTACAAGGAGACCCTGTTGATATAGAGAAGGCAATGAACACAAAATTTGGTCGGAGATTGAGTAACCATACCTATAGGCTGCACAAACAATTCATGGAGCTGAAGGAGGCTAAAGGGGAGGAGTATGCAAGAAACCACCCACCGAAGAATGTCGATCCTACCAAGTGGATAGATCTTATTGATAAAAAGTGGAACACTAAAGAATTTCTGGTAACATTTTCATCTTTTTTATTATATTAGCAAAGAAAGAATTTGATTAGAATAGGGAGAGATTCTAAAACAACTAGAAAGAACACAATCAATTTGCTGTGAAATTCCATATGTATTCTTTTCCCTTTATCTTCTAGGCATGTAAGTGGAACATAATAAAAACCAAATAAGTGGAAAAATGAGAAAGGAAAACTATTAAACATGGATTGGAAGGCTCGCATAATAGGAGATTAATTTATGGTTCCTTAAAGTGCATCTTTCACATCATAGAATAAAGAACTAAGATTTCAGTTTCTATGATTGTATTAATTTTCTGTTTGTTCTTGGGTTTGGTCTGAAGTTTCATGATAATGGTAAGCAACTAGCTAAGTAACTAATATAGGGTATTGAGACAGAATTTTAGATTTGATAGAGTTGCGGAAGAAAGAAAGGGTTATGAGTTTGGTATCAGTAATTGTTCCATATCTTGTGAAATGTAAATGGATTTTTTCACAATCTATCTTGCCCATGCTTATATGCCCCTATTTGTGAACGGTGTAAATTACTCGTTTTTCTTTTTTCACCCAGAAAAACCATCTTATGATGAAATCTCAACAAGTCCTCTAATCTATTTTTCACAGAATTGAATGAAACTAGTGAATAATTTGAAATATCTTTTAAGTTGAAATAATATATAGGAAAATGATAGAGAGGAATAATGCAATTTCTGTATTATCAACCATTAAATTTGTTTTACTAGTGATACATTTCATTGTTATATTGGTTCATTATTCCTTACAGGAACAATCAAAAGCCAGCATATTTGTCTTACTAATGACACATTTCATTGTTATATTGGTCATTCTTCCTTATAGGAACAATCAAAGGCCAACATCGCGAACAGAGAAAGGATGTATACAAAACATAGGTGTGGTTCTAGGTCAATCCCTGTTAGAGTAGAAAAACTGGTACGTATCCTTGCACTTTCAGAATTATATTAGATTCTTAGCTTTATTTATTGAATATTTGGTCTATCGAATTAGGCACGAGAAAAGAAGATGCTACCTAATCTAGCAAAGTTGTACAAGGAAACTCACTATAATGAGAAAACACATGAGTGGATCTCATCTCAAGCTCAGTGTAATTATGTGAGTATATATTGCAATTTTTATTAACAAAATTTTAGAATACTATTTGTTATAATCTTATTTAATTTTCTAATAATTATTTAATTTTTTTTATATTTGATAGGAAAATATGATACAGACACAGGCTGATCACCTCTCAGAGCCGGGATCAACCCCTTTGACTGCAGAAGAGCTATCAATCAAAGTCCTAAAGCCAAGGTCTGGCTATGTGAAGGGACTTGGCATGAGACCTTCATCCTCTATTAGGAGAGCCACTACCATATATGCTGAAACAAATGATTATGTGAAGCGCCTTGAGATGCAAATAGAGACACAAAAGGAACAAATACAAATGCAAAACAATAAAATAGAAGATCTTGAAGAGGGTAAGAAGAAGCAAGGGGAGATAATGGCTGATGTTGTCAACTTTTTGAGGACCAAAGGATTCACTGGACACTTTGGAAGTGGAGGGGACTCATCCACAAGTGGACATACTTCTTGGTAAAGTATATTAACTTTAATATAACAAATTTTATAAAAGAATACATGTTTGAAGAATTAGGAAGTAATGGAAACATGCATATGACATCCAATTTGTACAAGTGCACATGATGTATAAATTGTGAATTAGTCTAAAAAATATATTTTTTTCTCTATACTTAAAGCTTGAAAAAAGGCCGTCGAAATGCTAAATTATCACACAATTACAGATTTGTACAAGAACCAATAGAAACACCTTAGGAGGGACCAATATAAGTTGTATGAACTTACGGCACCTTAATGGGATGCACCATTTGTGAATTAGCCTTAAAATTAATTTTTTGTTCTCATAATCCAAAAAAAAGTCTGTTACAGGGATAAATTGTATAATTGATCTAATTGTAAATTGATGAGTTACTAATGTTTTTGATCTTTTGTATAATTGATTAATTATTAAAACTTTTAATTTATTTTTTTGCAGATTGGATTGGGGTGGCATTTTTGATGTGCAACAATGATGTAATTTGTTTGAATGTTCATTTTTGTTTGATAAGGATACACATACTTTTTGGAGTTACACTAGTTATTGTTGGATTTTTGGTGGAATTGAACAAGTTATAACTTTTGGATATTTTGTGGATATTTCACTATTTTATTATATCAGGATGAAATTATTTGTAATGATGAATGGATATTTTCATTTTGTTAATTCGTAAATGTGTTTATAACAGGTTAGGTTAAGTTGTGATGGAATTGTTATATTCAACAGGTTTCAACATGAACAGGGTCATATTTGTTGAACTAAAATTTAGATTTTGATAAAATAGGTATATAATGTGGAAAAAAATATTATGAAATTATTGACAAAATTTTTCATCCCTAAAGAAGGTTTTTTTGTCTCTTATTTGGCTTAGGTGGATGATTAATTTTGTCATAAATTCTTTATTTCGTCGCTAAATGAATTTGTCATGACAAAAAATATTGTCACATTTTGTCACTATTACCCTCAATGTGTGACGAATTTTTTTTGACATTATTTCATCATTTTTAATGATGAATTTGTTTTTATCTCTATTGGTAGCTTCTTTGACAAAAAAATTTCGTCTTCGTTTATATTAAACGTGACAAAATTATTTTGTCTCCATTTCTTATATTTATGACAAAATACTTTTGTCTCTAATTTCTCATTTAATGACAAAATATTTTGTCGCTAATTACTTATAAGTATGTTCCCAATAGAGTGTATTGGAGACAAAAAAAATTCGTCACAAATTTATCATTTTTAATGATGAATTTGTTTTTGTCTCTATTGGTAGCTTCTTTGACAAATTTTTTTTGTCTTCGTTTATATTAAACGTGACAAAATTATTTCGTCTCTATTTCTTATATTTATGACAAAATACTTTTGTCTCTAATTTCTTCTTTAATGACAAAATATTTTGTCGCTAATTACTTGCAAGTATGTTCCCAACAGAGCGTATTGGAGACAAAAAAATTCGTCACAAATTTATCATTTTTAATGATGAATTTGTTTTTCTCTATTGGTAGCTTCTTTGACAAAAAATTTTCGTCTTCGTTTATATTAAACGTGACAAAATTATTTCGTCTCTATTTCTTATATTTATGACGAAATACTTTTGTCTCTAATTTCTTCTTTAATGACAAAATATTTTGTCGCTAATTACTTACAAGTATGTTCCCAACAAAGTTTATTGGAGACAAAAAAATTCGTCACAAATTTATCATTTTCAATGACGAAATTTTTTTTTCGTCTCTAAGACCCTTTAGCGACGACTCTTTGGAGACAAAACGGGTGACGAAAAATGTTCGTCGTAATTAGTTTGGGTGACGAAATATATACATTTTGGGACAAATTTGTTTCGTCTTTAAATCTCAAATTTGTTGTAGTGGCCACTGCCGCAAATGAAAGGTTTTTTTCTCTGTCTCTATCGATCTTGGTCTCTCTCTGTCGATGTCGGTCTCTTCTCTGTCGATGTCGGTCTTTCGCTGTCGATCCCTGTCTATGTTGGTCTGTCTCCAGCGATCGTGGTCCGTCTTTGTCCATCTCGGTCTCTTCTCTGTCGATCTCGATCTGGCTGTCTCTGTCGATGGTCCATCTCGGTCTCTCTATCTGTTGATCTCAGTCAGTCAGTCAGTCTGTCTCTTTGTCCCTTCCTCTATATTAAAAATGGTTCTGTTTAACATTGACATACTTAGTTAGATTTGGAATTGGAGTTGGTATTCCAAGCCCTCCCAAACTGGTCTTCTCTGAAACGGACTCCAAGTAGGAGAAAAACCAAGCCCTCCGAATCGCCGCTTCTCTCCGACATTGCCAATAGTTGAACGATTAGATTTTAGGAACTTACACGTTTTCTGAAAAAATGGAACTTACACCTTTTGCAAAGTTACGTACATCTCTTTTGAAAACACTTATACTATTTGTGGAATGTTACACATTGTGAAATAATTTATTTTGTAAAATTTACACATTTTCGTTGAAATACTTACACCTTTTGTGAAAAATTACTACTTTTGTAAACAATTTTATTAAAAAAATTTACACCTTTTATTGCAGGTTACACCTTTTCTGAGAACAGAACTTACAGTTTTTGTGAAATAACTTACATCTTGTGTGAAAAAATTTACACCTTCTATGGAAAATATGTTTGCATAAAGTTTACACCTCTTAGTGGACATATTTTGTGAATTAGAAAATTTACACATTTTGTGACATAACTTACATCTTTTGTAAAAATATTTACACCACTTATGGAAAATATTTTTGAATAAAGTTTACATCTTTTGTTAAAAACTACACCTTTGCTGAAAGTTTAGACCATTGGGGAAAATACTTACACGTTTTCTGAAAAGTTACTTCTTTTGTGAAAATATTTGTTCATAAAATTTATACATTTTATTGGAACATACACCTTTTGTGAAAACAAAACTAACACATTTTGTCAAATAACTTACAATTTTTTGCAAACATTTACACGTTTTATGAAAAGTTACACCTTGTATAGAGAATATGTTTTCATAAAGTTTACACCATTTGTCAAGAAAGTTTACACCTTTTCTGAAAGGTTACTCTGATTGTGAAACAATTTTTTTCAAGAATTTACACCTTTTGTGACATAACTTACATCTTTTTTGAAAATGTTTACACCTTTTATGGAAATCTGATTGAATAAAGTTTACACCTTTGGGGGAAATTCGTAAAGTTACACGAATTATATTTTCCATAAAATTTATACATTTAATAGGAAGTTACACCTTTTGTGAAAAAAAAACTTACACGATTTGTGACATAACTTCCATCTTCTGTGAAACCACATAGAAGTTTTTGAAAATATACACCTTTCATGGAAAAAATATTTGCATAAAATTTATACCTTTTGTTAAAAATATAAACCTTTTCTGAATGGTTACACCTCTTTCTGGGAATATTTACACATTTTCTGAATGGTTACTGCTTTTGTGAATAACTTTTTCCATAAAATTTACACTTTTTATGGGATATTACACCTTTTCTGCCAGCAAAACTTACACCTTTTTAAAAAAATTACACCTTCTATGGAAAATATGTTTTATCAAGTTTTATTTTAAAAACGTACACCTCTTCTGAAAATGTACTCTTTTTGTGAAACAAATTTTTGAAAAAATTTACACCTTTTTAATAAGAGTACATCTTTGGTGAAGACAATTACACCTCTTTTGAAAATTTACACGTTTTATGGAAAATATGCTTTGATAAAGTTTGTTAAAATAAAAGAAATTATTTGACAAAAGGTATAACGTTTTCAAATATGGTCTATGTTTTTCCGAAGAAGGTGAAAATGACCTCAGAAAAGATGTAAGTTTTGTTTTTCACTAAACGTGTAACTTCAAATAATAAATGTAAATTTTATGAAAAAGGTTTTTCCACAAAATGTGTAATTTTTCAAAAAAGTTGTAAATATTTCCCTGAAAAGGTGTAAAATTTTATGAGAGAATCATAAAATGTTTAGAAAATGTTTCGTTTTTGGAAAAGATATAAGTTCCCAAAGAAGCTCTAAATTTTTTCGACGACTTATACGTTGAAAATTTTATCACCACCGACCCCCCAACTGTCGTAGGCCACCGTTGCCCACCGCCGACTAACATTGCCACCGCCACCGCTACGCCACCGCCACCGCCACCGCCACCGCCGCTGGTGCAAATCAAAGGATTTTTCTGTCTTTATCAATCTTGGTCTCTCTTTGTCCATCTCGGGCTCTTCTCTGTCGCTGTCGGTCTCTCTCTCTCTGTCTGTATCGATCTTGGTTTGTCTATGTCGATCTGGGTCCGTCTCTCTCTGTTGAACCATGTCTATCTCGGTCTCTGTCTGTCGATATCAGTCCGTCTCTCTCCCTCCCTTCGTCTCTGTCTATCTATATCGATATCGAACCATGAACAACACAAATACAGTTTGATTGGGTTCTAGCAACTTACTCGTTCTGCAAAAAAATGGAACTTACACCTTTTGTGAAGTTAATTTCATTTTTTGTGAAAACACTTACAGTATTTCTGGAAGGTTACATGCTATTGTGAAATAATTTATTTTGGAAATTTATACATTTTCGTTCAAATACTTACAACTTTTCGGAAAAGTTACCTCTTTTGTAAAATAATTTCATTACAAAAATTTACACCTTTTATTTGAAGTTACACCATTCTGAAAATAGAACATACATCTTTTGTGAAAAAATTTACACCTTTGATGGAAAATTATATTTCATAAAATATACACCTTTTGTTGGAAATACTTACACGTTATATGAAAAGTTACTCCATTTGTAAAATAATTTTTTCCATAGAATTTACACCTCTTATTAGAACTTACACCTTTTCTAAAAACAAAGTTCCACCTTCTGTGACATAACTTACATCGTTTGTGCAAACAGTTACATATTTTTTTGAAAATTTTCACATTTTGTTAAAAACCTACACCCATTTTGAGAAGTTACTCCTATTGTGAAATACATTTTATTATGACTTACAACTTTTCTAAAAACAAAAGTTACACATTTTGTGACATAACTTACATCTTTTGTGAAAACAATTACACGGTTTTTGACAATTTACACTTTTTTATGAAAATATGTTTTCATAAAGTTTACACATTTTGTAAAAAACTTACATTTTTTCTGAAAGTGTACACATTTTGGGAAAAATATTTACATCTTTTAAGGAATGGTGTAAGTACTTCCACTGAAAGCTTCAACCTTTCAGACAAGGTGTAAGAATTTACAAAAGCTATAAATTTTATGAAACCAAATTTTGCATAAAAGGTTTAAATTTTCAAATAACGTGTAAATGTTTTTACAAAATATGCAAGTAATGTCACAAAGGTGCAAATTTTGTTTTCAGAAAATGTGTGACTTCCAATAGAAGGTGTAAATTTTATGGAAAATATTAACTCACAAATGAAGTAACTTTTCAGAAAAAGGTGTAAGTATTTGCATCAAAAGGTGTAAACTTTTAGAAAAAGTGTATGTTTTTAGCAAAATGTGTAAATTTTATGAAAAAATTTATTTCACAAAAGGTGTAACCTTTCAAAAAAGGTTCATGTTTTTCACAGAAGGTGTAAATGATTTCAAAAATAGTCTAAGTCTTCGATTCACAAAATGTTTTAGTTTTATGCAAAATTTATTTCACAAAAGAAGTAACTTTTCAGAGAAGGTGTAACTATTTTCAGAAAAAGGTGTAAAATTTAAGAAAAGGTGTAAGTTTGAACAAAAGATGTATATTTTTGGAAAGAACGTATTTCACAGAAGGTGTAATTTTTGAGAAATGGCGTAAGTTTTTCCACAAAAGATGTAAGTAAGTTGGAAAAAGGTGTAAGATTCGTTTTCAGAAAATGTGAAAGTTCGAACAAAAGGTGTAAATTTTTGGAATAAAAATATTTTACAAAAGGTATAACTTCTGAGGAATGGTGTAAGTAATTTTAGTGCAACATATAAGTTTTCAGAAAAGGTGAATGTTTTAAAAATTTCTTTCACAAAAGGTGTAAATTTTCTGAAAAGGTGTATATTTTTTCACAAAAGGTGTAAGTCACTTCACAAAATGTGTAATTCAAGTTTTCACGAAAGGTGTATGTTTTTCCACAAAAGCTTTAAGGGATATCATAAAATGTGTAAGTTTTGTTTTTACAAAAAGTGTAAGTTCCAAGGTGTAACTTTTATGAACAAAATTAATTTATAAATGATGTAACTTTTCATAAAAAGGTGTAAGTGAAGTCAGAAAAGGTGTAAGTTGTCAGAAAAAGTATAAAATTTTTAAAAATTCAAAAAAGGTGTAAGTTCCCTCGGCCTGTCCATCTCTCTTCCATCTCTGTTTGTCTCTCTCTGTTTGTCTCTCTCTCTCTCTCCTCGTCTCTCCGTTGTTCCATTTCCCCGTAGCTGTAGGGTTTTATAGAGAAAAATATTTGAGGGCAAAAATCATATTGAAAGAACAAAGCTTATTTACTTGAGTTTGGCGAACATCAATCATTTAAGTTCTTGGGAAGGCTAGCCATGGAAGTGGATGCATAAATTCTTTTTTGAAGTTGATTTTTGTAGCTGGAGCACAATCGCAAGGGTTAATCGAGCACCACCGTCGGTTTGTCTGCTCCAGTTGGTATTTCGCTTATTTCATGCTCTCTCTTTCTCTATCTCCTTGTTTGTCTTCTTTCATTCGCATATACCTTCACACCCAACCCGAAATCGACCCAATAGGAACTGTTTTGTACTCCATTTTGGTATTTTGTGCTATTCGAATAGGAACTCTTCCCTTTGCTACCCGAAATCGACCCAATAGGAATTGTTATGTACTTGATTTTTGTATTTTCTCCCTTTCGAATAGGAAGTCTTCCCTCTGCTATCAGTGCTGCAAGTTGAACATAGGTATCATAGTAGTTAGCAACAAGCATAAAAGGTGTTCTTCATTTACATGGCCAACTTGTTAGGTTATATATAACCAAAAAAGACTTAAAAAAATAGTGTAATGTTGGCACGGGAAGAACAAAATTTTTTTACCATTGTACCCAAAAAAGCAAAAATAAGAAACTCGATAAACAAACAATGACTAATCTTGATTCCGCAATGGCTAGCACACTCGGTTGAATTCTGCTTTCAATTTTGTAGTACTCGGTGATTTTATATTGCCGGAACTTATGTTTAGAAACAATCTGTGTTACACGGACTCCTCAAAATAGATCAAATACCCGAGTCGGACACCTGAGAGTCGGACAAGGGTATGGGATATGTGTCGGATACTTTTCAACGGATACTTCTTATATAATTGTATATAACACAATTATTATATGTGCAAATTATTGTCAAATTACTATAAATGTCATTTTGACACTGTAAGTTACATATAGTACCATTTTATGTCACATATTAGATTAAAAATATGATATTTTTTCCGCAGACCGCGTACTGTTGAATGTAAAATTTAATGAGTCGGACCTGTACATACATACCCGCACCCGGCCCCCGCACTTGGCCCCCGTACCTGAGTCTGTGTAACACAGGAAACAACTGTTTGTTTCAGTGTTGAAGCTCATGCATAGTTGAGGGTATTGAACTTAAAACATAGGAAAGCCAATTGAAAGAGTTGAAATCAGGATGACGATTTTCAAATTTTGTAGAGAACTATTCGTTCCCCACACCCAATTCTTTTCCCAGAGTCAAACCCTTCACTTTCATGGCTAGCCTTACCAACAACTTAAGCGGCTGGAGACGATGGCTGAAAACCAATACCTTCTCCCCATTTGATTTAGACAAGCCTAACAGATTAAGGAAGAAGTTTGCCTTCAGTCCTTCTCTAATATCCAACTTTTGTAAAATGTGGTCTATCCGGGCATCGCCAATGCCCTCTTTTTCTGTGGTTGAGGTGTAGGTGAACTCTTTAGGAGAGATCTCAACTGTGCGTGCACATAGGGTGTGCTCCCATCCTAGGTGATGTTGAACTTCTTAACTAAGTTGTTCAGTTCTTCAACTTCACGAACTGTTGTAGGGCTGAGGTGAAGAAATGCAGAAAAGTCAACAAGTCCAGGCAATTCATGAAGAAAATCTCATTCGTAGAAATGGACAACCTTGCGTGTCATTGCACGTAAATCTTGAATGACGGTTATCTTTCTCTTGAAATTATCATCTTTCTGTTGAATAGCAGTTACATTTGAAGATAAAGGTAGCTGTCATTTAGGAGTTGCAGGCTGTCTGGACTTTATTGAGCGAGTTCATGAAATGCGTACTTTCATTTGTGGGAGTATGACCTTCATCCAGAATGAGAATGGATGGGTAGGTTAGTAATATTTGTTGGCAGGCAGCGGTAGTCTTGCTTGTTTCATTGTCACATACAATTAAAGAAACTTGCTTGTACGCCTGGAAAAGTCTTCTTCTCTAATCTGCCCATTGTCTGAGCACCCGAAGGTAATGGAGCGTGGGCCAGGATGCAGCCACCTCGATTCGCTACAACCAAGTTGCTCAGTAGGAAATTGAAGCCCTCAACTTGATGGGGTTTCATCTGGTTTTTGTGCCTGGGATGAGCACCAATTTCAGTGACAGCAGAATCCTATCCAGATTGTTTAACCCCGTCATGAAATAGTTCAGTTGCTTCCTTGTCCTTTGTAGTTGGGCCTTTATAAAAGTATGTGCGTGTAGTCCTTCATCCCTAAATGAAAAACAAAATGTAGTCGTTCCTCTTCAATTTTTGGGAAATTATGCATTTATCGCTTGTACACATAATTATTTCAATTGTAAGCTGTGTGAACTAAATGCAAAATTTTGATGTGTGTCCTTTCTTTTGTCTGTTTCAAAATCTGTATATGTGTTGGGAAATTCTGCGTTTTGTTGTCTGTGTTTACGCAAAATTTTCAGGTTAACAGCCACATGTTGCAGCCGTTTGTTTGTGTTCTTGTAAATATTGATTGCAATACTTTGCAGGAATTGTCATCATTGCATTTGATGGATATTGGTCACCTCGCACCAACAATGTTAGTTTTCTCCTTCAAGACTTGCTACCAGTTGGTTTCGTACATATGTTTGTAAACAAATGAAATCCATCACCAAGAAATACGCTGAATTTTTTTTAAGATCAATTTTTACAGCAGCCCATGTACTTTTGTGTTTGTGTTATTTGTTTTGCACAAATTTTGAATGGCCTCGCTTTGCATCATCAATTGTGAACTTTTGTTTCAATTACGTCCATTTGATTACAACTCTTCATTGTTTTCTATCAGAAAATATGCATATACGTGGCAACTGTACTTTTTGTTGTAGTCAACTTATAACTTTACTGAACTTACATAATCTCAATCAATTGACATTATAATATTTGTTATAAAAATCACAAATGGCATTAGCAATTTGACCAAAATTGTCTAGGAAATTTAAAATGGAGTGTTAGAATTGAGGGAGTTTAAAGTGTATAGATTCAAATTAGACAACGGACAAAATGTATACACCACCACTGTAATTTTCCCTTCAATCTAATTTGTATGATTTGCTCTTTCATAAAGGGGAAGGAAAGGATTGAAGACAATTGCCGAACAACATATCCAAATATCTGACACTATCGCTGGCTCTTGTCGAAAGCGGCCAGTTGCACCATTCATTTGTTACAGGTACTAGTTGTTCATTTTGACAATCTAGAATTACATTTTCGTAGTGAAACTACGCGCCTTGTCGAAGTTCAGTTTGTGATGTTTGAGATTGGTTTCGTTCCGCATGTCTGAAAATGTTTAAATTGGTGTTGATTCAGTCCCGGATGTACAAAAGGTGTGTTATGCGGATTTCGGGGCCAACTTGACATAAAGACTTGCATATATATATATATATTCATATTTAAGATTTAGTGATGATAAGTTTCACGATGCTTGCATGCAGCCAGGAACAATTCAAGGAAATGCAAGAGCCAGACAACACTCGACGAAAAATGGTGAGTGTCGAAATCTGTATTCTCTATAATACACTATGATGGAAACACATGGCTAGGTTGCTATTTACACATTGTATTGAATGGTCGTAGTGGGCTTGTGATTGTTTCACGTTTGTAGGATTGTAGCATGTAAAAATGTCACCTTCCTATTGTTTTCGTCAATTTCAATTCATTGTAAAAGTCTAGCTACGTTTTGTCGCTGACTTTTTCCTGCAATTGTTATTTGTATTTGCAATCTTATTTAATTACCAACAATACACGCGAATTGCGGTTGGCATAAAGTTGTAGTTACAGTTATTTTGGACTCATAGTTGTTACTTGTCTTGTACGTCTTTCACTTTCATGGTTAAAGCGTATAAAGGAGATTGGGGAAAGGTGGAAGGCACTCCCCTCTGACGAGAAAAAAAGGTTTGCGGGAAATGGCTAAGGCGAGCGCCGAGGAACACGCCAAAGTAGTACCATGTGCACCGAAGTCTGAAAAGGTCATAACTTACTTCATGTTTTTGTAAATGCATTTGGCTAGGTCCTGCTTTGCTGACATTGTTGGTTGTATTTTTGTATTAATTTAAGGGTAAAAAATGTGCAGGGTAAAAGGCAACTTCGCATATCATTAAAGTCAATTGTTGAGCTAGTTAACCGATTCAACGAAGCACAAAAGCAGGCAGTCATTGACATTGGGTTTGCTAACCTCCTAGGGATGAAGTGTACACATATAGATCATGACTTGTGCGCATGGTTGGTACAGAACTTCGATCCTGTGGATAGTTCATTGAATGTTCATGGTCATCAACTCAGGCTCACCTGTAAGGCAGTTAATGTTTTATTGGGAATACGGTGTGAATGTGATGACGTGCAGTTGGCTGGGTCAATAGAAGCATATCCCAATATCTACGATGAGGTTGGAGTTGTTAACGGAGTCATTCCTTTGAACAAGTTTGAGACTTTATCTAACCGAGACTGATGGTGCGGATGACAAGTTTCGGAGGAAATTTGCGTTGTACGTCTTGGGGGCCATGTTGTGTCCTACCATAATGACCGCCTTGAAGCCATCATTCATTCATGCTGTGAAGGACGTGAATGGTATGCGAGCTTGTAATTGGGCAAAGTTGACACTACAATTCCTTCAAAACGGTGTTCGCAAGTATAAGAGTAAAGGTCATTGCGGTGCAACTGGATGTGTTTTCCTGCTAATGGTATGCCAATAACTCAATTGTTTTTTCCATTCCCCCGTTCATATGTTTCATGCATTGTTTTGTCATGGTTCAACAAATTGGCCTTGATTGGGACATACAATGTTACCTGCTTTGTGAGTACGACAAATAACACTCTTCCTGACCAGGTATGGTACTCGCAGAAATATATTTTCTGCGAGTACCATCATGAATTTAAGAACAAAGAGTACAGGGCAAAAAGTATGACGGACCTCATTAGAGGAACCAATTTGCCTGCGTTGCGAAGAGGGGAACATAATTGATTGATCTTCATCGGTTTGGAATAATCAATCAGACACAGAATGACACAAGAAATATTATACACATTTGTAGGCAGAGTTGAAGAAGAATATACAGAAGAAACCTTGATAGGACCATTACCAAACCAAACGTATTGATTCTGGGAAAAGTCTTTTGGGTTGCAGCCATTCATATATACAAACATGTACATAACTTTTTTTTCTTGGTTTCATCAATAAAGTCCTTTGTTTGCTGTACATTTTTTTTCCCAAAAAACATTGCATCATATGTGGCTATCAAGTTGACAGCATCGTAAACAAAATCGGTATTCTCTGTACGTTCCGCTGCAAAATTGAGAAGAATGAATGTCATTGTTACTGAATATAGTTGATTTTTGTGGGAAGAATAAATTAATTATGGTGTGCCCCTTTATGTCCACAGCTATTGTACCTTGATTGTGTTTGTCTGAGCTCGACAAGTACGTCGGCTACAACGCGGTCCATGCCTCGGCTTCATGATTGGGGTGATACCCAAACACGAGAGACGCTGCGACGTATCAGAAGGAAGCAAAATTTGCCAACAATTGCGGTAAGCACTCCAACCACTGTGCACATTTCACACCATTGACCCACTTGTCTTCAACATACAATGTTAGACTTCATTTATGTGTTTCTATGATTTGGCAGAGTTGATTACAGTAACGACGAAAGCGACGTCGATGATGCTGACATGGATGCATGCCATGTCGAGAACCAACAAAAAGGACAATACGATGAAGTTCGTATGAACAATTTGGAGTCCGACATTCACGAACTGAAGGAAATGATGAAGCAAGTTCTCCACAACCAAACAGATTTAATGGAGATGTTGCGACATTTCCAAGGCAAGTAAGTTGTTGACAATGACAAGGTAATCTATCCAATCATTATGCAATTTTTACACAGTTGAGCCACATCATTTGAAGATGATTTATAAGACTAAGTTCACGAATGTGTTTATATGATTAGGTGGAAGGCAATGATATGTGTATCATTAACCTCTCCTCCAATGTTGTTGAACTGAAGGAAATGCTGAAGCAACTGCTTCAACGTTTCAGTTTGGGCTGCAACGAACCGTTCACTGAACAAACCAATTTAGGTGAACTGAAGCAAGTGCTACACCACCTCATCGAAGGTATACTCTCTAGACCACAACTGGTAGGCATGGACAAACAGGGTGTGGACCCTACTGTTGGAGTTGAGGCGCATGATGATGGCGTGGTCAAACCATCTGACGAAGTTAACCTAATGGAGTGTAATATTTCAGATGTACAAGGGGTGGATCACCAACAACAGAATTTGAAGGAAACCTTGGCAAGGGACAAAAGTCATTTCCATGATGGGCACAAGTTGAACATCGCAGAAGGTGGGGACAACAGAAGAAGGGAGGCCTTTAGTCGAGGGAAACATACGAAACTGAAGATAAATGCACTTCTGACCTTCAGTTAGTGGGCATCAAGAACGTGGCGTGTGATGTGCATACTTCTCCTACTAAGCTTGGCCAACCATTGAGAGCAATTGGAATCGTTAGAGGAAGAGGAAAAGGAAAAGGAAAAAAAAAATGCGTGGAAGTGGAGTTCAAGCCACTAAGGTTGGGGATATGCAATTGTGCATCGATAGCAAAACAAATAGTGGAGTTGACGACATCTGTTCACCTGTGGATGTTGATGGTGTGAATAAGGTGAACAAGGTACAAATACTGCCTTTAATGCCCCACAAGTTCTAAATACCTAATTTATGCCCACATCAATAATGTCAATCACTAATTTTACAATCATCTGTGTTATATTGTACTAGTTGTCAAACAATTGCATGTTTGCAATTATGACTGCTGGCATATGTTTGTACACATTTCTAACAAATTCTACACCAAACATCACAAGTTGGGAAAACTCGGAGGTTCACAGTTTATACATCATTTCACGTTCTTTTTTATGACTACTGACCTTGTAATGTAAGCTTCAATTTTTTTTATGAAATGTGTAGTGTTAGTTGGCTGTTTATTTTTGTAGGACTCGTTGAGGATGTTGGACAGCGAAAGGTTATTATCGGCGGAGGAACAAAAACTTCTCGACTATGTATTTGACGATAGCAAAAATGAAATGTATTATTTCATTTAGTACTTGCAAATTTTAAATGACAGTCCATTGTGAAATAACTATCGTTCTAAGGATCATTATTGCTTGTAGGGACATTGTTGTTTCCATGAATCTTCATGGACGGGCATGTGAAGTTGGTACCCGGCGTGACATGCGCACGCTCAAACCAGGGTCGTGGCTATCCGACACTTTAAGTGTTGGCTGCGCACATATGAATCTGCATTTTTCAGTACCCCTGAACTCAGAAACCTTTCTAATCAACTTGCCTTGTGTCTTACATACAATGTTCTAGCCAATCAACTTGGTGGTGGTGCAATTGACTAATCGGCAGAGGGATTTACACAATGACGGGAGGCATACTGATTGGTTCTTTCTCGTATATCTATCGGTAAGTAAGTGTTTAAAGCTACGTTGTGTTTTGTGTATGACATATTTTGACAAATGTTTCTGTCAATGACCTGTATGCATTACACATGCAGACTTTGATTCTAAATAAAGATATGCAACCTCTGTACCATGAAAATATCGTCACATCATTTTTCGAACATGACAGATACACTGGTGCGATTGATGCATGCCAGAGGGTAATATCAATGTTCATCCCGTTATATTAAAACGAAAATATGAAAGCCATTACATGTTTACATGGCCTCTAAACAAGGTTTGCCTTTGTGTTTACGTGTAGATTTACATGTCTTTCAATTACAGAGGAGTGCGTTGGTTATGCATTAAAATTGATATGGTGGACCGTGTAGCCTACCTATTTGACTCGTTCCCATCCAACCAACTGAACAAAAGGAAGCTAAATGCGGCAAAAATTTTGGTATGTCCTTTTGGTACATTTCTCAACACTACAACAAACTTGAACATCATTTACATAAACCTACTTTAACCTTGTGGAACGGGTTCAAACTATGCACGACTTGCTGCAACTACACTTTGGAAATGATTATGTTACAGATGTGCGTAGTTTCCACCTCTGCATGTTAGATGAGAGGCCAGTACAACAATTGGATGAGTAATCCACAATCCCTCCCTCAATTTAATGTGTATGCTGCATGACTGACTTAACGAACCTACTGACATTGATGACAAATTTAATGTGAAATTATTTTTTTAGCACGTTTGACTGTGGGATGTTTGTCATCAAATTCATGCAGCAACCTGATTTAGGCCCCGGTCCACATAAGGTACATTCTATCGCTTCATTTCCATTTGTCAATTAAATCCTTCCTTGTATGTCCTGAAATTTTAACTGATTTGTCTTATGATCTTTCTGTACAAAGTTCCATCCCTCTGAGCGTCATAAGTTGTTGGTTGACATCGTTATGGATGTCAATAATGCAAAGATCGTAGAGTACCGGGAGTGCCTTCATATGAGCAATGCCACAAGCTAGGCCAGTGATGGGAATGGGCTACCAGTATGCCAGTAATTTGGGTGGCAACAGGACTTCACTAATTTTTTATTCTTTGATTTCAATATGGATGTTAATTATGGCTCCCCAGTATTGTTTTTGCTGGACGATGTAAAGATGGACTAACTGCAAAGTGCAAGTCAAATGTAAACATGGATCAAATATGTCAATGTGGCTGCTTGTAGACGTCCCCGAACGCCCCGGGAGGGTTAGGTCCCGTTCCGTTCATATTGGGGTCACTACAGTTCAAGGACTCAAATGTCACGGTTCTTAATCTTGAACCAAAGAGTCCAAATCCGGCAATCGATTTTGAAAACAGATTTTTTTGAAAAGAAGTGCCAAACATGGACTATTTTGCCAGATACAGAGTCGCCAGCTAAATGTTTTTTAATGGGAAATTTAGGAAACCCTGACTCGGTGCCAAAGGCCACGTGTCCGTCATCACCAAAGTTGCCTCGGCTCGGGAACTTGGGTACGATTGGGGAAGGTCACTTTGTGAGCACCCCCGCTCGCCCGGTCAAAGACCGGCCTCTACTAACCATCATATCTATTTTTGAAAACATTGTGTGTTCTTATTCCGGTTATTAGCCTAGATTTACTATGTGATGCGCACAGCATACAAGTATAGACTGGATCGCCTGAATTGGAACAAAACATTTCATGCTTGTTTGTTTGAAAATGGTTTGATGGTGCTACTCGCAAGTAGGCTAAGACGTGGATTTGCCACCCTCGGGTGGGCTTAAGAAAACATGATTTTGCCACTATCTAGTGGGCTTTAAAACAAACATTTGATGAATTGTTCCAATCCAAATAACCCAACCTCCACCCACAGGCATTCAAGCAGTTATATCACATAAGCAAATAGCCTCATGGTAAGCATGCTATCATGGCAGTCACTCACACGCATGCAAGGATGCTAAAGCATAAAACTCACCGAGTACTCCAAGCCAAAACAGAAACTCATTAGAAATCATGCATGATCCTAAATATACGGGATTGCCTAATGCAACACATGCAAAAATGCAACTATAGCAGGCTCGGCTATCCTCAACATGGCATATGGAATGCTACAACTATCATGTATTCAACTTGGAATTGAAATACAAATGCAGTTAGTATGATGCGCCGAGCCCGGTGCATGTAAAACAGATGAATGAATGCAAACATGCTATCATAATGTATGCTAATTGAAATATGCCCTAATCTAACCATCATAAGCTGGTAAATAAAAGGGAAGAAAGACGTGGGGTTGGAAGACATACATCACACTCACGCACACTTATTACAATTATGCCCTCGCGCAGAGGGTCCAAATAAATATACAGTCTCGAATAAAAGAATAGTACAGTCCAAATAAATACAGTCCAAATAATGTACAAATTCCTAATTAATTTACAAATTAACTAAGAAAGTAATAAAACTGGCATGCAAGCCAGGGAGTGCCTTGATTCTGCTCCGAATGATGGAATGATGCATGTTTGGGCTGCTTTGCGCGGAAATCCATTGGAATGCCCCAATTAGCCTCTATTTTGCAATGATTCTTGAAAAGCGCGCCAAGCCTCGAAAAGTTGCTGATTCTTCATTTTGCTGCAACAGAGAGCAGGAAAGGGGCATAGCAATGTATTTTCACAAATGTATGCATGCCTCGATCCTCGTGCCACCAATCACGCATATCGATGCATGATGGCCGAGGAGCCGAATTGCACAACTCAATATAAGATGAATGCACATGAAAACATAACAAGACCTAACTCCATCATGGATAATCCGGAGTGTCGGTGACTGGGGAATTGAGACACGTTCCGTCACTCGGAGTGCGAAACGTACCTCGTTTCGCGTCCCGAACGCGATGCAATATGCATGATATGCGTGAAATGCAACTAAGATATAATCTTAACATACACAATGTTATGGAATGGCATACACGCTACACGAGGTGATACACAACCGAGCATACACAATGCTATGGATGAAATGGCATACGCAATGCAATATGGGCTTACACCAACATGAGAGAGCCTCAGCCACACTCACATAAGAGGCCATCAGATGAAAACAAGACAACTCGAAATGCGTGCACGCAAACCGAGAACCGACCCTCAGGCACCAAAATGCCACTCTAATGAGACATGGCGAGACATGGAATATTGTATGCAAACATGCAAAAAAACCAGTAGCAAAATGAGGGGTAAAACAGCCCCGAAACCCGGTAAAATGGAACCCGATGCATGGAATCTCTCCCGAAATGCAAAACTAGGCATGCGGAATGGCCTGCAGCTATACTAAACATGCATAATTTGAACATGAAGTGTAAAATAAGAAGAAAGGCAGCCCCAAAATAAGAATTTTTACAGTACAAAGCATGGCCAAAAAGCAAGCACAAATAGGGCTAAAATAGCATGCAAAAATGGCTCCGCAAGGGAGACGATGAGGCAAGTGGTAGATGCAAAGCCCAAACAGAAAAAGACCCTTCTACAACACTGAAGAGGGACCAAAAATATGATGTTTTGCAGTATATTAAAAGCCCCAAATCATTATAGAAACATGCTCAAAATGCAATGCAAGATTAAGGCCACAAGAAGGCTATAACACAAAGTATACAAAATATTCATCAAACAGCCAAAGACCCTTAATGAAACATGACAAGGGGGTCAAAATATGGCCACTCTCAGTTCTGATCATGGCCGAAAAACAGAAGCAAGATAAGCTAACAAAACATGCAAAAATGGGGACCAAAGAGGGGTACAATGGCAAGTGATATATGGAGGTCTCCAACAGTGTTGAGCCCTTCTTCAATGTTGAAGAGGGACTCAAAATAGGCCTATTTACAGTTTACATCAAGCCCCAAAACAGATCACACATAAGCCAAAAATACTATGCAAAGTAATGGCATTCAAGGGGATATTGAAGCAAGTGCAACATGGGGGTCCCAAACAGTGTTGAGCCCTTAATGGAACAAGAAAATGAGCTCAAAAAAATGACCTTTTCAGTTTTGATCGGAGCTCAAAACAGCAAACAAAGAGGGCTAAGAAATGGGGCAAAAATGAGCTCAAAAGAGGGAGAAATGAACTTACCCTTGAAGACCAAGCCTTGGCTGCCTTTTGGACTGAGAAATGGTGCCTCCAAGCCTCTGAGAAGAGCTTCAAGCTGCTGGAAATGGAGTGGTGGTGGTGGTGCTAGGTGGTGATATGAAAAAGGGGTAGAACTTGGTGTTTAGAGGGTAAAAATGAGAGATGGAGAGGAGATATGTATGCAAGAACTCAAAGCCATTTTTTTCAACCCTCAAAACCAGACCTGGTGCTGCTGTTATATAGGCAAAATGGGTGGAAAAAGGGGGGGGGGGGAAAATGGAGGGAAAACAAGCCAAGTTTCCCCTCAAAATGGCCAAACCCTCAGACATGGGTGAAGTGTAAAACAAAATACATGGCTGGAACACACTCCCAGGGGCAAAAATGGCCGGCTAGTTTAAAATGGCAAAAAAAATCATTCACCAAAAAACGTGGCCGGCCGGCCAGAAAAAGTGGCCGGCCGGCCAGGCCAAAGGGGGAAAAGTGGCCGGCCACACCCTAGGATGAAGCCCCAGAAGTTATCTTTCCAATGCCGCAAACCTTGCATTAAAATTCCTTCTGTAGAAAAAGTTATGCCAGTTTCCGTAAAGCCGCGCAGATTCGGTCCAACCGGACTTCAACCAACCATATCTCCTCCCCCCGGATTTGGACTTGGGAGATTGTTGAGTGAAAAATGAAGCCCCGGAAGTAAGAGTTCCAATGGGGGTGGCCTCATATCTTAATTCCTCTTGTGCAAAGAGTTACGCCCGTTTCGGTAAAGCCGCGCAGACTTTCTCCTTCCCGGATTCATGCTGAACCACTTTTGACCAAACACAAAGTTGGTTGTCAGAACAATTGCTGGCCTCCCACCCTCCTACAAGCTTCCTAATAATGAAAATAAGGCCTCCACCAAAAATGAGCCCAAACCGATGCGAAATGAAGGTTCGGGGGCCGAAACGCGCAGTTCGGGACCCCGAAAACTGACTGTTGGGCACCGGGAGTGGTGTTCGACCACGAAGTTGGTCTCTCGGACCCCAGTGTCCCTCAAAAGGGAGTAAATAAGATGCATGCCAAAAACCGGAGCAAACGGAGGTAGTTAGGCGGTCCCGAACCGAGGCACACGGCCTGACGGCTCCGAAAACCAGGAACCGGGCTCCGAAATGGGAAAAATGGCCTGCGACCACGAAACGTAGGCTATGGCCACTGAGAGATGATCTACGAGACCTCTCCCTCCCCTCAAGAAGAGAAAACAGAGAAAATCGAGCTTGGTTCACAAACCGAGGCAAGGCACAGAAAAGTCCAGAAGTTCGGAGGCAAGGCTCACGGCCGAGACTCCGCAACCTCAGAACGAGCACAGTATACAACATCACCAAGCGCTCAATCGGTGACGTCTGAGTCTTAAGGTCGGTCAAAAATGGGGTGTCTACAGTTGCCCCTCTTTGACAGAAGTCGAAAGTCATAAGAATGACGGGAGTGAATGTCAAAGCCCAGAGACGACCCATTTTTGACAAAGCCGAAGACTTAGACAAAGCAGACAAGATAGACAAAGATGTGCCCGCAGGCAGGGGCAAAATGCAAATCATATGCGGGAAGATTTTGATAATTAGACTTATACGCTACGCGAAGCCGGTTTGATAATTGGACTTATACGCTACGCGAAGCCGGTTCGAAAATTGGACTTATACGCTACGCGAAGCCGGTTTGAAAATTGGACTTATACGCTACGCGAAGCCGGTTTGAAGATTGGACTTACACGCTACGCGAAGCCGGTTTGAAGATTGGACTTACACGCTACGCGAAGCCAGTTTGAAAATTGGACTTATACGCTACGCGAAGCCGGTTTGATAATTGGACTTACACGTTACGCGAAGCCGGTTTGAAGATTGGACTTACACGCTACGCGAAGCCGGTTTGAAGATTGGACTTACACGCTACGCGAAGCCAGTTTGAAAATTAGACTTATACGCTACGCGAAGCCGGTTTGATAATTGGACTTATACGCTACGCGAAGCCGGTTTGAAGATTAGACTTACACGCTACGCGAAGTCGGTTTGAAGATTGGACTTACACGCTACGCGAAGCCGGTTTGAAAATTGGACTTATACGCTACGCGAAGCCGGTTTGAAAATTGGACTTATACGCTACGTGAAGCCGGTTTGATAATTGGACTTATATGCTGCGCGAAACCGGTTTGATAATTGGACTTATACGTTACGCGAAGCCGGTTTGAAGATTGGACTTACACATTATGCGAAGCCGGTTTGAAGATTGGACTTATACGCTACGCGAAGCCGGTTTGAAGATTGGACTTATACGCTACGCGAAGCCGGTTTGATAATTGGACTTATACGCTACGCGAAGCCGGTTTGAAAATTGAGGATTCATGCAATGCACTGTAATGTAGTGGCTAAAATGCAATGTCATAGCTAGGAAAAGGGAGGTACCTTACAGGGGCAATTGGCAATGACTTACCTCGGCAATGTCCTACCTTATGCTGATGTATGCTGATGTGAGAATCTTCCGCTTCTTTTTGGTTGAACCACAGGTACTACTTTTCTCCCTAACTATGGTCGCAGCTTTCCCTATTCTCCAACAGGGTGACAGACTAGGTTGATTCAGTATCCAGAATTGAGGCGCATACACATGCTATCTCAATCTATGGGGCTGCCATACAGATTTCAAGCCGATGATATACCCTTGGGTATTTAAACCAGACTTTAGTCTCGGAAATCCCGAACCTTTGCGTTCTAGGCATAAGCCATTCAAACTCTAGTTTCCACCGTTTCAGTTGGTCTCCTAGGAACTCACCGCTAACACAGGCAGGTGGCTATACCAGACCACTGGAAGTCGTTCGGGCACGACAAACACCAAAGGAATTGCACCTTTAGAGGATTTAAGGTCTCCTAGACCAGAGAGTGCACAAGATAGTGCGATGAAATGCAAGTAAAATGCAAGTACGATGCGCAAGAACAGCGCGAATGATGATGCAAGATTTAAGGTCTCCTTAGACCGGAGGATTTAAGGTCTCCTGGACCAGAGAGTAAAACAGATACGATGCAATGGATGTAATAGATGTGATGCAATAGATAATAGGTGCGATGCAACAGAGAGTACAATAGATGCAAAATGGTGACATACTCCAACCACGCTGGACTCGTGAGTGGAAGAAGAACAAAGAAAATTAATCAGAAGCGCGTTCCACGCAACCTAAGATAAATTCCAAACACGCTGAAAATCGTGTGAGGAATGGGACACTCAAAACCCGCTGATAATCGTGACAGGAGGTCCAAAAACAGCCCGCCCAGCGTGTTTACAACGCAACCTGGGATAAATTCCAAACACGCTGAAATCGTGTGAGGAAAAGAACACTCTAACCACGCTGAAATCGTGAGAAGAGGTCCGAAAACAACCGCCTAGGTGCTTACACAACGCAACCTGAGATAAAATCCAAACACGCTGAAAATCGCGTAAGGAACGGGACACTCAAACCACGCTGAAATCGTGAGAAGAGGTCCGAAGACAACCGCCCAGGTGCGCACACAACGCAACCTGAGATAAAATCCAAACACGCTGAAAATCGTGTAAGGAACGGGACACTCAAACCACGTTGAAATCGTGAGAGGAGGTCCAAAAACAATCGCCTAGGTGCCTACACAACGCAACCTGAGATAAAATCCAAACACGCTAAAATCGCGTAAGGAACAGGACACTCAAACCACGCTGAAATCGTGAGAGGAGGTCCAAAAACAACCGCCCAGGTGCATACACAACACAACCTGAGATAAAATCCAAACACGCTGAAATCGCGTAAGGAACGGGACACTCAAACCACGCTGAAATCGTGAGAAGAGGTCAAAACAACCGCCCAGGTGCGTACACAACGCAACCTGAGATAGATTCCAAACACGCTAAAATCGCGTAAAGAACAGGACACTCAAACCACGCTGAAATCATGAGAAAAGGTCAAAACAACCGCCCAGGTGCGTACACAACGCAACCTGAGATAGATTCCAAACACGCTGAAATCGCGTAAGGAACAGGACACTCAAACCACGCTGAAATCGTGAGAGAAGGTCCAAAAACAACCGCCCAGGTGTATACACAACACAACCTGAGATAAAATCCAAACACGCTGAAATCGCGTAAGGAACAGGACACTCAAACCACGCTGAAATCGTGAGAGGAGGTCTGAAAACAACCGCTCAAGTGCATGCACAACGTAACCTGAGATAAAAATCCAAACACGCTAAAATCGTGTGAGGAACGGGACACTCTAACCACGCTGAAATCGTGAGAAGAGGTCAAAACAACCGCCCAGGTGCGTACACAACGCAACCTGAGATAGATTCCAAACACGCTGAAATCGCGTAAGGAACAAGACACTCAAACCACGCTGAAATCGTGAGAAGAGGTCAAAACAACCGCCCAGGTGCGTACACAACGCAACCTGAGATAGATTCCAAACACGCTGAAATCGCGTAAGGAACAGGACACTCAAACCACGCTGAAATCGTGAGAGGAGGTCTGAAAACAACCGCTCAAGTGCATGCACAACGCAACCTGAGATAAAATCCAAACACGCTGAAATCGTGTGAGGAACAGGACACTCTAACCACGCTGAAATCGTGAGAAGAGGTCTGAAAACAATTGCTCAAGTGCGCACACAACGCAACCTGAGAAGGTTTTAACCGGGGAGAATAACAATGGTGTAACCAACAGGCGTATCTCAACGTATTTCATACGGAGAGAGGGAAGGTTTTAACCGGGGAGAATAACAATGGTGTAACCAACAGGCGTATCTCAACGTATTTCATACGGAGAGAGGCAAGGTTTTAACCAGGTAAACAATGGTGTAACCAACAGGCGTATCTCAACGTATTTCATACGGAGAGAGGGAAGGTTTTAACCGGGTAAACAATGGTGTAACCAACAGGCGTATCTCAACGTATTTCATACGGAGAGAGGGAAGGTTTTAACCGGGGAACAACAATGATGTCCTAACACGTTTCACGTGAAAGGAGGAAAGGTGGCTTTAAAATCCAAATGCGCCTCACGCGAGTGGAAGAATGGTAGAATGATTTCTTGCTGACAAGGGGTAATCTCTACATGTAAAAGCCACGGATGTCACTTTTCTTTCTGATCATATTCACAACTTTCCCTCATTGCAAACAAAAGCCGAGATAACTCTGACGGGGAATGGTACTCAGGGAGAGCACTCCTGAACGCCATTCTGGCTCGAGGCAGACTTGATCTTGAGCTTGAGGTAGAGGCACACTCATACTTCGGAGCATTAACAAGGCCTGACAAGGTGCATACGGAATGCGGTCTCGGAGCTTACTGAAGTTGGAACAAACTCAGATGCCCGACATTTTCCTCTTTTGCTTTTGCTTTGCAGTCCGGAACCATTATAGCTTTAGATAGGTCCTGGTTCCATTGTTCTCACATGACCTGGGTTGAACCCTGCGGTTTTATGAAAGAACAAATTCTGTTTTGCACAAATGTGGAGAACGGCACAGCACTCGGAGCACAAAACGATTTTATTTTTGAAATCGAGAGATGAGTTTTCGACCAGGTATTGAGCCTACGACTGAACACAGCAAAACGACTCAACAAGGAAATAAAAGGCACACAACCTAGACACATCGAGTAACACTCAAAACGACTCAAAACAAGAATCGAGATAAAACAAAAGGACACAATACTCAGTCTTGCACAGGGAGCCTGTTTCACCGGGTAGTGTTTCCCACCCTTTCTCATTTGTGATTCTCACATCACTCTGGCACTCAATCTCTTGTTTTCTGAAAAAGCCCTTTTCTCACTTTTTCTCTCATCGCACATCTCTCTATTCTTCAATCTCTCATTTTTCATCCCTCCCCTGGGTGGTTGATGGATAAACAGGAAGTTGCGGGCTCTTGTCCCTAGCATGCTGCTAGATTCTCTTTCTTCCGCTCACAGCTAGTGAATTCCTCCCATAGAAGGGTTGCACCACAACTGGATGTGTAGCAAATCTGCAGCTAACATCGGTTGATGATGCTTTGCTGGGGAGTTTGGTCGTGATCAGATCTGTCCAGATGAGGGAGTGGAATATCTTGCCCCATTCCAGTTCGCACTTCGCACTTGGCTCGACACCTCGTTGCTTGGAGGATCCGAGAGCTTTCAGCCCTTTACTGACAGCTTCAGCTGTGCCCTTTTCTGGCAGGTAGAGTGCCCTTCTTGGCAAGTATGGTGCCCTCTCTGGCAAATGCATTGGCTATGGGGAAAAGACAGAACACCTGACTCAACTGTGCCCCTAGATCATCATTTTGACCATTTTTTGTTTTTGCTTTCTACTAAAACAGTTTTGCCCAAAATGAGAGTTAGATCAACATGCTTGTTCGATTTTTGATTTAAAATCATGCAAGTTAGGCTATGAGCACTGAAAATTTTCCTTTTTTGGGTCCGTGAGAAGGGTCCAGTTTTGGAAAAGATAGAATGATTTTTGAGAAAATAGTCAACCTTAGTAAAAATTCTCAAAAACTATTTTGCAAACAGCCATTGCTCAACGAGCATGAAACCTACTCCTGAGATGCGCAACCTCGGATCCAAAGGAAAACTGCCCCGTGCTTCAAGAGAGCTGCATGGCAACGGAAAGTTGCCCCTCGTTTGAACGGCACCGCGGCGTATTGAATGGCAACGGAAAGTTGCCCCTTGTTTGAATGGCGCTGCGGCACACTGAATGGCAACAAAGAGTTGCCCCTTGTTTGAATGGCGCCGCAGCACACTGAATGGCAACGGAAAGTCACCCCTTGTTTGGATAGCACCGCAGTGCATTGTAGTCAGTCCTCAGAGCGACGAATACAACCAGACTCTCAGATACAGCGAAGACAAAGATGACCAGAACCATCGCATGGACACAGTCGATTTGGAAGAGTTTATGGCTGGACTTCAGAATGAAGTTGCCTACATATCCCAAAGATGGGAATCAAGCCTTACGTAGTTCGGGGTTAAGGTACACTCGGGTATTTAACCTCTCCTTTTTATGCTCTAACTTTTGCCAAGGCGCCTGTGACAGGTTTTCAACCTTGCGAGCTTTGTTTTTCTTTTCTTTTCATTCTTTTCTTTTCATTTTCATTTCTTTTCTTCTTCTTTTTTTTCCTTTTTTCTCTTTTTCTCTTTCTTTTTTTTGTATTTTCTTCTTTTTTTTTTCTTTTTGCATTTTTTGTATATATATATTTTTGTCTTGCTCTAACTTTTACCTGGGTCGCCCTTTCGGGTTTTCGGCCCAACGAGCCTCTCAAAGGGTAAAAGTGTAGCTGGTCCATGCTAAATGGTTTTGAGATCCTGAAGTCATCTGAATCCCGGAAAATGACTGCTGTATTGATTCGCAGAAGGATCCATCTTCGGCTCATCGAGCATATCGGACATTTTTGCCCCTAGTTCGAGGGGTGCTTCTGATTTAGCTTCGCAAGCTTCTTCTGATGAGGTCTGATCTTCTTGATCTGACTTTGGTGCCTCTTGTTCGAGGGCTGCTTCAAATCTGGCCACACAGGCCTCGCATCGTAGTTGACCGTTGAACCTTCTAAATTCAAGTTCAAGGTTTGGAAGCAAAAGGGGTTGAGTCTCGAGGCTGAGAGCAATCCTAGGCTGCACAATCTCAAGAGCGACTCCACACAGGTCTTCGCAGGACTGCGCAAAACATTTTGTTTTTGAAAATTTTTAAGAAAGCGACAAATCGCTCGCACTGAAGATAGTGTGAAACCAGACTGGATCAAGCCAGGGTCCTTCTCAGTACTCACTCCAACAAGCATGATTTCATTCATTAAGGGCTTAGCACGCCTCTCTTTCTCTCAAATGATCAAAGTTTTGCAAATCCCGAGGATTCCTTCCTCTTTGTTTTTACCACAGTGTTCAAAAGGTTTCGAAAAACTCAGGTCATTACAATGACTTCAAGGCACAAGAGAGCAGGTGGAATGCACTGCCATTTCATTCAAATCCCGGCACAACTAGCACACGGTAGAAGCAAATGTGAGAGTGTGAAAATCACTGCTGTTTCATTCAAAATCTGTTGGCATAACTGGCTCCCTGGCAGAAACAGACTCAAAACAAAACAAAAAGACAAACGCGAAACAAAATGGTGACGCCCGAGGTAACACTCCCGGAATCACCCGACTCCTATACAACAGGACCGACTCGATACAACAAGACAGACCCAAAACAAAAGAGACTGACTCAAAACAACAAAAATGACCCAATACCCAAGTCAGAAAACACAAAAACTGGTATTTGCACATTGCTCAGAATAGTGCGTGCCATCCACCATATTTGGAGTAAACTGAGCGCTGCCCGCAGGTGGTTCATCCCTCGATCACATCACATTATCCCCCACAAGTTCACTAATCAAGTGCCGATAGACTTTGCAGAGCTTGGCGGGAGGACAACCCCATTGTCAAACAGATCCTGTACTTCATGGCGAAGACGGAAGCAGTTGTCGGTAGTATGGCCAGTTTGCTGATGGTATGCGCAGTACTGGGTAGCATCATGTGTAGCCGGAAGAGGGTTCGGGAGAGGTCGAGGCTCAAGGGGTTTGAGATGGCCTTGTCCAACAAGGATTTGGAAAGCTTTGGATAAAGGCATGTGGAGAGCATGGAAGACCCTTTGACCTCGGGGTTGGTACTTCTGGGTTTGTGGATTTCTGCTGGGCGCACCAGCAAAGGGATTGGCTGGTGTTGGCCTGGTTTGCTGATCTCTTCTGAGTGGAGGATTATAGCTGAAAGGAACGTTTCTGATACAACGACCCTTCTCCCGGCTTGCCCCTTGATTCAAAATGCCCCCGACTTGAGTGGCAAAAATGCCGTCCACAGTTTTTGCAACAACTGCGAGCACTTGCTCTTTGTTCAATCCCTCGGCTTTCAAAGCCTCAACAGCCAACAGAAGATGTTCATGGGGATCCATGTCCGCCCTTGTCTTGTTCTTTCCACTCGCCTCCACTTTGCCAAGGGATTGGCATTCCTCAAATACAGCCCGTTCCAAGATTGGGAAACCTTTTGTCGTGAACCTCTTAGCATGTGCTGTGGTCGATGACGGAGCCAATGTCCCGGAGGCCAGATCTATCACAGTTCTCTGAAGATCTTTGATCATTCTCTTCAGCTCAGAAGTAGTGGGCTCACGGGTTTGAGATGATTGGGGTCCAGGTGCATCCATCATGCATAAGTCCATGCTTTCTGGAATGAACACCTCAAGCTTGGGTAGATTGGCAGGGGTGATGTATATGCTGGGGTCGTAGGTGGACGGCAGTACATGGATGAGGTTGAGATGTAGGGGTGACGGGTCGGTACTAACCTGAGGTCCTTTTGGTGGAGCTAGGGTCTCTTCATCAATAAGATCCTGAATCTTATGACGGAGGCGGCTGCAACGGTTCGTATCATGACCGTGCTGTTGATGGTAGGCATAGTATTTAGCTAGGTCGTATCTTGTCGGAAGAGGGTTTGGAAGGGGTTGGGGTTCTAGGAGTTCTAGGTGCCCTTCTTCTTGCAGCTTTTTCAAAGCTTGGGAGAGACTCATGTAAAGAGGATGGAATTTTCGGGCTTGGGGTCGAGTTGAAGTGGTTGGTTTTTGGTCATTGAGGGAAGTGGTGATAGTGTCTACTTCTGAGCATTTCGCAGTTGTGCTACCATCAGTAGTAGCATTGGAACTGCGAGCAACATTCCTCTTCAAAGGCTCATTATCTTCTGCAAAGATCCCTTGTTTGATGGCATCCTCGATTTGAACCCCCATTTCATGAAGGGCTGGAAAGGTAAACAAAGGTAGAACGACCATCTTTTGTAGCAACTTGCCATGCAGATTCCGAACAATCATCCTGATCTGATCTTTGTCGGAAGGCCTTGTAGTCATCATTGAGGCCTTTGCTCTCCATCTCGTCACAAACTCTGAGAAACCCTCTTTTGGCGGGTGATTTCAAGATCACGAGTTGTGACCTCAATCTGTGTGTTGTAAGAGTATTGAGCACTAAAGGCCTCAGCCAGCTCTTCCCAGTTCTGTTTCACAGAGTTCTCCAATTTTGCATACCAGATTGCGGCCATCCCAGACAAGGTTCGGCCGAATAGTGACAATTTCTGGGCTGTGGTCAAACCCATTGGCCTCAAGATATCAGAAAACAGTTGGAGGTGCACCATTGGGTCTTCAGAGCCATCGAGCCGATCGATATGCGGCATTTTAAACCGCTCCGGTAATGTCACCACTGAGTCGGTATAACCATCCTCTATATCAGGAATAGAGTGGGCCCCCTAAGACTTTTTGAACAATTTCTCAAGCTTGCTTACTTTCAATGCTGTGGGGTCCGTCTCAAACTCAAAGGGGGAGTCTGGTAGGTTGGTGAGTGTTTTAGATAGCTGGGGTAGAACCGAAGGCAGAGGTGGCCTTGTCGGAATGTCCGTATCTTCTTGGACATTAGCTATCTCCCCGAGCGTTGGAACTCTGGGTGGGGGAGGAGCCTGGTGTGAAGTAGATACCCTAGTTTGCTGCTCTAGCCTGGCAATTGTCTCTGCCTATTGGGCTATAATCTCAGCCTGGCTTTTGGTAAATTCCGCTTGACGGGCAGCGTCCTGCTGCATGAGTTTCATACTTTCTTGGAGTTGACGCATCATTTCCTCCATCCCTGCCATATTGCCTTGGTCTAACTGAACAACTGGTATAACTGTCCCTGACTGGCCTTTTTACGCTGCCTTTGGTGAAGGAACACTGATTGCCCTTGAACTGAATCTCTGACCCGACAAAGTCTATCAACACAAGTTCGGTGTACCCGGGAGATAATGGAGCCCTCTGAAGTTATGGTTCCCAGACTACCTAGCAAAAGAGAAAATAGACAGCATCTCAGCCTGATTTCATCTGAACAGATACGAGTATAGTTGAATGAGTGTGCCCCCTACTGAATTCTGCCCAAATCTCTGCCTCAAAACTGAATCTGATACCTGCAGATAACTGATTCCTAAAATACCGATACTGGTGCCCGCAGGCCCGATGCCCAAACTTGCAAACTGATACATGCATTCCTGTAGAGACGCACTCTAAAAGCACATAACAGATAAGTGAGAGCCAAACACCCCTATGTTGGGGTAGGGTTTCCCTGTCCTATTTTGTTAGGAGCTAGGGTTTCACTACGCACGCAGCGGTTTCAAACAACCTATATCGGGTAAGAAACCTGTCCTAGTTTGGAATGGTCACTATGGATCCGAATATGCACTAGGTCGAATGGTCAAAAAGGGTGCTCCGGCAAAACCGGGGTTTGTGTTCCCATACTGGCAGAGCCCACAACCGGTCAGCCTTATGGTCATGCCTTGACAAGACAAGCCTCCGGCAAACCGTTCAGGAATAGCAGATGGCAAACACGGTGTCCTAGGCGCACCAATGCAAATGCAATGCAAAGAAACACACAAGTGTAGTCAAAACAAGATATCACGAGTTCGAGTCAAGTTCTCTAAATTCCCCAGCAGAGTCGCCAGAAACTGTAGACGTCCCCGAACACCCGGGGAGGGTTAGGTCTCGTTCCGTTCATATTGGGGTCACTACAGTTCAAGGACTCAAATGTCACGGTTCTTAATCTTGAACCAAAGAGTCCAAATCCGGCAAATCGATTTTGAAAACAGATTTTTTGGAAAAGAAGTGCCAAACATGGACTGCTTTGCCAGATACAGAGTCGCCACCTAAATGTTTTTTTAATGGGAAATTTAGGAAATCCTGACTCGGTGCCAAAGGCCACGTGTCCGTCATCACCAAAGTTGCCTCGGCTCGGGAACTTGGGTACGATTGGGGAAGGTCACTTTGTGAGCACCCCCGCTCGCCCGGTCAAAGACCGGCCTCTACTAACCATCATATCTATTTTTGAAAACATTGTGTGTTCTTATTCCGGTTATTAGCCTAGATTTACTATGTGATGCGCACAGCATACAAGTATAGACTGGATCGCCTGAATTGGAACAAAACATTTCATGCTTGTTTGTTTGAAAATGGTTTGATGGTGCTACTCACAAGTAGGCTAAGACGTGGATTTGCCACCCTCGGGTGGGCTTAAGAAAACATGATTTTGCCACTATCTAGTGGGCTTTAAAACAAACATTTGATGAATTGTTCCAATCCAAATAACCCAACCTCCATCCACAGGCATTCAAGCAGTTATATCACATAAGCAAATAGCCTCATGGTAAGCATGCTATCATGGCAGTCACTCACACGCATGCAAGGATGCTAAAGCATAAAACTCACCGAGTACTCCAAACCAAAGCAGAAACTCATTAGAAATCATGCATGATCCTAAATATACAGGATTACCTAATGCAACACATGCAAAAATGCAACTATAGCAGGCTCGGCTATCCTAAACATGGCATATGGAATGCTACAACTATCATGTATTCAACTTGGAATTGAAATACAAATGCAGTTAGTATGATGCGCCGAGCCCGGTGCATGTAAAACAGATGAATGAATGCAAACATGCTATCATACTGTATGCTAATTGAAATATGCCCTAATCTAACCATCATAAGCTGGTAAATAAAAGGGAAGAAAGACGTAGGGTTGGAAGACATACATCACACTCACGCACACTTATTACAATTATGCCCTCGCGCAGAGGGTCCAAATAAATATACAGTCCCGAATAAAAGAATAGTACAGTCCAAATAAATACAGTCCAAATAATGTACAAATTCCTAATTAATTTACAAATTAACTAAGAAAATAATAAAACTGGCATGCAAGCCAGGGAGTGCCTTGATTTTGCTCCGGATGATGGAATGATGCATGTTTGGGCTGCTTTGCGCGGAAATCCACTGGAATGCCCCAATTAGCCTCTATTTTGCAATGATTCTTGAAAAGCGCGTCAAGCCTCGAAAAGTTGCTGATTCTTCATTTTGCTGCAACAGAGAGCAGGAAAGGGGCATAGCAATGTATTTTCACAAATGTATGCATGCCTCGATCCTTGTGCCACCAATCACGCATATCGATGCATGATGGCCGAGGAGCCGAATTGCACAACTCAATATAAGATGAATGCACATGAAAACACAACAAGACCTAACTCTATCATGGATAATCTGGAGTGTCGGTGACTGGGGAATTGAGACACGTTCCGTCACTCGGAGTGCGAAACGTACCTCGTTTCCCGTGCCCGGGCTAACTCCTATCCCGAACGCGATGCAATATGCATGATATGCGTGAAATGCAACTAAGATATAATCCTAACATACACAATGTTATGGAATGACATACACGCTACACGAGGTGATACACAACCGAGCATACACAATGCTATGGATGAAATGGCATACACAATGCAATATGGGCTTACACCAATATGAGAGAGCCTCAGCCACACTCACATAAGAGGCCATCAGATGAAAACAAGACAACTCGAAATGCGTGCACGCGTGCACGCAAACCGAGAACTGACCCTCAGGTACCAAAATGCCACTCTAATGAGACATGGCGAGACATGGAATATAGTATGCAAACATGCAAAAAAACCAGTAGCAAAATGAGGGGTAAAACAGCCCCGAAACCCGGTAAAATGGAACCCGATGCATGGAATCTCTCCCGAAATGCAAAACTAGGCATGCGGAATGGCCTACAGCTATACTAAACATGCATAATTTGAACATGAAGTGTAAAATAAGAAGAAAGGCAGCCCCAAAATAAGCATTTTTAAAGTACAAATCATGGCCAAACAGGAAGCACAAATAGGGCTAAAATAGCATGCAAAAATGGCTCCGCAAGGGAGATGATGAGGCAAGTGGTAGATGAAAAGCCCAAACAGAAAAAGACCCTTCTACAACACTGAAGGGGGACCAAAAATATGATGTTTTTCAGTAGATGACAAGCCCCAAATCAGTATACAAACATGCTCAAAATGCAATGCAAGATTAAGGCCACAAGAAGGCTATAACACAAAGTATACAAAATATTTATCAAAAAGCCAAAGAACCTTAATAAAACATGACAAGGGGGTCAAAATATGGCCACTCTCAGTTCTGATCATGGCCGAAAAATAGAAGCAAGATAAGCTAACAAAACATGCAAAAATGGGGACCAAAGAGGGGTACAATGGCAAGTGATATATGGAGGTCCCCAAAAGTGTTGAGCCCTTCTTCAATGTTGAAGAGGGGCTCAAAATAGGCCTATTTACAGTTTATATCAGGCCCCAAAACAGATCACACATAAGCCAAAAATACTATGCAAAGTAATGGCATTCAAGGGGATATTGAAGCAAGTGCAACATGGGGGTCCCAAACAGTGTTGAGCCCTTAATGGAACAAGAAAATGAGCTCAAAAAAATGACCTTTTCAGTTTTTGTTGGAGCTCAAAACAGCAAACAAAGAGGGCTAAGAAATGGGGCAAAAATGAGCTCAAAAGAGGGAGAAATGAACTTACCCTTGAAGACCAAGCCTTGGCTGCCTTTTGGACTGAGAAATGGTGCCTCCAAGCCTCTGAGAAGAGCTCCAAGCTGTTGGAAATGGAGTGGTGGTGGTGGTGCTAGGTGGTGATATGAAAAAGGGGTAGAACTTGGTGTTTAGAGGGTAAAAATGAGAGATGGAGAGGAGATATGTATGCAAGAACTCAAAGCCATTTTTTTCAACCCTCAAAACCAGACCTGGGGCTGCTGTTATATAGGCAAAATGGGTGGAAAAAGGGGGGGGGGAATGGAGGGAAAACAAGCCAAGTTTCCCCCCAAAATGGCCAAACCCTCGGACATGGGTGAAGTGTAAAACAAAATACATGGCTGGAACACACTCCCAGGGGCAAAAATGGCCGGCTAGTTTAAAATGGCAAAAAAAATCATTCACCAAAAAAAGTTGCCGGCCGGCCAGAAAAAGTGGCCGGCCGGCCAGGCCAAAGGGGAAAAAGTGACCAGCGACACCCTAGGATGAAGCCCCAGAAGTTATCTTTCCAATGCCACAAACCTTGCATTAAAATTCCTTCTTTAGAAAAATTTATGCTAGTTTCCGTAAAGCCGCGCAAATTCGGTCCAACCGGACTTCAACCAACCATATCTCCTCCCCTCGGATTTGGACTTGGGAGATTGTTGAGTGAAAAATGAAGCCCCGGAAGTAAGCTTTCCAATGGTGGTAGCCTCATATCTTAATTCCTCTTGTGCAAAGAGTTACGCCCGTTTCGGTGAAGCCGCGCAGACTTTCTCCTTCCCGGATTCATGCTGAACCACTTTTGACCAAACACAAAGTTGGTTGTCAGAACAATTGCTGGCCTCCCACCCTCCTACAAGCTTCCTAATAATGAAAATAAGGCCTCCACCAAAAATGAGCCCAAACCGATGCGAAATGAAGGTTCGGGGGCCGAAACGCGCAGTTCGGGACCCCGAAAATTGAATGTTGGGCACCGGGAGTGGTGTTCGACCACGAAGTTGGTCTCTCGGACCCCAGTGTCCCTCAAAAGGGAGTAAATAAGATGCATGCCAAAAACCGGAGCAAACGGAGGTAGTTAGGCGGTCCCGAACCGAGGCACACGGCCTGACGGCTCCGAAAACCGGGAACCGGGCTCCGAAATGGGAAAAATGGCCTGCGACCACGAAACGTAGCCTATGGCCACTGAGAGATGATCTACGAGACCTCTCCCTCCCCTCAGTAAGAGAAAATAAAGAAAATCAAGCTTGGTTCGCAAACCGAGGCAAGGCACAGAAAAGTCCAGAAGTTCGGAGGCAAGGCTCACGGCCGAGACTCCGCAACCTCAGAATGAGCACAGTATACAACATCACCAAGCGCTCAATCGATGACGTCTGAGTCTTAAGGTCGGTCAAAAATGGGGTGTCTACAGTTGCCCCTCTTTGACAAAACTCGAAAGTCATAAGAATGATGGGAGTGAATGTCAAAGCCCAGAGACGACCCATTTTTGACAAGGCCGAAAACTTAGACAAAGCAGACAAGATAGACAAAGATGTGCCCGCAAGCATGGGCAAAATGCAAATCATATGCGGGAAGATTTTGATAATTGGACTTATACGCTACGCGAAGCCGGTTTGATAATTGGACTTATACGCTACGCGAAGCCGGTTTGATAATTGGACTTATACGCTACGCGAAGCCGGTTCGAAAATTGGACTTATACGCTACGCGAAGCCGGTTTGAAAATTGGACTTATACGCTACGCGAAGCCGGTTTGAAGATTGGACTTATACGCTACGCGAAGCCGGTTTGAAGATTAGACTTACACACTACGCGAAGCCGGTTTGAAGATTGGACTTACACGCTACGCGAAGCCAGTTTGAAAATTGGACTTATACGCTACGCGAAGCCGGTTTGATAATTGGACTTATACGCTACGCGAAGCCGGTTTGAAGATTGGACTTACACGCTACGCGAAGCCGGTTTGAAGATTGGACTTACACGCTACGCGAAGCCAGTTTGAAAATTGGACTTATACGCTACGCGAAGCCGGTTTGATAATTGGACTTATACGCTACGCGAAGCCGGTTTGAAGATTGGACTTACACGCTACGCGAAGTCGGTTTGAAGATTGGACTTACACGCTACGCAAAGCCGGTTTGAAAATTGGACTTATACGCTACGCGAAGCCGGTTTGAAAATTGGACTTATACGCTACGCGAAGCCGGTTTGATAATTGGACTTATACGCTACGCGAAGCCGGTTTGAAGATTGGACTTACACGCTACGCGAAGCCGGTTTGAAGATTGGACTTATACGCTACGCGAAGCCGGTTTGATAATTGGACTTATACGCTACGCGAAGCCGGTTTGAAAATTGAGGATTCATGCAATGCACTGTAATGTAGTGGCTAAAATGGAATGTGATAACTAGGAAAAGGGAGGTACCTTACAGGGGCAATTGGCAATGACTTACCTCGGCAATGTCCTACCTTATGCTGATGTATGCTGATGTGAGAATCTTCCGCTTCTTCTTGGTTGAACCACAGGTACTACTTTTCTCCCTGACTATGGTCGTAGCTTTCCCTATTCTCCAACAGGGTGACAGACTAGGTTGATTCAGTATCCAGAATTGAGGCGCATACATATGCTATCTCAATCTATGGGGCTGCCATACAGATTTCAAGCCGAGGATATACCCCTGGGTATTTAAACCAGACTTTAGCCTCGGAAATCCCGAACCTTTGCGTTCTAGGCATAAGCCATTCAAACTCTAGTTTCCACCGTCTCAGTTGGTCTCCTAGGAACTCACCGCTAACACAGGCAGGAGGTCCAAAAACAAAAAATGCAACGTCTTACAGGGAAAGTTAAAAAAAAAAAAAACAAATCTACATATCTGCTGCATCATCAGTAGTGTCTTCTGCAGAGTTGTCCGTACTGTTTGATTGACCGTTCTCATCCATTGTCTCATCAAAGTTCGCTTCGTTCACTGCCAATTTCTCATCGGTCAGCCAATCAACGTTTTGCTTCATAGCACCGACTTGCTACTCCAAACTTGACAACCGTGTGTCCACTTCATTTAGCCTTTCGTAGATATCTTGCAATTGCTGCAATACAGGAGCAACATGAGCTTCAATAATAGCTTCAATCTTGTTCGAATAAGACATTTTGTATGAATATGTGTATGGTTTATTTTACTTACTACTTTTTTAAAGAAATGTACAGATTCATAATATTACACAACACTATGCCGTAAGTATTTGTAAGATATGGTACATGACTTGTATGTTTTCAGAAGACCTTATGCATTGTGACATACATTGTATTTATTTCTCAAACTGGCCGAATTCATCTTGCACAAATTCATTCCTTCTTGCATACACCAAGTCATCCGTTTAGTACCCCTGATCGTCCATTATTTGGCATTTGCAACACACATGCATTGTACCTTCCATCAGTACTATCCCACTGTCATTGATTTCCACACACACAGTTTATCATACATTCACATTCGTCGTTTGTATTTGTGCCCCAACCCAACTTTTGGTCTACCCCAACCCAATTACATGTCTACTCATCCATAAAGCGTAGCAAAATTTCTCTTATCAGATACATATGCCTTTCCAACTACACCGAACCTATTAAATGAAATATTCAAAATAATTAATTTGTTTTTACTCAGTTTGGGTAGGTGTTGCCATCAAACAATAATAACTGTGTTCACATCTTTAAACCTACCACCAACGTATAAATGACTACGGGTTTAAGGTAATTTAACATTTATAACCAACCACAAAAAAGTTTGCAACTAATGTTGTTTCCTTTGCATTTGGGTTTGTTTTTGCGTCCATATATTCTTCGTGAACCTGCGAAAACAAAGTTGGACTAAATCAAGAACCGTCACACATATGGATGCACACCATGGTAAACGCGGTCGTGGACAATCACTTGCAAGGGCAGATAGCTCCCGACCGAAGTCACCAGAATTAGATTATGCAGGTGAGTATATCGATTCCTTCGGTGATCGACGTTTTTTCGAAGCAGGGTTCCCACTGTGGAGTTTTGAAACTCTACGGGATTACAATTGCACCCCAATACAAGATGCTAGCCTGGAGAAGTATTTTGGAATTCCAGTTTCACAGTTTGCCAAACGAGTTCAGTGTGAACACCACTGTTGATGTGTTTTTGTGAAGGTTACTAAAGCCCGATCGGTTGAAATGCAGCGGCAATTCCCTCATGTCAGCGAGTCCCAAGTTAGACATCGTTTGCAAAGTGAAATTGATCAAATGACTCGTCGACTCATTAGGCACTCATGCATAGAGGACGCAAAGGCAGAGTCGAAGATACATGGATCGAACCCGGCATCTACGATCAAGGCTATAATGGAGGATCCTGTACTGGTGTTGGACCCTGACCTTTCAGATTACTCAGACTCCAATGTTGTTGATTTGAGCGAGGATTAGGAGACCTGGACATGTGTATTACATAGTAAGCGTAGTGTTGTGAGATGCCATCGTGGTGCGAAAAAATACGACTTAGAAACTAACAAACCATCAAACTCTGCTAACCATTTCAATGGTGCATGCATTAATGTCTTCATTATTTCCGCTTTGTTGAAGGTATGTTTTTGGGCCACCGTCATCGACTGAAAGCTGTCTTCTAATTTTTGTTGGTACGATGACAAGGTAATTTTTTTTGTAATGTTATTGACCGATATCAGAAGCTATCATTAACCCATGTTTTGTTGATTACTTCATGTTTTGTGAATCGTTGAATATGGACAATAAGGTTTAAGTGTCAGAATCATTGAATGTAATCACAAGCTGTAATTGCAAAAAAAAATTGTGCACGACTGGTCAATGTTCTCATACACTCTAACATCAATATGGGCACAAATGTTTTGTTTTTTCAAACACAATGGTTGTATGGAAGCATACCCCGTGTGGTCAACCTATGCATTGGCAATTTTTCTCCCATTGTGCATTGTTATGAACTAATCAACTCCCTTTCAAACAAAAAAATATACAATAGACTATTCAGAAACAGAGTATTGATATTCATTAATAAAGAAGTCAGCACAATGGTGAAGAAATGTACCACGCATTCTGTGCAAAAAAAAAAAAAAAAAAAAAAAAACATATATACACTAGTTTAGGATATGGGGAAGAGAATGGCTAGAAACTGGAGGACCCCATTCTGATTGAGCATCTGCGAGCATGGCTTGGGCTTGAGCAGCTACAGAACCAAAGCATCAAAAACCAGATCTGCCAAATTTGCTTTAAACTTGCTAACAGATAATAGTTGAGGCCACAGATAAGTGACAAACAGATACTAGTTGATAGATAATAGATCTGCCAAATCTGTTCATTACAAACAAACCTGCAACAGATAACAGAAGTTGTTCATTATAACCAAAATTCATGCACCTAGATAACAGAACCTGTAACAGATAACAGGCCACAGATAAGTGACAAAGCACCCATAAAATTCAGTCATCCACAAAGCATCCACAAAATTAATCCACATAGCATCCACAAAATTCATCCACAGATCTGCCAAATAGCATCCACAAAGCTCTAACAATGAGACTAATGTTTCCCAAAATTCATTCCATAATAAAATTATAAGTTACATCATAATAACTTATAAAATTCATTCCGTACATTCATTCCACAATAAAATTCATTCCACAAAGCTATTAAGTAAGTTACATAAGTTACATCATAATAAAATTCATTCCATAAACATTAGTTACATCATGAAGTACAATACAACCAAAAGTGGTACAAACTTCCATTCAATTTCCAAAAACACAATAAAGTACAAAAGTTACATGATCAAGTACAAAATGATAGAAAATATAATGAAATACACCATCGCTTTGATATTATTTTCTATCCTTTCAAGCCTTCGACTATGGTCATTTTCCAAGTCATCAAGCCTCGTCCTTACATCGTTAAAGTCTTCTACTGTTATAGCATCACAAGCTCTAGTGTTGGAACGAATTCTAGATGTAACGTCTTCATCATCTTCATCCACGAACTTGAAATAATTGCAATGGGGAGTGGGAGTGGCACTCTACAATGCATGACAATCAGTTAGTTGAATACGACAAATATTAATGTGACTACCAAAGGATTAAAATTTCCAATACATAGTTACATATTTTGATGGGCAAACAAAGAACAAACGCTCTTCATGTCCATTCTCATTGGTTCTTACAATATATATGGCAGCAGTTCTTCCACAATTGCACAGCCTCGGTTGTAATCTTATGTTGCTATTGTTAGAAGAAGAAGCCATTTTTCAAATCTGCATACATGAGAAATTTGTAGTGCTCTGTTATGCTTGTGTTTGATGGGGTTAATAGCAGTTCTATTTGAATTTGAGGGACAGAGTGTGTCTTTACTGAAAGCATCTATTTGTTCAAACTGCCATGTTTAATAGCATTTGAACAAAGGTTACACAGACTAAACTGTTAATAGCATTTGAACAAACATGGCAATTCAATGTCAGTCATTTTCTTCAGTTTCAAACATAGCATTTGTGATTAATTACACACATGTTACACACATAGCATTTTTAAATTGAACAAACATGGCAGTTTTACCAACATATCAGTTCAAAGTCAATTCAATTATCAATCACATATGTTACACAATTATTATCAACAAATCATACTAAAGTGAAATGATTATGGGCAGATTGTTGGAGAGTGTGATTCAACTAGTAGTTATCAAACTGAAATAGTTATCAACAAATCACACGTGATTTTCAACAAAGCACACTGAAATACTTATCAACAAATCAGTAATAGTTATGAACATTTCAGTTCAGTTTGATAATAGTTATCAATGTTGATAATAGTTAATTCAATTCACGCAGTTAACATATTAGTTGATAGCAGTTCATTACAACAAATCATGCATGATTGATAACAAATACACCAAAATTCAATGATCAATCACACATTGAAAATTACACAACTATATGCATTTGTTCAAGTAATTATCAATCTGCATAATCATACTATGTTCTGCAAAGATGTGATCCTTTCATTTTATGTTTGATCACTTTCTGCATAATCATACTACGTTCTGCAAAAATTATACTTTAACTCTATTTCCAAATTTCAAATCTATTTTGTCAATCACAACCCTAACTTTTTAATTTCAGTGTTTGGAGGACGAACCTAGTTCATCTATGGCTTGAAAGCCCACATTCTCCTCAACAAATTCCTTCTCTATAGCCGATGGTGGCCGCGGTGGAGCTATGGTTCACGAAGCAGAGAAAATGAGGGCTACAGCAGTGGGTTGGGTTTACGAGTGGGTCACCGTCGGGAGTGGTCACCGGTCAGGCTGGGTTCGGTGGAGAAGGAGTCAGTGTAAGAGTGAGGGAGAGTGAGAGTGAGATTGAGGTGTATACTCTGTATAACCTGTATAGCAGAGCGGGAAAAGGAAAATTTTTATTTCCTTATTTTAATTTTTAGTCAAAAAGCCAAAAATTCACTAAAAAAATCAAAAAAACCAACAAGTCATACAAAAAAGTCAAAGATTTTCTTTTCTCTCTACTTTTCGCATATCTTTTCGTAAAAAAGCCAAAAAGTCATCCCAAACATACTAGTTTTTCCTAGCTCATATTTTAGACAAATAGCCAAAAAATTGCTAAATCAGGCTGTTCCCAAACGAGGCCAGTCTCCACTTTAGTCATGACGCAGGCAGCGAGACAACATTGAACTGACAACAAATGTTGTAGCGAGAGGGCAATATTAGTACAGGTAACTATAAAGGGTGGGATTGTTACTGAGGGAATTATTAGTCAGGGGACTTACAGTGATGGGACTACAAGTAATATTGTCATGGTTTAGGGCTGGTTTGGCATGTCTTTAAGAAGACAAAAAGTAAAAAAAAGTTACTAAAAAAGCTAAAAAGTTACCACTAGACACAAATTTCCATTTTAAAATAAATTGCTTTATGCACATGGATGCACAACAAAATTACACAGGACAGTGTCGTTTGGTCCGTGGGAGCTTATCAGAGGTCCCGTTTTCATAATTTTAACCGTTCAATGTGTAGAACTCGTCGAGTACTATATGTCTATTAAAAATCATGTTTATCGGATATCGCTAACTATATGATCAAATTAGTTTTGTATAAAAATAAGGGATGGTGTTATAGTTAACGGTTGAAAGAAAACTACTTCAATCAGATAGCTATCGATATCCGATGAACGTGATTTTTCATAGGCATGTACTACTCGACGAGCTGTACACATTTAACGATTCAGATTATCAAAACGGGTCATGTGATGGCCCCCACGGGCCGAACAACACTGTCCAATGCAATGCCAATATTAGTGTATTCAGAATACATTCGGATTATGATACCCTCCATAGATGGGATTAGTAGTCCCCCATAGGAGATGGTATTAGAAAACCAATCCCTTTGATATACAAGTAGATTTGCTGGTTTGGCCCCTGTTATCCTATGTAATGTACTTACTGTACTTCGTTAGTAATTAATTTGCTGTCTCAGTTCGTTTGTACTTATGCGGTAGATAAGTCCAGTCCTGAACGAAAATAATTTACGCCTCGTTTCGCATGTAACAGTTTTACCTTAACAAGCCAACAAGCACTACAAAACACCAACAACCCTAATAATATGTGTAATAACCAAAGTTAATAGTATAATAAAAGGTATACGCAAGTAATTGTTTTTGTACATTATGACGTGGTGCCTCTAACTCCTATCTGTGAAAACAAAATTAACTATTACTAATCCAGTACCTATTACTGTGAAGAAGTATTTTGTTATAATTGTATCGCTAATATTCTAGTTACATCCACAATGGATGTGTTACTGTATTTGTTACTGTCAACTGTTAATTTTTGGCCAACGAAGTTTCTTGTTTGGTGATGCAGTGCAGCGGCTAAGGGCAACATTACTAACCATAATTAGTGTGCAATGTTAGATTGCCTATTAACAGTAGCTACCATTTTAACCATCGAAGGAGAGGCAACGAAATGCTGGGCGAAAGCCCTCCCGGACATTCGGCTGAGAGTCCCATAGGACGTCCACTACGACAATTTCTGTATCAGTCGCTGAACTACAATTTCTTTTTGTGGGGTTTTTTGTACTTGTTTGCAAATTTTTGCTGCTTGAAAAAAAAATTTTAACTGAAATTAATTATACACATTTGTTTATTACATATATATGTATATCCACACACACACATATATATATTTACAATTTCTGTCAGACACGAATCTTAATACACCCTTCAATCCATCCATTGTATCATCAGTAACACAGTTTGCCCTCTTTGTTTGGACTGCATAAGCGGGGATTGTAATCCACCAGATTGTTAGTCGTGCGATACATTGTCCGTCGACCAATCGGTTCGGGTGTATTTGTATCGTATGTTTGTTTACTCATCGAATTAGATGCCTAGATTGGAGTATTTGTAGTGAATCAAATGTTTGGTTAGACGGATTGAATAAGGATAAATTACCAATTTATGTTTAATTTATAATACTAAATTTGTAATCTATTATTCACAATTGAACAACACAATAAAAATTTAATTCATAGGGCCATACGAAATTTAATTTTTAATTTATAGGCCGAAAATTTAATTTAACATGACCCGACCTTATGCTACGCCTCGTTTGTGAAAAATAAACAAAAACAAAAAAAATTAGCAAAAATAATTAATAAGATAAAATGGCACGTCAAATCTATAATCAGTGCAAATTTCCTGTCACAAGCATCATATCCAACTACAACAAAATCTATTATCTTTGAAAACCCAAAAAATTAAATTTAAAAATATTAAAATGTTAAAATAACATACTAAAATAGCAACTTCCTAACCACCTTAGGGCTGGTTTGGCATGTTTAAAAAACAGTAAAAGAGTCAAAAAGTCACTACTTTTATTTAAATCACATCATCTTATTTAAGTCACATCACCTTTCTAACACATTACTTCAACTCCAAGCCAAACGGAACCCATATTTCATAAAAAGTCAAAAAGTACACTTATTTAGATTATCCCAACTATTTAATATGTAGTGTCACGGACGTTTCGGTTTCCCTCCCAAATTTGGAACAAAAACCAAAGTTGGCAGACAAAGCCTACTCATCCCACAGAGGCAGTACTTTTCATGATGACCCATAGGCCGTTGCCTTTCTAATCTTACCAACTCATTTCCATTTCCCACATACAATTTCGGCAACTTTGCTGTCCCTCTTTCTCTCTCCATTTCGGTTTTGCTGTCCATCTCCAGTAACACACTCTCTGTCTGTCTGTCTGTCTGTCTGTCTCTCCATTTCGACTACGCCAGCTCGCCGACGGTTAACACTCACCTTTTTCTCGGGCATGTGTGAGTCTGTCTATTTTTTCTTTCGGAGCACATTATTATTATGACCTGCTATGTTCCACTCGCACGACGTATTCATTTCTCAACTATTAAACTGTTCCTCGTTAGTTCATTGAAACCATACGTACGATTAGGTATACAAACTACATGGGTGACAAACTGATATTGCCATTGAGGAGTTCCATAGTGATTATAACTGCTGCATGAACGGTCTTGGTTGAGCAGTGTAGTCGATTTTTTATTTCTCTGCATGAATGTAAGTTGCGTATAGGTGCTCTTGGGTTGAATGTCCGATATGGCCCTGTTTGAAGTGTGCGTATTGTTTGTTGTTTTTGGCTTCCTTGCAAGATTTCATGTTGGTCGTTTGTCCAAAAGCCTTAGCGAAGGTGGTACCAAATGACTGGCCATTCTTGTCAGTGCAAACGAAGTTGTAGTCATGTTATGCTGTTTTGCTTGCATACAAAGTTGTTGCACTTCTAGTTCTTTATATGTGTAATGTCATGCCAATTTTCTGTATTGGTGTTGGTTAATACAGTTTTTGGTGTTACTAACTAACCTGATGCACTAACCCAGATAGACTACGTCCAGGCACAGAGGCACGACCGGCCTAGAGGGGGTCACGTGCCCCTAACTTTTTTGGATAACTTTGCCTTTGTCGTGAACAACTATTAACAGGAACTACAACCTTTCTGCACTTGTTTGTGAACTTGTATATCATAACTCTTGTCCTAGAACGTACTAAATTTGGGGAAGTATGCATGTTATTCGTGGATTGACCTCATATCATTTTGCATTACAGCCATCGTACGTGGCCACTATTAAGATTTTATACAAGTGCTTTATTACTTCAATTTTTTGTTGTTTGCTGTAACGACAATATTCGTCGCAGGGGAGATGCAGCCGATGGTTCTCTAGTTTGCTGACAAAGAGAATGATTACCTGCTGGGAAGTAGCCAACCCAAAGACTGTAACGCCACTGCCTGGGGCCCCCAATTAGGCTGACAAATTGGGTCTACGGGAAAACATTGTAACACCAACGTACCTTTGGTAATGAGTTCAGTCTTTAATTTATGCCGCACTTGCTCAAATAAAGCTTGACCATTATATGTGCAAGCATTGAAGTTGTCAATACTATTTACACGAGATTACCATAAAACGAGTATAACATATGGCCAATTAATTTTCGTAAAACAGTGGCATGCAATAGGTGCATAAATTAACGACAACATATCATACTTGAACAATAAATGAAAAGTACAACTCGTACAATGTACGTACGACTGAATGGTCCGTTCATTGTAAGTTGTTAACAGTGAATTTTGTTTTTTACAATTTGGGAGTAACGTTCTTTCTACATCCTTATCAATATTGCATGAAATTCTTTGCAGGAATTATCGTAATTGGATATGGATGATATGCTAGACAATGCGAAGCAACTGTGAGTTTATGTCGTTCACTATTTCATACAATTAGGTTTGCAAGGATATGTTTCCTGTACGTACTAAATTCCACAGTGTGTTCATGTAGGACATATTGTGCCGGTATGTACTGTCATCAGGAGGTTGTGCGATTTGAGTTTTATACATTTGCGATAGCCTCAAATTGCACCATGAATTTCGTATAATGGATTAAAACTCTGTCCATTTCTTAGCAGAATATGTGCACATACGACACATGTCACGTATTCCGTGGAGAGAAATTATGAAATCCATAACTGACTGAGTTATACTAAACCACTTCAGTTAATAATTTTCGGTCACAATGAAAAACGACATTACCAATTTCACGAAAATGGCACAACTTTTGAAATGATAAGGCAAGATTGACTGCCTTTAAAGTTAACCAACGAAGATGATAGAATGCACAAAATGTACATACCACCAATGTAATTTGGCCTTCAATAAAATTGCATTTACGTCGATATTTGTTACAGGCAAAGGAAAATATTGAAGCCAAGTGGCGAAGGTTCACGAATCAAAATGGTTGACATTACCGAGCCCCCTCGTCGAAAGCGACTAGTTGGACCATTTATTTTTTACAGGTTCGATCCGTGTCCTTCAAAGCGGCTCACAGTATGAATCTCTCTCGTCAGAAACGGCTGACAGTATTTTTGCACAAATGTGCATTACATATTTTGTACTCATAGTTTGTGCTTGTGCAAATTTCACTTTGTACTCACAAGAAATTAAGATTTTAGAGACCAAAAATAAGGGCCAAAATAATTTCTTACAAACGTACTTGTTGTTACAGAAATCATGTGGTTATTATATTTTTAGCAACGAAAATTGGACATTACTGATGCAATATTATGTAGTTGGGACCAAATTTGTTTGTGCCACAAATTGGTCCCTAAACATCAATGGTTGCGATTTGTGTTCATAAATGTATGTATATCCATCCATATCTAACATATACTTATGTCGAAATTCACAATGGTTGCAGCCAGCAACAATTCAAGGAAAGACAAGAAGTAGACAACCCCGGACCGAAAATGGTTAGTGTGCAGACATGTTCTAAGTAGAGTACAGTGATGGAAACACGTGACTGCTGTGATAGCAAAGTATGGACTTCTATTCCTTGCGCACACCAGTCACGTGCTTCTATTGTGTCACATTTAGCGATTTCCAACAGTCATAGACGTCATATTGCATGTTCTTATAAACTCCGATTATTTGTAAAAGTCTATGTCCGTTTTTATTTCAAATGTGTGTGAAATAGTAATTTGTATGTATAATCATATGTCAATACGACAAAATGTGCACACATTGCGAGTGATACAACTTCTGGTGACAATTATTTTGGACTTACAATTCTTATTTGTCCTGTATGTGCGTCACGTTGGTGTAACACTTACAGTGCAGAAAGGATATTGGGGAAAGGTGGAAGGAACTCCCCTGTGATGAGAATAAGAGGTTTTAGGACATGGCTAAGGCAAGTGCCAAGGAACTGGGCGAAGATGTTGCAAACAAATTTGCAAAGGTACTTACGTACTTAATGTTTTCGTAACTGCATTTGGGGAGGACCTGCTATCGACACAATGTTGGTTAAATTTTTGTATTAATGTTCATGTTAATAACATTACAGTGTAAAATGCAAGTCCGCATATCATTGAAGGCAATTGTTGATATCGTGAACCGGTGTAACGAAGCACAGAAGCAGGCAGTCATTGATATTGGGTTCGGTGGCCTCCTCGGGTTAAAGTGTACTCGTATAGATCACAACTTGTGCCAATGGTTGGTATAGAACTTCGATCTCGACACATGTTCATTGACTGTTCATGGCCGTCACCTGAGGCTCACCTATGAGGAAGTGCATGTCTTATTAGGTATACGGTCAGAAGGCAATGACGTGCAGTTCACTGGTTCAATAGACGCATATCCTAATATCTACGAAGAGGTTGGAGCTGTTAAGGGAGTCATTCCTTTGAACCAGTTGAAAGTTTATCTGACTGAGAGTAATGTTGTGGATAACGAGTTTCGGCAGAAGTTTGTGCTGTACGTGTTTGGGGCCATGTTGTGTCCTACCACAATGACCGCCTTAACCCTGTCGTTCGTTCATGCCGTGAAGGACGTCACCGGTATGCGGGCATGTAATTGGGCCAAGTTGACACTGCAATTCCTTGTCAAAGGTGTTCGGAAGTATAAGATGAAAGGTCAACGCGAGGCAACTAGATGTGTTTTCCTTCCAATGGTAACGTAATCGACCGTTGTTTGTTTGTACCATGCCGATTAAATATTTCATCCATTGCTGTGCATATGGTTCAATAAAATGGCAGTGGTTGCGAGATACAAATTTACCTGCTATTGAACAACATGACAAATATACTTGTACGAGCCACATTTTTGTAACCAGAAAGAGCCTATCTTTTTAACCGGAAAGCTGCATGGGGATTCTGCCATCGAGACACATAAACACGTAGATATGATTGTGTTGTAAGTTGTATGCATTGTTAATGAATACGGATTCTTTTGCTCGAAACTGTATACTAAATATCTTTTCCCCCTTATAATGCAGCTATTTTACTTGGATTGTTTTGCCCCTTCCTGTAAGAGTACGTCGGCTACTACACGCTCCATCCTTCAGCTAAATGATTGGGGTGATGCCGAAATACGGGAGATGCGGCGACGTATGGGAAGGAAGCAAATGTTAGAGCAACATGAGGTAATCAACCCATTCGTTGTGCACATTTGACAGCATTGCCCCACCTATGTTATGGAAACAGTGATAGACTGAATTTGTGTTCCTATGACTAGGTGACAAGCAGTGACAAACAGTGACCCATTCCTTAGCGTATGCCATATTTTCACTTTGTCCCTCCCTATTTACTCTCAAATACTCGAACTTTTGCAGGAAAACATGAAGTTTCCATCTGGAGAATATTGTAGCCTTACAAATTCAATTTTATGTACTATTTCCATTATCAAATGAATTTTGGTTAAGCCCTGAAGTCAATTTTTTGGAAAAACTTGAAGATTTTGGTTTTTTAACCTTGTAAAAAGAAGAAAAACATTGTCATTCAGTTATTGTTAGTTAGTTTGTAATTGAAAGATTGTCTTTGTTTATCTAAATAGGAAAAGGTCAAGTGGTAAACATGGAATCGACTGTGAAGTTTTTATCCACACCAGATGAGCATCATTTACAACAAATTCTTTGTTCATTTCAGACAAATGGAGTAATTAATTTTTATTAGATATATTTAATATGTAAGTGTGTACAGATACGTTGTATGCAACTTAAGAAAGCGGACCGAAACTTTACGATTCACAGTTGAGCTTGATTAACGATTCAGTACATTACCATTTTCATTCATGATTTGAATCTCGATTTGACAACTATGTTAGGTGGAGTTTCATCCAACAGTAGAGGAAAGCAACGACATTGATGACGCAATCGACGTACACCATGTCAATAACAAACAGAAACCACGAATTGATGAAGTTCGTTTTAGCAAGGTTGAGTCCGACATTGGTGAACTGAAGGAAACCATGAGGCAAGTGCTTCACAGCAATGCGGAAATAAGGGACATGTTGCTCAATTTCCGAGGGAAGGAAATTGTTGACAATGCGAAGGTAAGCAAAAGCAATCAATACACATGCTTCACACAGTTCACAGAGGTTACTTGACGATGAAATATCGTAATAAGTTAATGTATGTGTTTGTGTGATTAAGTGGAGTCGACTGAAAGAAATTATAACATTAACATATCCTCCAGCATTGGTGAACTCAAAGGAATGCTGAACGAACTGGTTGCAGCTATATTGTCTGGGAAACAACCTTTTAATGAACAGACACATATTGCTTAAATAAAGCAAATGATGCAACAAGTGCTGGAAGGTTTATCGGAAACAGCACAATTGCCTCGCGCAGAGGAAAAGGGTGTTGACCCTAGCGTGGGAGTCGAGTTGCATGACGGCGGCGTGGTCTTCCCAAATTATTATGGTACCCCAATAGAGGGTAATCTTCAAGATTTACAGGGGGTGGATTGGGAGGACAATAATGTGAATGGAATGTTGTCCAACGAGATAATTGATATGCACGTCAGACAGGTGCGTACCGTCCAAGAAGTTGGGGACACGCACAACAACCGTGGCCTTGCCTTGGAGGAAACATACGCAAGCGAAGAAAGTAAATCTCTTTCGGTTCAGTTTCTGGCCATCAAGAACGTTGCAAAAGAGAGTTTATCTTCCTTTGATGATTTGCAAACCTTGCCTCCAATGCGTGGAGAAGCAGACAATGTGCATCCTTCTGCTGGTAAGCTTGCCCAAACATTGGGAGCAGGACAAATTGTAACAGGCAGATGAAAGGGAAGAGGAAGAGGAAGAGGAAAAGGAATAGGTGTTGAAGCGACAAACGTAGGGGATATGCATTCGTGCAACGATAGCAATAAGTACTCGACTTCCTGCAGAAAAATTCCCAAGTCGCCACATCACTTCACCTTTCGTATGTTTCATTACCAAATGATGCCGACAGCATTACTGATCATAATTGAACCATTATTTGTGTTGTATTTTAATAGTTTTCATTCTAGTGCAAGTTTACACTAACAAATGTTGTACAATTGTCTTACAGATTTCGGACAAAGTCCTGTCCAAACTGCACAGGTTGGAGAAGTGGTTCCGTTCAGAGGTTAGACATCGCTTCACCAATTTTAGATGTATAAGGATGTGTTATGTATTTTGTAAATTTATTTTGTGAACTGTGTTCAATTAGTTAATTGTTTATACTAATAGGAGGAGTTAATGTTACTTGATTGTTTATATTGATAGAAGGACTTGATGATACTGATAGCATAGAGGTTTTATCAGCGGCCGAACACAAAGTTTTTGACTCTGTACTTGACGGAAAAAAAAATCAAAGGTACAGATGAGTTTAGTACTCGCAATTTTTCTATTTCGTAGTATTTGTGAAATAAGTTTGAATTCCACAATTTTCATTTGGCGTGCTATGTTTATTTGATTTTTGTAGCTATTAGCTCTTAAATTTTTCATTCTATATGATTTTGATTTTCGTATGATGGGTTTATCCATGTCGTATGTAGGATTTTCTTTGAATTTAATACAGTGGCCTAGGGAAAGATCACTGGCTAAAATTCATGTCTCAAGTTTTCTTCTCTTGATCTTATCCTGCACACATGTAGCTATTGGGAAAATTGCAAATCACTGATATTTTCACAAAATATTTACAAATTCATGGAAAACTTTATAATTTTAATTATGAAACTTAATAAAGTTTACCAATGATTTGCAAATTTTTTTGAAAACTTATACTGAAGTGCAATTTTGCCTAGCTATTTTCTTCTAGTCTGCTTACATTTGCCATTTTGATCATTTTGGGATATTGTTGGCTCCAGTTTGTAAAATACATGTGGTTTTTTTAAAAAACTTGCTCACCTGTAAATAAGCATTTAAATTTTCACATATTATTTTAGCAAAAACTATTGGACATGGAGTAAGTTGTAATATCTAAACTTTTTGTTTAATTTTTTTTTTTTTGAAAAACTTAAAACTAATCTTAATTTGATTGGAGAGTAGTAGAATCAAGAATATCTGTCATAGTTCTACAACAGAAAAAACTAATCTTATGTTGTAGAGTTAAGCCAGATACGTTTAAGTTTTACTAGGCCGTAGGTTGCATCTTATGGGTTCATGGATACGTTTAATGTAGGAACATTGTCGTGTCTATGAATCTTCATGAAATGTTTTGCGAATGTGCTACGCGACGTGACATGCGCACACTTAAACCAGGGGCATGGCTATCCGACACTGTAAGTCATGGAATCTGACAATGTTATTGTAGATACCCCATTTTTGACTGTCCTCAAGACTTGGACGTCACCCTTTAAACACTCGGTGATCATCCATGTTTGTGTTCGTCTTGAGTTCTCGGAGGTTTCAGTCGCGCGCCTTGCCTCAAGACCTCTTGACTTGTCTGTTTTGTGTTTGGTTATACACCAAACACTTGTGTTTTTACTTCTGAGGGTAGGGAATGGCTTGTTGGCCATCCCCTCAACCCACCGGCCAAGGCATGATGCCACCGGCCCTGTTTTCTTGCTACCGGCCAAGAGTTTTGGCTGGTCGGCACCTTTTATGGTCGGTTGACCACCTTTGTTGGTCAATCGACCATTTCTGCTGGTCGTCCCCTTTCCATCTGCTTTTGGCAGATATTTTATGCCAGTTGTAACAGCTGGCATCCACAATACACCCCCTCCATACACGTGTATGGAGGGATTTGCCTCTTGTTTAGCTTGCTTTGTAAGCTTTGCAATTTTGGAATTCTATAAAGAGGAAGCTTCTCCTCCCTTCTCAAGGGTTCCAGAGGTTTAGAGAATTAGGGTTAGAGAGTGAGATACAAATTTGTATCTATATTCCTTTATTTGATCCCATTTTGTGACCTAAAGTGAGTTTTGTCTTGCTTTTGCACTAGAACACCTAGCATTACACCATCCTTGGGTTATTGAAGCCTTAGAAGGTTGTTGTTAGGGTTCTTGGACTGGTTTTGACCAAAAAAAAGTGCTGGAGCTTTGTTTCTAAAGGAGGTCTACAAGGGTGAGTTCCTTGCTTTAGATTCCCCTTTTTTGCACAAGCTTTTAGCCTATCTTGCATTTGTTTTAAAGCTTCGACTAGAACTAATAAAAGTTTTGATTTTTTGTGCTTTAGAACTTTGTTTAAGGTTGCTTTGAGGTTTGGGGTTGTTTCCCCCCTCCAAGGCCTTGTTAGGCCTTGTTTTAGGCCATCCATTTTGGCCCTTGCTTTGAGCTTTGCATGACCCCTCTACCACTGAAATCCAGAGGATTTTTAGTGGTGAAGAGGTGGTTTTGAGGTCCCAAATAGGAGAGGGTCATCCCCTCTCCATGTTGTCTTTGATGTTTGCACAAATGGCTTGTGTTGTGGCTTGTATGCCTAGCTTGTTTTAGCTTCATTTCAGTAGGTATTAGGCCTTGTTTTTCCATGTTATACCTCTGTTTTAAGTTGGTTTAGACATGCCTTGCATGCACCATACACTTGCCTTGCATTTCTCTATTTTGCCTAGAAATGCATCATGCATTTAGACCACCATGCTTGCATGTTTTGGCCTAGTTTTGTGAGGTTTTTGGTCATGTTTTAACATGTTTAAGCTCTGTTGGGTGTCGATTTGGTCATGCTTGCCATGCTTTATATAGTCTCTTTGCATTCTAGCTTGTTAGCTTCGGGTGTGTGAGTCATTAGCATGCTTCCCTTGGTTTATTTCAGTGATTTGGAATCACTCCTCATGCCATTTCAGTCCATGTTCCATGGCCACACACTTGCATTTACCATCCATTCCATGCTTGGGGTAGTTTGTGTTTCATACCTTAAGAATAGACCATTGCATGCGCCTCCATGATTTGGTCTTTGGACGACCTTCTCATTAGGTTTTGGGGCTTATTTTGATGTGTTACAACTCTGATTTTATTTGCCTAAAACATGCCATGTTTGGTTGCAAGAGGCATAGTGCATTTGCCCTTCTAGGCCTTGCATGCATCTTGTTTTGTACTTGCCTTTGTAGCATGTTTTGCCTTCCATCCAATGCATGTTCTAGCCTTGTTTTGGTGTCCTTTGGGACTGTTTTGGTCATTTTGGCTCTTTGGGGCTTGGTTGACATGGCCATGGTGTAAGTCCTTCGGCTAGCTTTGAGCTTTAAGTCCATTAACATGCTATGTTTGTCTTGATTAGTTGATTTGGCATCATCTTTCATGTGATTTCAGAGCTTAGTATGCTTGCCATTTGTCCATAATAGTCACTTTTAAATGTTTTTAAAAATTGCTTCTTTTATGCCTTAGATGGTAGGCCTTTGTGCATGCATGTTCGCATATCAATTCCATGCTTTTGTTGCACCATAATGGCCACTGTTTTGGACCTATTAGAGAGCTGTCCATCTTGGTGTAAGCCCATCCCTTGCATGTTGTTGCATGCTAGCCTTGCGTGTTGTTGCATACTTGGCCTATCACATGTTGTCACATGCTTGAGTTGTATTACATTTGGCATGCTTTTCATGGTTAAGTTGCTTCGCATGTTTTCATTCTAGTCCCCTCACATGTTGTTGCATGTTTGTCACTAACATTATTGTCATATGCCTCGCATACCCATTGGTTTAGGTTGTATGCCTATGGCATATTGCATATTTGCATGCTTGTTCATATGCTCATGTTGCATTAGCTTGTTCGCATGCTTAGGTTGCATAGTATCGAGCATGCATCCCTCGCCCTGTGATAAACCATGATAGAGGTTGGGGGTCCCTCATTTGTTTTGTGTGCATTTCATTTGATATCAAATTGTACACTTGGCATCTTGGACCATCATGCATTGAAATGCGTGATTAATGCTCCGAGGGTTGAGAGCCACACTCCCTTGAATTCATAACATGATAGGGAGGGTGGTGGTGCAAACATTACTTTGAAAATGCATTGCCATACCTTGTCTGTCCTCTGCTGCAGCAAAACAGAGTTCTACAGGAAGAGATGGTCGACCGACCACATTCAGTGCCGTCCGGCCATGAATTGGTGGCTGAGGGCATCATTTTTGGTCGATGACCAGTTTCCCATGGCCGGTGGTGTTTCCTCTTGGTCGGTGACCTCCCACAGTGTTCAGGGAGTAGTTCAGAAGCAACCTTGGGACTTGTGCAGTCTTCAGAGATGCAGAGCAGTGTAAACAGAGGCAGCATGAGCATGGCGATGGATTTTTCGAGCAAAGCCGAGCATGCATGCATTCGTCCCTCTTCTCGAGGCTATTTTACTGCTTTCAGTAGTTTAATTAATTTGTTTAATTAATTAAAGGTGTGTAATAATTAATTAGCTTGTTAGTTAGTTAATTTGTATTATTCTTTCGGTCCCTCCGAGAGAGGGCAAATTGTGTAATAAGTGTGCGTGTGTGATGCATGTCTTCCAACCCCACGTCTTTCTCCCTTTTATTTAACCGCTTACAATGGTTAGTTTTAGGGCACGTTTCAATTAGCATACTTATGATAGCATGTTTGCACACATTCATTCGTATTGCATGCACTGGGCTCGGTGCATCATGCTACCTGCATTGTATTTCAATTCCAATTTGAATACATGTATCAAGTTGCATTTCACATGACATCTTAGAATAGCCGAGCCTATTTCTAGTTGCATTTTGCATGTGTTGCATTAGCCATCTTAACATGAACTAGGATCATGCATTTGATTACTAACTAGTTTCTGTTTTGGCTTGGAGTACTAGGTAAGCATTTACGCTTTAGCATCCTTGTATATGTGTGAATGTTAACATGACAGCATGCTTGCCATGAGATTATGTGCTTATATATTATAACTGCCTGAATGCCTGTGGGTGAAGGTTGGGTTGCTTAAATTGGAATAATTCGTCGAAACCCGTGTTTTAGCCTACTTGCGAGTAGCAAACTTCAATCCATTTCCAAAACAAACGGATATGCGATGTTTTGTTCCAACTTAGGCAATCTAGTCTGTAGTTGTGTGGTGTGTGCATCGCATAGTAATTCTAGGCCAATAACCGGAATGAGAACACATAATATTTTCAAAACCCGATATCATGGTTAGTAGAGGCCGATCTTTGATCGGGCGAGCGGGGGTGCTCATAGATGACCTTCCCCAATCATACCCAAGTTCTCGAGCCAAGGCAACTTTGGTGATGACGGACACGTAGCCTTAGGCACGAGTCAGGGTTTTCTAAATTCTCCCAAAATAAAATATTTAGGTGGCGACTCTGTATCTGGCAAAGCAGTCCATGTTTGGCACTTCTTTCTAACAATTAGTTTTCCAAAACGATTTGCCGGATTTGGACTCTTTGGTGATTTATCGATCTTGCATTACACTTTGCGAGATTAGATTCAGAACCGTAACATCGAGTTCGAACTGTAGTGAGCCCAATGAACAAAACGAGATTCCCTCCCGGGACGTTCGGGGACATCCACAGTTTCTGGTGACTCTGCTGGGGAGTTAGAGAACTTGATTCGAACTCGTGATATCTTGTTTTGACTACACTAATGTGTTTCTTTGCATTGCATTTGCATTGGTGCGCCTAGGACACCGTGTTTACCATCTGCTATTCCTGAACGGTTTGCTGGAGGCTGCGTGCCATAAGGCTGACCGGTTACGGGCTCTGCCACGATGGGAACACAAACCTCGGTTGTTACCGGGGCACCCTTTTTGACTAATCGACCTAGTGCATATTCGGAATCCATAGTGGCCATTCCAAACTAGGACAGGTTGCTTATCCGATTGTAGGTTGTGTGAAACCGCTGCGCGCGTAGTGAAACCCTAGCTCCTGGCAAAATAGGATAGGGAAACCCTATCCCAACATAGGGGTGTTTTGGCTCTCGTTTGTTTGCTACGTGCTGTTAGAATGTATTTCTACAGGGTTGTGTGTATCAGTTTGCAAGTCCGAGTGTTAGACCTGCAGGTATCAGTACCAATATTTTTGAGAATCAGTCAAATCTGCGGGTATCAATATGTTTGAGAATCAGTTATATCTGCGGGTATCAGATTCAATTTTGAGGCAGTAATTCGGGGAACAGTAATTCAGTTATATCTGTGGGTATCTATCTTGGTAAAATTGAGCTGAGATGTTACCTATTTTCTCTTTCAGTTCAGAGATTCAGTCTGGAGCAACTAGCATTCTACTTTGTTAAGGCAAGACCAGTCAAGGCTTACTAGTTTACCTCCTCCATCAGTCACTGGTTATATCATCTCCGTTCAGTTCAGCGGACTTATGATGACACAAGATTCAGAGGAAATTATGGTTATGGCAGCCGCATTGTATCAAGGAATCATCTTGCACGATGAGACCAATGTTGAAATACCACATCCGCCTAGGTCACCTGTCGTGCACTCGATTTGGACGCCCCAGTTATGTCGAGCTCGTGAGCCCACCACGTTTGAATTGATAGGAATGATTGGTGATCTTCAGCGATTTGTGTCTGATCTCGCTTATGGAATGTCAGCTTCGCCACCAACCACATCGTATGCTGGGAATTTCGTACCACAGGAGCCCTCGCTACTGGGGCGAATTGTAATTGAGCTCAACCAACCAAAAGCTGTCTCAAGCTATGGCCAAGACATGTCAACAACAACCGGGTTCCACTCTGATGTAGTAACCCAAACCCTCGACCAAGCTGAGGCTAGAGGTAAGAACAAAGTGGGAACAGATGCTGATCCCATTGAACAACTGCTGTGGATAGTCGAGGCTTTGAAAGCCGAAGGATTGAGTAAACAGCAAATATTCGCAGTTGTGGCTAAAACTGTGGATGACACTTTCCCCACTTCGACCGAGGACAGTTCGAGCCAGGCAGAAAATCGGGATAGGAACCGTCATACCAGAACCGTTCCCTCCAACCCTAACTCTGCACCTGGAAAGGATCAGAAAGCCAAGGCAGCACCTGCCGATCCTTTTGCTAGTGCGTCCGGCAAAACTCAGCAAACCTCGAAGTATCTACCTCGAGGTCGCAGGATATTCCATGCCCTTTATATGCCTTTGTCTAAGGCGCTCCAGATCCTTACCGAAAAGGGCCATCTTAGACCCCTTGAGCCTCGGCCTCTCCTGAAGAATCTCCCTTACTCACATGATGCTACCTTGTACTGTGTGTATCACCAGTAAACCGGTCATAGCACCGACAACTGTTTTCGTCTTCGTCATGAAGTACAGGATTTGATCGACAATGAGGTCATCCTCCCACCTACCTCAACGAAGTCTGTGACTACTGAGTTGTTAGATTTCGAGGATACTACAAGTATGTGATCAGAAGTTGGTCCACCTGCGGGCGGTGCTCAGTTTACTTCAGATGTCGCGTATGGCACGCACTTTGGAGCATTTGCGAATGTTAGTTTTGCACTTTCTGACTTGGGTATTCAGTCAGTTTTGTTATCTTGTATATAAGTAGTCTTTTTGTACTATGTCGGTCGGGTCTGTCTTGTTGTGTCGAGTCAATCCTGTTGTACAGAAGTTCGGTGATTTCAGGGGTGTTACCTCGGATATCACTATTTTATTTTGTGTTTATCTTTTGGCTTTCTTTTGAGCCTATTTCTGCTATGGAGCCAGTTACAACCCAGAAATCTGAATGAAACAGCTGTGGCTATCATGTTTTTGTGCCTATTGCTACTTTGAGCCTGTTGTGCCAGCAAGTTTAGAATGAAACGGAAGCGCATTTCACCTGCTCTTTTGTGCCTATAAGTCATTGTATTGACCTAAGTTTTTCAAAACTTTTTGAACACCGCAGTGAAAACAAAAAGGAAGGAATTCCTCGGGATTTGCAAAAAATTTGATCAATTGAGAAAAAGAGAGGCGTGCTAAGCCCTTAATGAATGAGATCATGCTTGTTAACGTGAGTATTGAGAAGGATCCTGGCTTGATCCAGATTGGTTTCACCTTGTCTTCAGTGCGAGCGATTTGTCACTTTCTTAAAAAAAATTTCAAAAAATGTTTTGCGCTGTCCTGCGAAGACCTGTGTGGAATCACTCTTGAGATTGTGCAGCTTAGGATCGCTCTTACCCTCGAGAATCGACCCCTCTTGATTTCAAACCCTGAACTTGGATTCAGAATGTTCCAAGGCCAATCATGATGTAAGGCCTGTGCGGCGAGATTTGAAGCAGTCCTTGAACTAGGGGGCAAAAATGTCAGATGCGCTCGAAGAGTCAAAGATGAGTCTTTTCTGCAAACCAAAGAAGACTGGCAAGAATGCCAAATCCCAGAAGGGAAGAAAGAAGAAATTTTGTTGAAGGACAGCTAAGTTCCTATCCACAAAACTAGGGGCAAATTCAGCCCCCATTGGATGGACTCCTGCATCGTCAGCGAACAGCAGCTATTCTCCTGGATTCAGATGACTTCAGGATCTCAAAACCATTTGACATGGACAAAGCTACACTTTTACCCTTGAGAATCTCGCTGGGCCGAAAATCCGGAAGGACGACCCAGGCAAAAGTTAGAGCAAATGAAAAGAAAAGAAAAGAAAAAGAACCAAAAAAAAAAAATTACAAAGAATGAAAAAAAGAAAAAGAAGAAAAATGAAAAAAAAAGAAGAAGAAAAGAATTGAAAAGAAAAGAAGAACAAAGCTCGCAAGGTTCAAAAGTTAGAGCATAAAAGGAGAGGTTAATACCCGAGTGTACTTTAACCGGAACTACGTAAGGCTTGATTCCCATGTTTAGGATACGTAGGCAACTTCATTCTGAAGTCCAGCCACAAGCACTTTCAAAGTGACTGTGTCCATATATTGGTTTTGACCATCTTCGTTTTCTCTGTATCCGAGAGTTCGGTTGTGATCATCACTATGAGAACTGTTTACAGTATGCTGCGGCGCTATTCAGACAAGGGGCAACTTTTCGTTGCCACGAGTTACCCTTCAGACAAGGGGCAACTTTCCATTGCCGTGCAGCACCACTTAGAAAAGAGGCAATTTTTTTCTTCGGATTTGAGGTTGTGCATCTCAAGAGTAAGTTCTATGCTCGTTGAGCAGTGGCCGTTTGTAAAAACAGTTTTGAGAATTTTTACTGAAGTTGACTAATTCTCTCAAAAATTATTCCACCTTTCCAAAATTGGATCTTTTCTTGGACCTAAAAAGGGAAAATTTTTAGTGCTCATAGCCTAACTTGCATGATTTTGAATCAAAAATTGAACAAGCATGTTAATTTAACTCTCATTTTGGTCAAAATTATTTTAGTAGAAAACCAAAACAAAAATGGTCAAAATGATAAACTAGGGGCACAGTTGAGTTAGGCTTCCTGTCTTTCCCCCGTTGTTAATGCATTTGCCAAAAAGGGCACCATACTTGCCGGAAAGGGTACCCTACTCGCCACAAAGGGCACAACTGAAGCTAACAAGCAAAAGGGCTTAAAGCTCTCAACATCCTCCAAGCAGCGAGGTATCAAGCCAAGTGCGAAGCACGAATTGGGATGGGTTGAGACATTTCACTCCCTTATCCAGAGCATCGGCTAAACGCCACCAGAAGAAATAGCTGCGAGCTGATAGTGTTGGGGCATAAACCCACAACTTCTCGTTTATCCGTCAACCACCTAAGGGAGGGATTGAAAAATGAGAGATTGAAGAATAGAGAGATGTGCGATGAGAGAAAAAATGAGAAAAGGGCTTTTTCAGAAAAATAGAGATTGAGTGCCAGAGTGATGTAAGAATCACAAATGAGGAAGGGTGGGAAACAATACCCGAAGAAACTAGCTCCTCGTGACCAGGAGGTCTCTTCCCTTTGTAACACATATGTGTGTCGTGTCTTTTGTTGTTTTGTTCATCTCTTGTTTTGGGTCGTTTTGAGTGTTTCTCAATGCGTTTAGGTTGTTTGTCTTTTGTTTTTCTTTGTTAAGTCGTAGTGCGCCGTGGTCAGTCGTAGACTCAATACCCGGTTAAAAAACTCAATTTCAAAACAAAGCCATTTTGCGCTCAGAGTGATGTGCCAATCGCTACATTTGTGCAAAACAAAATTTATGCTTTCATAAAATCGCAGGGTCCAACCTAGGTCATATGAGAACAGTAAATATTTGTGTTCTGGATTGCGAAGCAAAAGAAAAGAGGAAGGATTCAAAGCATCTGAGTTTGTTTCGACTTCTGCAAATTCCGTGTTTACATCTTGTGTGTTCAAATTGAATAGAATGCTATGTTAAGGGCTGTAAGTTCAGAATGCGTGGTATTAAGAATGGGCTGTGTATTCAGAGTCGGCAGTATCTTGCATAAGCCGTGTGTTCAAAATAAACAGAGTACTGTGTTACGAGCTGTGTTTAGAATAAGCTGTCTATGTGTTGAACATGTTAGGAACTTGTGATTGGTTCCACTCCTAATGCCTTCCGGTGTTGATTTTGCGGAGTTGCACCTGGTGTTACTTCAATTTGCTTATCGAGTTGTTGCTCATTTGCTTATCGAGTTGTTACTCATTTGTTTATCGAGTTGTTACTTAGTTGATTACCAAGTTGTCGCAATTTCGTTTATCGAGTTGTTGCTCTTTGCTTATCGAATTGTAAACTTGTCAAGGTCCTATTGCAGCTTATTGAGTTGATTTATTTGTTACGTTGGTTCACTACCTGACCTGGTAACACATGCATGTTCAATTTCCATTCGATTACATTGTTATGTAATATGATGCGATGCGATGCGATGCAATGCGATGCGTGAAATGGTAAATGCAACACTTTTTCAACAAAAAGTTTGTTTCATTCCATCATCTTTTCAAGTACATAGTTTTGAAGAAAGCAAAATCTGCCTGAAGCAGTATAGTGTGCCCAAAGAAAAGAAGAAAAACAAAGCAAGAAAAAGAAAGAAAAAAGGCGACGAAAGTCTGAATCAGCATCAATCATCTCAGGCATGAGAGTCTGTCCTCGTCCTCTTCCTGGACGAAGGTCTAGGAGCATCGTCATCGGCTCCACCACCTGAACCCAAGCTCGAGTCATCTCCGGTCTCCTCCTCAGACGACTCCGCCTCTGCCTCTGTCTCGGACTCATCATTGTCCAGAATCGGTGCCCGCGAGCTACTCCTAACATGAGTACGCCCCACTTTGGTGCGGGGGTGTACTGCGGTCCCTCGCTCCTCGGGCAGGTGCAGATGGTCCTGCTAGAGCACCTCCTGCAACCGACATTTGGAATGGGGCCTGAAAAGGACAAATGGTAAATGCATCAGTTATGCTACGTAAAGTAGAATATGAATACGGAATGCAGTGTATGAGTACAGTGTATGAAAGCCGTGAGCAGTATATCAGTGCAAAATGCAGTGTATGAGTACAGTGAATGAATGCTGTACAGTGCAGTGTATGAATGCCGTGAGCAATGCTGTGAACAATCTGTGGGTTATAATGTATCAAATGCCGTGAGGGCCGTGTATTAAGTGCTATGTTAATAATGCGATACGTCAAATTATGCACAGTTTGAGATTGTGGTCGAAAGGGCTTACCGGGATACTGTAAATAGCCAACAGGTCGAGGCTCCGCTGTAACAACCCCATCACGGAGGTGGTCAACTCCAGAGACTGGCGAGTGTACTCAGCAGAAGCCTGCAAAAGTGTTAGAAGCAACAGGATTCTGCGGAATATCAAGAGAAATGAAATGAAATAACTGTACAGGATGCAAAGTGCAGTAATACATACCGGAGGCAAACCGTGGAATCCGACTAGCTCGTGATCAGCCGGAGGGGGAGCAATGGGGATCTGATAAGTCTCCCCACCCTGCCCTCGGCATGTCATCATCGTAGGTAACGCTGGCCACTCGCCTCTCTGCTCTCTCCGAGATCTGCTCCTGCCACGGGCCCGAGCCGCCCTCCGTGCTCCTACTCCGACCGCTCGCGCTGCAGGCCTCTCCCTCTCAGCTCGACGAGGACCGGTCAAAGGTGGCATTAGATAAGCCCGAATGTACTTGGCGTAGTCACCCTCCTCCCTGAAAGGCTCAGAGTCCCAGCCAATCGTGTAGTCTATCATCTCCTCGAGAGTGTACCTCTCGGTATGTCTCATATGAGTAGGAGGTGGCTACGGAACTGTCTACTCTGACACGCCTAAGGTCTGCAGCAAGAAGCGCTCTCTCAAGTACCAGGCGTGGCAGACGGGGCCCTCTAGTAGAACTCTAAATTGGGTCGTCTCTTAAGCACCGGCATACTGCTCCTGAACTGCGATGGGCAACGAAGTCCATGGCTGCCAGGTGATCTGCAAGTGGCAGGAAATACAGTTTGTTATCCGTTATTTAAAGTACATTACAAAGCAAAGCCAATGAACCGAAATGTTTGACATACCTCAGCTGCGGTAATGGTGTCAAAATAGCGGCAGGAGAACATGAAGGGCTTCCGCGGCCTCCGCTCACACCTCACGTCAAAGCGATGAGAGAATGGAATCATGGGGGGCATCTCCTCATCTGGCACTGGGGTAAGCCTCAGGAAGTCGGTGTACACCCACAACTATACAGTGTAATGGAACAGATATGAACAGGCTTATCAGATAAAGCAATATATAGATAAAGGCAGAAATCAGAGAACAGTGTGCAGTGTATTGTGCAATGTGTGCAGTGTGTTGTGCAGTGTGTGCAATGTACAGTCAGTGTAAAACAAATTGCGTATGCGCAGTGTGTATGGTGTACAGATAATGAAAGGCAGAATTATAAAGTAGAAAAGGAAATATGTACCTCCCAGGCTCGCCAGTAGCCTCGAAGCAGCTGCCCGTTGAGGCGGGAGGATGAGCTCATATATCTATAAAGTGTGGCCAGGCCAGCGCCACCCCAGTCGTAGCCGTGGATCCTGGTCACGTCAACCAGTGCACTCAGCAGGTAGAGGGCGACGGTGTTCGCCCTGTCGGCGAAGAGCGTAGTCCCCAGCAAGAACATAATGAAGCCACGGGCGTACTGCTCCTCCTTCTCCCGAGTAGTAGGCGCCTGGATCCGGAAGTGATCCTCGAACCATGAGTATCGCACAAACCCTGCTAGAGCGAGAGGTGCCTGAGTGCCAAGCAGGTACATTTGAGCGGCGTCCCACTCGTCCATGTCTATATCAAAGGGGATCGGATCACCCCCTACCCCGATGGCGGTGAACATCGAGAAGTCAAAGGGAGTCATCGTCATCTCTCCTGTGGCAGAAAAGTGGAAGAAATCGGTGGTGTCCCACCACCTCTCCACCAAGGCAGCAAGAAGAGGCCTGCTCGCAATGAGGCGCGAGAGCCCCATGCAGAAACGCCCAAAGCCAGCCTGGTCAACGATCCGACGAACCGCGTCAGGTAGCTCTATGTACCATCCGCGAGCGATGGTATTCCCATACCCTCGGAAGGCATGGGAATCTCCCTGTTTTCATAACAAACAAGTTGCGAAGTAGCGTCAGATATACAGTGTTTGAATGCCTTCAGAATTTGCACAAATACAGTGAAGGTGTATATATTCGAGTTTACACAGATTTTAGGTGGGCCAAGCATATGATGTGACAGTTTGTTTGGGTCATTTCAGTTGAAAATACAATGTGCATATGTTTGGGTGCGCTCAGAATGGATGAAAATGCAGTGTATGTGCACGTATTCAGATTCAAACAGATATCGGGTGTGGGTGTCCTCACAGTAAACTACAGCATATGATGTATCAGTGTGTTTGAGTGGTCCAGTAAAAATACAGTGTGTGTGCACATATTCATATTCAAACAAATATCGAGTGCGGGTGTCATCGCAGTAAACTACAGCATATGATGTATCAGTGTGTTTGAGTGGTTCAGTGGAAACACAGCGTGTGTACACGTGTTCAGATTCAAACAGATGTCAGGAGTAGATGTGTTCGCAGTGAATTACAGCGTATGATGTGTTAGTGTATCTGGTTCAAGCAGTTAAAGAACATAATCGACTATTGCAGTTATATGTTCTACATTGTAGAAAATGAAACAAAGAAGAGTGTACCTCAGAAGTGCCATGAGACAGGTGTGACTCTGGCTCGCGCAATAGAAGCTCCGGTGGCACTCCCCTCACAAAGCTGCTGAAGTGGCAGATACCGTCGGGAGGCAATACGTGTATCGCCAGCCTATAGGTCGCCAGATCAAACGGCCGAATGTGAAGAGGCAGGAGCTCGGCCTCGAGATCCACGTCCATCGCTAGAGGACTCCCACCGACTGGAATGTCATCTGCCATCTCAAGAATAGTGTGGGAATGGCCGAAAATGCGAAAAACGAGCAAGAATGCAAAAAGTCAACTGAAAAGTCAACCCCAAGAGGATTAAAAATGGGCAGAAAGGTCGGAGTGCGAAAAGAGCACAAGGACCAAGGAACACTCAGGGGAAACAAACCCTAGGTGATGGAAATCGAGAAAAATGCACCGAAACCAAGATTCGTTAGGTTCAAAATCTGGGAAAGGGTGAAGATTTCGCGAATCGAACGACGAAAAAGTGTCAAAAACACGAGAAAGATGGGGATCGAGAGGAGGAAAACTCACCTAAAGAGAAGGGGGGAGAAGTTTTCGAGCTAGGGCAAAGTGAGAATATGAGGTTTAGAACCTCAAATTTAAAGACCCATGGCCAAATTGACAAAATTGCCCCGACACAGGCATTTTTGGCCAGTCGGCCAAATTGTTAGCCGGTCGGCCAAAAAGTTGGCCGATGGCCTTATTTTGTGGCCAGTGGATGGCCGGTGGACTCTCCCGATGGCCGGTGAACCTCCTACACCCTTGTTTGGGTCATTGATGTGGTTTGGGACCTTCTTTACTCAACACAGTGCAAGAGAGTGCATTTCCGAAGCTTGACCGGCCTTCGCGTTGACCTCGAGCCGTGTCTTCTGTGCGTGGTACTTGATACGTATGCAGTGTATCCTTTTGGTATCCTTTTTGTCTCTTGCGAGATTCGAAAGTTGCTCCACATGCATTACGTTACAACGTTTTGTTATGAACGGAGCGTGGGACTATACGTCATTTTACTCGCATTGTTATGCACACCTTTTGTGCATTGTCACACACACCATGCTTGCATTGTTATGCATCTTCTTTAGGTAACATTGTCATGCGTACCTCACATGCATTGTCATGCACCCCTACTCGCGTTATTATGCACGTATGTTATGCGTTGTCACGCACGCCACACTTGCATTGTCATGCATTTCTCTAGCTTTCATTGTCATGCATGTCACATTTGCATTGTCATGCATCTCTCTACTGTATCATCTAGTATGCCTATTGCACTGTACATAGCATACATTACGTATTCACATTATTGCATTCTTAGGTTGCATTGTCATGCATCTCCCTCATTCGTGTTGTTTCACATTCTTAGGTTGCATTGTCTTGCATCTTCCGCCCACATTATTGCATTCTTAGGTTGCATTGTCATGCATCTCCCCCGTCCACGTTGTTTCGCATTCTTAGGTTGCATTGTCTTGCATCCTCCCGCCCACATTATTGCATTCTTAGGTTGCATTGTCATGCATCTCCCCCATCCGCGTTGTTTCGCATTTTTCAGGTTGCATTGTCTTGCATCCTCCCCGCCCACATTGTTTCATTCTTAGGTTGCATTGTCTTGCATCCTTCCACCCGCATTGTTTCGCATTCTTAGGGTTGCATTGCACCCCTTCCATTCAAGTTCCTATACACATTGCATACGTTGTCACGTCGTGCTTTACTTATATGTGTTCAAGTTCCTATACACATTGCATGCGTTGTCGCATTATGCTTTATTTATATGTGTTCAAGTTCCTATACACATTGCATGCGTTGTCGCAGTATGCTTTACTTATATGTGTTCAAGTTCCTATACACATTGCATGTGTTGTCGCGTTATGCTTTACTTATATATGTTCAAGTTCCTATACACATTGCATGCGTTGTCGCGTCGTGCTTTACTTATATGTGTTTAAGTTCCTATACACATTGCATGCGTTGTCGCGTTATGCTTTACTTATATGTGTTCAAGTTCCTATACACATTGCATGCGTTGTCGCGTTATGCTTTACTTATATGTGTTTATGTTTCAAATTGCATTGTTATGCACACACTCGGGTTACGTTGTTATGCACCCCTTCCATCTGCATTGTCATGCACTCTTCACTTGCGTCGACACGCATGTTTCGCTTCCATTTGCATTGTCATGAACTCTTCACTGGCGTCGACACACATGTCTCGCTTCCACCTGCATTGTCATGCACTCTTCACTTGCGTCGACACGCATGTTTCGCTCCCACCTGCATTGTCGTGCACTCTTCACTTCCGTCGACACGCATGTTTCGCTTCCACCTACATTGTCATGCATTCTTCACTTGTGTTGACACGCATGCTTCACCTCCACTTGCATTGTACATAGCATATATTGCATGCATTCACTGCATTATCCATCTATGGCTTGCGTTTTTCCATGTTGAGCTTGGTTTGGTATGTGCCCATACTTCTCACGTCGAAGCACGGTTATGATATTATGTGCACGCACCTAGTGTTGAGGGTGACGGCACCATTTCCGTGTTAGACGTGGTTTGTTTGTGTCCATGCCTTTCCTAGACAAGATATGTTTTGGCCGCACGCCTTATCTATTACATTCCATTGCATATAGAATATATATTGCATTGTAGTTTGCATGCATTTATTACATTATCCATCTATGGCTTGCGCCTTTCCATGTTGAGCTTGGTCTGGCATGTGCCCATACTTTTCACGTTGAAGCACGGTTATGATATTATGTGCACGCACCTAGTGTTGAGGGTGACGGCACCATTTCTGTGTTAGATGTGGTTTGTTTGCGTCCATACCTTTCCTAGGCAAGATACGATTTGGCCGTGCACCCTATCCATTACATTCATTGCATTGTAGTGCAGTGTGCTGCATTCTAGCATTTAGGATCACGATCTTTCCTCAGCGGGTCATTCCTCACTTATATCATGCCACCCAATTACTTGTATTTTGTGTTCCGTCTATACACACATAGTTCTGCATGTGTATGCGCCTATTCCACTGATGGGGATTGTGATTTGAAGGTGTCGGCACTTTTTCTATAGTAGACGGATTTTGCATCTCCATCCCTTTATGATATTTGTGAGGTTTTTGTACTGCTTTGGTTTGATCATCTCAAATACACTGCATATCACTTGCATTGTTTATTACATTGTTTTGTAAATATTGCATATCATTTTGCATCATTTCCGCATTGTTATGCATCCTCCTTAGGTTGCATTGTTTTGCATCCCTCCACTCGCGTTGTCACGCAGTTTTAAATTACATTGTTATGCATATTTCTAACGATATTGTACCTGTTAAGTTTCTTTGTTTTACAGGCCCGATATTGTATGTACAGTTCATTTGAAACTGGCACGACCAGACGAGCCAAACAGGTATTGTATTCTCCATGTGAGACGTAGTGAGAATTGAATAATTCTCTTACATCCTCTCTGCATTGTAATGTAGTTTGGTTTATGCTAGCTTAAAACTGTTGCATGTTATGCTTCGTTATACATTTCTTTGCATGATCATAAGTTATGCTCGGCTTTATGCATTGTTCTTGCATTTTGCCCCTGCCTTCGGGCGCATATCTTTGTTTGTAATTTGTATGCTTTGTCTAAATCTTCGGCCTTGTCAAAAATGGATTGCCTTTGGGCTTTGACATTCACTCCCGTTATTGTTATGACTTTCAAGTTCTGTCAAAGAGGGGCAACTGTAGACACCCCATTTTTGACCATCCTCAAGACTTGGACGTCACCGTTTGAACACTCAGTGATCATCTATGTTTGTGTTCGTCTTGAGTTCTCGGAGGTTTCGGTCACGCGCCTTGCCTCAAGACCTCTCGACTTGTTTGCTTTAAGTTTGGTTATGCACCAAACACTAGTGTTTTTGCTTCTGAGGGCAAGGAATGGCTTATTGGCCATCCCCTCAACCCCACCGGCCAAGGCATGATGCCACCGATACTGTTTTCTTGCTACTGGCCAAGAGTTTTGGCCGGTCGGCACCTTTTGTGGTCGGTCGGCCACCTTTGTTGGTTCAATCGGCCATTTCTGCTGGTTTAGGTTGTATGCCTATGGCACATTGCATGTTTGCATGCTTGTTCACATGCTCATGTTGCATTAGCTTGTTCGCATGCTTAGGTTGCATAGTATCGAGCATGCATCCCTCGCCCCTTGATAAACCATGATAGAGGTTGGGGGTCCCTTATTTGTTTGTGTGCATCATTTGATATCAAATTGTACACTTGGTATCTTGGACCATCATGCATTAAAATGCGTGACTGATGATCCGAGGGTCGAGAGCCACACTCCCTTAAATTCATAACATGATAGGGAGGGTGGTGGTGCAAACATTTCTTTGAAAATGCATTGCCATACCTTGTCTGTCCTCTGCTGCAGCAAAATAGAGTTCTGCAGGAAGAGATGGTCGACCGACCACATTCAGTGCCGTCCGGCCATGAATTGGTGGCTGAGGGCATCATTTTTGGTCGATGACCAGTTTCCCATGGCCGGTGGTGTTTCCTCTTGGTCGGTGACCTCCCACAGTGTTCAGGGAGTAGTTCAGAAGCAACCTTGGGACTTGTGCAGTCTTCAGAGATGTAGAGCAGTGTAAACAGAGGCAGCATGAGCATGGTGATGGATTTTTCGAGCAAAGCCGAGCATGCATGCATTCGTCCCTCTTCTCGAGGCTGTTTTACTGCTTTCAGTAGTTTAATTAATTTGTTTAATTAATTAAAGGTGTGTAATAATTAATTAGCTTGTTAGTTAGTTAATTTGTATTATTCTTTCGGTCCCTCCGAGAGAGGGCAAATTGTGTAATAAGCGTGCGTGTGTGTGATGCATGTCTTCCAACCCCACGTCTTTCTCCCTTTTATTTAACCGCTTACAATGGTTAGTTTTAGGGCACGTTTCAATTAGCATACTTATGATAGCATGTTTGCACACATTCATTCGTATTGCATGCACTGGGCTCGGTGCATCATGCTAACTGCATTGTATTTCAATTCCAATTTGAATACATGTATCAAGTTGCATTTCACAGGACATCTTAGAATAGCCGAGCCTATTTCTAGTTGCATTTTGCATGTGTTGCATTAGCCATCTTAACATAAACTAGGATCATGCATTTGATTACTAACTAGTTTCTGTTTTGGCTTGGAGTACTAGGTAAGCATTTACGCTTTAGCATCCTTGTATATGTGTGAATGTTAACATGACAGCATGCTTGCCATGAGATTATGTGCTTATATATTATAACTGCCTGAATGCCTGTGGGTGAAGGTTGGGTTGCTTAAATTGGAATAATTCGTCGAAACCCGTGTTTTAGCCTACTTGCGAGTAGCAAACTTCAATCCATTTCCAAAACAAACGGATATGCGATGTTTTGTTCCAACTTAGGCAATCTAGTCTGTAGTTGTGTGGTGTGTGCATCGCATAGTAATTCTAGGCCAATAACCGGAATGAGAACACATAATATTTTCAAAACCCGATATCATGGTTAGTAGAGGCCGATCTTTGATCGGGCGAGCGGGGGTGCTCATAGATGACCTTCCCCAATCATACCCAAGTTCTCGAGCCAAGGCAACTTTGGTGATGACGGACACGTAGCCTTAGGCACGAGTTAGGGTTTTCTAAATTCTCCCAAAATAAAATATTTAGGTGGCGACTCTGTATCTGGCAAAGCAGTCCATGTTTGGCACTTCTTTCTAAAAATTAGTTTTCCAAAACGATTTGCCGGATTTGGACTCTTTGGTGATTTATCGATCTTGCATTACACTTTGCGAGATTAGATTCAGAACCGTAACATCAAATCCGAACTGTAGTGAGCCCAATGAACAAAACGGGATTCCCTCCGAGGACGTTCGGGGACTATAGATGCGCCCTTGGGCCTCATGCTACAATTCGGACTCAAATTGTCACAGTTCTTAATCTGAACCAAAGAGTCCAAATCCGGCAAATCGTTTTGAGAAAACAGATTTTTAGAAAGAAGTGCCAAACATGGACTGCTTTGCCAGATACAGAGTCGTCACCTAAATATTTTATTTTAGGGGAATTTAGGAAACCCTGACTCGTTTGCCTAAGGCCATGTGTTCTTCATCACCAAAGTTGCCTCGGCTCGGGAAGTTGGGTACGATTGGAGAAGGTCAGCTATGAGCACCCCCTCTCGCCCGATCCAAAGATCGGCCTCTACTAACCATGATATCTAGTTTTGAAAACATTATGCTGTTCTTGTTCCGGTTATTAACCTAGATTTACTATGTGATGCGCGCAGCAAACAAGTATAGACCAAATCGCCTAAATTGGAACAAAACATTGCATGTTTGCTTTGAAAATTGTTTGCTACTCGTAAGTAGGCTAAAAATGCAAGTTTTGCCACCTTCAGGTGGGCTTAGAAAAGATGGTTTTGCCACTATCTGGTGGGCTTAAAACTCACAGCCAATGCATTATTCCAATTCAGATAATCCAACCTTCACCCACAGGCGTTCAGGCAAATATATCACATAAGCACATAGCCTCATGGTAAGCATACTATCATGGTAACATTTACACACATGCGGCATGCTAAAGCGTAAAAGCTTACCTAGTACTCCAAGCCAAAATAGAAACTAGTTAGTAATCATATGCATGATCCTAATTCATGTTTAAAATGGCTAATGCAACACATGCAAAGATGCTATCTAGACAGGCTCGATTATTCTAAACATGGCATGTAAAATGCAACAGATAACATGTATTCAATTTGGAATTGAAATACAATGCAGTTAGCATGATGTGCCGAGCCTGGTGCATGCAAGACAAATGTACGTATGCAAACATGCTATTATAAGTATGCTAATTGAAACATGCCCTAAACTAACCATCGAAAGCTAGTAAATAAAAGGGAAGAAAGACGTGGGGTTAGAAGACATACACACACTCACGCACACTTATTACACAATTGCCCTCGCTCGGAGGGTCCGAAAGAATAATACAATTGAATTAACCTACAAGCTAATTTAAATATTACAGACCAATTGAACTAGTTAAGCAAATTAACTAATCTAATAAAACAGTAAACAGCCTCGGGAAGAGGGCCTAATGCAATACGTGCTCGGTTCCGCTCGGAAGTCTAATGCCATGCACAAGTTGCCTCTGTTTTCCCTACTCTGCTCCTCTGAAAATGGCACAATTCTCAAGGATGCTTCTCTGGACATTATGGAAAACCACCGGCTAAGAGGAATTGTCACCAGCCACAATTCGAGTTCACCGGCCATGGGGATAGGCTTATCGGCCAAAAGTTACACCACCGGCTGGACATTGATGGTCGGTCGGCACTGTATGTGGCCGGCTGGCCATTTCTTCCTGCAGAAACCTGTTTTTTGACAGCAGCAGAGGGCAGACAGTGCATGGCAAGGAAATTCAAAGCAATTTATGCATGGCCACTCTCCCAATCATGTAATGGACTCAAGGAAGTGTGGCCCTCGACCCTCGGGCCATCAATCACGTATTTCAATGCATGATGGCCCAAAAGCCAAGTGTGCAACTTCGATATCAAATGAAATGCAAGCACAAAACACATCAAAGGGCCCCAACCCTTATCATGATTGATCAAGAGGCAAGGGATACATGCTCAATGAAATGCAACCTAAGCATGGAGGCTAAGTATGCAACATGAACATGCAAATGAGCAATGTATACTAGGCACGCAACCTAAACATGTAAGCAAACATGGCATGCAACAACATGCGATGATGGACTTAAACTAACATGGATAGCTCGCAAGCATGCCAAAATCAATGGCCATGTGATGAAAATGAGGCAACCAAGATGCATGCAAACATGCACAATGCAATGGCCCTGAGTCTAAGGCACAAAACACAACTCCACAAAGGCATTGAAATGATGAATTATGGCATACAATGGCATATGTTCCAGCACTGAAGTATGATGCTCAATGGTCCCGAAACATGCAAATATGCCACCCAATGCATGAAATAGCCCCCGAAACTCAAAACTAGGCACATGTATTGAACTATAACTATGCAAAGCAAGCATTATTTGACCATGAAGCACAAAGACAGAGCCAAGGCAGTCCCAAAATATGCACAATACTAGTTTAAAGCATGGCCAAAAAGTGCTAACATGTAGGGCAAAAACAATATGCAAGATTGGCTAGTAAGCATGGTTTATACCACACCTATATGAAGCATATGCAATCTCACCAAACCAGCCAAAAACAGTGAACAAAACATGCCAAAATATGCCCAAATAATCATTGAAATGCAGCTAATGCATGCCAAAATGATGAGCTTCTTTAGAGGGCCATACAAGGGGTTATTAAGCACATACAAGATAGACACTTAGCAAGACCAAACCAACTCTGGAAATTGGTTATGACAGTCCTAAAACCCACCAAATAGGCCCTGGAATCAGTCTCGGAAACATGCAAAGAAAAGCCTCTTTGAAAGGCCTTGGATGGGATTTCTCTACACATGCATTGTAGACATAAAATATGGCCAAAAGGGGGTTGGATAGAGTCAAGGCAGACCCCAAAACTCGCAGAATGAGGCCTGAAACAAGACTTTGATGCATGCAAAATAGGGTCCCTTTGGAAGGCCAACCATGCTAGTAAAGAGAATGAGGGGTGAGAGGGTCAACCCTCTATGATTTTGGAGCTCAAAGACACATCAAGGCCACTGAAAATCCACTGGATTTCAGTGGCCAAGAGGCCAAAACAAAGCCAATGCAAATGCTCAAATACAAGGCTCAAAGCATGAGGAAATGAAGCATGCAAGGTCAGAGATGACTCCAAACAGAAAAGTGACCTCAATCAAACTTAAAGAGGAGGTCAAAAAAAGACTTTCTTCAGTTTAGGTCGAGGTCCAAAAATGCTCACAAATAAGGCTAATATATCATGCAAAATAAGCCCTAAAAGAGAGATAAAGCATACAAGGATGTAAGAGACCTCAAACAGAAAAGTATCCTTAATCAAGCATGAAGAGGAGCTCAAAATAAGACTATTTTCAGTTTACACCAAGGCTCGAAAATTCTTGCAAATGGAGCTAAAGTATAGAGCAAAATAGTGCAAGAAAAGGGAAAATGAGGACTTACCCTTGTAGCATAGCAACGCAGCAGCTTTTGGTCCAAGATTGTGAGCTCTCAACCTCTGAAAATTAGCTTCAAGGGGCTGGAATGGATGGTGGAGGTGGTAGGCTAGGAGTTGTAGTGTAAAATGGCCAAGAACAAGGGTTTTTTGGAGCTTGGAATAGAGAGATATGGAGGAGTGTGTGTGTATGAGCCTCTGAAAATTCAGAACCCTGGAAAAGGAGAGGGGAGCCTTCCTTTATAAAGCCAAGGGACTAAAGCTTCTCTTAGAAGATTCAAACCAAGAGCAAAGATCCTCCATACACATGTATGGAGGATCCAGTCTGTGCCCTCCAGCTGGCACAGCTGGCATCCATTCAATCTGTAGAATACACCGGAAGGTCGTCGGCTAGCAAAATTGGTCGGCCAGCTACTTTAACTGGCTGGTCGGCCATCTATTTGGTCGGTCGGCCATCTGTTCTAGTCGGTCGGCAGGAAAAATCTGCTCTGCAGGTCTAACTTCAAACGGGCATAACTCCTTCATATAAACTTTTTTTCAGGTCATTCGTGTGTCCAAATTGAAGCCCCGGAAGTAAGCTTTCCAATGGCACCATCCTTGCATCAAAATTCCAACTGTGCAAAAAGTTATGCTTGTTTTGGTAAAGGTTTCTCAGTTTCGGTACAACCGGGATGATGCCCAACTTCAACCAATCATATCTCCCCCATCCGGACTCGGATTTAGAAGATTCTTGAGTGCAAAATGAAGCCCCAGAAGTCTTCTTTCAAATGGTGGTGGCCTCATAGCTTAAATCCAAGTGTATAGATAGATAAGCCTGATTTAGCGAGGACCATTCGACTTTCTCTTAACGATTCATACCCAACTTCTTCCTCAGCTAGGTTTCTTCTCTCTTCTCCTCTTTTCTTCAACTCCAGACCCCTAAACAAGGTGTTTTGAAATATTTTTCAAAGATTTTATCTTTCTTTCATTCATTTCCACTTTGTCCTTGCTCGGTTTATAGAAAAGCGCATCATTTGACAAAATGTGAGCCTCGAAACATTGTAGAAACTTTATTTCAAAAATATTTTGAAAGAGAGGGTTTTAAGGTCTAAAAATCATTCAAAATAGCTTTGGTCCAAAATGGGGTGTGAAGTTGAGATTTGTCTCCCTCCTTGCCGAAGAAACTGAACCTTTCCCCTGCACACCTTTTACCGCCAAGTAAACCATCAGTAACGCCCAAGCCTTAAGGGCGGTCAAAAATGGGGTGTCTACAGGGACGTCCACAGTTATTTCCACTATATTTGCATGACGGACATTTCCATGTAGGGACATTGTTATTTCATATTACATTTAAACAAATTGCAAACCTTATTTCGCAAGTTGCCTCATCTGTTACAATGTTCCAACCAATCAACTTGGTCGCAGTTCAATTGACTAACGGACAGCGGCAAGTACATAAAGACGGGAGGCATACTGCGTGGTTCTTTCCAGTATATCTGTCGGTAAGGAAGTGTTTTAGGTCGGTTGTGTATTGTAGAAGACATATTTTCAAAAAACTTTGACTGACTGAACTTTACACACCAAACATTCAGACTTTGATACTAAATCAAAAAATTCAACCTCTGAACCATGAAAATATTGTCAAATCATATTTTGGACATGACAGATATACTGGGGTACTTGATGCATGTCGGAAGGTAATATGAATGTCCATCCCATTAAAGCGAGTAGATTTCATATGAACGTCGGTAATATGAATGTCGATCCCATTTACATGAATGTCAATGTAAATATGAAAGTGCGTACATGTTCGCATGCCCTCTAAACAATGTCTTCACTTGTATTTATGTGTAGATTTACATGCCTTTCAATTACAGAGGAGTATATTGGTTGTGCCTAAAAATAGATATGGTAGACCGTGTGGTGTACCTATTTGACTCATTGGCATCCGCCACACTGGACACCAATAAGCTAAACGCGGCAAAAATGTTGGTATGTCACGCTGAATTTCACAAATCTACTTCCACACTATCACATCCTTCACATAAACTAATTGTCTCATTCTGCAACAGGTTCAAACAATGCATGCCTTACTGCAACTACAGTTTGGAAATGAAGATGCTATAGGCGTGCATACCTTTGACGTCCGCATGTTAGAAAAAAGGCCATTACAACAACTGAACGAGTAATCCACAAACCCTGTGTCACATTTACTTGACCCCTAAATGACTCATTTAACGAACCTGCTTATATTTACAAGAAACTGAATGTTATATTTCATTTGTAGCGCTTTCGATTGTGGGATGTTTGTGATCAAGTACATGCAGTGGCTTGATATACCCAGCGGTCCACACAAGGTACATTCTACTGCTTCATTTCCAATTGCAAAATAAATCTGTTTATTTCATACCGCTGTAACTTTACCTGATTTGTGTTATTCGCTTTCTCTACATAGTTTCATCCTTCTATGCATCGGAAGTTGGTGCTTGACTTCGTTATAGATGTGAATAATTCAAAGATCGGCGAGTATGTTTCGTGCATGTGATTGATTGCAATTACAACAAATAGGGCAGCAATTTTATCATGGTCTGCCAGTACGAGAGTAATTTCGATGCCCAACCACAACTGGATTACTGCATCAGCTTGTCGTGACAACTTTTTAGGTCGCAGCTGTGATAATACTAATTTCCTACGCGTATTGATTGTACACATAATTCCAATGTTTGGAACTAGAACAAACGACAGAAAGTAGTAATGTTTGTTTCTTTTTATCGTGGCCTGTACGTAATGTGATACACATAATTCCAATGTTATGGGTACAGAACAAACAATGCAATGTGATACTTGTCCAAATGAATATAGTAATGTTTGTCTAATGCAATGTGATATTTGTCCAACAAACAATGCAAGTTGAAAGTAGTAATGTTTGTTCGCTTTTACCACATGAATTATGTTTGTTCGCTTTTTTTGAATGCCATAATTTTGTCCAAAACAAAGCAAAAAAATTCCCACAGAACAAACAAATAACAGTGACTATAATGCACCAACAGGGGTCCACCTGTCCACAGAAACTCATGTGGTAAACAAACTGATATAATTCTCCTGTTGAACCACCTTACTATTATGTTTCCAACTGTCCCTGCACATTATGGACTTCACATCTTCAGGTCAAGCTCTGTATTCTGCCAATGACCGTTTCTGCAATCCACCCAGTTAGTGCATGCAATATCCTCGTAACTCCTGCACCATGTGGGCCCTCACGTGTAGTTAAACTAAACCCCTTTCATATGTGTAACTGATGGACTCTGAAGTTGACTTTCGCACATGTCATGTTGTGGTTGATCCACGTGTGAACAGGCACAAAGAAGTACAAATTTTAAACTGCAAACGTGCCACAAATTTTAAACTGCAAACAATGTCATGTTGCATACTGCCTGGTTGTTTCCAGCATATCGGTCGGTAAGTAAGTGTTTTACGTCAGTTGTGTATTGTAGATGACATATTTTCAGAACTATTTGGCTGACTGACTTTACACACTAAACATGCAGACTTTGATACTAAATAAAAACTACTAAACATCTATACATGACAGATATACTGGTGTGAAGAAGTATGACATCCTTTACATAAACGAATCCTTGAAAGGGCAACCACATAGGAGATATATAAACGGAAGATATGTGAAGAAGTATTATCCAACCATATGGGAAACTTTGAAGGGGAGTTGTTTACTTCATAACAATGCACAAACGAAGAAAAATTGCACCCAAAAAAAAAAAACCATACAACAAACCATTCAAAAATAGAGTATTGATATTCATTTTTTTTTTTTTTTTATCAGCAAAAGAAAACTTTATTGATGAAAAAGCACATACAAGGTGTGAATGATACATCAATAAAGAGGAGCTTGGAGCTAAAAAAGCTCCAACCTCCTAGTTAGTGAGAGACCAACGAAGAGAAACAAAACCAGAAGGAAAACAATAAGAATGTTACTCCAAGCCCATCCTCACAAAAATGCATAACAGGGCAACCAGATGAAACTCCAAAGCAACATGAACAAACTTCAGACCATACAGCCAGGCTTCAGACCAAGAGCACAATGCAGCCACAAAAACCATGCCCAACTTCAGACCATGAACAAGATACCAACAGCCACACAACCAAAACAAGCACACAGAGGTGAAACAGCAGACCAAATATGCTACTTAGCAGCAACCACCAAAAGACATACAGCAGCAGTTTGGATTTTAATTTGCAGTTAACATCACAAATCTGCAGTTTACAACAGCAGTTTAAACCATTGATAGCAGCTCCAGATCAGTGAATTGCTGTTTGACCTCTAGACAGTAGCCCAGCAACACTAGAGCTACAGTAGAGAAGAACCATGACATGCACTGCAGCCCTACAACTCAAGCTACACAACCCAGATCCTGTGCTTCTGCACTGAATGGATATAACCAAACTAGGAAATCACCTAAAAACATACTGCTGCATCGCACTACCAAGTATCACCCCATTTGAGTCTGAATTCACACAGATCACAGCAAACACCAGCTAGGAGCCTGATCCATTAGATCTGATCTAAACCTCACAGCAGCAGCCACCATTCAGACTTGAGCCTGATCCTTCAACCTCCAAAACTAATAAAAAACTACAGCAGCAGACCAATAATTGCAACAAGGTTAGCAGCAGACCTCCAATAACTTTCCCCAATCCAGTAGCAGATCTCCAATACAGCACACCAAAACATCATTCCAACAATTGCAAAAAGGCTAATATATAGCAGCAGAATTAAGCCTATTCCTTGATCCCATATAGCAGCAGCAGAGTTGAAGCACAGCAGAGCAGCAACCAGAAATGAGCATGCTTGACAGCATAAACTAAGGCAGAGCAACAACCCAAAAATAAGGCAAAGCATAGCAAAATTGAAGCACAGCAGAGCAAAATTAGCCACCAAGAGATCTGCTAATACCAGGTATACACCCACTTCCCCTTGCTTCCATCAACATACCACAGATTGACCAAAATCCTGCACCCTTGCAGCAAAAAACACCAAACACCACCCCCTCAATCACACTTTGATCCTATCCAGATTATTGACAATGTCCTCCACTGAATACTGTAGGCCTCTATAACTTTGCTTACACCAAAGTGTAACCCTCACTTTTACCATCTCAGCCAATTCAGGCCCATCAACAATCATATCATTAAAAAGGCAATCATTTCTAGCTTTCAAATTGACCACATAACAGCTAAGAGGACAACTTTCCACATTGGTTGGATCACCTTTTTGAATTTAAAACCAGCCCACCAATGCAACAATGCCTCAATTGATCCCGGTAATACCCAAACTAGATCCCACCATTTCACCATATCTGACCACAAATTCCATACCATCGGACATGACAGTAGCAAATGGTTAATTGTCTCCTCCTCTGTTTTACACAGCAGACACACTGAGCTAGCTTCCATATTCAACACTCCAATCCTTTTCAACAAAGATGTAGTTTTAAGTCTGTCTTTCCAAGCTAACCAACTACAGAACTTCACATTGGGTGAGGCAATATTCTTCCACAACATAACAGCAACATCTACAACAAGACCTTTCAATAACACCCACCACTTCCATGTCGAAGCCATAGAGTATGAACCTGATGGATTGGCCAGCCATAAACAAGAATCCTCTGCTTCAGCTGAAAGTATAGGTGCATCCCTAAGTACCCCTTGCAGCCTTACAACCTCCTCTTCCTCCCAAGCTAACAGAGATCTTCTAAACAAAAACTTCCACTCATGTGCTGAACCTCTTCTATGGGCCATCTGTAAAATTGTACTACCCTTTTCCTCAGATAACTTGAATAACCTAGGAAATTTCTCCTTTAGACACAGATTATTTAACCACTTATCCTCCCAAAATAATAGTCTTTGCTTGATTCTTGCAACTAGCTTGAGATTAGATAAATAATAATTAACTAGCTCTGGACTAGATGTACCAAGCTGGACAACATCTACCCATAATCTTGATGCTAGACTGGACATTTGTACAATTGGAACCCAACTTCCTCCAACCACACCATATTTTCACCTCAACAATTGTTTCCATAGAGCACTGTCCTCCACTCCAAACCTCCACCACCATTTAATCAAAAGACATACGTTGATCTCTCTCAAATTTCTAACCCCCAGACCGCCTTGTGATTTATCAACTGCTAAGTCCGCCCATTTCACCATATGGACTTTCCTCTTTAGTTCAGATTTACCCCACAAGAATGCTGCCTGAATCTTCTCAATTTGCTTAGCCACTTGTAGACGAGCCCGAACGTCCCGGGAGAGACCCCATTTTGTTCATTTGGGCTTACTATAGTTCGGAATCAAATGTCACGGTTCTTAATCTGATCTCGCAAAGTGCAATGCAAGATTGATAAATCACCAAAGAGTTCAAATCTGACAAATCATTTTGGAAAACTGATTTTTAAGAAAGAAGTGCCAAACATGGACTGCTTTGCCAAATACAGAGTCGCCACCTAAATATTTTATTTTGAGGAAATTTAGGAAACCCTGACTGTTGCCTAAGGTCACATGTCCGTCATCACCAAAGTTGCCTCGGCTCGGGAACTTGGGTACGATTGGGAAAGGCCAGCTATGAGCACCCCCGCTCGCCCGATTCGAAGATTGGCCTGTACTAAGCATGATATAGAGTTTTTGAAAACACATGCGTTCTTATTCCGGTTAATAGCTAGAATTACTAGGTGATGCGCACAACACACAAGTATAGACTAGACCGCCTAATTCGGAACAAAGCATCGCATATCCGTTTGTTTGGAAATGGTTTTGAATTTTGCTACTCGCAAGTAGGCTAAAACACGGATTTCAATGAATTATTCCAATTCAAGCGACCCAACCTTCACCCACAGGTATTCAGGCAGTTATATCACATAAGCACTTAGCCTCATGGCAAGCATGCTGTCATGTTAACATTCACATACATGCAAGATACTAAAGCATAAACACTCACAGTGTACTCCGAGCCAAAACAGGGAACTAATTAGAAATCATGCATGATCCTAGTTCATGTTAAGATGGCTAATGCAACACATGCAAAATGGAACTAGAATAGGCTCAGCTAATCTAAGAATGGCATGTGAAATGCGACAACTTGATACACGTATTCAAGTTGGAATTGAAATACTATGCAGGTAGTATGATGTGCCGAGCCCGGTGCGTGTAATACGAATGAATGTATGCAAACATGCTGATTTAAGTATGCTAATTGAAACATGACCTAAAACTAACCATTAAAAGCAAGTAAGTAAAAGGGAGAAAGACGTGGGGTTGGAAGACATTCACATACGCACGCACACTTATTACAAAATTCGCCCTCTCGACGAAGGGTCCAAATAAATAATACAAACTGAATAATTAATCAACTACCCTAGCTAATTAAATATTACAAAACCCTTAATTAATTAACAAATTAATTACAAAAATAGTCTAAGTATGAAACTAAAGAGGCCGCTGTAGCCCCGCCTCGGAATAATTGGATGATGCATTCGCCTCGCTTGGAAACCCGTTGCCATGCCACATGTTGCCTCTGTTTGCACTGCTTTGCACCTCTGAAAACTATTCCAGCTTCTATGACACTTCTGAACCACCTTGGGAACATTCTAAGAGTCCACCAACCAAGATATAAGGCCACCGGCCATGGGAAAATGGTCATCGACCAGAAGCAGGGATCTCGGCTAGATGTTGTTAGCTGGCCGGCACTGAATGTGGCCGACCGGCCATCCCTTTCTGCAAAATCCTGTTTTTGCTGTAGCAGAGGACAGACAGTGCATGGCAAGGAATTTATAAGACAATGTGTGCACGACCACCCTCTGTATCATGCTATGAACTCAAGGGAGTATGGCTCTCGACCCTCGGGCCACCAATCACGCATTTCAATGCATGATGGCCACAGGTGTCAAATGTGCAAATTAATATGGAATGAATGCAACAAAACATATGAATGCCTAGAACTCTATCATGCATGGATCACGAGCGTCGGCGACTAAGGATTATGGGACGTTTCGTCACTTCTAGTACGAACGTTCCTCGCTCCTCGTGTTTGGTTTGACACCCCAAACCAAACACAATGTAATGCAAACGAGCATGCCAAATGCAATGCAACATGGGGACATTATGCAATGCAACAAGATTAATGCCATGAAAACAAACCCAATGCAATATGAGTATGCAAGCAAGCTTGCAAACAACCCACGCATGCAACAAGTATATATTAATGTCATGCGATGCAACTAACTAAACATCATGCAATACACTCAACATGCAAACACGGCGCAATACGAACATGCAAATACCATGAAAGCAAACATGCTCCATGGGCTTAAACCAAAAGGACATACCTCAGCTATGCCCTAATCAGTGGCCAAAACACCCAAATCAAGGGACCAAAATGGGAGGCATGCACACACATACATTGCTCTATAAGCTAGACCACAATGCACAATCTTCAAACATGAGCAAGATGATAAACATGAGGATATGACGATGCAATAAGCTTTGAAATCATGTCAATAATGATGCCAAATCATGCACATAGGATAAGCATAGCATGCTAATGGACTTAAAGCTCAAAGTTAGCCAAGGTACTTGAACTATGGCCACATCAACCAAGTCCCAAAGGGCCAAGGTGACCCAAAACAGTCCCAAGATAGGCCAAAACAAGGCTAGAACATGCATGGGATGTAGTCAAATCATGCTAGAAAGGTGAGCACAAAACAAGGTGCATACAAGGCCAAAAGGGGGAATTGCACTACACCCATTACAACCAAACATGGCATGGCTCAATCAAGGAAAATCAAAGCTATAATATGCCAAAACAAACCCCAAAAGCCAATGAGATGGCATCCCAAAGACTTAATCATGGAGACATGCACAATGACCCAAACAAGGAGCATAAGACACCAACTCTTCAAAGCATTGAAAGGATGGCAAATGCAAGCATACAAGCATAAAACACGGACTGAAATACTATGACAAGTGATACCAAATCACTGAAATGGCCCAAGTAAAGCATGCTAATGACTCATACACCCAAAGCTAACAAGCTAGAATGCATGGTGGCTATACAAAGTATGGCAAGCATGACCAAGACAACCCCAAATAGAGCTTAAGCATGGTGAAACAAGGCTAAAAACTTCTCAAAGTTAAGTTAGAACATGCAAGCATGATGGTCGAAATGCAAGATTACTCTACAAGTATGTGAAGCATGCAAGATGACATCAAACCAACATGAAATAGAGTTAAGGAAGGTCCTAAAAACCACCAAAAAGTGCTGAAATAAAACCAAGACATGCTAAGTAAACATGCTACTCTTATAAGCCAACAACACAAGTAAATGAGACACAAAGGGAGGGGGGTGTCGCTCCCCTATACAAGACCTCAAAACCACTTCTCCACCATTGAAAATCTTTTGGATTTCAGTGGTGAGAAGGCCAAAACAAAAGGGTTCCAAAGCCCAAAGGGGAAGGCACAAAAAGAGGCCAAACAAGGCCTAAGAGGGGCTAGACAACCCCCAACACAAAAGTGACCTCAATGAAACATCTCAAGCATGAAAATACAGAACTTTTTTCAGTAGGACACTAAGCTTAAAACAGCATGCAAGTATGTGTAAAAGCTTAAGCCAAAATGGGGTATCAAAAGCAAGTTGACTCACCCTTGAAGAACACTTCAAGAACACCAACTCCAGCAAGTTTCTTGGATCAAAACCAACTCAAAAACTCTGAAATCAACTTCTAGTGCCTCAGCAACCAAGAATAGTGTAGTGCTAGGTGTTTATGTGCAATAGTAAGAACAAAACACACTTTTGAGCTCAAACACACACACAAATCTAGAGAGAGGGAGATATAGAGAGAGAGATATCTAACTTCTATATCAGATGGTTCAACCTCTGGAAAGGGAGGGGAGGCCCTCCTTTTATAGAAAATCCAATTCCAAGCTTCTAAGAGAAGCTAAGCTCAATGATGAAATCCCTCCATACACGTGCATAGAGGGCAGAGTCTGTGCTCACCAACTGGCACAACTGGCATGCACAATGCCTGAAAAAGGCAAAGAAAAGGCCTCGGCCAAAAAAAGTGGCCGATCGACCAAAGAAATGGCCGGCCGACCAACTAAAGTGCCGATTGACCAACATTATTAGCCGATAGCAAGAAAACAAGGCCGGTGGCCTCAGGCCATGGCCGGTGGGTTGAGAAAATGGCCAACAAGCCACCTTCTTCCCTCAGAAGTAAAAACACAGGTGTTTAGTCCACAACCAAGCACAAAACAGATAAGTTGAGAGATCTTCAGGTAAGGCACGCGGCCGAGACCTCCAGGAACTCAAAACGAACACGAATATGGATGATCATCGAGTGTTCAAACAATGACGTCCAAGTCTTAAGGACGGTCAAAAATGGGGTGTCTACACCACTCCCACAGGTATTTTGAAAATTGATAGAAAATAGAAAGTATTGATATTCATTAATGAAAAAGTCTGCATAATGGTTTGAAAGATAGCACGCATTCTGTGCAATACAAAAGAATACATATATAAACTAGTCTAGGATTTGGGGAAAAGAATGGCTAGAACACCCCATTCTGATTGAGCATCTGCCAGCATGGCTTGGGCTTGGTCCAACTCAGCTTTTGTTATCTGAATTGATGCAGAACGATGTCTAATTTGGGAGAGCATTATCCTTGCTTCTTGATTAAGCTGGTCATGTTGCTGCTGCAGATGAGCCTTTCTTTGCCGGATAGAGGCAAGTTCTGCCATGAGTTTGGTTTTCTCAAGTTCAAATGCTGAGTGTTGCTCAAGAATGGCTGCAGAGGTTTGCTGGCTGAGTTTGAGTGAAATAGATATGGTGTGGGCTTCGTTTAGGAAATCTTTTTTTGTTTGAATATCCTTCGAGCAAGTCTGAACCATCTCTGAAAGGATTGGCCATTCCGTGATGATCTTGGCCAATTGCTTTAGTTGAATGGGGTTGAAAGGATTAGGGAAGAGGTTTAGAACAACAGAAAGACAGGCCAAGGTTTCATCAGGTTTGTGGAGAATGATTTCTTCAACTGGGGTGTTAATGAGGTTGATGAAGATGGTTAAGGTTTGTTGAGTTTCAGCATGAAAGAGATGTAGCCTTTGAGGCAATGGGGATATTTCGTCTAGATATTGTTGAAGAATAGAAAGTTCAGCCCAAATATCCTGACATGGAACGATGGCCTATGAACATTAATAGTTTGGTAAGAATATATGCTTGCAAGTAATAAAGAGTAAATAGGATGAGGTTGGAAATGGTAGTACCTGTCCTGATAACGTGCGAGCAGACGATTGGCCTTGTTCGGCTGTGGTTGTGGCAGCAGGAGGAGTTGTTTCGAGTACTAATGAAATGGCAGCATCAGCACCTTCAGGCTCTTTTTCTGGTTCTGCTAACAGGGGAAAGTCATGAGGACCTTCAAGTTCTTTCTCAGACATTTGTCGTGGAGATGAGTCGTGTATTATGTCCATCCCTGTAAATTGGAGAACAATACTAGTTACTTAAAGAGAAGTTTTTTTTTTCAAACGAACAGTCACATTTGTATTTCTATTTACCTTGGTTGTTGTGAACTTCTGGTTGAGGGGATTTTGTATTGTCATCTGTTGGAGAGGATTGGCTGTTGATTGAAATGTCAAAATCAATCCTCTCTGATTCTTTGTTTGAAGTTTGGGAATTGGAGGGGCTGGATGGTAATGGTTGAGGACTAAAGACAGAAGGGGCAATAACAGGCTCAGTGCCCCCTGGGTAATCAACCTCCATTAGGACAGCCCCAACTGTGACATCCCTGATAGCAATAGAAGGAGGTTCTAGCTGTGAAGGATTATGTGATGCAGATTGTGTAAATTGCTGTGGCAAAGACTGTGAAGGAGGTTGTAAGGAAGTTTGTTGAGATGCTTGAGGTGGTGGTGGAGTTGGTTCTACAATGGGTTCTCTGGGTAAATTGGTGATGGAACTAGGAATTGGATCAATGTGTTGAGGAGAAGTGGAAGGATGTTGTGATGCAGATTGTGTAGATTGCTGTGGCGAAGACTGTGAAGCAGGTTGTAAGGAAGTTTGTTGAGATGCTTCATGTGGTGGTGGAGTTGGTTGTACAGTGGGTTCTCTGGGTACATTACTGATGGAATTGGGAATTGAATGAATGTGTTGAGAAGAAGTGGAAGGATCCTCATCATTAGCAGCAGTAAAAAGTAATCTCCTTCTTTTTCTCTACACAAAAGTAAGTGATCAATCGGGCGTGAATGGAAATTGAGATGATGTAAATATGTAAAGTGAAGGCATACTTGGTAGAGCTGCCCTGAAGGATTTGATGTTGTTTGGCCAACCATTTGGCTGAGAGGGATATCCCAATCACTTAGGTCTATACTTAGAGCAGGAACAGTGGAAGGCTCTTCTCTCTTCTTCGCTATGACCTCTGTCTCGGCAGGGGTACGGGTAGTAGTTCCTCTCTGTGCTTGTGTCTGCGAGGCTGCAAAAGAGTCTGCCATTAATTTCGAAACTGAGGGGGTGTTTGTCTGAGTAGTTGGATCCATTGTAGCCTTGCCTTTATGTTGGTCCCTAACCAATGGTTCAATAGCAGGCCCAATTTTGGCTGTCAAAGGTCAAACAAGTTAGTGTTGTAGAGAGAAAAAAAAAAATGCATGACACAGTCAAGGATATGAAGTATATGAAGGAAGGATACCTGTAGCCTTAAGCTTGGAAGGTGAGGATATAGGGCCCTGATTATGAATACAAGTATCGTGAAGGCAGGTTTCAAGTGCCTTGCAGAAAATAATGGTAGTCATAAGTCCCCACCAATGGTCAAAAGTAGTGGAGCAGTCCGAAGCAGGTTTCAAGAAGAAGGGGCCAAAATCTTGGAAAAGTTTGGTGTTCTCTGTCAGAATGGATTCAGCTTGCCTAGGATCTTTGAAGTAGATTCTGGACCCAATCTCCTCATGGATGGTTGGGTGGAAATAAGGATAAGGGATACCCTGGGAAAGACCTAATTGCCTGGACCATTGATTGGGACAGTATGTCTCAAAACTGCAGTTTGACATCTTGGTGGAGGATATGGAACAGCCAACCAAGACATGTCTAAAGGTGAGAATGTGTCTCCAAGTCTTATTTTGTTCTTGGACTTGCTCATTGTGTAAATCAGAAGGGTCTATGAAGAGGAAGCGAAGTCTACTGGAGGAGAATTGAAAGTTTTGAAATGGCATGTACAAGTTGGAAGGTCTCTTCGAAGGAAGGTTGTAAAACATGGTAAGATGATTTCTGAAAGTGAGGATGGGTTGGCTGTTATAAGTGAGTAATTGCTCAGCATAGGAATGGAAAACTGGTTTCAAGGTGTTAGTTGGTGGGGGTCGTGGCTCAGGGAAATAGGCATACAACCAGGCCTGGAAAAGCCAGAAGGGGCCACCACAATTGCCAGAAATCTTCTTGTCGACAAAGGAAAATAGGGCCTTGTAAAGGGTGGCAAGAAGATAAGGGGCTAAAGCCATAAGTTGGCCATCTTGCATACACAAGGCAAGGGGGAGGTATTCCTTTGTGATCTTGTACCCAGGGACACAAAAAATAAACTCACAAAGCCAAAGTAAGTAAAAAGCAGTTCTTTCTTTGTCCTGGACAAGGGAACCAAGCTCGCCTTTGTATTTTTTGCGAAATCTGTATAGCACATGTCAGTGTTTAAAGTAAAGGTCACTTTTGGAGGCTCAAAGAGAGCATGAATTAGATTGCCCAAGATTGGGAGACTAGTCAAGTGAGCTACATCTAAGATGGTAGGGGACATCATACCAAAATTGAGGAGTAGGGAGTTACAAGATTGCGACCAAAAGCATGCTTTGTCCATGTCATAATTTTTAGTCGACAGTCTAATTGCTTCACTAATGCCTTGGTGCTTCCATACTTCAACGTCGTGACCTTCAATTCTCCTGGCCTAGCTTCGCCAAACAGAGTCTGGTGACCTCCATGATCTGAGTGGGTTTTTGCTGACATTCCAGTTAATCCACTTAAGTCCAGATTGGTTGAGAAGAAGGTTCTCACCATTACCAAGGGGATAGTATGGAGCTAGCTCGTCTGGGAAGTAAGACGCGAAGGTAGGGCCTAGAGTAGCCTTAGTGACAGAGCTTGTGCTGGGCAATAGGGTTGCACCAAATTTTAGAGGAGCGATACTTGCTCTGATAGGGTCTAGGAAGCAGAGTAGGTCTTCATTGTTCTCTTCAGATGGAGATGGTTCAGATTTTTTCGGCGCCATGGCTTAAGGTTTTGTGGTTCTGTGGTTTTGACCAACGATGCTTGAGAAGAAGGAGTACAGTCTGAGGAGTTCGAATCAGAGGGAAATGAAGTGGTTTGAAGTTGAAAATGTGGGTATTTTATAGCTTATCATAGGGCCAGTATATTTAAATGCTCTTATATTGCGCTGTAGTTTTTGTTTGTTTTGGGCCCGTATTAACAAATTTGCTATTGGGCCCAAACAATGGCCCCTTTGTTGAAGTTAAATATCATATGACTTGGACCCCCACAAAGGGGGGCACCCCCATGACCCCCTCTCTCTCTGATTGGCCAAATTTTTTTTTTTTTCCTTCACCTCCAAACACCAGCCCCCACGTGTGTGTGAGAGGGGGTGGGGTAGTGGTGCAGGTGGTGATTGGTGGGGGTCTCAATCACTTTCGTAAGGTTAATTCATATGATATTTAACTTGAACAATGAGGCCATTGTTTGCACCAAGTTTTGCTAGTCTCTGTCGACAGATGGTCCACTTAATCGAAGACATGTGGTGAAGTCTGAAGGAATATCCACCAGTTGAAAGTGGGCTCTCTGCATGTGGGTCACCTAAAAGTGATGGGGGAAGTTTTTAGCACCAATCATGGAGTTAGTGGGCACACTTTCAGGAGGAAGCATGAGACAAAGTAGGAGCCTTGCTCTATCGATAGAAGTTTCAAATAGTTGGTGGCCATGAAATAAACAACAGAAAAGGGGGATCGACAAATAGAAGTAGAGGTTTAGTATACTTGGAAAGCCTAGAAGGGAGATCGTTGGTTTCGATATCCGCGTACTATTTTTGTCGCCCATCATTGCATGATCCCACATGTCTACACCATAACTGCCACTGTAACTGCCCCCTGACTTCGAATCTTCAAGTCCCCTCTGCCAAATATTGACTCTTCCTTGTCAATCTTCCTTTTCACCATTGTGGGGCATGTCCCTCATCATTATGAGAGAAAAATCGATAGAATATTGTCCACTAAACACAACCACAATCCTTGCAAATTGGGCCACTGAACCACAACACTTGGCCACTCACTGTTACTGGCCCTAACTTTGAATCATCAAACTCTGCCAAATATTTTTTTTAAAAAATTTCGCGGGGGAGTGAGGTTGGGGTGGTGGTGCAGGTAGTGATTGGAGGGGGTCTCAATCACTTCCTCAAGGTTAATTCATATGTTATTTAACTTGAACAAGGGAGCCATTGTTTGCACCAAGTTTTGCCAGTCTCTGTCGATAGATGGTCCACTTAATCGAGGACACGTGGCCAAGTCTGAAGGAATGTCCACCAGTTGAAAGTGGGCTCTCTGCATGTGGGTCACCTAGAAGTGATGGGGGAAGTTTTTAGCACCAGTCATGGAGTTAGTGGGCACACTTTCAGGAGGAATCATGAGACAAAGCAGGAGCCTTGCTCTGTCGACAAAAGTTTTAAACAGTTGGTGGCCATGAAATAAACACAAAAAAAGGGAGATCGACAGATAAAAGTGGAGGTTTAGTACACTTGGAAAGCCTAGAAGGGAGATTGTTGGTTTCAATATCTGTATACTGTTTTTGTGGCCCATCATTGCATGATCCCACACGTCTACACCATAACTGCCACTGTAACTGCCCCTGTAACTGCCCCCTGACTTCGAATCTTCAAGTCCCTTCTGCCAAATATTGACTTTTCCCTGTCGACCTTCCTTTTCACCATTGTGGGGCATGTCCCTCATCATTATGAGACAAAAATCGACAAAATATTGTCCACTAAATACAACCACAATCCTTGCAAACTGGGCCACTGAACTACAGCACTTGGCCACTCACTGTTACTGCCCCTGACTTTGAATCATCAAACTCTGCCAAATATTGAATTTTCCCTGTAATTTAATCAAAATATATTCAATGTCTGTAAACTTGTTAATATTTGAAATAACCTTTTTCTGGATTGTAATGGCTTAAACACAATTGTTGGCCTACATTTTACGTAACCAAAATACACAACTTATTTATATCGAAAACAAAATATACATCTCGGGTTTATAATCATAAAAATGGAAACTACTTTTTTTTTAAAAAAAAAAGTTCACTCATATTTTCAGCTAAATTATGATTGGTTATTTTTAAAAAATTCCTCTTTGCATCTATTTTTCCCACATCCTGCCAACAGCTGATCCATTCAATTGAGGACACATGGCAAGTCCACCTGAAGACAAGGGTTATCAACTAACATTGAATCTTGCATGCCACCTGACTTACACAGTGGAGCAGTTACTAACAGTGCTCATGGATTTAGTGGCCAGCCTCCAAGAGGAAACATGAATGAATTAGGAGTCTGTGTATCTGTCGAGGAAAGGCTAAAAGGACTTGGGCACAGGTGGCAACTTCCATTATGTGCACTTCGACAGGAACAAGTGAATGTTTTATGTGGTTTCAAGACACGAAAATGATAGTGCAGTTACAGAAGTTGCACAGAAGCAGTTCCAGAATCAGCAGATCATGGGGTCGTGAGAAATAATAGCTATAAAGGGTAGAATGTTTGCAGAGAAAGAGGACATGAACAACAACACAACAACCTACTTTCTACATTGTAACTTCTGAGTAGTTTATTCCCTTTTACTTTCTACTTGTTATAAACAACACAACAACTTACTTTCTACTTTCTACTTTGTACTTTGTTACCGTCAGTTGATCGAAAGAAGTCTTCATCCTTTTCAGGCATTCGAACCAATACCACAATTGCTTGATTTTCTTCTTTAACTTGTCAACTTGAAATTACTGCTTCATTGCTGTTGATATAGGCCCACCATAATTTTACTAACAATAAACCCATCACTTTCATAGTTAACATGAAATAATTTCACAACTCCTGTTCATAACTCGTAATTCATATACCAATCGGCATGGAGATAAAGTAACGAGTTCGTTGGGTTACTTTCTCCAAGTAACACCCAAAATTAACTGCCACTTGGATTATATACAAAATGCATGTGCTGGGATGTAATTTTGCAAACCCACATGGACAAAATTCGTATTTTACTCGAAATATAATACTAATTTACTGAAACAAGTCATAACAAATCAATACAAAGCCAAACACATCGTTAGTTGATAAACCACACCGCAAAAAACCCTTCAGTTAGATCCAACCAAATATGGAACAGAAACAATCAACCCGCAATAGGAATCTTGGAATATAGACATAAGCCAATTTCCAACCCAAAACAATACACAGACAACCCATATATATATCACCTTCAATTAGTTTTCAAAATGACAAGTCACTGCAAACACAAATGACAACATCACTCTAAACAATATGGGAAATTTACAACTCGTGGCCTTGTACATAAGTAACATTGTGCCATTTCCTAGCATTGTACGTAAGCAATCTGTGCAAAATGAAAACTACATACATTATTTACATGTGTTTTAAGTGAATAAGTAGTACTGTCCACCTAATAAATTAAGGGAATAAGTAAATCATACAATTTATAAAATTACCTGATTCACCTCATCAATTGTGGTCGAATCATTTTTGCACACTGCTACTTCAACACTACCGTATTGGCCCACAGGCTGCTTGGAATCAGGAGAAGCATCGAAAAATAGTCGTCGTTGCTTAATGTGCGGTGTACTTGGATCCACCAACCCAGTTTTGCAGCGAATGGGCAATGACTCCGCATTATACTCACGGTCAGTTATGTGGGTTGTGTCTGCATCTGAGTTACTACCCACTGTTCGGCTAAACCGAACATTAGGACATGTTCGCTTTGTGTGTCCAATGCATTTGCAATTCCCACATTTTCTTGGTCTTCGACAGTTGGACGACGCCCGTCCCGGGTTCCCTTTTGTCTTCACAACATCAGGATCTTCTACTCCAAATTGTCGAGGGAATGAATGTTTCCCTTTGTCTCCATTCCCATCGTTCAGATTCCTCTCATATAACTCCTTCATCCGGCTCGTCATCAGAAGACATGCATCCCTAGCCTCTTTGAAACCTTCCGTTGATTGTGAGGCATAGAAACACATTTCATTGTAAGAAGAACTCAATATCCCATACCGGGCCATCTGTGTTGTAGTGCTATCAATTGAGGGTTGAGGCCATTACTGGCCATCCTTCCTTGCAGCCCTTGTCCATCTATGCAGCACACAAGTTGGGGGAATTTGCGTTAAATTTTCGGCTTTCATAACACATATCATGTGACAGTAAGATAGCCCCAACGACTCAAACTTTATGCAAAAACATCTCATTGCAACATCCACTGGACTGTGTGTTACTATCCATGATCTATCATCCCCTTTGTACTTATGAATATAGTAACATTTCTGACCATCTGGCAAAGGAAACACGTCCTTGACATTCAACTTCCCCTCTTCTAAGATTTCATCACGGAACATTCTAAATATATTTTGGGTGAATAGCTTAGCTCCATGTCTCTCTATATCTCGCAATGGAGTAATCAATACCGGAAAAGTTTTATTTGTTTCAGCATCATCTCCAGCCTCGTTATACCTTATCCTTGCAAGAGCCCGATCATAGTGCCTAACAAATTTATATAGCTTCAATTTGTGTTGGAGGAAGGGATTGAAATAAGTATTCATACTCTCCAAGCGTTGAGTGCTCTTCATCCCAGCATAGAAATATCCACGCATATATGTCTTAGCCCACGTATGACGCTTCTCATATGTCTCCAACACCCAACTATTGGTTTGAAGTCCAAATTTTTCGACCATTGTCGTCCAGCCATGCTCAAACTTTGTCTCATCCATTTCCATGTCCATGCACTGCTTGAAAGTATGTGCAAAACCACTTTTGTGAACATTTGAAACAGCATTTTTCCCAAGATGCCAATTACATAATCGATGTCTTGCGTCTAGAAATACTCTTTTGATTGCCTCTCACATCACCTTATCCCCATCTGTCAGTACGAACACAGGTGCTTTATTGCCTATCGCCTCCATAAATGTTTCCAAAATCCATGTGTATGTATCAATTGTCTGATTAGCTAGCAAAACACATGCAAATATCGTGGTCCTAAAGTGGCTAGTCGCACCAGCCAACATGACAAAAGGTTTCTTGTATGCATTGGTTCTGTAAGTTGAGTCACATATCAACACATCACCAAACTTTGCGTCATCGGCCCGCGATTTCGAATCTGCCCAGAACATATTTTGTAACTTGTTATCATTACACACATCATACTTGTAAAAAAATCGTGCATCAATATCAAGTTTTGCTTATAGGTAAACCAACGCACCCTACTTATCACCATCCTCAACTTCTGCTCTACGTTCGGCTTGAATATGGTTGTGCAGATCCATAGGGATGAAACCAACATTCTCATAAGACCTGAATTGATTTACCATATAGTCCATGATTTGGCTAGTCTTCACACCAACGTTGCGCATAGCTATTGCTTGAGCTTTGTTAGCGCTGTTTAAACTGCGATGTGACCTCATATACATCACACAGTGTTGTTCCGCCAATTCATGGTTGTGGTCTGCGACAAAGTGAGTCACAACATACTTTCCCCCTTCACCAGTATCTGCATCGTACCGTATGCGAAATTGGGCTTTGCAACCTACTCTTGTTAGTTCCTTGGGAGCTCTACTCTTCTCAGCAACACGGTCTAAGTATTTTGGTAATCTCTGACCTTCCCTTGAACACAACCATAGCCTACTAACAACCTTTCCCTCTTTATTTGTGTTAAATCTAGATTTTCATATACTAAATCCCTTGGCTTTAGCATACGCATTGTAGAAAGCTTCTCCATCTTCGACCGAATCAAATTTCTCTTCCAGAATAGCACGTTCAACATCATCAACCATGTCATTGCGATGAGCATCGTCAACCATTTCCTTTTTCACATCGGCTCTGCCATCTTCAACATTCATATTGGTTACTTCTTCATTGCTCGGACTAGCTTCGCAACCATGATAAGGTTCCGCCCGACTTTCATTCATCAAACGAATGTCATCTGCTTCATTTGGAATGTCATAATCATCACCTTCCCTTTTAACTTTCGTTGGGGCCATACTGCACATGACATTAGTACAAACAATTACTTGATGACCGAAAAATGTTAACACAAACACAAACACAAACATGACATTTTCACACGGTTTAGTTGTTTGTGCAAACACAAACACTCGCTTCAGAGAGAGAAAGGTTGGTTGCCAGTGGAGGGGTTTCCGTTTGAGCGAAGCATAGAGCGGTTGAAGTTAGGATGGGAGTTTAGTTGAGGGAAAATAGCTGAAGTGAAGAGGCCAGAGAGAGAGAGAGTGAGACAGAGAGAATGAGACAGCTCCATACCTCATATCTAGTTGGAGAGAACTGCTTCACTTTAGCAATGGAACCAACGCAGCCTTGTAGTTCCATTGTTGTTGGAAATCGCCCGTTATACTGTTCCCTACAGAGCTTTGTCAATGGAACCAACCCAGCACGACTTCTCGCTGTTAATGGAAATCAAGGGTTACACTGACTCAACCTTACACAGAGAGGAGAAATAGGGATGAAATACAGGAGTGAGTGGGATGCAATCATGCAAATACAAGCATTAACCGGTTGCCCCAGTTTTAACTTTTTCACGATTAAATAATTCAATGGTCTTGATCAATTATTGTAATCTAACGGCTAACAATTGGGTTGCATATGGTGTGCAACCTTAAGGGGGTTGCACACTTAAACAGCTCCCAAAACGAAATGATTACCAAACCCACCCTTAATATTTTGGAATTAATGAAAACAATATCATAAAAATAAAAAATGAAAAAATAAAAAAAGGGGTAGAAAGCTGTTAACAATAGGCTTTATTACCTGTCCCCGTTACCTTATTCAAAGTTCTACATTTGAAAAAGGGTAAATTACGTTGACCTCCTCAGATTTCTGACAAATACACAAATCTCTTCTGTAGTTTTAATAATTATAGTAACCTCCCCTACTTTACCTGACATTCTCCAGATTCTCCCCTTCTGTCAAATTGTTCCAAACGGTGTTACTTTTTCTATAATAAATTACCTTATTGCCATTCCTTTTAAAATATTTAAAAAATATTTTTGGATTGGAGGACAGATTTATAAGAAACAAACAGTGTTTGGAATAGTATTTTTAGATTTATTTTTTTTAAAATATTAAAAAATGTTTAAAAAAATTATTTTTTATTTTAAATATATAATTTTTATTTGACTATTTTTAAATAGTTTATTTTATTTTGTCAATATTTTAATTTTTTTAATTTTAATATTTTAAACTTAAAACACAACTTCACACTCAAATCGTAACCGTACATATAACTCAAAACTCAATTAAAAAATTATTTTCAAAACTCATAACCAAACACATAACTCGACACTCCACACTACTTTCAAAACATTACACTCAAATCGTAACCAAACACATAATAAAAAAATTAAAATATTTAAAAATATATTTGTACGGGAGCCAAATATTCGATGCTATCCGTACTCCTTGCGTCCAAGCTGCGTCTTCCTCTGATCGTCCTGCGAACACAACGAATGTGAGCTACCTGGAGGTGTGTTGCCGAAAAACCCCTTCGACGGTCAAGTTAGCACACACTCAGAGAGAGAGAGAGAGAGAGAGAAGGTGGTATGTAAGATGTGATTATGAAAAATGTCCAGACCTGTGTATGGAGGCGCCGCCCCGTTTATATAGTCTTTGCACACGCTCTCGTGCCCACTCATCTTAGGACGCGTGGACCTGCTCCCCTCTCACATTTCCTACGTGCCAATGCCAATACAACTAGACACGACCTAACGAAACCGTCAAGCAGTTGGCATGCACGGACAGCAGGATCTCCTCCGTGTCAGCTCGCGGCGCCACACAATGCTCTTCTACCGAGCTACACTTGGGTGGCACTGCATCATCACCTTACTACCGTGATACTTCCCCGATCACCTTGACGGATTCTATCTGTGGGCTCAACCGAGCTTCTCCGTTATAACCGAGCTCCTGCTCAGTCGGTCTGATCTTCGGACTAAACCTGTCCAACTCAGTAGTGCGCACATCTTCGTCGGGTAGGAGGTCCAAAGTTATTCCAACTTGACCAGACTGAGCACTTGGTGCAACGCGCACCCAATGTTTGACCGGACAAAACCTAGCTCGGTTCTATTTAGGTTGGCCCACCGAGCTCGGCTGTGTTAGGTTAGAAATCTCCCTCTCAATATTTATAAAATAAAATAAAATATTTAAAATAAAAACTATATATTTAAAATAAAAACGAATTTTTTAAAATTTTTTAATATTTTAAAAATTTTAAAAAATACAGCACATAAATGTATAAAATATAATACATATTAAAATAAATAAATAAATATTTAAAATATAAAACATTTACATTAAAAAAATAAATTTGAAAAATTTCAAAATTTATAATCAAACAAATTTTTTCTTTCCAAAAATTACAACTCAAAATACGACTCCATACTCAAATCATGATTCTAAAAATAATTTTATAAAATAAAATAAATTTTTTCTTAAAATTTTTTTTCTTTTAAAATAGAGTTTTGGAAAAAGTTTAGTTTTGAGTTTTGAAAAGAGTTTTGAGTTTTGAAAAAAGTTTTGAATTAAGTTTTAAATTTGTATTTAGTTATGAGTTTTGAAAATAATTTTTGAATTGAGTTTTGAGTAAAAACATGTTCCAAAAAATTTTTTTTTTTAGAAACATGTTTGGTTCTCTTTTAGAATCACAATTCCAATTAGAAATTTTCAAAATTCTTTTCAAAACTCATAGAGTTTTAACCAAATACACAACTCAAAACTCAATTCAAAAATTATTTTCAAAACTCATAACCAAATACAAACTTATGCTAAATATATTTTTTAAATATTAAAAAATTTAAAAAAAAAAAATTTTTATTTTAAATATATAATTTTTATTTTAAATATATAGTTTTTACTTTAAATATTTATTTTATTTTATAAATATATTTTTAAATATTTTATTTTTTGTTATGTGTTTCTTTATGATTTGAGTGTAGAGTTTTGAAATTAGTGTGGAGTTTCGAGTTATGTGTTTAATTATGAGGTTTGAAAATAATTTTTTAAATTGAGTTTTGAGTTATGTTTTTAGTTACGATTTGAGTGTGAAATTGTGTTTTGAGTTTAAAATATTAAAATTAAAAAAATTAAAATATTTACAAAATAATATAAAATATTTAAATAAAAATTATATATTTAAAATAAGAAATATTTTTTTAAACATTTTTTAATATTTTAAAAAAATAAATCTAAAAATACTGTTCCAAACACTATTTGTTTCTTTCAAACCTGTCCTCCAATGCAAAAACATTTTTTAATATTTTAAAAGGAAGTATAATAAGGTAATTTACTATATAAAAAAAAAAAGGATAATACTGTTTGAAACAATTTAACAAAAAAAAAAAAATCTAGAAAATGTCAAGTAAAATAAGAGAAATAGCTGTAATTATTGAAACTACGGCAGAAATAATCTCCCACTCACCAACCCTGTGCTCACCAAGCCTATGCATGACTATTAGACCACTGACGCATACCATGATATCTTACATTTATTTATTTTTAAAGAATCTTTTGCAAGTTTAGGTTTGGTTTGATATAATTTTAAAAAGTCAAAAAAAATCACTATTTTGTTTAAGTCATATTATATTATTTAAGTTATATTATTTTTTTATTATATAATTTTAAATTCAATTCACATTTTATAAAAAGTTCAAAACGTACTTATTTAGATCATCTTAAATAACTTCTTAGTTTTCCCGCATATGGAATGTGGTGTTTTATTTTTTATTTGGATAATTACACATAGAAATAAATTTTAGAGAAATTTTTTTAAAATTTTGTTTGATTTAGTGATTTTAAAAAAAAAAATTCAAAATCAGTTTTTCTCTTCTATACATCAATCAATTACTTTTTATTTCTCCTCTCTCCTTCTCAATCATGTTTTCTTTCACACGCATCTACTCAATTACAACAAAATATCAAATCATTCCAAACTCTCATACTCTAAAATTATTTTCAAAATATATAACCAAACAAATTAAGAAAATTTCTAAACTCTCTTTTCAAAATCTTTTTTGAAAAATTATCTCTCAAAACCAAACTAAACACACCCAAAGTGTTCGACCTGGTGTAGCGATGAATCGTGAAAAAAAAAAAAAAAAAAAATTAATAATTGTCAATTTTTAGTAATATATGTAAAAAAATCATCACAAAAAATTATTTTTAATAAATTATCCCCCAAAAAAATGACTTAGGCTCTATTTGATTTAGTTTTAAAATTATGATTTGAGTGTTAAGTTATGATTTAAGTGTGGAGTTGTGAATTGAGTTTTGAAATGAAAAAAATTATTTGGTTATAAGTTTTGAATATTTGAATATTGAATTTTGAAAAAAAAACTTAAGTTTTGAAAAAAGTTTTAAGTTATATTTTGAGTTTTGAGTTTTGAATTTTTAAATTTTGAGTTGTAATTTAAAATTTTTTGCCATTATTTTTTTCAAAATATTAAAAAATGTTTAAGAAAATGTTTATTTTTTATTTTAAATATATAATTTTTATTTAAATATTTTTAATTCTTAATTTATTATTTTTCAATATTTTAATTTTTTTTAATATTTTAAACTCAAAACACAAATTCACATTCAAATCATAACCAAATACATAACTCAAACTTAATTTAAAAACTATTTTCAAAACTCATAATTATACACATAACTCAAAACTCAATTCAAAACATCTTTTCAAAATTTATGACCAACTTTTTTCAAAATTCAATTAAGAAAATTCAAAAAAATATTTTTATTTTGTTCTTTAAATTATTTTTTATTTTATGTTTTTTTGGAAAAATATTTTGTTTATTTTTATTTTTGAAGAAAAATATTTTTTCATTTTTTCAAAAAATAATTTTTGTTATTTTCTTGAGGATTGATCAAATAATCTGTCATGATTTACATATATATATATATGGCGATCCAAATTTTTTTAAAATTTAAATAAGAGTAAAAAATATTTATAAATTAAAATAAAATAAGGTATTTAAAATATAAAATAAAAATTATATACTTAAAATAATAAATAATTTTTTTAAAAATTTTAAAAAATACACTACCCAAATGTATTAAATACAATGCACATTAAAATAAATATATAAATATTTAAAATATAAAATATTTAACTTAAAAAAATAAAATTAAGAAAATATTTTAAAAAATAAATATAAAAGAATTCAAAATATAACTCAAAACTCAAAATACAACTTAAGGTTGCGTTTGGTAGAGTTTTGTAAATATGATTTGAGAGTATGAATTGTATTTTGAATTTGTGAGTTATGGAATTATACTTTGAGTGTAGAAAATTTGTTTGGTTATGGTTTTTGAATAGAGTGTTGAATTGAGTTTTGAATTGAGTGTGAAATTGAGTTTTGAAAGATTGATTTGACATGTGAAGGAAGGAAATTTGTTTAGTTATGAGTTTTGAAAAAAAATTTCAAAACTTAATTCGAATTATTATAACTCATAACAAAACACACTACTTTCATACTATTGAAAATTCTTATCAACACTTATAACTAAGGGGGATGCACCAATAAATCTCAAATTAATAACTTATACACTGTTTAGTCCTAAAAGTTTTCTTATAGACTGAAAGGTCCCATTACAATATTTCAAACATCAGATTAATGTTTCAAACATTAGATTTCAAACATCTAATGTTCATTAGATTTCAATAATGTTTGAAATTATAGGATGAATGTTTCAAACATTAGATTTCAAATATCTAATGTTCATCAAATTTCAATAAATTTTGAAATTATAGAATGAAACATCAGATTCATTTACATCATAAACATCATGATGATGTATAAATGGGACTAAATGAAGCATAAGAAAACTTTTAGGACTAAATGGTTCAACTTTTCAGAAACTAGGATTTATGGGTAAATTTTCCTACTAAGGGGACTCTTTTTAAAATTCAATTAAAAAAATTATTATTAACAAAAAAATAACATTAATCAATTTTTTAATTGAAAATACTACAAAAGGAAATAATGTTTTTTCAAAATAAATTTTCAAAAAATTTAAATCATAAATATTTAAATAATCTAAAAAATTTAATAAGTAAAAAATTAAAATAAATATTCAAAAAATTTAAATAATTTAAAATGTTAATATTTTAAATTTAAAAACAACTCTACACTCAAATTGTAACTAAACACATAAAACAAAACTCAATTAAGAAATTATTTTTAAAACTCATAATCAAACACATAACTCGAAACTCCATACTACTTTCACAACTATACACTCAAATCGTAACCAAATACATAACAAAAAAATTAAAATATTTTTATAAAATAGAGTTTGAATTTATTTTTATAAAATATTTTAAAATTTAAAAAATTAAAATCACAATATTTTGAAATTAAAATATTTAAAAATATTCAAAAAATTAAAAAATTAAAAAAATCGTAACATATTTAAATATTAAAATATTTAAAAAATTAAAATATTGATTTGAATTGGGTTTTGAAAAGAGTTTTGAATTATTTGTTTGGTTATGAGTTTTGAAAAGTGTAGCGATCCCGGTATCGATTCTTTTTTTTTTTTCATGTGTTTGCCACTTCGACTAGGCCGGTCGGGGGTCTAGGGGGCAACGCCCCTTCGCGGGGGTCCAGGGGGCAGCGCCCCTTGACGGGTCCAAGGGCAGCGCCCTGGCGGGGGTCGAGCGAGGCTTTCCATAATGCATTCGAAGCTGCTTACCCGCTCGAGCGGCCGTTTATGCGCTCGAGCGGAGAATGTTTGGTTTCAGAAGTTTGACCTGTCTGCAAAAGTACTGGGATAGTGTATTTGACGCTCGAGCGGGGCTTTCGACGCTCGAGCGGGGCTAGCGGACCACGTTATATCAGTTCGTGAATCTGATGTTTCAGATCATTTTTTTTAGTCTTCTCTCTCTCTCTAAAACTCTCCAAAATTCCAGATCGGGAGTTTCTCTCTCTAGAAGTCATCTTCTCTCTTTGATTCCTTCAAATCCATTGAGATTTAGACCTAAGTTCTTCACCAAAGTCGGTTATCTAGGCGAGGGTTACGTTGTGTGCGGTGGAGATCGAATTTCATCATCGTTGAATTTGGGGTTTTCAACTCGTTTCTTCGTCAAACTTGAGGTAGGGATTTTCTTTGAGTTATATATATATTTGCAAGATCTAGTTGATTTTCGAAATTATCCTTTGATTAGTTTTGAAATATAAATTGTGATTCAAGAAAAAGAGTGATTTCGAAAATGGGTTTACTATTTGATCCTTTGAGATAGAATTTGGGAGCTTTTGAACTATGTTGATGAAAGAAAGATGTTTTGGTGAGATCTTCTCAAATATTTGAAAATAAAGGGTTTTGGTAAGAAAACCTAGAAATTGGAAATTTTAAGAAAGATGTTGAAAATCTTTGAAATATGTTGTTATGATTATTTTGTGTGCCAAAATAAATGATGTTTGAAAATTATTTATTTATTTACATATAAATGATGCTTTCATGGAATATGGGAATTGTTGAAGTTTTGGGAATTGTTGTTTAAAAGTATTAATATGGTCTTGAGATGACTAAATTGTTAAGATGATTTGAAATGTGGAAATTATGTTATCCCTTGATGAATCAAAATAAATGTATTTATTCATCTTGTGAAATTGTGTTGAAAGGAGAAATGAAAGTTTTGATCACAATGGAAATATTGTGTGAAGGAATGGAAAATAGATAAAATGTTGTATTGCATTTGTTGATACATTGGCATATCAATTCATTGAAAATGAAGAGTTTCGAAAGCTGATTTAAAAACTTGCATTGAGAAAAGAATGTTGAGAAAAGTTTTCATGAAATGGTTTTGGGGTAAATACGGTGGTAAGTCTTGACAGGTAGTGTGGATTATGGGTGTCGAGCCTTCCAGCTTGTGACTGGTAAAAATGACGGAATGGGTGTCGATCCTTCCAGCTTGTGACTGGTAAAAATGACGGAATAGGTGTCGAGCCTTCTAGCTTGTGACCGGTAAAAATGACAAAGAATGGGTGTCGAGCCCTCCAGATGATACTGGTAAAAATGACAAATTGGTAGTACTTGTATAGTCTACTTGCAGACACTGACCTAGGGATTACCAGAGTTGTATTTACCACCCCTTAAACAAAATTGATAAATGTGGAACAATTGAAATTGCATGGCATCATTGAGCATGATTGTTTTTGAATAAATGAAGATGTGTTCTTATTTTTTTTCAAAAGAGCATGGCATGGCATGTGCATCCACTTTTTTTTTAGACTTGTATAAAATGTATATACTTTGTGAAGGATTTTCCTACTGGGCTTTATGCTCACCCTACGGGATTTTTGTGCAGGAAAGGATGTGGTAATCCCGCCTAACTGAGGGTGTGGAAGTGTGTGAAGAGAGCATAGTGTGCTCGTTTGCTGTGACTCTGATTGTAAGCCAAGGGCTTTATATGTGTGGGTTTGAATAACCGTTTTGTGTAACCAGGCTCAGGCCTTGGAACTGGTAAACCCTTGGGGGTATTTGTTGTTTAATTAATGTTGTTGGATTAATTGTATTATCGCATGAAGACTATTTACATCATGTAATGCAAGTATGAGGATTTGTTATCAATTTTACTTTAAAGAGCGATGACTAGTGTATCACTATTTGGGCATGAAAATGGAGGCGTTACAAAAAGTAATGATTATGTTTTGAATTGAGTTTTAAGAAATGAGTGTAGAATTATGATTTGAAAGCTCCAAACAAACAACACACTCAAATCAATAGATAAAACTATATTTTCAGATGCTTACCAAATGGAGTCTAAAACTCTTTTCAAACTTATAATCAAATAAATTTTTTATTTTCAAAACTCAACTCAAAATTTATAACTCAAAATAAGACTCCACACTCAAATTATAATTTTAAAAATACTTTTTAAAAAAAATATAAAAATATTTTTTTGAATTTGTTTTTTTAAAATAAAATTTTGAAAAAAAAAATAGTTTTGAGTTTTGAAAAAAAAATTTAAATTAAAATTTTAGTTATGTATTTAATTATGAATTTTAAAATTAAATTTTAAATTATGTGTTTGACTGTAAATTTAAAAAAAAATAATTTTTTTAATTAAAATCACAATTTCAAAATTAAGAAATATTTTGAAAAATTAATAAAAAATTAACTTTTTGATATTTTAATCTTATTTCACCTTTTTATAAGCAAATTATATGAGATTAATGTGAATCAAAATAAATAAAAAATTAAAAGCTGACCTTAGTTTTTTCTCTCTGAAGCTCCGTTGAGTTTAGCCAGCCCCTTTTTCAAACACGATGTCACAGCAGCAGCAGAGCTTCTCAAAATATTTGTCGGTGGATCGGCCTCCTATCTCTCCTCCGGCGCCGCGTTCAACATCAGCGTTGGAAACCACAATCTCAGTTTGTATCTTACTTGTGACTGCCTCTGTAGCGGTGGTTCTTCGCTTGATTCCCTACGAGTACATAGGCGGAAATCGCGTACCAGCGATCGTCTTCAAGGGCCTTCCCTATGCTTTCCATGGATTTGTCATCTCAATCATGTTCGCTTTCTCTGGGGCTTTTAGCGCTTTGTTAGTCCCAAATAATCCCAAGATCTCAAGACTCTGCCGCTATTTCTCCACGGTGTCGATGGCATCGGCCGTTGCGTTTCTCATCTCTGCGACTTTTTCACAAACATCTTAGATGTAACGGAAGGAGACGAAGAACTCGCCTGGAAAACAAAAGGGTAAAAGGGGAAAACGACTAAGACTCCTTGGAGTCTTGAATAAATTTGTACTCATCTAAACCAGGCTAGGGTTTGGTGAATCTTTGTGTTTTGCACTCTATTTTAAGAAGACTTTGTTGCGTGAATTGTAGGTTGTACAAATTTATTTGACCCCTTCAATTAATTAAGAATCGTTCAATCAACACCTCTTGTTCTATCAATTTGTTTTTGCCTCTTCCCTTTGTATGATGTTTGTATGTACAAACGAAACAAACCCCAATATCCGTTTCAATAGGAACACTTTTTCTGGTTACAATCAGCAAATTCAAAGTCCTAAGCATTTACACAGTACAGTAGTATAATTTCTTTCTTGGGGGAAGGAGAGAGATAGTCTCAGTTATGAGGGGAGAGTTTTTAATCATCTATTTCTATTTAATTTTTTTAATTTCTTTTTGTAAGATTTTATCATCATAATTGGCAAAAGAAGAGAGACTAGAGTTTGTAATTGCCTTTCAGAACTGAGGCTGAGGAAGAATTATATATATATAGCTGTCTAGATTGTTTAATTTTATGTAATTTCTTCAGATGCCAGAATATGCCTCTAGCTATTGCTGGACAAGCAAAAATTTTTATGTTGTATTTAGAAGATTTGAGAAGAAATTTAAAAATTGAAAAGAAAAATGTATATAAAATTAAGTAGAATGAAAATATATTTTATTCACATTTTATTTTATTATTTTTTTATTTCTCTTTTTAAATTCTTTCCTAAATTCTCTAATCAAGAACCGTGTTATGTTTGCCTCGCGGTCTAGGACACTCACTGGTGGTTTCTGAGATCGGCGATCATGGTGGTTTGCTTTCACTGTAGAGGGAATAGTTATTTGGTAAAAATGCATTTTACGAAGGGCATTTTAGTCAATTAGTTTGATTTTATGAATATGTAACCTTTTTTTTTTATTTTATTTATATACTATTCATCACTAATTTATTTATTTTAACACTTTCTATCTCTTTCATCCTAATCAAATTACCTTTATTGACATTGCAACTAGCTTCTTGTGCTAGAGTAACATCAACCACTCAAGCTATTTTTATTTTTGCGATTGAATTTTCCCCAGCGCTGATCTAGATTGGAGAAGTGTTCTCTGAGCCCGTGGGTTCCCTAAGGGCTCATTTCCAAGTCGTTCATTTTAGAATTGTTTAAGTATATCATTTACATAAAAATTAAATCGATTTGATAATTATAGTATATTTATTTTATAGCGTTCGTCTTAAAAAAAAATCTATTTTTAAAAATACAATTATTATTTATTTTTTAAAAAATAAAAATATTTTAATTATTAGATCAATTTATTTTTTAAAATAAATAATATATTCTAAATCATTAAAATAAAATTGGTGATATAAATTCATACAATACCCCATCAATTCAAATATGGACTGTCCGTTCCTTATTTTAACACCTTTATCTCTTTCATCCTACTCAACTTATGTAATTTTTTAATTTTGGACTAGCGAAACCAGGGAGAAATTTGTTGAGGTCCCTATTCACTTTCATTGGTCAAAATTAGTTGACTTTGATTGGCAAGTGGATTGATTAGTATTTGATGATGCATTGATTATAACGAGGAATGGGTCGGGCTCGTCCATGTTTCTAACAGGTCTGTCGGTCTTGAAGTTCACAGAGCGTTCCTACAAAAAGGTCCAAGAAGGGAGGTGATCTTCCAGTAGACAGTCCGATGATCAAATTAGGATAGAGTAGATTGATTGTATCGAGAGAGGAGAGGGGGATTTAGAACTTAACTTTTAATGCGTCTCGGAAGGTTCCTTATATCCTTTGTTCTTTATTTCCTTGTCTACTTCAGACTGTTGTGTTGGCCGAAAGTCTATCTTCTAGCTTGCATCGTTCATGGTGAGTTTGTATTGTCCAACGTGAAGGGGTTGTCGTATTTAATGCTGTGAGAGCCTCATTAATGGCAAATATATGAGTGCAATAATTTTGCAGGATTTTTGTTTACTTATGTGGCTAGGTTTCTGGTTAACAAGTGTTTGAATGCTATTGGTCCTAGTTTATCATTGATTTCCCAAGATTACTGGACTTTAATATCTAGTCTGTGGGTTGGGTCCTGAGTCGTGGGGCGGACTCTCTTGTGGACCCACCAATATTAGTAGTCCCTTATTCCCAAGTGCAGCTTTAGTCCAACGAGAGAATAGGAAAGGAGTGAGGAGGGCCGACCGCAAAGGTGGCCGAGCGGGCGAGCGGGATGACCGATCATGAGGAGGGCCGACCGCGAAGGTGGCCTAACGGTCGAGCGGGATGACCGATCGTGAGGAGGGCCGAGCTGGATGACCGATCGTGAAGAGGGCCGACCGCGAAGGTGGCTGAGTTGGATGACCGAGCGTGAGGAGAGCCGATCGCGAAGGTGGCTGAACAGGATGACCGATCACGAGGAGGGCCGACCGCGAAGGTCTAGGCGGGATGATTAAGCGTGAGGAGGGTCGACCGCAAAGGTGGTTCAAATTTGGTTCAAATTTTTGGTTTGGTTTCAATTGTTTGAAAAAAATTTCCAAAATCAATTTCTCTCTTCTCTCTCCTCTCTCATTCTCAATCATTTTTTATCTCACACACATCTACTCAACTCCAACAAAAATATCAAATCATCCCAAATTTCCAAACTTCAAAACTATTTCCAAAATATACAATCAAACAAATTAAAAAAAATTCTAAACTTTCTTCTCAAAATTTTTTTGAAAATTTATCTCAAAATAAAAACCAAACACACCCTTTAAAAATAAATAAAAATGTATCAAATTTTAAAATCAACAAAAAACTATTGAAATCATATCTTTTAAATAGTATATTTTTTTTATACTTTAAATGTTAAAACACTTATTAATAAGGCTGTTTGAAAAATTCTATTTAAAAAGTGATGGTTATTCATATTGGTTTCACAAAAAGAAAAATCCAAAAACATAGAAGGTTTGTTTGGTTTGTATCCCAAGATATAATTTTTGATAAAAATTTTTAAAATTTTTCTTGGTTCAAATTTTTTGAAAAAAAAATTCAAAATCACTTTATTTCAATCACTTTTTCTCTCTCCTCTCTCTCTTTCTCAATCACTTTTTTACTCACACATATCTACTCAACTATAACAAAATATCAAATCATCCTAAACTTCCAAACTCCAAAATTATTTTTAAAATATACAACTAAACAAACAAAAAAAAATTCTAAACTATCTCCCCAATTTTTTTTAAAAAAAATTTGTCTCAAAACATAAACCAAACACACCTAGAAAGTTCTAAATATAAAATACACATATGTGACACATATATTCATTCATAATTATAGCTATAAATATTTTTTCATCTCACATTATATACTTTGTATTTAAAATTTTATGTATTCTTAACCCAACTCTTTTCATAAATCTTAAACTTTTGATCTGTCACGACCCAAACCCGCCCCTAAAAGTTTGGCATCGAGACCGGCCAGTAATCCTAGATTACCACAGGCCTTACTGTACAAAACATAATTAATCGGGGCTCGCGGAAGCGAAAACACAATACTAGTAGTCCAAAGAGCTGTGCATAAATATGAACAAGTATTACATGCCAAAAATGAGTTATTTACCCACCATATTACATAACATGTATTCAAAAATTCATATACAAAACATATAGGCACATGCCACAAGTACATAACAAAACAAGTCCACAATACGGCCTTCCAGGCCTAGCCCAGCTTGGGCACCAAAACTCGGGTAGGCTTTCAAAACGGCGGCTCGACTCAGATTCCGCCTAGGCTTGGCTTCCAGAACGCTCACCTATAAATACATATATCCAGGGGGTGAGCTAAAGCTCAGCAAGTAACATTAAGGTAAAGGGTTAGTGAACGAATTCCACATATCATGTAACCGTAAAACAGATCATTCATAAACATAACCAATTCGTATCAGAACATAATAATGGCATACTCCATAGAACATAAACATAACAGAACGTCTTCCGACTAGAGTAATCAGTTCCGGATACTGATTAAACACATATCGTCACAATGAAGTGACTAACGAGATCTCGTAAACTGGTCATGGACCCGCACTAATGTGCCGTCCCCCATGACTTGGGGCTATCTATGGATGCCATACTAGATTTGTAAACAGGATATTCGTTCACAGAAAACATTAACATTTCAGAAATCATAGCATAGCATAACGTTTTCAGAACATACTTTATAAGAACATAACTTTACAGAAATGTTACTTACAGTGGGTTTTCCAGAACCGGTTGTACGGTCTTCACGTTTTGACCTGCAGATAGCAACATGATAACACAAATCCTTAACATATATCATCATCAAATCATGTCCACGTATGCTCTTGATGATGTTTCAATCTCATAACTTCATTATCATAACATAATTAAGCCTCAAGAATGCTAAAAATGCAATGAGGATGCCAAAATCATGCATTAAAACACTTTATGAAATTTTCCAAAAACAGGTCACTGCTCGAGCGCACCAACCTCCGCTCGAGCGGACTGAAAACTGAGCCAAAATGCTGGATGTGCGAAATCTCCGCTTGAGCGGACAGACCCACGCTCGAGCGGACAGTGTAAAACTGGGTGGAAAAATCAGTTCAAAAAGCTGTCAAACCGTGGCCTCCATTTTGCAAAACCAACTCTCCAAAAACAACAAATACAAGGTTCAAACACTTGGTTAGAGCTTCAAAACCAACTCACAAGAATACATAAGAGATTAAACCATGAATCAAGTTGGAAAAATCCTATTATGCATATAGAAGCTTCTTTTCAAAACTATGGAATTTCTTCCTTCAAATGTGAAACTCATGCAAGAAAATCATGATCTAAAACATAATTTCATGATATGATTCTATCTATGCTCATAGAGGCTCCATAGCTTAAAACACCACATAATATCATCAATTGAACATAATTTCCCCTCATTCATCCCATTTACTTGCCATAAATCATGAGGAAATCTACCTTACTCAAGAAATTGGAGAAGACCCTTACCTCAAATTTTTAATTTGGAGAGATTTAGCTTGAACCCCCTTTTTCTTTCTCTTCTTCTTCCTTGTTTTCTCTTCTCACGAATTCTTCTCTCTCTCTCTCCTAGATATTTCTTCTCTCTTTGTTTTGAGAGTCAAATGAGTCAACAACACTTATCTTACACCATATATATCAACTATAAACATTTGTGCCAAAAATATGAGCCAAACATGGCCTAACGAATCAGACGAAATTCAGTCCTCAATTTATTGGTCCAAATGGTTCTAAAAATTCCCGGTATCACATAGGTATGTTCAATTTCGTTTTCTGATTCCATTACGGTGATCAATTTCAGTCCCGAAGTCGTAATTCCAACAGATATTCTTCCATTTCAAACAGATAATTCCTAATAAATTCAGATTAATGCGTAATTAATTACCAATATTTGTGACGTATATTTCGGGGTCATTACATGATCACACAACCAACCTGCTGGCAAAAAAGATTACTTAGCCACTCAAGGGTCAAATTGCCATATTTAATGCTCTTTAACCGTTGTTCCTTTAAGTAGTATGGATCTAAACTTTTTTGTAGCTAGATTTCATAATAAATAATTTTTTTTAAAAAAAGAAGAAGAAATGATTGACAATACTAGAAGACTAAATACTGTATTTACAATTAAAACTATCAATATGAGATTAGGGATTGGTAAGAATGAAAGGAGTTTGTTTTGTTTATGGGCATCAGTTGAATTTACTTTTTAGTTCTTATAATAAATATTCAATGGTGTTTTGAAAAATTGGTAAAAAGTTAATTTTTTGACTTTTTAACTTTTTTGGTAGCTTTTTTGACAAAAAAATTGAGTTGTTTTGGATAAAAAAATTGATTTTTTTGACTTAAAAAGTTAAAAAGTCAAAAAACTGACTATTTACTATTGTTCCCCAAATGGTAATATTGTGATTTTTTAAAAATCAAAAGTGTGACAAAATTCGTACGTTAAAAAGTTATATATTTTATGTATATGCTATGCAATTAATAACTGCTGTTGTCTATTGTCAGTATTGTGAAAAAAGAAAAGAAAAAATAGAGATAAGGCTGATCATGCCTTCTTTCATAAACCATTGAAAGTAAAATTTGTGTACCAAGAAAAACTTCAGATGTACACGTTTACATGTTTGTATGATTGTGACCTTTCTTTGCTTTTACCTAGAGGTCTTTTGTCAATAAAAAAAAAACCTAAAAGAATAGTATTATTTTTACAAAAATAATTTATAAATAAAATTTTTATATATAAAATTAATACAAAATAATGTGATAGTCATATTTTACAATATTGCGTCATAATAATAATGATGTTTTGACCGAAATAAATATTTAAAAAAATTAAATATGCCATATTATTTTATGTAATTTTTTTTACATAAATTGTGTAATATTAGTATTTTATAATGTTATACTATGGCACAATCCTTTTCTCGAATAATTATTTAGTAATTATCGAGTATTATGTGATATTGTTTAAATGATCATCCAAACTAATCACTTAGAAAAAGAACAGAGGGTGGGTGATGTGACGGTACCGGTACTATCATAGCCCACTAGATTTATATCAAACCTATTTTTGATGATCTAAACTGGTCATATTATAGGATTTGTCAAGCATATCATCAATATAAAAAATGAGATTAATCAGACATGCGTAACCCTATGATCAGACCCAAATTGTTTTCTAAAAAATTATTAAAATTATGCAAAATATTTATTTTAAAAAAACATAAATATGATTTTGTTATGGGTTACAGATGTCCAAATAATCTAATTTTTTTCATGAATGTTCTACTCGACGAATTTTAAAATATGAACGACTCAATTTATCAAAATAGATTCGAGAACATGGCTACTAACAAATGGGCCAAGGATGAAGATCATGATTGGACTCTAAAGTTTATGGGGACCATTGCTATGATTTGGTTATGGCAGAACAAGTCCATCTTTGATGCAACATTTGTCATTCCCATTAACCCTATATCTATTATTTGAGGAGTGGTCTAGGCAATAGAGTGGGAGCGAAAACTTTTTGCTAGTTCCAAACCGATGGGTGGTCTTGGTAATCAATGGCAGACGCCTAAGGAGGGATGGGTGAAGACCAACACTGATGGAGCTTTTGTTGGTAATCCGGGAATGACTCGAATTGAGGGACTGGTCAAAGATAGTGCTAGTTTATGGATAAAGGGCTTCAAGCAGTGGATAGGTTGGGCTTTAGCGGTAATAGCAGAATTATGGGCGATATTCCAAGGCCTAACGCTAACCTGGAAATATGGATGGCATCAAGTGGAGCTTGAAACAGACTCTTAAAATGTTGTGAATCTCATTGAAAATGCGAAGCCCAATCATCCTAATCATAATCTAATCCTGCAAATACAAAAGGTCTTGGACAGAAATTGGGAATGTAGACTTAGTTATATTGCTCGGGAGATAAATGGGTGTGCCCATCAAATAGCTAGGGAGGCCATTTAAGGGAATGCGCAATTGAGAATAGTGAAGATGTCCTCATCTCGTCTAGAAAAACTTCTTGTTTAAGAGACTCCTAATTGGAGAGTAGTTTAGTTTTATCCCTGGACTTAGGCCTCCATCTAACGAAAATAAATAAATTCGAGACACACGCCATGGATTTTCAACACATGTGATGTGCCTATAGACACGGCACCAAACCCTAACTCGTAGAAAATTTGTTGCGTTGGACATGTCGATCCATATTTGTCAAGTAGTTGAGAGACAAAAAAAAATTACTTATTTAACGTGCGTTACGATTTTTCATTAATCAAGAAAACTACACAAGCAACATTACGTGATATTCTAAGAACCTAATCATCTTATTTGGTTTCAATTTTTTGAATTCAATTTTTTTTAAATTGAGTTTTTTTTTTTTTTTTTTACTTTTCGTATTTTTTTTTAGTGAATTTTTTTAATATTTTAAGCAATTTTTTTTTACTTTTTAGATCACTTAATATAGAAAAATTTACTTATAAATCCCATATTTAGGAATGATAATTCATTTAGTCCTAATAGGCCAAGGATAAAGGTCATGATTGGACTCTAAAGTTTATGGGGACCATTGCTATGATTTGGTTATGGCAAAACAAGTCCATCTTTGATGCAACATTTGTCATTCCCATTAACCCTATATCTATTATTTGAGGAGTGGTCTAGGCAATAGAGTGGGAGCGAAAACTTTTTGCTAGTTCCAAACCGATGTGAGGTCTTGGTAATCAATGGCAGACGCCTAAGGAGGGATGGGTTAAGACCAACACTGATGAAGCTTTTGTTGGTAATCCGGGAATGACTCGAATTGAGGGACTGGTCAAAGATAGCGCTAGTTTATGGATAAAGGGCTTCAAGCAGTGGATAGGTTGGGCTTTAGCGGTAATAGCAGAATTATGGGCGATATTCCAGGGCCTAACGCTAACCTGGAAATATGGATGGCATCAAGTGGAGTTTGAAACAGACTCTTAAAATGCTGTGAATCTCATTGAAAATGAGAAGCCCAATCATCCTAATCATAATCTAATCCTGCAAATACGAAAGGTCTTGGACAGAAATTGGGAATGTAGACTTATTTATATTGCTCGGGAGATAAATGGGTGTGCCCATCAAATAGCTAGGGAGGCCATTTAAGGGAATGCGCAATTGAGAATAGTGAAGATGTCCTCATCTCGTCTAGAAAAACTTCTTGTTTAAGAGACTCATGATTGGAGAGTAGTTTAGTTTTATCCCTGGACTTAGGCCTCCATCTAACGAAAATAAATAAATTCGAGACACACGCCATGGATTTTCAACACATGTGATGTGCCTATAGACACGGCACCAAACCCTAACTCGTAGAAAATTTGTTGCGTTGGACATGTCGATCCATATTTGTCAAGTAGTTGAGAGACAAAAAAAAATTACTTATTTAACGTGCGTTACGATTTTTCATTAATCAAGAAAACTACACAAGCAACATTACGTGATATTCTAAGAACCTAATCATCTTATTTGGTTTCAATTTTTTGAATTCAATTTTTTTTAAATTGAGTTTTTTTTTTTTTTTTTACTTTTCGTATTTTTTTTTAGTGAATTTTTTTAATATTTTAAGCAATTTTTTTTTACTTTTTAGATCACTTAATATAGAAAAATTTACTTATAAATCCCATATTTAGGAATGATAATTCATTTAGTCCTAATAGGCCAAGGATAAAGATCATGATTGGACTCTAAAGTTTATGGGGACCATTGCTATGATTTGGTTATGGCAAAACAAGTCCATCTTTGATGCAACATTTGTCATTCCCATTAACCCTATATCTATTATTTGAGGAGTGGTCTAGGCAATAGAGTGGGAGCGAAAACTTTTTGCTAGTTCCAAACCGATGGGAGGTCTTGGTAATCAATGGCAGACGCCTAAGGAGGGATGGGTGAAGATCAACACTGATGGAGTTTTTGTTGGTAATCCGGGAATGACTAGAATTGAGGGACTGGTCAAAGATAGTGCTAGTTTATGGATAAAGGGCTTCAAGCAGTGGATAGGTTGGTCTTTAGCAGTAATAGCAGAATTATGGGCGATATTCCAGGGCCTAATGCTAGCCTGGAAATAAGGATGGCATCAAGTGGAGCTTGAAACAGACTCTTAAAATGCTGTGAATCTCATTGAAAATGCGAAGCCCAATCATCCTAATCATAATCTAATCCTGCAAATACGAAAGGTCTTGGACAGAAATTGGGAATGTAGACTTAGTTATATTGCTCGGGAGATAAATGGGTGTGCCCATCAAATAGCTAGGGAGGCCATTTAAGGGAATGCGCAATTGAGAATAGTGAAGATGCCCTCATCTCGTCTAGAACAACTTCTTGTTTAAGAGACTCATGATTTGAGAGTAGTTTAGTTTTATCCCTGGACTTAGGCCTCCATCTAACGAAAATAAATAAATTCGAGACACACGCCATGGATTTTCAACACATGTGATGTGCCTATAGACATGGCACCAAGCCCTAACTCGTAGAAAAATTGATGCGTTGGACATGTCGACCCCTATTTGTCAAGTAGTTGAGAGACAAAAAAAAATTACTTATTTAACATGTGTTACGATTTTTCATTAATCAAGAAAACTACACAAGCAACATTACGTGATATTCTAAGAACCTAATCATCTTATTTGGTTTCAATTTTTTGAATTCAATTTTTTTTAAATTGAGTTTTTTTTTTTTAACTTTTCGTATTTTTTTTAGTGAATTTTTTTAATATTTTAAGAAAATTTTTTTACTTTTTAGATCACTTAATATAGAAAAATTTACTTATAAATCCCATATTTAGGAATGATAATTCATTTAGTCCTAATAGGCCAAGGATAAAGATCATGATTGGACTCTAAAGTTTATGGGGACCATTGCTATGATTTGGTTATGGCAAAACAAGTCCATCTTTGATGCAACATTTGTCATTCCCATTAACCCTATATCTATTATTTGAGGAGTGGTCTAGGCAATAGAGTGGGAGCGAAAACTTTTTGCTAGTTCCAAACCGATGGGAGGTCTTGGTAATCAATGGCAGACGCCTAAGGAGGGATGGGTGAAGATCAACACTGATGGAGTTTTTGTTGGTAATCCGGGAATGACTCGAATTGAGCGACTGGTCAAAGTTAGTGCTAGTTTATGGATAAAGGGCTTCAAGCAGTGGATAGGTTGGGCTTTAGCGGTAATAGCAGAATTATGGGCGATATTCCAGGGCCTAATGCTAGCCTGGAAATATGGATGGCATCAAGTGGAGCTTGAAACAGACTCTTAAAATGTTGTGAATCTCATTGAAAATGCAAAGCCTAATCATTCTAATCATAATCTAATCCTGCAAATACGAAAGGTCTTGGACAAAAATTGGGAATGTAGACTTAGTTATATTGCTCGGGAGATAAATGGGTGTGCCCATCAAATAGCTAGGGAGGCCATTTAAGGGAATGTGCAATTGAGAATAGTGAAGATGCCCTCATCTCGTCTAGAACAACTTCTTGTTTAAGAGACTCCTGATTGGAGAGTAGTTTAGTTTTATCCCTGGACTTAGGCCTCCATCTAACGAAAATAAATAAATTCGAGACACACGCCATGGATTTTCAACACATGTGATGTGCCTATAGACACGGCACCAAGCCCTAACTCGTAGAAAAATTGATGCGTTGGACATGTCGACCCATATTTGTCAAGTAGTTGAGAGACAAAAAAAAATTACTTATTTAACATGTGTTACGATTTTTCATTAATCAAGAAAACTACAAAAGCAACATTACGTGATATTCTAAGAACCTAATCATCTTATTTGGTTTCAATTTTTTGAATTCAATTTTTTTTAAATTGAGTTTTTTTTTTTTTACTTTTCGTATTTTTTTTAGTGATTTTTTTTTAATATTTTAAGCAAATTTTTTTTTTAGTTTTTAGATCACTTAATATAGAAAAATTTACTTATAAATCCCATATTTAGGAATGATAATTCATTTAGTCCTAAGGATTTTCTTATAGACCAATTTGTCTCATTGATTTTGGAAAGGTAGATTTAATATATTATTTAAAAATTAGATTTACGGTTATATCCTTATTTCTATTATGTTTCTTATCTTTTTTTCTTTTGTGCTAGAAATGTAAGGTACAAAATATATGATAATCAAATTTGGGATGGATTTTTTATATAAAAATATTTTTCATTTGGAAAATATTTCAAAAGGAATACAAAAATGACTTAAAATATGATATTTTTCAAACATTCCAAAAGGATGTGGGATTTTTCAAACATTTCAAAAGAAGTACAAAAACTACTTTGTAAATTTTGGCCAAATGTATAATTTCAAACTGTAATACTCAAACCTAAACACTCTAATGTAACACTTAAAAAAAAAAAAATCTTAATGTAACACATAAAAAAATCTTTTATTGTACTTTTCTTAAAAAAATCTTAATGTAACACATAAAAAAATTCTTTATCATAACACTCTAATGTAACACACCAAAAATCTTGTTAGTGTATTTTTTCTAAACATAACATTCTCATATAACACTCCAAAAAAAATTCCTTGGTGTAACACTTTAATGTAACATACAAAAAAATTTCTTAGTGTATTTTTTCCAAATATAACACTCTAATTTAATAATCTAAAAAACTCCTTAGTGTAACATTTTAATGTAACAAATACAAAAACTTCTTAGTGTAACACTCTAATATAACACACAAAAAAACTTCTTAGTGTATTTTTTCCAAATGTAACACTCTAATATAGTAATATAAAAAAAAACTCCTTAGTATAACACTCTAATGTAACACATAAAAACTCCTTAGTATAACATTCTAATGTAACACACAAAAAATCTCCTTAGTGTATTTTTTCGAAACGTAACACTTCAATAAAACACTCTAAAAAAATTCTTTAGTCTAACACTTTAATATAACACACAAAAAAAAACTCTTTGGTGTATTTTTTCCAAACATACGCTCCAATGTAATACACAAAAAATAATAATTTCTGAGTATACTTTTTCTAAACATAACACTCGAAAGTAACACTAAGAAAAAAAAAGAATGTGAGATTTTTCAAATCATTTCAAAAGGAGTACAAATATTCCTTAGTAAGTTTTAGATAAATGTATAATTCCAAATTGTGAGTGTTACGTTAGAAAAAAGTACATGTGTTACATTGAAATATGTTACATTGAAATGTTATATTTGAGATTATACTGATTGAAGTGTTACGTTTTAGAAAAGTACACTAAATTTTTTTATTTTTTTTTTGTATTACATTGGAGCATTATGTTTGGAAAAAATATACCAAAGAATTTTTTTTTCGTGTTACGTTGTTACGTTTGAAAATTACACCAATGAATTTTTTAGTGTGTTATATATTGAAGTGTTACGTTATTGGAGTGTTACATTAGAGTGTTAGGTTTTGTTCGTAATGTGGGATTTCTTCTAGAATGAGGAAAAATTCAAAACTTCTATAATGCAAATTGCCCAAATATGTAATTTTACATTTTAACAAACCCACTTTTATTCCTAAAAAATTAAATTCAAACATGTAAGTAACTACATTTTTATGTAATTTCCAATTTAATAGGACATTTGGGTTCATTATAAAAAATGGAGGACTAAACAGTTCACAAAATCACATTTTGGGATTTATTAGTATTTCACCCTTAATATAAATGCAATTAAAAGTATAATATTTGTGAAAAAAAAAATCTATAAAAAATTCACAAAAAGTGAAAAATATATTAAAAAAAATTCAGTATATTTTCTTATTTTTGTATATTTATTGATTTTTTAAAATATTTTTTTTATTTTATAAAATTATACTTTTTAGATATATCTAGATTAAGTGTATCTAAAAAATAAAAAAATATTTAAAATAAAAAAATATGAAAAATAATTTAAGCTTGTTTGGTTCTGGTTTCCAAAAAATAGTTTTCATAAAATACTAATTTTTTATTTTCCATATTTTAATGTTTTCAATGAATTTTTTTTAATGTTTTAAGCATTTTTTTTTTAAAATTTTTAGACACACCTAACATAAATACACTTAAAAAATATAATATTTGTGAAAAAAATATTTAAAAATACACTAAATACCAAAAAATACAAAAAAAAAAAAAAGAAGAAGAAAATTCAATATATTTTTTTGGGAGTTTTTTTGATAAATCCACTTTCTAAGAGTTTTATTCCATCTAATCCATATTCTTTTTTACTATTCCATTAGGTCCTATTTGAGATAAGAAGACCAAAATACCATTTTCATCTACTTATGTTCCATTTAGTTCACATTATTTTCTTATGTTTCAATAAGTCCTATGGGTGACATAATTACCAAAATACCCCTAATGTGAATGTTCATATCGTCAATGTATAGGGGCCCGGCCCATGTCGATCCTCGTGGGTGCCCGGAAAAATTCGAGTCGGGCCGGGGCGGGCCCGGCCCATTGAAAATGTGAATTCACATTAACATGTTAACATTCACATTAACAAGAGTGTAAAATTGGCCCGCGTCCCGTGGCGGCGCGAAACTCGCCCGTGACCCATGGACTGCCCGGGGCGGGCCCGGTCCGGCCCGTTGACAATGTGAATATTCATATTGACATGTTAACATTCACATTGATAAGAGTATAAAATTGGCCCGCGGCGGGCTCGGCCCGGCCCGACCCATTGACAATGTGAATATTCACATTGACATGTTAACATTCATATTGATAGGAGTGTAAAATTAGCTCGCGCCTCATGGCTGCCCGAAACCCGCCCACAGCCCGTGGGCGGCCCGGGGCGGGCCCAGCCCGGCCTGTTGACAATGTGAATATTCACATTGGCATGTTAACATTCACATTAATAAGAGTATAAAATTGGCCAGCGGCCCAGGGTTGGCTCGGCCCGGCCCGGCCCGGCCCGTTGACAATGTGAATATTCACATTAACATGTTAACATTCACATTGATAAGAGTGTAAAATTAGCCCGTGCTTCGTGGCTGCCCGAAACCCGCCCACGGCCCGTGGGCTGCCCGGGGCGAGCCTGGCCATTTTTTTTAATTCTTTTTAATTTTTTCTACCAAAATTTTATTATTTTCCACAAAAAAAGACACTTGGCCTCGGCGCGGGCTGGGCCTCGGACTGAGCCTTGAATGGGCCTTAACCGGGCCGATGGGTCGGGCCGGGCCGGGCCGGGCCGGGCTTCAAAGTGATGGCCCAGGCCCTAGCCTAGGGTCTTGGACTAGGAGTAAGGTGAGGTCCATGGTCAGGTTGCCGAATCAAATGAGGAAGTCGGCATTAACGAGAAAGTTTACCCAGCTCTCAACTTGGCTTTTGATGTTTGCGATTCGGATTTGGAGTAAGGTGAGGTCCATGGTCAGGTTGCCGAATCAAATGAGGAAGTCGGCATTAACGAGAAAGTTTACCCAGCTCTCAACTTGGCTTTTGAGGAGGTCGACATTAACTGTCCGTCCATTTCAGGCCAAGTTAACACATCATTGGAAGATAGTTTCACCGATTTATGAGATCTTCCTGGCACTGATCCTGAAAACATGGCCGGGAAATCACTTGCATAGATGGCCAGAAGAAAGAATGCCGAGAAAATTGCGGCTCGAAGAAGGGCCGAGACCGCCAGGTCTGAGCCCCTACCACCTGTTCACACTGATTTTCCTCTGGCTCCGGTTGAGGTTGAATCTTCCCCAGCTCTTGTTGAGGAGACGAAGCAAGTTATTGTGGATGAGTCGGCCGCTGGGCAATCGGACGATGGATTGGCCGAACAGAGGGAGAAAAAAAGCCCCGCCGAGTTTGGAGTCGATTCCTCTAATAACTTGGTTGACAAACAGTCACGAATGGAGGAATCATAGAATATTACAGTGTCGTTTATTATCCAACCAAAAATAAAGAACACGCCGATTTCGATTGACGCGTCAGCTTTGAAGGACCCCGTTGTGGCCCTAAGTATGGCCTCATCGATATCCTTGCCGGTAGACAGGGCCGCGTTCCATGCAGAGCCAGACATGATGTCGATAGCGCTAGCTGCTCAGTCGGCAGTTTTGGTACGTACATAACGCATTATCATTACTATTTTGTTAAATAATGCCGATTAACTTACACGTGCTTTGATTCAGGTGGCAAGCAGGATCGCAGAGATCGGTCGCCGTCATTATGACACCGTTGAGCAAATCAGCTCACTTAAAGCCGAAATTGACATCGAAAAGGTTAAGGCTAAAGAGGCATTGGCCGAACTGGCGGTGGCGTCTCTCAGGGCCAATGTCGAGGAAGAAAAGGCTAATCACTCGGAACTTCTCAGGATAGCCGCCGAGGAAAAACCAAATATTAGTGAAGAAGTGCTAAAATTAGCCAAGGAAGCGATTACCAAACTGGAAGCCGACTTGGAAGAATCGAAGAAGGCGAAAGAAATTGCCGACTCCAAGGTTTCCAAAGCGTTCAGTGCCGGCGAAAATGCTGCCTTGGAGAAATATGTGGAAGAAGTTCCTAAATTTGAAAACCAGGGGTTCAAACATGGCTGGCTCAAAGCTCTGGTGGCCGATAATGTGGTATTGGATCAACAAATTCAATACAAGCAACTAGAGGTTGAACCGCTGGAGTCCGATCTCGAAGAATGAATTCCATGTTAATGTAATTTTGCTTTTTGCTTGGTGTTTTGCTTTATGTAGTTTTTGTAGGTTATTTGCTTATTTATTCTGTTTAGAAGTTAAACATAGGGCAATTTTCATGTGTAAATTGACAACTGCTTGTACTCAATTTATTAATGAAAATCGCCTTTTTTGTCTGTTTTCTGTATATGCCAAGTTTTAGCCGAATATGGTGATGTAACCTAATTCGGCAATAACATAACAACTTAAATCGGCAATAACGTAATCGGCTAATTAATAGCCAAATATGATGATGTAATCATATTGACAATCCGTTTTAAAACCGAATCATCATGTCTTATGTCAAGTTGAACATTGAAAAGCTGAATGAAACATTCAGCTTGTAATGTCATTGAATGCCATATGGCAATCGGAAGGGGTATAGTTAATGTTTATATAGGGGTCGAATATTTGTGGTTCATGGGGCAGTGACTTGTTGGCGTAATGCAGCGCAATTAAGCTGAATAGATTTGTTAATCTGCCCTTGTCCCAGCTAATCAATGAACAGAATTGCCAAATAGATTTGTCAATCTGACCTTTGCCCCAGCTAATCAATGAGCAGAATCGCCGAAAACTTGTGGTTCATGGATTGGGTGGGGCAGTGACTCGTTGTCGTAATGCAATGCAATTAAGCTAAATAGATTTGTTAACTTGCCCTTGCCCAACTAATCAATGAACAGAATCGCCAAATAGATTTGTCAATCTGACCTTTGCCCTAGCTAATCAATGAACAGAATCGCCAAAAACTTGTGGTTCATGGATTGGGTGGGGCAGGGACTTGTTGGTGTAATGCAGCGCAATTAAGCGAAATAGATTTGTTAATCTGCCCTTGCCCCAACTAATCAATGAACAGAATCACCGAATAGATTTGTTACTCTGGCGTAATGCATTGAAGCAGTCGTTTTGGGAATGCTGCACCCGTAATTAATAAGTGGAGTGGGGGTTAAGTGCGCGTGTGTGCTACGCTATTTTCGAATTCAATTGACTGCGAGGAGCATCGTGTCAAACTGAGGAAATTTGGATGTCAAGAAGAGTATTCTACAATAGCAGAGGGGAATGTAGGACATTAGCTGAACTGGACTCGGGGATTAATCGAGGTGGCGAGACTATGCGAGCGGGAAACAGGACGTCAGAGGAGCGCGAAAGACGCCACTCCCCCCGTCGTTGAAGTAGATCTTCGAGAGGGGGCGGGGCAGGGAAATCACCTAGGAAAAAGAAACAGTAGCGAGGGAGCTCCCCTCGTTTGCGAAATGAAACCGGCAGGGTACCACGTCCGTTGAGTTTTTCATTCTTCGTTGGGAATAAACCGATGACGGAAGCGGATTCGATTGTCCGCGATCCAAATGTGACGGTCGAGTTTGCTCGACAGATTTTTCCGCCAGAAGTTCAGCAATCGATGGTTGGCCGGCAGGATTACAAAGTTTTTCAAGAGGGCGTCCATGGAGCGGTGAATGGACTATACACCTCCTATGAAATCGGCATACGTCTTCATGCCGCGCGAAGGGAGATAGAGCAGAAAGACGACCACATTCAGAGCTTGGAAGCTCGTGCAGAGAAAGCCGAGAACAAGCTAAAGAAAGCTAAAGCTTCCAAAACTTAGTCGACGAGTCAGGTGAACCCGATTGTCGCGGAAAGAGTAAACCAACGGCTTTTGGATCATACGATTGCTGATCAGGACACAACGAGCATGTTCGCAAGAGAAGCAATAAAAATGAGGGCCTACGAACAAGGCTTTTTTGACGGCCAAAAAATCGGTATTGAAAAGACGAAGGAAAAGTTAACCGAGAATGTATGTCGGTGCAAAAACCGTGGATTTAAGCATGGATGGATCAAGGCTCTTCAGGCTGCGGGTGTCGATTTGGAGTCACCTCTATATCAGAATTACAAATTTCCCTTCGAAGCTTACGATGCCGAGAAGACAGACGATGAAGAGGGTGCTAATTAAATTTATATGTTAATACACATTGTACCTTTGAGTTTGTCAAAGCCATGTATTTTTGCTTTATTTAATGAAAAATGTATTTGTTATATTTATGCTTTATTAATGAAACACAAGTTTGTATTCCGATTAATGTTTGTACTTCGGCCCAAATGTGACATTCACAGATGGGGCTCCGAATTCGGAGTCTTTTGGCCAATCGTGACATCCACGAAGGGTGCTCCAAATTCGGAGGCTTATTAGGCCCAAACGTGGCATTCACGGATGGGGCTCCGAATTCGGAGTCTTTTTGTTTTTGGCCAATTGTGACATCCAGGAAGGGCGCTCCGAATTCGGAAGCTTATTCGGCCCAAACATGACATTTACAGATGGGGCTCCGAGTTCGGAGTCTTTATTATTTGCCAATCATGACATCCACGAAGGGCGCTCCGAATTTGGAGGCTTATTCGGCCCAAACGTGACATTCGCAGATGGGGCTCTGAGTTCGGAGTCTTTGTTTTTGGCCAATTGTGACATCCACGAAAGGCGCTCCAAATTTGGAAGCTTATTCGGCCCAAACGTGGCATTCACGGATGAGGCTTCAAGTTCGGAGTCTTTGTTTTTGGCCAATTATGACATCCACGAAGGGCGCTCCGAATTCGGAGGCTTATTTGGCCCAAACGTGGCATTCACGGATGAGGCTTCAAGTTCAGAGTCTTTGTTTTTGGCCAATCGTGACATCCACGAAGGGCGCTCCGAATTCAAAGCCTTATTCGACCCAAACGTGGCATTCATAGATGGGGCTCCGCATTCGGAGTCTTTGTTTTTAGCCAATCATGACATCCATGAAAGGCGCTCCGAATTCGGAGGCTTATTCAGCCCAAACGTGACATTCACGGATGGGGCTCCGAATTCGGAGTCTTTTTGTTCCCTACTAAACCATTATTAATGTGACTAAGGAAAAAAAGACATTGCATTGGTGAATTGAAAGACGTATACAGAGCATTTCAACATAAATTCAAAACAAGCTAACGTGCCGTACAAGTTGGTCTAATGATAAAATTTGCGCAGATGTGTGGAATTCCAAGGGTGTGGCAAACTTCTCCCAGCCATGTCTTTGAGCCGATATGCCCCAGTTTCAGCAATTGAATCAACCAAATAAGGGCCGTCCCAGTTGGGGCCTAACTTTCCATCAGCAGGATTCTCAATAGCGGGAAACACTTTCTTGAGAACCAATTCTCTAGGCGTGTAACAACGCAACTGTACGCGCTAATTATATGATTTAGCGAGCTGTTGCTGATACCGCGCCATGCAAGCAAAGGCACGATCTCGGCGTTCTTTAATCAAAGTCAAGTCCAAAGCCAACATCATGTCATTATGGCCCATGTCAAAAACCTTGGATTTCAGCGTGGGTAGGCCGATCTCCAGGGGGATAATTGCCTGGGTTCCAAAGCACAAAGCGAATGGCGTTTCCCCAATGGACCGCCTTGGAGTAGTGCAATGAGCCCACAACACACTTGGCAATTCTTCGACCCATCAGCCTTTAGCTTTTTCCAACCTTTTCTTGATGTCGTCCAGGATGACTTTATTGGAGGCCTCTGCTTGACCAGTGCTTTGTGGATATGCCAACGAGGAAAAGTAGGGTCGGATACCATACGTGTTGCATAACTCTCGGTAGACACCACAATCAAATTGGGTACCGTTGTTCGAAACAAGTGCTCTTGGTATGCCGAATCGTGTTATGATGTTTTTCCATACAAAACGCTTAACATCGACATCTCGAATATGTGTTAACGCCTCTGCTTTGACCTATTTTGTGAAATAATCTGTTATGACAATCAAGAATCGCTTGTTCCCTGGAGCCCGTGGTAATGGTCCGACGATATCAAGTCCCCATTGAGCGAACGGCCAAGGGCTAGTGATAGAGTTTAACTCCTCGGAAGGCAGATGAGTTAAAGAGGAAAACTTTTGGCATTGTTCACATTTCTTGACATAACACTCGGCATCTGTTCGCATGGTCGGCCAATAGTATCCCTGTGTTACGGCTCGATGGGCCAGTGAGCGTCCTTCACAATCAGCACCGCAGCTACCTTCATGTATTTCAGCCAAGAGTTCCTCAACTTTATCTGGGTGAACACATTCTAAGTACGGCCCAGAAAAGGATTTTTTGTAGAGATTCCCATGCGGATCCAAGTAATATCACAGGGCTTTATTTCGCAGTTTGTGAGCTTCTTTCTTATCCATCGGGAGTTGTTCTGAGAAAAGGAATGCAGTGATAAGGTCCATCCAACTTGGACCTAGTTCAATGATGTTGATCTGAACTGGTTCAGAAGAGGCAATGCTCGGCTCAATGATGAATCCTACTTCGATTGTCCGTTTGATTTCTCAATTGACGACAGAGGCTAGGCAAGCAAGGGCATTCGCATGCGTGTTCTGATCCCGAGTTATTTGGTTCAATTCGTGGTGGTCAAATTTTGTGAATAAGGAGTTTGTCATTTCCATGTAAGCTGTGATGCGGTTATTTTTAGCAGCATACTCCCCTTTCAACTGGTTAATCACCAATTTCAAATCGCAGAAGACAAGCAACCGCCGCGCACCAAGATGAAGTACATTCTGAAGCCGGTTAGCAATGCTTCGTATTCGGCCTCGTTGTTTGATGCATCGAAGCCTAGTTTGACCGCCTGCTCGATTATTGCCCCTTCAGGAGTCATGATTACTACGCCCGCCCCACAGCCGTGTTAGTTGGATGACCCATCGCAATACATTTTCCAAATGTCTCCAACATATATTCTCCAGTTGGATTTAGGTTACACTTGATTGGACTTGAAGTCGGCGAGAGATCCCGTGAATTCAGTTACAAAGTCGGCGAGCACTTGCCCTTTGATGGAAGTTTTGGGCAGAAACTGGATATCATACTGGCCGAGTTCCAGAGCCCATTTCGAGACGCGCCCTGATGCTTCTGCGCTACGGAGCGCTGACCGAAGGGGATAGTCCATTAGTACCCCTATGGTATGTCCTTGAAAGTAATGCATCAACTTTCTTGCAGCCATGACGAGAGCAAGGATAAGCTTTTCCAATGGAAGATAACGTGTTTCGGCATCAGCCATTGCTTTACTTACATAGTAGACCGATCGTTGCTCCCCAAGTTCTTCCCTTAATAGTACGACACTGACCGCCCGATCAGATACCGCTAGATACAGAATAAGTGGATCGCCTGCCGAAGGTGTTTCCAGGAGTGGGACTGATCGGAGGTAAGTTTTCAAGCTACCCAAAGCGGCTTGGCACTCGAGAGTCCATTCAAAAGCTTTGCCTTGTCGAAGTGTGTGGAAGAATTGTCGGCAGTGGTCTATGGAACGGTTGATAAACCTTTTAAGCGCGGCGGCCATTCCCGTCAGCTTCTGAACCTCTTTGACAAACTGAGGAGAGCCAAGTTCTAGAATTGCTGTTATTTGCCTCGGGTTAGCTTCGATTCCGCGATGGTTAGCAATGTAGCCAAGGAATTTGCCGGATCCGATGCCAAATGCACACTTTGAGGCGTTCAGTTTCATTTTGTACTTTCAAAGAATGTCGAATGCCTCTGCCAAATCGGCTAGATGGGCATGCTTTTCCTTGGATTTGACCACCATGTCATCGATGTACACTTCCATGGTGTGGCCGAGCTGTTCCTTGAACATGGCAGTAACTAGTCTCTGGTAAGTTGCCCCTGCATTCTTTAGCCCGAAAGGCATGACCTTGTAGCAATAGGTCCCTCTTGGGGTAAGGAATGCGGTCTTTTCTTGGTCCTCCAGATGCATGGCAATTTGATGATAGCCTCCGTAGGCGTCCAAGAAGCTCATGCGTTGATGATGTGCCATTACATCTACGAGTTGGTCTATTCTGGGGAGAGGAAAACAATCCTTGGGACAAGCTTTGTTTAAATCCGTGAAATCCACACAAACACGCCAAGATCCATTCTTCTTCTTTACAACTACGGTATTGGATAGCCATGTAAGATACGTTACTTCATGAACTACCCCGGCATTAAGCAATCGATCAACTTCTTCGACAACGGCCAAAGCATGCTCCGCGGCTGACTGCCGACTTTTCTGAATAATTGGCTTACATTTTGGATCAACATTTAAGCGATGCTGGGCCATAGATGGATCCACCCATGGCATCTCGTATGGTGTCTATGCAAATGCGTCGAGGTTACTGAGTAAGAAGGATACAAGCTCGTTCTCAGCCATCATATTTTCCAGACGTTGTTCATTTTGCTTTGCTTGATCCATGATTGTCTGCATTGTCTCATGCGCTGATGTCGAGGGTGAGGTCTGGGCTACTGAGTCGAAGTTCAAGGCCCGTCGTGCAGTGATATTCTCTGGTTCAAGCATGTTTCTTGGGGTGATGTCATCTCTTGGCATAACGTCGTCAGCGACTACCGAAGGATCATCTGTTACGCCCGCCATGGATATGCTTGAGTATTCCCACAAACGGTGCCAATTGTGGAGAAGTGGTTTGGAAATACTCCAAGATCCAGTAGGCGTTCTTGATCCTCTGATTGCCACTTGAAAAAGGATGAGCACTCCAGTCGGGGGTACCGGAATCAGCACTCTGACAGTTAAGTCAGTATCCTCTCAAGTTTACTTTTATCTCAAGTTATTTTATCTGTTCTCACATACCTTTCTTTGGTCGATGTTCCTCTATTTATACTAGTATCTGGTCTCAGGGGTTGGGCCCACTCTTAATCCAACGCATAACTGCTTATTCGGCCTTTCAGTCATATGCCAGTTCCTATTCGGCTCCCTATATGGCCGATTGCACGGTCGACTTAGATATTTGGCTTTAAGACCCCTTTGGACAAAGTCGAATCGTCTCTGTCCTAATTTTCCTTCAAACAAATCTGGCTTTCCTTAGTATATGATTATTTGGCCCCCACAACTATTAACTTAAGTCTATTGAAATTGGTGTCTTATTGATTGACTAGTGTATACCCGTGCCTTTAGGCACAGTTAAAATATTGTTTGAATGAAAATGTAATTGAATGTAAAATTATAGGTAAATGAAATAGTGGAAAGCAAACACATAAAGGCTACGTAAAATTCAAGCACAACAAAAGTATAAAATTTTAAACAAACAACAAAATGTAAGTCGCACAACAGATAAACATATAATAAAAATCAGACGAAATACATCAACCAATGCTCTGCAATAAATAAACAACAAATTAAGCACACCAGCCAATACTCTGCAATAAAAAGAAAATGCCAAATAACAAATTAAGCACACCAGCCAATGTTCTGTAATACAAAAAGAATGCAAAACAACAAATTAAGCACATCAACCAAAAAAAAAATGACACAAATTGTGCAATGAACAATTATTTAAATAGATTAATGCGTACACAACTCAATCCTATATGAAAATAAATTATCAACTTAATATAAAAACAACACCCTTCCTGGTAAAAAATATATATGGAAGCAAAAATTCAAACTCAACCAAATAAAAATAAGATTAGTTTTCTTTAACCTAATTCAAGAGCATATTAGGAAGAAAAAACAAAAAACAAAAAAAAGACTATCACCTAATGTGTTACATTTACAAAAACAAACTCATAGCATAAGCAAATAATAATTCAAATGAATATTATCCAACATACATCTAAACTTAGTTATAAATTTCACGTAGATAAAAAGCTTTACAAAACTATTGTAAGTAATAAAATTCACATTGATAGGAAATTTTACAAAAAAACATTTCACAAATTTACATGGCATTGTGCAAGTAGTATGTCAATTTTACAGTATATGGCACTGTGCAAGTAATATTTCAAAAAACAAAAAATGATCGAGGTTCATGCTCCAAAACAAATATTTCAAAAAAAGAACTTAAAATGAAAATGTTGAAGAGCCATAGTACTGAACATGCATTTTCCTTTTCCTTATCCGAAACGGTGGCAATTTCCTTTTCTTTTGCCTACAAAAAGTTAAAAAATATATATATTTAAATTTTTTTTAAAATAATGTAAATAAGAATATACGGTGTTTTGAAAGAAAAAAAAATCTATATAATTAAATTGGGCCTACCTCTCGAACCCTAGATGACATTAAGGTCACGTTCATCACGGATGACAACATTAGCATGTCTTTCTTGAAGAAATTTAACCTATAAATAAAAAAGAATTAGAGGTAAAAAAAAATTAAAAATTTATACATCTAAGAAAATGAGAAAAAGAAGTCAGTATTACAGTTCAGCGTAGGTTTCCATCCATGTGTAAATTATAAGAAAAGATCATTTTGTTATAAGGAAATTAGATTAAAAAAATCATGAAAAGAAAAGAAAATTAACTTCAACTTATAAGAAAGGTGTATTTTTTTTTTTCAAATAAATATAAAAGAAAACAATTTACGTGACTAAAAATAGTAATGTTGTCCATAGTTAGAGGTTGAAGGTCAATGGTGTCTCACCCTGAAATTGTTTGGTTATGTAAATTTGACAAAGATAATTGTAAGGCAAAATGAGGTTTAATAATTGCCATAAAGAAAAAATAATCAACACAAAATCAACAACCTCCTAACATATTTTAGTTAACGACCCACTTTAAGAAGTTCCTTTATGCATGAATATCACAGATGGAGAAATTGAACTATCTAAAGGCACTGTGTAAATTATGTTAGAATCAAAATGTAATTGTAAGTTATACACATCATGTTAAAATTTGTAGAGTCTATAGCATTTTTTTATTTTTAATCGACACTGGAAAAATATAAAGAAATATTATTCTTCTTAAAGAACTTTTAACAATTTTAGTACCAAATTGGATAATAAAATATAAAAATTAATTTCAAAGAGAGGGTTACAATCAAGATGAGAAGAGCAGGTACATAAACAGAGAGATAAGATTTTTACCTTGGTGTTAAATGATTTTTGAGAGAAGTGGAAAAAGTGAAGAATAAGAGGTATGTAAAATACAGAATAAAAGGTATGCTCGTGCCTAATGGCACGATGTAAATAATATTGAGATCACAATGTAGTTGCATAGAAATGTAATTTATTGAAAAACATACCAAAAATTTAAGACATTGAGAAATATAAAGAAATGTTGTTTTTAAAACACTTCCAACAATTTTGTTGGTACCGCACACTCCATAGAACTGAATTAAAGATAACAACCCCTAGGCACGGGTACATATATTTGCTGTTTAATCATAAATATTTCATTTTCATTATTCATTCGTTACCAAATAATACCAGCCAAAGCTATTGTATATCTATCAATACTTTACAATAAATAAATAAAAAATGGACTAAACACCAAATGAAGCACACCAGTCAGTGATATGCAATCTCGAAAAATAGAATTCAAAATTAAACAACAAACACTGCACCAGACAGTGCTCTGCAATTTCAAAAAATTAAAATTAAAAATAAATACCAAATAATATACACCAGCTAGTGCTCTGCAATTTTTAAAAATGAAAATTAAAAATAAACAGCAAACAATGCACACCATCCAGTGTTTTGCAATACCAAAAAATTACTAAACACCAAATGAAGCACACCAGCTAGTGCTATGTAATCCCGAAAAATAGAATTCAAAATTAAATAACAAACAATGCACACCAGCCAGTGCTCAGCAATCTAAAAAAAAATAAAAACTAAAAATTAAAGTGAAACCTTATAAAAGAAGAGATTCAAGACTTTTCGAACTTGAATATGAGACTGAAATTGTCTTAAGCACCTGTCACTTGGAGAAAATATAAAATTTTAGGAAAATGGTTGGTAGCCCAAAATTTTGTGGCTCAAATGTCTCAAATCTGTCAAAACGACGTCGTTTTGATGTCATTTTACACTCAAAACGATGTTGTTTTGAGTGATTTGAGCCATTTGAGCCACAAAATTTTGAGTTACCTAGCATTGTTAAAAATTTTATTAGAAGGAACTTCTAGAGGGAAAAAGCTCTGTATTTAAAAAAATATCTATAAAAAACACCTATTTTTCAAAAACATTATTTTTTAATATGGAAGTGAATGTCTCTATTTAATCAGAAAAACCCAAAATAGCATTGGAATAACAATTTTGTCTCAATATCTTACCATATTGTGACCAGATGTACTGGAAGACAAATTTTATGGTAAGATGTTTTATGAAAATTTTCATAATATCTCTATTTAATCAGATGTCTTATGTAAATTTTATGTAGATTAGGGTTCAAGCACATAATTAGGGTTTATCCTAGAGCACATGAAATAAACAAAATGGGTTCAAGCACTGATTCTCTCAGGTAGTTAACAATCAACAGCTAAGAACCTGAAATGTCCGAGAATATCAATTTAAATTTAGATAGGAATTTGAAAAGGAAAAAGAAAAGATAAGGGAAATATAAAGTAATTATGATTCAAACACAACCTTACATACCTAAGCAAAATTATTTTTGTTGATGAAATGGTACCAATCCAATCTTAGATTAATAGGCTCTTTTCAAATGCATTCTCTTTTCAACTATCAATTAGTAGCCACATAAATGTGCCAAAAAGCATGAAAAATCATTTCTATAAACATATAAAGAAACAAACCAAGTTGAAGGTAGTAAATAGCAATTAAGCGCAATGACTATTTCAACCTTCCATACTGAGTGACAATTTTTGAACATGAAAAATCCATTCATAGAAAAAGACTTATCTCATCTCAGAGCAGAAAAACAAATAGAGTCACCCATTCATAGAAACACATTTCATTGAAAAAATTTTATCTCATCCCATAGTAACCTATTTCATAAATCAAACAATTTTTTTCAACCTATTTCATATTCATATAATTGAAATCAAAACCATAAAGAAACACAAACATTTATGCCCAACTCAAGGAAAAAAAATTCAATCAACACTACATAAACAAACCTGCTTAAATGGTAGCTAAAATGACGTATGACAAATAATAGGGAACTGATAATTAGACCAAGCAACCATATGACAAAACAAATGTTTTGGAATAAGAAATGAGTATAAATGTTTTTAAAAAAATTTCGTAAACTAAACAACTTAATTCCCAATAGAAGCCAAGCATCCTATGAAAGAATTGGGATACCTTTAATGGGTTAACATGGTGCATTGAAATGCTACGACCAGCAGCTGCACACACACACACACACACACACACACAAAAATTGAAAAATCAAATAGCTCAAACTATTCAAATCCTCCCATAAACAAAATATGAAACCAACCCTTTTGGATCCAATTGGTTTGCTCATGGGAAGCAGCCAACCCACTACCAAAAAAAATAAAAATAAAATTAGATTCAAAAAGCAAACTCTTCGCTTGGCAAATCAATACAGCAAACGCTAACTAACTTAAGTCCCCCATCATCTACAAATTAATACAGCCCAAAAACCCCCCATTTAGACTTACCCAAAAATCCAAATCACCTAGTCATAGTCATTTTGCTTCCAACCTTCAACTGAAAATTGTGAATACATCTCAATCACCTCCCGCAGAATTGCCAAAGCAACAATACAATTCATTTCTACAACATACAATGAGAGCAAAACAACTCAACAATACAATTCATAAGACTATTGACACCATAGGTCCATAACCATGTTTATATCAGCAACCTTTACATGAAGAAAAACAATACCTACTCAAAATGGAGGAACCCCACATAACATAATTCCGCTTCAAAACCTTTGGGGCCATATAGTATGGACTCCCCACTATCTTTGAAAACTCCTCCCCTGAATGAAGATGTAAAGGAAGTTTAAAAAATCATCAAAGAACCCACTCAAACCCCATAACATTTTCAACTAAAATATTCAAAGTGACCAATTAAATCAAGAATAACAAATGCATGGAAATAATAAAAAGAAAGTCTAATCATTGCCCAAAACATACACCAAGGAATAAAAAATGCATGGAAATAAAGGAACTTTGGGTTCTTTTGCTTAAGGCCCAAAACAACAGTCAAATGAAAACATACACTAGGATAGGAAAGGAAAGGAAAAATGAAAATAAATATTGGCCAAGGAAAAAGAATAAAAGACATGAAAGAGAAGCTCAGACTTCACCATTCAAAAATCCATGCATAACACAATCCTAGTGAAACATAACATGACTAAAGATATAAAGAAAGACATCACACCAAGGAAAGATACATGCCCTATTTGTGGGTAAATGGTAGCACCAATTTACAAAACTCGTCCATGCCATGATGGGTATAATTAACCAGTAATCAGGGAAAGATCGATTTAAAATGCTTAGAAATCGAATTATCTACAAAGGCCTCTTAAATGCTCAGATGAAAAATCCATATGGAAAAATTCATTAACAATACTGTAACCCATATGAAAATTTCCCAAAATTTTAGCAATTTTTTAATAAAAAAAAACACTAAGGATAGAGAAAAGTGAAAAATATAAGGAATAAAAAATGCAAACATGATCTCTTGCTATTAGAAAGAGAATGGGAGGTTAACCAATAACCCGTACCTAAAAATAATCTCAAAACACATACAAAGTTTGAACTATCCATCACAAAAATATAATTCTAACATCGAAAAACACAGAAAATATAATTCAACATATCACTAAAACTAACATCAAAAAACTGTTTGTCGTATGATGTGTTTTTGTGCTCGAAACTTTGGTACAACAATTATGTTAAATAAACACACAAAAAATGTGGACCAAAGAGCAATGCATACAACAACACAACTATAAAAAGAACACACATACAACAACACGCATGAGAAAGAGTAAGACATGAATTAGAACTAATTAAAAAGAAGCTACAATCCATCTGTTGAACCTCAAATATCCAAGTAGATCATTTTCAAAGAACTTTATTTTTTTAACACAAAAAAAAAAAAAAATAAATAAATAAAAAGTGAATAACTGAAACAAAAAAAGAGAAGCCATCAATCACCAAGAACTTGCCTAACATTTAAGAGGGTACTTCACCAACATTAAGGGTTGAAAGTGAAACCACCTTCTTCTTCACTTATGAGGTACCATTATGCATAGTCATCCAATTAAAAGTATAAAGCATGTTTAAACTACTTCAAGCATAAAGTAAGTTTATGCCATCACTCATTACTCCAGGATGACTAACTAATAACATAGATGGTTTACTGAATTAATTTAGTTCCAAAACCAAATATTTGAAGAAAAAAAAGAAACGGCCAATTGGCTTAAAATTGGCTCTTGTTACTCTAGACCACTTTACTATTTTCTTTTTACAAATTCTTTCTGGACCTCATTGAGCCAATCTCAGCATTATTAATAGTCTTACAAAATAACTGGCAAAGCTGAAAATATAATTTTTTTTTTTATCACAACTTACAATCCTCACTCTAAAAGTAAAATAAAAAAATGGGAGGAGAAGAAGAAGAAAGAAAAAGAAAAAAAAAATAAAGAAAGAAAAGAATAGGCTTAGCTCCTGTAAAAAATAACAGATGATTTTCACCCAATGAAACTAAAATATATTGAGTTAAGAGTCACAGGGGTAAAAGGAAGAAGAAAAAAAAAAATTGACTCTAATCCATCCAATCAAAATTTTAATTTATTATAATCACATTTGTTTGTCACATCTATTTTAAAATGAATATACAATTGTGCCTACAGTGTCTAAATTTTAAAATGAAAATTTTAATTGATTACAAGCACTAGTAGAGTTATAAGGTGTGAAAAAAGTAATAGGCAAAGTTATTTTATTGAATCAACATAATCTAAATTTCTCTTCCACCTCCAAAAAAGAAACTCAATAAATAAACTTCTAGTTCCCCAAACAAAGATCCAAAATTGTGAAGAAAAAAAAAAAAGAAGCTCACATCTATTTTAAAATGAATATACAATTGTGCCTAGTGTCTAAATTTTAATTGATTATAAACACTGGTAGAGTTATAGGGTATGAAAAAAGTAATAGGCAAAGTTATTTCTCGAAACTCCCCCAAAAAAGAATATACAAAGTTATTTCTCTTCCACCCCCAAAAAAAAAACTCAATAAATAAACTTCTAGTTTCCCAAACAAAGATTCAAAATTGTGAAGAAAAAAAAAAAGACTCACTTGTTCAATGGACCGTTGTGCCATTGCTCTCTATTTATTGAAACATTCACTAATAGACCCACACAACACTTCCATTCATTGTATAACTTGAATTTTTCAAGTCTAATCAAAACAAAGTAAAACATCTTGTTTTTGAAAAACAATAAAATCAAACATAAAGGCATTATAAAATTATCACAATGATTATCATCAAAATTGTATGAAATTCAAAAATTAAAATAGAAGACCCAAATTATCACCATAAAAAAATCAAGTACTCGCCCTTCTTGGTTCTGAACCTAGTTGAACAAAATTTAAGATTCTTAATTTTCACAACATGTAAAAAGATTCTTAATTTTCACAACATGTAAAAAGATTCTTAATTTTCACAATATGTAAAATGAAGCCAAGTTGAACAATAGATAAGAAACAAATTACCTAATCAACCATTGTAGCGAACAAAGCCATAACAACTTTTTATGAGCTAATCAAACACTTATTTGCCAAGGCATATGTACCTGAAGCAAAAGGAATAATAGAAAATATAAGTAAGCAAGCTCCATTATCCATTATCCAAAATCAACTCCCTAAAAATTGTCCATTGTTTGTTATTAAAAATAAGATCCAACTCCCACTATTTGATTCACCAATTTGAATATTCCTCTATTTTTGTTAACCTTACCAAATATCCAAGGCATGTATCATTCACTATTTGGGGGGAAAATGTAGAAAATGATAGATTCACTCACTAAGATAACTTTGATCAATTAGGACATCCACATTACCTGCACCAAGTGCATTCAAGCACTGTTAATCAAACTCTCTATAGGAAAGGTTGTTTAATCATTTACTTGGCATGTCATGATAGATTCACTCACTATTTGAATAACAAAAAAGTATAATTATATAAGCAGTTGGTTTAACCAAAAGAAAATAAACTATTTTAATTAAGGCATTTTACAGAACATCCAAAATTTGACCATTAAAAACAACCGCCACAACTTTCTAGCAAAATTTGCAATTAGTTACCTAACCAAAGCTAATGATGAAGAAGATAACCAACAAGACTCACTCCAAAATAAGAACATTAGCACTTGAACAGAACATCAGCAATTAACCAACAATTTCATTTCTTTACTGTTGCTGCCACTTTCTCGGCAACCAAACAGGATTGAAATATTTATGTGCTGATAACAAACAAACAAAAATAATAATAATAATAGAAAAAACAAACCCAAATAAAAGAGGGGAACAAAGTGAGAGAGATAAAAACCCAAATAAAAACCCTAGATTCTTTCCAAAAAAAAAAAGAAAAGAAAACAACAGGGAGAATAGCTTTCTACCTTGGAGCTGCGTAGAGAGAGAGGAGGCAGAGATTGAGGCAGATGGTAGAAATCACCACCGTGGCTATATTCCGGAAATCACCATAGGAGATCAAACTTGTAGAGAGCGAAAGTTTGGTAGAAAGAGGAAGATATGTGGTGGGAAGAGGAAGAGGTATGAGAGAGAATGGAGTTTCAAATTTTGAAATCAAAATCAGAAAGAGAAAGAGTGAAGATGTCTGTGTGATTCAATTTTGAGGGTGAAAAAAAATGTGAGAGAGAGAGAGAGAGGCATTTTCACCCAAATGATCCCAGAAATACCAAAATTGATATGAAGCATTGATATTCACCCACAAAAATCTAAACCATTGAAATGTCCAAAGGAGAGTGAGACATTTTCAACCATTGGATTGAATCAATCTAATAGTGTATATTTTGACAAATAGACAAAAGTCTCATCAAGATTCAAAAACTCTTCTCCCTTATTATATAGATAAGTCATGTTTAATTAAATTGTAAGTATAGTTTGATTGAGTAGTAAGTGAAAACTCAATAAGTACTAACCAAAGTCTAATAGAGTAGTAAGTGGAAATTGAAATATTTCATTGAGTAATAACTTTTTGTATGGTAGAACTTTTCGTAAATGGAAGATCTCCGGGAAACTTTACCTAGGAAGATTTCTTTTTTATAAATATACTTAGGAATATCTCTCATTTATCAACATTTATTACTAACAATAAATGAATACATTTACAAAAATTATTATTCTTTACCTATTACAACATGAACATTTATTAAAAACAATAAATGAATACATCTAAATTAGTTAATTAAGAAAAAATGGAAAACCTCCCAATTCATTTGCACACACTATGAACACGAGTGTTTTTCTCTATAATTTTTTTACAAAGGATAAGTGAAAGAGGGTAATTTTGATTTTCACAAATTCAATGCATTCTCCGGGGAAGAATCTATCTATGTCTCTAACAATGTTTTATTTTAACATAATGTGGTATTTTTAATTTATAATTTTTAAGATTTTGTTGGAATAACATTTCACCTAATTAAAGGAAAAAAAACCATTGAATAGTAAGTGGAGTCTTATTGTGTAGTAAGTGAAATCTTATTAAGTAGTAAATAGAATTTAATTGAGTAGTAAGTGAAACACCATTAACTAGTAGGTGTAGTTAATTGAGTAGTAAGTGAACTCAGATGAAATAGTAAGTCAAGTATGATGGAGTAGTAAGTATAGTCTCATTAAGTAGTAAGTAGGGTTTAATATAGTAGTGAGCAAAACCTAATAAAATAGTAAGTGGGGTTTAATATAGTAGCAAGTCATATTTGATTAAGTTGTAAGTCAAATTTGATGGAGTAGTAAATGGAGTATCAATGAGTAGTAAGCTGAGTAACATTGACTAGTAAGTAGAGTCTAATGAAATAGTAAGTAAAGTCTTATTAAGTAGAAAATCAGATTTAATTGAGTAGTAAATTAAGTAAAATGAAGTGGTGTCTTATTAAGTACTAAGCTAAGTCTAATCAATTATTATATTTTTACATTTTATTTAAAATTCATGGGTCTTGTTTAATAATTTAAAATTTATATTTCTAATTATTATTGACCATTCATTGTGACTGTACGTACAATTTGTTCTTATTCTACTTGGGGGTGTTTTGGGAACAAGCTAAAAAAACTAACTCTTTGACTTTTTAACTTTTTTACACAAAAAAGTCACAAAACAATCAATTTTTTTTTTATACAAAAAAGCCACAAAAAGCTAAAAAAGTCAAAAAAAATCAACTTTTAACTAACTTTTCAAAACACCCCTTACTATTCTACTTAACAGAGATTTATTGAGTGCCGTTTTGTCAACAACAATAAAAAGCTGCGTTTTGCCATCACTCCAAAAACGCCAAGCTTGGCCAAAACGTTGAAATGGTGATTTGGGAAGACCCAAAAAAGCAACACTCAAATTTACCAAATTACCCTCTAAAACATTTTAATTAATTAATTTAAAAATCAAAAAGTAAGGATATTTTAATCATTTTAGAGTGATATGACACTTTTAAAAAATATTAAACCAAAATCAAAAAAGTCAACTTTTTACGAACTTCCCAAATCACTTCTAAAAAAGCCAAAAAGCTTGGTAAAAAGCCAAAAGTCAGCTTTTTACCAACTTCCCAAAACACCCCTGAGTAGTAGTCATATTTGATTGAGTTACAAGTCAAGTTTGTTAGAGTAGCAAATACACAATTAACAAGTAGTAAGTAGAGTATCAATGAGTAGTAAATGGAGTCTCATTAATTAGTAAGTTAGGTTTAATTTAGTAGGAAGCAGAGTCTCATTAAGTAGTAAGTGAGATAATAGTAAGTTGAGTATCATTAAGTAGTAAGCGAAGTTTGATTGGGTAATAATTAAGTTGAATATTATTAAGTAGTAAATGGTGTTTAATTAAATAGAAAGTAAAGCATAATAAAATAGGAAGTAGATGCGCATTGAATAGTAAATAGTGTTTTATTACCATTCAAAAACACAACACTTACCATTCATTCTCATTCTATTTGCAACTCTTTGTGACTCAACTTACCACTTACCATCCATTTTATCACCTAATATTGTACTTACCATTTTTTACTTGTTATTTCCTATGTTTATTACAAATGAAAGACAACTTTGAGCAAAACAAGAACAACATTATATACTTGTAGCCTTCTTTTTCCCAACATTTCTTATCACACAATTTCTCTTTCTTTTTTTCTTTTTCTTTCTTGTTCATCACTATGGCCCCGTTTGTTTTCAGAGGTATAATGGAGGGAATTGATAGTGAAGGAATTAATAGTAAGGGAATTGTTAATGAAGGGATTGATAGTGAGAGGATTGATAGTTGTTAGTGTAGAGATTGTTAAATTATTTTTATATAAAATAAATATAAAATAATAAAACAAATAAAAAAATACAAAACATTAAACATTAATGTTTTTTAAAAAATGCCCAACAAGTAAAAAAAAATTCAAAAATAAAAATAAAATAAAAAAATTTCAGAAAAAAAATAAAAAAAATAAAATAATAATTTTTACTTAACAAAAAATACAAAAAAATAAATATTAATGTTCAAAAAAAAAAATGCCCGACATGTAAAAAATAAATAAAAATAAAAAATTTCTAGTCCTCCAGACTATTTTTCTAATACCAAGTCCTGAAAGCCCATCCGAATCTCGTCTGCAAGGCCTATCTTAAGCCCTTCGGCTTAAGAATCCCTTCCTCAAATCTGTAAACAAACAGCACATTAAATGGGACCCACAGCTATCCTAATCCCAATTCTCCACTCATACCCCAAAACAAACGGGGCCTATGTTAGTTACTATTAACTGATCACTGAGTAAACTTTCAGATCTAGATTCAAATCTAATTCATGACTAAGACCCGACACTACTAAACGTGTTTTTATACATTAGGCGATCACTTCAGATCAAAAATATTTTATTTTGTAATTTAAAAACAGTGATTAAAGTATCATAGTTATCTGCTACAACGATGAATGGATTGCGAAGGTAATTAATGATGTTTGCTTGATAGTTATTACTTTGATTATTATTATTATTATTTTGGTTGCAATAATACCTCTGCGTAGAGGTTTTCTTTTTTCATGGAGGTTTTTTCCCTCTCTACTTGGAGGTTTGTTTTTTTCCCTATGTAGAGACTCGTATCTTTTCTAAGTAAAGGTTATCTTTATCCCTTTTGACATTTATCTTGTACTCTAATATACTTTATTAGATAACTTATTATTGAATATACAATATATTAAGTCTCGTGCTTTCTTTAAAAAAAAAAAAAAAAAAAAAAAAATTGTTAATGAGTGATATATGAAATTATATTTACTAATAAAATTACTTACTATGTATGACATTACTTACTATCTAAACATCGCAAACTGCCCTCCAATCATTGGCAAGCGCTATCCCTCTTTCAACATGTGCTACAACTAGAGTCATATTCTAGAGAAGGCACTGGTCATCATATCTTTCATCTCACTTCAACAGTCAACGTAATTCTTGATATCATTTGTCTGTGTTGCAGCTTCAACTTCAACAAGAGCACACCTTAAAGATGCAATGATCTTCGATGCTTCATCACCAAACCCCATGTTGGCCAACCTTGATTCTGTTTAGCCTGTCAACACTGCCACTCTTAACTGTTTGCATTCACAATCCGCTGCTTTTGTTGAAATAGAGATACAATATTGGAAGAATTACAACACAAATCATGGGCAAAACGAGAAACTTATCAAGGCCACAACAACCAATCTTAAGTGGTTCAAACAATATATTGCAAGACACAAATTGCACACTGAAATGAAACTTCTGTAGTGGCAAAGCAATGAGAACTGTTAAAGGATCAAAATCAAAGGGCTGATTTCCTGTTAAACAAAAATGATGACTGCCATAAAAACATACATCTGAAACATCAATATCAAACACCATGGTGAACTGTTCGGAATACCTCAAAACTCCATATATTGGGTTCTTATATTTTTATGGCAATATCAGAGGGAATGTAAAGTTAAAAAGCAGTAAACACCAGATCTGATGACAGCTTAGGATTAAGTAATTTCATGCCTACATTCCTGGTGAAATATAACTAGCAATTATAGTTGATAATTGAGAAGACACACAGGAAGAGTTTGTATGTTCACCATGGTGTTGCCTTATAAGTTTTATGACGTTAACAGCAAAAAGAACTGCAAAACCCTGTCTTCAAAAATATTTTGATGTGTTGACTGCTTTAATTACAAAAAAATTATCAAATCTAAACATAGATTACTACAAGGCAACAACAAAAATAAATTCCAAAATATCAAATACAAAAAAAAGAAAAAAAAAGAAAAGAAAAAAAAAAGGGGGAGATAAAATAGTTGTTTTTAAACAATATACTTCTTTTCTACAGATAAAAACCAGAAACAAAGAAAATGAACAAATGAAGAGCCCAAAAAAATTAAACAAACAGGGTTTGCGAAAACAGAGAATTCAACAAACTGTCTACTACAGAGCCAAAATGGAGAAAATAAAGAAACAACTCTGGACAAACAGTAACAATGTGATATGAAACAGGATGCATGTGATTCAATTAAGTGATTCATGTGATTCAATTTGCAATTCTCTACAATTAATTGCTATTCACATCAATTCAATCAATTATGTTTTTATTTTTGTTTACATAGTGCATGAAACAGCATCCTCTCTAGCAAGACATATAATAGAGATTAATTAGTCGTATATGGCTTTATACGTATATATATTCATTTTAAACAATGCATGTATTTTCTTTTTTATGTATATATTAATATTCATATAAAAAATTATATATTATATTAACAAAAGTGAATCTTACTCTCCACGATTCAATTCACAATTTCATAACAACGTCATTAGAGTCTATGAGAGGTAATGGGGAGCATATGGAGCCGTTAGTACTTGCCATCACTCTTAAGTCGCAACCTTTATTCCCTCTCCACATACATAAAAATAAATAAATTAAAATATTATAGAATTAAAAACTACCCAAAAAAATAACTCAAGTATTCAAGTCTCCAACTCCAACGCAAATGACTCCACCAGCTAGCTAATACTGATAAACTAATCTTTATAAAACAGTTTCACATAACTATATAGCATTGAAAAATCTGCAATTGCAACAGTCCACTTGCCCCTTAAAAATTGAATTAGTAAATCATTTTGTAGCAGCAACAAAGCAGGTATTAACATAAATTACATTGTTCTTGGATCACTGATAACTGCACATGCCATATCTTTATTGTATAATCACCACAACAGACTTGCTAAGCATTTACAATAATTCGAGAACAAGTCTAATAGGATTTCAGAAACAAGGTACTTCTATATGTCACTTGAATTTAGTTCAACAATCTTACAAGCAAATTAACATGACAATTAAGCGACATGTTCTTTTGTCAATTCTCACAGAACTTGCCATTTGACATAGATGAGCCAAGCAACAGTAAGTGAAGAAAAATTATTAATGTTGCACCATGCTCGTAAAGCCTGAAATATAAGTAAAACAACAGGCTATGTATTTTGGTGCACAAAATTCTAATCTATTTACCAAGTAAATGAAGATTGGAATAATATCCCAACCCAGTAGGCTAATCATGCAGGAGTAAAGAACTCCCAGAAAAAAGAAAAAAAGAAAAAAAGCAAAAAGGAGTATATATCCTACCAACATGACAAAAACACTAAGCATAAGTCAGCAATGTAGCAAATTATCTACCTCAAAAACATATTTAGAAACCAACAAAAACATTAAAAACTCTTAACAAAATAACCATGTGCAAATCATTCCTTGCATATAAATTACCGTATCACATCCTACACATTGTAACATGTATGTTGAGATGCCACATCCTTTTAGTACTGACTATGATTCAAGACACAACCTGTATCGTTGTGAGCAAATACTTCATCTATGAGCAAGGATCCCCTCCTTGACTTTCCTCCTTGACTCCCTACTTGATGGGCTATTGGGTTCACTTTTGGGCCCAATTTTGATGATTCGAACCGTTCAAATTTTAGAATTTATCATATATATCATACTTGTAAAAAATCAAGTCCATCGGATATCAAAAATTACGTGAACTAAAAGTTTTATTAAACAACAAAACTACTTATTAAATTTTTTTAATAAACGGTTTTTAGTTCTTCCAATATTCGATCAATTTAATTTTATACAAGTACGATATACGTGACAAATTCTAAAATATGAACGGTTCGGATCATCGAAATTTGATCCAAAAGTGAACCCAATAATCCATTAAATAGGGAGTCAAGGAGGGAATCCTTGCTCCTTCATCTATACCCTCATGCACCAATGAGAGGGTTGTGGTATCAGGATCTACAAGAAGATTTGGGATAGATAATAACCAACAAATGCACTTAGTTATTCACCAACATAATTGAAACATGTAGCAAAGCAATCAGAGAACTTTGAAGACCATTAATGCTACGATTCCACATTGGAATTCAGATCAGAAATCTTCATCATTTTGGTTTGCTTTTCCTAGGGTAACCAGTAATGGCACAGAGAAACAAGAAAAGAAGAAAAATGGCCACCGATACCGAAAATTTTGTTGCTTTTGGTTTTAAATACTTTAGCAAGGCATAAAGTCAGTGACCAAATAGCACCTTTGTCAAACTAATGAAAAGCGTGGATATTTTCAAAATGGTAACAAAATTTCAAACCATTTGACAATGAGCAAAGTTCAAGCAGCAATATTTACAAGTTTAATTGTCACAGAAAATATTTTTTTCCATCGTCATTATAGAGGACAATAAATTGCAACGCAACAAAAATGTCAACTATACCAGTCAAACCATAAAGCGGTAGTGAAAAAATTACTCTTGTGAAGCATTCATATATCAAAGACAAACAATCCATCAATAACACTAAAAAAAAATCATTAAATTAATAAATAACATGTGTTCACTAGAGCTAGCAACTATGATAACCGAGAGACAGCAGTTGCATCCTTATCGCTGCAATTACTGAGATTTACAGACTTCACCGGTTACTAAGAAACAAACTTTCATGGAAGCACACCCCCAATAACCTAAACCGAAAAGGTTACCAAAATATATAGGAATATAATCAAGCACCCCAATAAAAATAATCACCTTGCATATCCCCTAGACGGAGTAAAATAAGTTTCAAAAAATTGATTCAAGTTTCCATTTAACCAAAAATACAACACATTCTAAAATAGTAAAATCAAACCAAAGCAGTCAAAGAACTTGAAGACCATTATATATATATATATTTGTGTTCCACATGGCAGCTTCAGATTAAAGAACATCATTTCACTTGGCTCTTTGTTTTTCCAAGTCATCTCTAGCACAACCCAAAAACCCAATAATGAATCAAAACATTTTCATAATTACATTCAACAATGAAAATACAATTATAACTAACTAGGCAATCACATACTAAAATAGTAAAATCTAAGCAAAGCAATCAGAGAACTTTGAAAACCATTATATATGTGTTCCACATGGAGCTTCGGATTAAAGAACTTCATCATTTTGCTTCGCTTTTTGTTTTTTCAAGTCATTCTCTAGCACTATCCAAAAACCCCCAGTAAAAGAAAAATCGAAACTTATTCGCATATTAGCCTAGAAAACAAGAAACGAAAAACCCAGATTCATATGATCCAAAAACAGAAAATAAAATAAAACTTTTACACAAAGAGCAAAGTAGAAATGCGTGATCAACTCTTCAAAACAGAGTTAAAAACTTGTGCAAATCATCGAGAAAATTAGAATAGTTCACAAGATTTACTATTTTTTGTGATTTTGTTTCTAATTTATCGAAACAGATTATACAGATTTGAAATATAATCACAGTTCTTCTTTCTCTCTCTCTCATGGCGGCTTTTCTATGGTGCAAGGTTTTTATATATCGATATGGAGATTTTTAGGGTTTTGGCTCTAGGGCGGACCGTCACGATCGATGACTACTTCGACGTCGTATTAGGGTACGCAAAACAGAAAGCGACGCCGTTTACTGAGCCTTGATTTGCACAAAAGAGAATCAGCATAAGCATTGATGGAATAAGTGGGGGAGGTTTTTTTTCGGATATATCATGAAACCTCTTTTTAAGAGTTTTATTTTATCTAACGTGTATTATTTTTGGATTATTCTATTAAGTCTTATTTGAAGTTAGAAAATCAAAATATTCTTAATTTTTTCTATTCCTATTAATATTAATTGTCATTATATTTTGGTAGTTTCCATGCATCAAGATATTGACTATCATTATATTCATATTAATTTGAAATAAATTTTTATCATTGTGTTGTCAATTACATGATGTGAATATTCACATCATGTAATTGATATAAATATTCACATCATTATATTCACATTAATTTGAAATGAATTTGTAGACTGCCCAAACTTCCTCCGCGCGCCCCCCTTTTGGGGAGGGCGCGGATTTGGGTTCATCTTACTATAGTTCAGACTCCTGTCACGGTTCTGAATCTAATCTCACAAAGTGCAATGTAAGACTGATAAATCACCAAAGAGTCCAATCCGGCAAATTATTTTGGAAAATCAGATTTTGAATCAAAAATGCCAAACTGGACTACTTTGCCAGATTACAGAGTCGTCACCTAAATATTTTGTTTTGGAAAATTTAGGAAATCCTGACTCGTGCCAAAGGTCACGTGTCTGTCATCACCAAAGTTGTCTCGACTCGGAAACTTGGGTACGAGAGGGGAAGGTCATGCAATGAGCACCCCCGCTCGCCCGATCAAAGGATCGGCCTCTATTAAACATGATATGTTGTTTTGAAAACACATGTGTTCTTGTTCCGGTTATTTAGCTAATTTACTACGTGATGCGCACAGCATATAAGTATAGACTAGATCGCCTGAATTGGAACAAAACAATTTAATGTTTGTTTTCAAAAATGGTTTGAATTTGCCACCCTTAAGTGGGTTTAGAAATGCAGATTTGCCACCAAATAAGATGGGCTTAAAACATGATGATTTGCCACTCTAAGTGGGCTTAAAACTCGCATTTTGATGAATTGTTCCAATTTAAGTAATAAAGCCTTCATCCACAAGCATTCATGCAATTAATCATTTAAGCAAGTAGTTTCATGGCAAGCATGCTGTCATGGCAACACTCACACTCATGCAAGTATGCTAAAGTGTAAACACTTACAGTGTACTTCGAGTCAAAACAGAAAACTAGTTAGAAATATGCATGATCCTAATTATGTCAACAATGCCTAATGAAACACATGCGAAATGCAACTAAATAGGCTCGGCTATCTAAGATGGCATATGAATGCAACACTTGATAACATACTTTGAAACACGTATTCAAGTAAGTGTATTGAAATACAATGCAATTTGAATGATGCGCCGAGCCTGGTGCATGCAAGACAAATGTATGATGCACGCATGTAAGCATAAGATATGTTAATCAAAATATGCCCTAAACTAACCATCGTAAGTGGTTAAGTAAAAGGGAGAAAGGAGTAGGGTTGGAAGACATGCACACACACACACACCCTTATTACAACATTTGTCCTCTCGACGGAGGGTCCGAATGAATAAGAGCTAAGCTAACCTACTTATTACAAATCAACTAATTAACTAATTCTAGCTAACTAATTACAAACCGAATTGAAACTAGCTATCTAAGCTAATTAGAATTTTACAAAGGTGAAACAAATTAGCTAAGCACATTAACTAATTAATTACAAAAACCGGCAAATTAACTAGCTAAATAAAGCAGTAAAATGGCCTCGAGGGGAGGGAGACATGCATGCTCGGTTTGCTTCGCCCGAAAATGCACTGCTTTGCCATGAGTTGCCTCTGTTTGCACTCGCGGTGACCTCAGAGCATCAAACACACTTTCAGGTTGCATCTGCTCCAAAACAGGAGCATTTTGGAAAATTTTGCCACAGGTGGCCGGCCGACCACCTCAACTGGTCGGTAAGCTACCTCAATTGGGCGGCCGGCCAGTACAAGTGGTCAACAGGCTAGTGCAAGTGGTCGACAGGCTAATGCAAATGGCCGACCGACCACTTCCCTTTCCAGAATCCCAATTTTGCTGCAACAGAGATCAACAAAGGCACAACAATGCATTTACATGGAAATGTGTGTGTAACTACTCCCTTTATCATTTCTCAAGCTCAAAGGAGCGTAGTACTCGGCTCTCAAGCCACCAATCACGCATCTCAATGCATGATGACCAAAGAGTCAAGCTTGCACAATGTTAGTGAATGCACAAACAAGACTCGAAGAGCCTCCACCTTATCATGCATGATCAAGGGTGTCGGCGACCGAGAAACACAACACGTTACATCACTTTGAGTATGAAACGTACCACATTCCTCGTGTTTGGATTGACGTCTTATCCAAACACAATGCAATGTAAACAACATGCTCATCTTTCAATGCTAAAGTGGCATGCACAAGACTCTATCATGTAAGCAATGTATGCAAGACATGTTAAGGGGCCAAGAGCATTAAAGCAAGCGAAGAACATTACACATGAGGCATGCATTATCAATCTCAAATGGTCAAACCAGCTATGGATAGACCTAAGATGCTCCAAAACACACTAAAACTTAGGCACAAAAAGTAAGAAATGCATGCTCATTCATTTGCTCGCAAGCAAGGCACAAAGCTTAACTTTCAAACACATTGAAAGAGTGATATATATGAGAGCATGACAGAGGTACAAACATTGAAATCATGTGCCAAATGATGACATATCATGCAAACAACACAAGTATAGCATGTTAGACGACTTAAGTATTAAAACTAGTGAAGTACACAACACTGGGACTATGCAATACAATGCTCAATGGACTAAATCAGCCCTAAACAGACCTCATGCATGCCAAGACAGTGGCCAAAATGCTCTGAAATGATAGCATGAAAGACGAGAAAATGATGTTCATGCATTGGCTCATCAACAAGGCATGAGACACAACTCTTAAACACAATTAAAGAGTGATATACAAGAGAGTATGACAAGGCTATATGCTCTGAAATTATGTGTTAGATGATGACATATCATACAAACAACACAAATAAGGCATGCTAGAAGGCCTAAAGCTCAAGACTAGTAAAGAGCACTACACAAGGAGCATGCAATGCATAGCCTAAAAAACTAAACCAGCTTTGGACAGAGCTTAATCATGCCAAAACAAAGGTTAAAACATGTTGAAATAGTAGCTCAAAAGCTTAGACAAGCATGCATACGTATTGGCTCATGATCAAGGCATAAAGCACAACCCACAAAAGCTATAAAAAAAGTGGAATATGTGAGAGTGTGACTATGCTATATACACTGAAATCATGTGAGAAATGAGACTAAGGCATGCAAATACCACAAGTAAAGCATGCAAAAGGCTTTGAAACTCAAAGCTAGTCAAGGCATTCACACTACAACCATGCACTACAAGTCTCACATGGCCAGGACCACTCAAAACAGAGCTAAGGCATGCTAAAATAATGGCAAAAACATGTTAAGATAGAGTTAACACAAGCTAGGATGATAGGTATGAAGCATGAAGCATGTTAGGCCAACAAGTAGGATTACACTACAAGTATAAAATGCAAACAACCAATGGCCAAACCAACCAAAAACAGAGTTATGGCAGGTCTAAAAAATCACAAAAACATGCTTGAGCTCAGCTTAAAGAAAGGAGAAATACATGCTCACTTAGTAGGCCAACAAGACATGCAAGCAAGACAAAAGGAAAGGGGACCACCCTCTCCCATTTTGGGCCACAAAACCAACTTTTTACCACTGAAATTCCTCTAAGTTTCAGTGGTTAAAAGACCAAACAAGGGGTGATTCAAAAACTTAGAGAGTTTGCTCAAGAGACTTAACAAGCCAAAGAGTAAAAGAGGGGAACCACCCCCCTAACCACACAAGGCTCAAACCAACATTTTCAAGCCTTTAAAATCAGAGTTTTTGAGAGGCTAAAAACAACCTCAAAGTAACATGCAAAGGTGGTCAAGCTATTAATCAAAACAAAGCCTTAAAAGGGATAAGTGCCTTACCCTTGAAGCACAGCAGCAAGGAGGCAACTTCAGCAATAATTTTGAACCAAAAGCAATCCAAAGACCTCAAATAAAGCTCCAATAGACCTCAGCTCCAAAGTGAAGGTGTTTAACTAGGTGTCTTAGTGCAAATGTGTGAAGAAAACACATTTTAAGGCTCAAAATAGCACAATATAGAGAGAGTGTGAGAATTCTAGAGAGAGAGGGAGATTTTTGCTCTGGAAAATCTGAACTCTCAAATAGGGGGAGGAAGCTCCCCTTATATAGAGGAGACAAGCAAAAGGCTTGCTCCATCCCTCCATAATGTGTATGAAAGATGAGTTTCAGTGAGCCACAACTGACTCAAAAGATCTGAAAATATCTAAAAATGAGAAAAAGTGGCTGCCGGCCAGTTAAGGTAGCCGGCCGGCCAGTTCCCCTAGCCGACCGGCCACTCCAAGTGGCCTATAAGGGAGAAAAGTGGCCGGCAAGGTCCTCTCTCACCCTAGGCAAGAGGCATCAAGGTTTGGCCCAAAAACCAAGGCCAAAACACAAAGGGTTAAGAGGTTCAAAGACAAGGCACTCAGCCGAGACCCTCGGGCGCTCGAAACAAGCACAAACATGCGCAATCATCGCGTACACAAACGATGACGTCTGAGTCTTAAGGTCGGTAAAAAATGGGGTGTCTACAGTTGTCCCTCTTTGACAGAACTCGAAAGTCATGAAATGACGGGAGTGAATGTCAAAGCCCAGAGACGACCCTTTTTTTGACAAGGCCGAAGACTTAGACAAACAAGCAGGATAACAAAATAGATGCACCCGTAGGCAGCCGCAAGCAGGGGCAAAATGCAAATGGCATGCATAATGCAGAACATAACTTATAATTATGCAAACAGGGCTGTAAAGAAACATCTAGATACAAATGTTATGCAAAGAAATGTTATAGCAAACTCACACACAAGCAAGTAAATACAAACCAAACCACATCTCATGCAGAAAGGATGTAAGAAAAATTATGCAATCTTAACTACGGCTCACGCAGGAAAAACTAAAAGCGACTGTCGGGCGAACTTGAGGTCTCAAACAAAGCACCTCTTAGCGTATCGCACGCAGGAGGGAAGGGAAACGCCTCTCAATGTATCACACGCGGGAAAGGAAAGGAAAACACCTCTCAGCGTATCATACGCGGGAGAGAGAAGGAAAACACCTCTCAGCATATCACACGTGAGAGAGGAAAAGAAAACACCTCTCAGCGTATCACACGCGAGAGAGGGAAAGACAACACCTCTCAGCGTATCACATGCGAGAGAGGGAAAGGAAAACACCTCTCAAGCACTTATGTTTTATTTTAAAATTTTGTTTATATTTTATTTAATTTCATTATTTAAATTTTAATAGGTGTCTTATTTAATTATTATTATTTTTTAAAATAAACTTATTTAAAATTTTAATTAAAAAACAACATATATATGTTATTGATATTTTATTTATTTAATTGTGTAAAAAATAAAATAAAATAAATTTTTATTTAATCTAGCTAAAAATAATTAAAATATTAAAGATATGTTTAATATTGTTATTACTTAGTAGATAATTGAAAAATGGTAAAATAGTTATTCAAGCATTTATCCTTATCCATAATATCCCAAACAAACATAGGATTCATATTCTATCCAATCAAATAGTGACATTTAATCTCATAACTAAAGAAACATGGGATTTCGCATGACTAAACAAACATTGGATATAGATCCAGTCCAACCAAATAATTCGGGGACAATGTATCCCAGGACTAACAGTCCGGTGGATTCCAATTTTCCCTTATCCAGTCCGTCCAAAAAACACAACCTAGTAAACGAAGGTGAAAACAATAGTACAAGAAATTTGTTTTTCTTTTTTACAAAAAAAAAAAAAAAAAAACAATTATAAAGTACGATAATTATTACATAAAATTATTAAAATAATTATATATTATTGTTCAGAAATAATAATTTAGAATATGAAAATGGTGAAATTATGAAAAGCACAATTTTAAGAAATTTGCATTCTTCAAATAGACTTGGAGCATAATTTGCGCAAAGTAATTATCTTCATTCTTCAAGTTTGAACCCATAAATTTAAGATTAATAAAGTTCAGTGATAAGTCTACAAAAAAATTTCAAATAAATGAAAAAGTTTATAAAATTATTTTTTAATGTTGTAAAATTTATGTAAATATTTTTGTAAAGGCATACTGAATGGTGTTTTGAAAAGTTGGTAAAAAATTAACTTTTTGACTTTTTTGTGACTTTTTGGCTTTTTGTATTAAAAAAGCTAGTTTTTTGTGTAAAAGAAACTAAAAAGCCAAAAAGTTAACTTTTTTAAAAGTTCCCAAAACTCCCTGAAATAAAATTTCCCCATATAAATATAATAGATACACTTCGCAATATTATTTAATTCCAAAATGCAAATTAAGTAATGGAAACACATTCATGTTTGGTTTGGTTTTCAAAAACTTATTTGAGAATTTTTTTTTTAAATGTTAAAAATTAATTTGATGAAATAAATAAAAAAATAAAATACTTACAAAATTTTATCTTTCGGGATTATAAAATTTTAAAAATATTTTTTAATATTTATTTTTATCAAATTAATTTCTATTTTTTCAAAAAAAAAAAAATCTAAAATTGTTTTCTCAAAAAAAACCAAACAAGGGGCCATCATCTCCGGGCCTGAAGTTCCATCTCCCGCAATAGCATTGAAAGCAAGTTTAGTCCAACTGTGCCTGGGTTGGGCTTGATTAGGCTGAGCTTTGGCCTCGTAGTCGAAGTGACCCAATGGGCTTCAATATTGAATCACTTCACTATGCCGGATCCATAGTATTACCAAATAATTATTTCGTGATTCCGGATCAGTGGTTGATGTCATTTTCGAAATTAATTCGATGGGAAACTAAATTTTTTTTTAAAAGCACCCATTATTTAAATAAATAAAAAATTTGGGGCAAAATAGTTTTAAAATTTCTAAAATATAATTTTGATGTTTATTTTGACCGAACTAGTTATTTTCTAAAAAATAGTATCTAAAAACGAAGCTAAACCTTCGGATGGTTCATAGTTATCCACCTTGGACAACTTTTATCTTGCCAAGGAAATAGTTATTTTTTTGGTACTTATGTGTAGGTTCTAATTAGTAGATTTATTATTTAATAGGTCTTATAAAAAAAGTTATCATAAAAAAGTCACTAATTGTAAGTTTTAATAACAATTTATAAAAATCATGACAAAAAAAATCATGAATTGTCAATTTTTAGTGACATATATAAAAAATTGTCACAAAAAAATTATTTTTAGCGATAATTTTACCAAGACTTATTTTCAATAGGACTCGATAGGAATTAAATCTAAGTATTAGAATTTATTGGTAGTTTACCCCTATTTTTTAAACCACCATGTCATTTTTTTGTCTCGGTTGTGTGTGCATAATTTGTCACCTCAAAAAAAAATAGTTTCGATATCTTATTCAATTGAGACTCACATTGGAAAAATAAATCCCGATACCACTATGTTATATTTAGTCTCAACCACTTACGGTCAGCCACAATGAACAAAATGGACCTAATATTAACTTTCGAGCCTCACCTCCATGTTAAGGTGAAAGCTTACATAAATATTCTGTAATAGAAATTGCTGCTTTATTATCTATATTTTATTTTGGGTTAAATATTTTGGTTGTGCTTGGTAGTTGAATTGGAAGTTGCTATACATGATAGATTTTTTTTCATTCTTTTGTATCACAGAATTACATAATAGCATATTATTTACTTTATTAATTTCTTGACAATTATCTCTATTTAAAAAAATTAATCATAAATATTCATGTAAAAAGTGATATAAAATGGTAAAAAAAATCAATAACATATAACATTTCACAATTAAATTTTTGAAGTGTTTCTCACTTATGATAGAGAGGAAATTTATTATTCATAAATGCAAAGTATACCATACTGAGAAACTAGCTAGTGCAAAAGGTTGACACTGTACTTGCAAAATGGCCTAATGCAAAGGGAATTCAATGGAAATTAGCAGAAGTCCATATCTAGTACCATCACCGCCTCTAAAGTTTTGTCGCCTACAATATGGTAGAGATGTCATGCACACATCCTATTCAATACGTTTCCATATAGCACTTACCCAAATGTTGCTTTGCAGCACATGGAAATTAGCTTAATCCAACTTTAATTAAAAAGTTGCCATGAAATCTTATACAAGTCATTCATAAGCAACCAAAGTATGCTCCCATCTCAAAAGGCGGCCACAACCACTTGAGGAATTTGAATAACCCCAACATCCTATCCCTACCTATCTAACACTTCAAGCTTAAAGTGAAAACTTGGTGTTTATGTCACAAATTTTCTCTATTCCTGAATATCCCTCGGATTATCTCTATGTACCCACAAGAGTAATTATAAACAAATATACAGAGAGATTTATAAATGAAGATATATAAAAAGATGACACCTAATATTTTTTCAATTGCACACAGCGTGCTCACCCTTCTAATTTATACTATGTCAACATTTACTTGATATGGACAAAATTGTGTAACACGTTTTACATACCTAAATTACTCCGATCTATCAAGTAACAACACTTCACTCCTTTGGATAATCGGTGGGTAGTGAGAGAAAAAATAGGAGTATGGGTATTTATTTTAGCTAAGAAAACATTCATACTTAAGCGAATCTTTTTGTTAAATTTGAACTCAAAAAAATGCAATGATGACACACATATTGCGTGTATAATCACGAGTAGTATAAATGTACATGGGATGTTGTGACACAAGGTATGCACATTTGTGCATAATATAACTGAATCGGCTATATAAATTGATTATTTTGAATAGGAAGATTTTTATAATTTTACTTTTATAGGTAAGAAAAAAAAATAAAGTAAAAAGTAAATATAGTTAAAATAATTTTGAAATTAAAAAAGAAAAGAGTAAAGAGTATAGTATAGATGTATATGTCTTTGTATTTATCAAAGGTACTTACTCGTACTATATGCAAGGAAAACGTTATGGAGATCAAGATTTATCGTTATCGTAAGTAATAAAAAATCAGACATTGCTTTTCAATAAATAAATAAATAAAGCGCAAAAGTTATCTAAAGATAAGTTGCATGTAAAATATCCAAGAACAATGTTCCTTCTTGATTTGGACAATCAATTCATTCAAAGTAGTGAATTGATGTTTAACAAACTTTTAATCTAGCTTTGGTATATTTTGCAACTTTGTACATGGTTTGGTCAATGTGGGTTCTTCGATTGACTATGACATTTGGTGATTAGGACACATATAATTAAAAAAATTAAAACATTGTTAATAATTCTTGATTTAATGTAGTGCTATAAATTTGAAGTACTTAAACTTTTTGCGTAGTGAATTGTTATGGAATGAAAAATGTTGGATTGTTTTAATCTTCTAATTTTGTTGTGATCATGTTAATGAACAAACTATGTAAGGGACAATGGCCTATAATAACTTACATCAAACAATTTATTTTAAGAATATTTTTTTAAATACTTTTTCAAAAGTTGTTTGGCCTTTCTCCCCTCTTGAAATTTTGCGAACCTGGTCATATCCATGGAGGGGGAAAAGGGTTTGGACTGCGGGCACTATCTCTTTCAAATTAACAAAATATTGTGAACAATTTTCTTGGATTTAACACATGAAAAAAGATTGAAAATGTGGGAAAAAGCTAGGGGAAGATCCCTCACATTTCCAAGGAGTATCTTCTAATAATGAGTAGTAGGAAGATAAGTTTGGCTAAAAGTGAACCAAAAGGGGCTTAAAAAGGAGAAGTTAGCTATGGAAGAATCATTCAACAACACCTCATCATGATGCTATGCCATGATGATGTTTGGATAGAATTTTATGCTATATTTATCATATTTTTTGAAATATGTTAAAGAATTGTTTAATATTTAAATTTATTTGAAAAGCATTTTGAAAATTGTTTAATTTTTTTTAATATATATTAATTTTTGTTAAATTTATTTATTTTGATGATTTATTTAATTATATTTTAATTTATTTAAAAGAGAAAAATAGAATCCAAAAATTATTTTGACAATTTATTTAATTATAATTTAATTTATTTGAAAAAGAAAAATAGAATCAAAATTTATTTTGATGATTTATTTGAAAGAGAAAAATAGAATTAAAATTTATTTTGTCCCATTATTTCTCATCTAAACATTTAACATTTATCCTAAATGTTGTTAGAATATATTAATATTTGATTAAATTAAGAGTTCAAACAGCCCAAAACAAATGTTCAAATAGCCTAACACAACAACAGGCCAAAAGGTTCAAGTGGAAGATATTCAAATTAGTAATGATGGAGTACAACGGCTATAAACGGTTATAAATTTAAATGAATACAAATTTGTAATGATGGAGTGGAAGATATTTAAATTAGTAATGATGAAGTACAACGGCTATAAACGACTATAAGTTTCATTATATATACCAAGGCCTCTAATGTAAACAAGTAACAAAAAAAATCAGAAAATATTCTTTGATCTATAATCACTCACATATATTCTCTGAAAAATTCTCTGAGAAGTGTTCTTCAATTTTTGTTTACATCCTCTCTCAGAAATTATACATTGAGTCTTATAGCATTAAATTCATCTTTCTTGTGTGAGGTTTACAGAAAAATCAGAATTTTATTTTTATATCTATCTTTGGGAGATAATTATTGTAGCTTTTTGTGAAAGTAAAAACACTTTCTTTTCAACCTTGTAAGAGTGTAGTACACTCAGTGTTCTTGACTCAGAAAGTCTGTGTAAAATCTATGGAGGATTGCTCCATCTGTGAAAAGGTTGCTAGTACCCTGTGAAGCTAGAAGATAGTGGAAAATCTCAAGTGAAGCTTGAGGAGTGGATGTAGTCTTGGTTGAAGCCGAACCACTATAAATCTATTTGTCTCCTCTTCCCTAATCTCTTTACTTTCCTACTACTGCTATATCTATCTAATATTCACGTGCTAATCATTTGATTTACCCTGTATGTTAGTTATACTTCATTGTTATTTTGCTTGATCATTTACTGCTAAGTTTATCATTGTGCTTGTTAATAATTTGTTGTACCAGTAGTTAATTTTATTGGGGTATTTTAATTTTAATTTGTAGAAACCTAATTCACCCCTCCCTTTTAGGTTACTTTTTGGGTAACAATTGGTATCAGAGCCTGGGGCTCTTGTTTAGATTTAACAATCTTGAGTTTTTGATCCATAGCAACCATGTATTCTACTTACTCTACTGTAGGACAAGCTAGTAATAGGCCACCTCTCTTTGATTGTAATAATTACATTCATTGAAAAGAAAAAATGACTTTGTATCTTTAAGCTACCAATTATACTTTGTAGCTCATTATCACTAAAGGTCCTAAAATCTCTACCAAGGTATTAGACCATATCAGTGTGTCTAAACTTGAGGATGAATTTGATGAGCGTGATTATAAACTCCTTCAAGCTAATACTAAAGCCAAGCTTATTCTTGTGTGTGAACTAGATGCAAATGAGTACAATAGAATTTCTAGGTGTATTATTGCTAAAAAGATTTGGGATAAACTTGAAATCACCTATGAAGGAACTAGCCAAATAAAAGAGTCTCGGATTGACATATTTATTCATGATTACGAACTCTTTACTATATAATCATTTAAATTTATTTATGAGATGTTTTATAAATTTACCAATATTATTAATGCTCTAAAATCTCTTGGTAAATCTTATACTAATGATGAGCTTGTAAGAAAAATACTTAGGTCTTTGCCAAATGAATGGGAAGCTAAGATTACAGCTATCCAACAAGCAAAAGATCTAACAAAATTAGGTATTGAAGAACTCCTAGGCTCACTTATGACTCATGAACTTTTAATGATGGATAGCAACAAAAAGGAAGCCATTTGGGGAGAAAATAATGGAGTAGCCAACCTGTGTCTCATGGCTTTTGTAGAAGAAGAATCCACTCAAAATGAGGTAATTTCTAATTATGTAAAACTTGAAAGTGCTTCAATGAATTACATGACGTATTTAGAAACGTTTATGTTAAGAATTCTAAATTAAAGAAATTAGTTACTTCTCTTTCAAATGATGTGGGTGTTTTAAAAATGAAAAATGCTACTTTGAAAAATGACTTTAGGTCTATTGCCAATAAGAAAAACATTTTGAAAAATAATGTTGAGGATTTAAACAAAATTCTTGAAAATTTTGTAAAAGGAAAAGAAAATCTCAACAAATTTCTTGGAAATAAAAGATGTTTTTTTGATAAAGTAGGCATTGATTTTGATCCTCCTAAACCTTTTATGAGATTAAATGTTCTTGAGACTAATCCCCATGGACCCAAGAAAGTATGGGTATCAAGAAAGAAATCAAGATATTTTGTAGATGGAATCTCAAAAAACATCAAGGACTTCGAGAGGAAATGCACAACAAGAGTGTTCAATCTAAAGAGCAAAATCAGCTCCTACAAGAAGAAGAATGATGAAATAAAAATCACCAAGATGAACAATAGAGGTAATGTATGGATAAAGATTCCAAAGAGATAAATGAAGGTATAACTCCTAACACGCCTTTAAGCTTAAAGTTCTATATTCTTTACGGTGTGATTTGTGTACAATAGGTTGTGCCTAATCATTGCTTCCATGTAACCTAATTGTACTAAATTTGCTAAGTCATATTCTGCTAGTTTCTTTCAAACATTCATTGAACTAAAAAATGAGAATTATATTATTTTGATGAATGCCTATTAGAATATGAATGATTCATGTATTCATTAACATTTTATATCATGTCATCCATTGCTATGAAAAATAGATAAGAAGTGATAAATTTTTTTGTGAGCATACTTTTCACATCTTGTATATGACTTCATACTAATATGTTAATTCCTTTTGGAGTCATATCTTTGTAAAATCAATTTTGATGTCATAGCATATTTTTGAGATGTATACTATCTATATTTTGAATTCTATATTTGTGATCTCAAGAACACTGTAACAAAAAAGGTCTTTAGTGACGAAAACGCATGACAAAAAATAATTTCGTCTCTAAATATACATGTTTTAGAGATAAAAGTAAGATTTCGTCTCCAATTATAGTATTTTTAGAGAGAAAAACTAAATTTCGTCACCAAATACTTAAAATCAATAAAACAATAGGTGACGAAAATTTTATTCGTCTCTATATTTTATTTTTCGTGGCAAAAAAATTCCCGCCCTTGTAAAATTTTGTGGAATATTTGGGCGTCATTTTAGAGACGAATATTTTCGTCACCATTGTACAAAATTTTTCGTAAGGAAATAATTTCATCTCCTATAATTTTATTATGCAAAACGACGTAGTTTTTTGCGACGACTTTTTCTTCCCATCACAAATAGTTTTTTTTTTTTTTTTTTTTTTTTTTTTTTTTGCGTGAAAAAAAGGGGGCTCCTTTTGAAACCCTTGGTGCCCAAAATCCCCAAATTTCATCAAATCCCCCACTGATTTTTCTTTTTCCCTCTATCTCATTTTCACGCTCAACTTTCTCTCTCTCTCTCTCCATCTACATCTTCCATCTTCGGGAGACTCAGAATCACCTATTTTTATTTGCTAGTAGGTAAAACCCCTCATCTCTCTCTATGATTTTCACCCTTGCATAGCCGTTCTCTTACGATTTGTAGTTTTCTCTCTCTCTCTCTCTCGCATGTCTGCACAAACATTTGTCGACCGTCGGGTTTCTGCTATTTGCCATTGCTGGGACCATCATCGCTTCATTCTGGCTCAGTAGGTTTGTCTGCTCTTTCTCTTTATCTCACTCCCCATCTGCTTCTTTGTCCCAATTTCTTAACTAAACTCTGTTTGTCTATCTGCTTTGTATTTCTTTCGATTTTCTTTCTTTTTTTTTTTTTTGGTTGTCAAGGGTTCCTGGAATCTATATTCAATTGTTGCACCATGTTTCAAGGTATACAATCTGATTTTGAATTAGTGTTACCAAATAATTTTAAAGCCATTCAAAATTTTCAACTATGGTTTTGTATCTTCATATCCAATGGATTTTTGATTTCTGATTCTGTATCTAAAATTAGTTTATAAACTCTCTCAATATGGAAGAATAAAGAATGAAAAGTGAAGAATAAGGAATAAAACCCTCCAAAGTTTCAAAACCCTAACCCTAACTTAATTTAATCTAAGGATATATCATCTACTTCCTTATGTTAGCAAATTTGAATTGCTTGAAATCTTGTGGGATACAAGGCAATAATTCTCACTTCTTTTCTTTTCAAGGAATGTTGATAGAACATTGCCTTGGAATTAATTAGGTTTTGCAGAGAAGTTGAGAAAGACCTGTTAATTATAGGGAGTTAATTCATGCCCATACTAGTTCAAAAAAATAAAATAAAAAAATCATGCCCATACAAAAATTTACCAATAAAAGGCAATGAATTGAAGATTGTTTAAATGGTTTGAGGGCTATTTCTATGTGGCTATTTGTATTCTACAAGGTTTGTGAAATTGAAGGTTGTTTTATAAATTTGGTTTTTATTTTGAGAAGAACCACAATCGGATTTTTATTTTATTTTTTTAAAATTAGGTTTCTTTTGGTTGTGTTTATATACGTATGTATATATATATAACTATCTATAAAAGAAGCAAAACTTGAGTCTAACAACGGTTCATCTAAGAAAGAGGAAATTGCAAAATCACCCTCGTTGAAGATTGCTGGGGAAGCTATGATGACACTGGCTGACCACTATTCTGTGCTTCTCCAGTAACCTTTTCATCAATTCGAGCCACCTGTGCCGCTACAGATTAGGTGGTGTGCTTTTCACCCAAGCTTGTTTCTCAAGTCGTGAGGTATTAAGAGGTGTAAATTGTTTAATTTGTTTGCTGCAAATTACTCTCAAGTTTATCAAAGAAATTGTGCAATTTCTTACAATGAATGTTCGTTTGAGTGTTGTATCTTCTTTTATTGTGCAGTTTGCATTTGGGCTGAACTCTGTATGCTTTTTTCTTTCACAAACCAAGTGCAAATCCAAACAATCTGGTATGTAATTTTTTGGTTTGCTGTTGCTTTGTCTTTTATGGAGATGTCAATACCTGATTTCTATGCTTTTGTATTAGATTGATGCTTGTTATTACCCCAATTCTATTTAATATTTGGCTCAGCCTATGTATTGTCATTGTTTTGTTGTTTTGCTAGAATTTTATCTTCTGCTCACCATGTATTTGATAATATGCCCAATCCAATAATAGCGTACTTTCATTGATTGTTTACTGTTATTGATTAGGAAAAACAACTTATTGTTTATTAGTTTGTTTTCCTTGTCTGCAATATTTCTTACCACTCTTAATCAACAATATGATTTCATTGGACTTTCCCTTTTGGTTCAAAATTTTAACCGATTTTCAATAAACCTTTATTAACTACTTAATCTAATCAATACAATGACTAAGTTCAATGTTTCTTGCAGAGATGGGCTTGCTTTAAATGCCTAGGCCAAGTCTAACAAAATTGTGCAGGTACTCTGAGACCAAACCTTATTATTCTCATCTCTTTGGAGTTTTTATTATCTGCTTTGTTTTTATTATGGGTGGGGTGCTTCTATTTACACCCAAAAAACAATTCTTTACACCCCCCATTTAACCATGTACACTCAAAATCAGGAACACTTAACCTTTATATATCATTTTTATTTTTCTATTAATATTTTTAAAAATATTTTAATAACAATTTAAACTGATATCCTTTCTGAAAACTGTCTAGAAACTGATATCCTTTCTGAAAATTGTCTATAAATAGATGAACTATTGTTCCCTCAAAACATTCACTTCTTTTGAATATTGCATCACATGTTCACATGCAAAGATCTACAATATATAAAAAAAAAATAAATGAAAAAGAAAAGAGTAAAAGATCTACAAGATTGATGACAAGACATGAAATTGATATAAGTATGATAGGTTTGCTGCATCTTAACACATAATTGAAGGATACATTCTTTATTTAATTACATGCATAATGCATTGCATGACCTACGGTCACTATCTAACAACAAATTTAGATTTCATGCCAATGGCACATTTAAAGGGATTTGTAAGGACAAATTTAACTTCATATGCATGGATACATATATTTATGTGGAAAGATTTAAATATCTCCCTTAGCATTGGCATTTAGTATATTAGTCATTTCAACTATACGATTCAATTGAATTCTCTCAACAGTGAACTAAACCATTTTGGGAAGATTTGGGATTTGCATTGCTCTTATTTATTTTATTTTTTTCCCTATCTTCTTTAACTTTAATAAAGGCAATGATTATGACTTAAAGGTAATGAAATGGGCCATTCCCAAAGAAAAAACCAAATCAGTATGCAAGCAATGAACACTTGTAATGTCCCTTCAAATTAAAGGACCACTCACTAGACTCCCTATTTTTTTTTGGGTAAGTACTAGACTCCTTGTTAGTGGCATCAGATTAGTATTATTGATAAATATAATTTTTTTTCTATAATTTTTTTTAATTTAATTAACTGTATAATTCTTTAGGTAGTGAAATTATGAAATTTTGTGTAATCTTCATGTTAAATATAATTAAGTTCAGGTGAATGTTTTTCTTTGAACACTTATTAGTTATGCTGTGTTTTTCTTTGAATGTGTTGGCCTTAGGTTTTGTGGATCTTGTAATCAAGTTTCATTTTAAGGTGACTCTTCTCAAAGGCCTTAGACAGGAATTGACGAGCAGGTATCTTCTACACATTGATATCTATATATATACACACACACATGTACACAATCACACACGTGGATAAGGTTAAGAGTGAGCCTACTGAAAATCCATAATGGTCTTAAGAGGTTGAGAGTGAACCTACTGAAAATCCGGATATGTTATATTTGTTGTATGGGTTGTTGGTAGAGGTTGTGGGTGAACCTACTGAAAGCCTATGTATATTGTTTTATTTATTGTAGCATTATTGAAAACCTATATATATATGTTAAATGGAAATGCAACATCAAGAAAAAAGAAAAAGAAACATAACCAATTAAATATCTAATACATCTTCATAAGTCATAATAATATATGCATGGATATAGAACGGGACTCCCAATTTGAAAACTATGTAGAAAAATACACTTTTTCAAACTAAGTCCAAAAATGCACTTTTCCAATACTTAGGCTTGAAAATAGGCTATCAGGGGCTAAAATCATGAAAAAGCCATGAGAAGGCCCGAGAACACCCCTAACACCTCGGGAGGGACCAATGTAAGTTGTGGAAACTTATGGAACTAGCACGGAACTCCCGGTTTAAAAACTAAGTCAAAAAATGCACTTTTTCAACACTTAGGTTTCAAAATAGGCCATCAGGGGCCAAAATCATGTAACAGCCACAAGAAGGCCCGGGGAACAACCCGAACACCTCGGAAGGGACCAATGTAAATTGTGAAAACTTAAGAAACTAGCACGGGATTCTGGGCTTAAAAAATGCCATTTTCTAACACTTAGGCTTGAAAATAGGCCATCGAGGGCCAAAATTATGAAACAGCCACGAACATCTCAGGAGGGACCAATATAAGTTATGAAAACTTATGAAACTAGTTCGGGACTCCCTGTTTGAAAACTAAGTCAAAAAATGCACTTTTCTCACACTTAAGCTTGAAAATAGGCCATCGGGGGCCAACATCATGAAACAGCCTCGAGAAGGCTCTGGAAACACCCCGAACACCTCAGAAGGGAACAATGTAAGTTGGGGAGACTTACGAAACTAGCACGGGACTCCCAGTTTGAAAACTAAGTCGAAAAACATACTTTTTTCACACTTAAGCATGAAAATAGGCCATCGGGGGAAAAAATTGTGTAATAGTCACGAGAAGGCCCGGGGAACATCTCAAACACCTCGGGAGGGACTAATTTGTTCCTCCCAGTTTGAAAACTATGTCCAAAAATGTACTTTTTCACACTTAAGCTTGAAAATAGGTCATCGGAGGCCAAACTCGTGCAACGGCCACAAGACGACCCAGGGAACACCTCAAACACGACGGAAGGAACCAATGTAAGTTGTGGAAACTTATGAAACTAGCACGGGACTCCCGGTTTGAAAACTAAGTTTAAAAATGTATTTTTTCACACTTAAGCTTGAAAATAGGCCATTGGATGCCAAAATCGTGCAATAGTCACGAGACGGCTCGGGGAACAACTCAAACACCTTGAGAAAGACCAATGTAAGTTGTGAAAACTTACGGAACTAGTATGGGACTTCTGGTTTGAAAACTAAGTTGAAAAAAGTACTTTTTTCACACATAAGCTTGAAAATAGGCCTTCCGGGGCAAAAATTGTGCAACAGCCACGAGATGGCCCGGGGAACACCTCAAACACCTCGGGAGGGACTAATGTAAATTGTTAAAACTTACGGAACTAGCACTGGACTTCCGCTTTGAAAACTAAGTCAAAAAAGACACTTTTTTTCACACTTAAGCTTGAAAATAGGCCATCGGGAGCCAAAATCGTGCAACAGCTACGTGACAGCCCGGGGAACACCTCAACCACCTCGGGAGGGACCAATATAAGTTGTGAAAACTAACAGAACTAGCACGGGACTCCCGGTTTGAAAACTAAGTCGAAAAAGGCACTTTTTCACACTTAACTTTGAAAATAGGCCACCGGAGGCCAAAATCGTGCAACAGCCACAAGACGGCCTAGGGAGTACCTCAAACACCTCGAGAGGGACCAAATGTGAGTTATGGAAACTTACGAAACTAGCACGGGACTCCTGGTTTGAAAACTAAGTCCAAAAAGGCACTTTTTCACACTTAAGCTTCGAAAAAGGCCATCGGAGGCCAAAATCGTGCAACAGCCATGAGACGGCCTGGGGAACACTTCAAACACCTCGGGAGGGATCAGTGTGAGTTGTGAAAACTTACGGAACTAGCACGGGACTCCCGGTTTGAAAACTAAGTCCAAAATTGCACTTTTTCACACTTAAACTTGAAAATAGGCCACCGGAGGCCAAAATCGTGCAACAGCCACAGGATGGCCCGGGGAACACCTCAAACCCCTTGGGAGGGACCAATGTGAGTTGTGAAAACTTACGAAACTAGTACGGGACTCCCGGTATGAAAACTAAATCCAAAAAGGCACTTTTTCACACTTAAGCTTCAAAATAGGCCACCAGATGCCAAAATCATGCAACAGCCACGAGACGGCCCGGGGAACACCTCAAACACCTCGGGAGGGACCAATGTGAGTTGTGGAAACTTACGGAACTAGCACGGGACTCCCGGTTTGAAAACTAAGTCCAAAATTGCACTTTTTCACACTCAAGCTTGAAAATAGACCTTCAGGGGTCAAAATCGTGCAACAGCCACGGGACAGCCCAGGGAACACCTCAAACACGTCGGGAGGGATCAATGTAAGTTTTGGAAACTTACGCAACTAGCACGGGACTCCCGGTTTGAAAACTAAGTCCAAAAAGGCACTTTTTTACATTTAAGCTTGAAAATAAACCACTGGAGGCCAAAATTGTGCAACAGCCACGAGACGGCCTGGGAAACACCTCAAACACCTCAGGAGGGACCAATGTGAGTTGTGGAAACTTACGGAACTAGCACGGGACTCCCGGTTTGAAAACTAAGTCCAAAAAGGCACTTTTTCACACTTAAGCTTTAAAATAGGCCATCGGAGGCCAAAATCGTGCAACGGCCATGAGACGGCCCGGGGATAACCTTAAACACCTCAGGAGGGGCCGATGTGAGTTGTGAAAACTTACGGAACTAGCACGGGACTCCCGGTTTTATAACTAAGTCCAAAAAGGCACTTTTTCACATTTACACTTGAAAATAGGCCACCGGAGGCCAAAATCGTGCAACAGCCACAAGATAGCCCGGGGAACACCTCAAACACCTCGGGAGGGACCAATGTGAGTTGTGAAAACTTATGAAACTAGCATGGGACTCCCGGTTTGAAAACTAAGTCCAAAAAGGCACTTTTTCACACTTAAGCTTTAAAATAGGCCATCGGAGGCCAAAATCGTGCAACAGCCACGAGACGGCCTAGGGAACACCTCAAACACCTTAGGAGGGACCAATGTGAGCTGTGGAAACTTACGGAACTAGCACGGGACTCCTGGTTTGAAAACTAAGTCCAAAATTGCACTTTTTCACACTTAAGCTTGAAAATAGACCTTCGGGAGTCAAAATCGTGCAACAGCCACGGGACGGCCCAGGGAACACCTCAAACACATCGGGAGGGATCAATGTAAGTTTTGGAAACTTACGCAATTAGCACGGGACTCCCGGTTTGAAAACTAAGTCCAAAAAGGTACTTTTCACACTTAAGCTTCAAAATAGGCCACCGGAGGCCAAAATCATGCAACAGCCACGAGACGGCCCGGGGAACCTCAAACACCTCAGGAGGGACCAATGTGAGTTGTGAAAACTTACGGAACTAGCACGGGACTCCCGGTTTGAAAACTAAGTCCAAAATTGTACTTTTTCACACTTAAGCTTGAAAATAGACCTTCGGGGGTCAAAATCGTGCAACAGCCACGGGACAGCCAGGGAAACACCTCAAACACATCGGAAGGGACCAATGTATGTTGTGGAAACTTACAAAACTAGCACGGGACTCCTGGTTTAAACACTAAGTCCAAAAAGGTACTTTTTCACATTTAAGCTTGAAAATAAGCCACCGGAGGCCAAAATCGTGCAACAGCCACGAGACAGCGCAGGGAACACCTCAAATACCTCGGGAGGGACCAATGTGAGTTGTGGAAACTTACGAAACTAGTATGGGACTCCCGGTTTGAAAACTAAGTCCAAAAAGACACTTTTTCACACTTAAGCTTTAAAATAGGCCATCGGAGGCCAAAATCGTGCAACGGCCCGGGGAACACCTTAAACACCTCGGGAGCGACCAATGTGATTTGTGGAAACTTATGGAACTAACACGGGACTCCTGATTTGAAACTAAGTCCAAAAAGGCACTTTTTCACACTTAAGCTTGAAAATAGGCCACCGGAGGCCAAAATCGTACAACAGCCACGAGATGGCCCGGGAAACACCTCAAACACCTCGGGAGGGACCAATGTGAGTTGTGGAAACTTACGGAACTAGCACAGGACTCCCAGTTTGATAACTAAGTCCAAAATTACACTTTTTCACACTTAAGCTTGAAAATAGACCTTCGGGGGCCAAAATCGTGCAACAACCACGGGACGGCCTGGGGAACACCTCAAACACATCGGAAGGGACCAATGTAAGTTGCGAAAACTTGCGGAACTTGCACTGGACTCCCGATTTGAAAACTAATTCGAAAAATGCATGTTAAATTGTATATTTTATGGATAAGATAATAATTGTCTAACTAGCAATTTTTTTTTTATTATTTTTTTTTTTGTGTTTCATTTTTTTGCAGATTCGAGATTTGATATGGACATGTTTAGTAATTTGGAGTACAGATGGTAGCGCATTTTGTGTTTTTGTTCATATTACCTTATATGTATTTTGGTTGCGTTGTAAATTTTCTATTTTTGTTGGTATTACAGGGCATGTTGGGTAATCCGCCCTTGATATTTTATTTTTGTTGATATGTGTTTTTTTGTTGGATATTAGGAGATGTGTTTGGTAATCCGCATGCGGTTGATATTATATTTTTGTGGATATTAGTAGACGTTTTTTATGGATATTAGGAGACATGTTTATAATCCACATGCAGTTCATATTGTATTTTTATGGATAGTGCTGAAATTTGATTGTGATGTTTATGAAAATGAACAGATTTCTGTATTGATTTGTAATAGATATTTTATTGAACAGGTTATTGATATGCGTAGGGAATTGTTACTGAAAATAAAAAATTTCGGAAGAAAATAGTACCCCTATTTTCAAATTTTTTAATTTTTATTAGTGACGAAATAAAAAATGTCGCTATTAGTTTTCAAAAACACATGACGAATAATTTTGTCACTAATGATATAATACAAAACAAATAATTTCGTCACATTTGCTGAATATTTCGTCGCTAAATTGAAATATTTGGTGACAAAATATTTTTTGTCATTGAAGAATTTTCTTTTCTGGTCATTTTAGTGACAAATTTTTTTGTCACCTTAATCCATATCGTTGGTGAGGAAAACTTTCGTCACTAAAATCTATTTAGTGACGAAATATTTCATCGCAAAAAACAACTAAAATAAAATATTATTTAGTTTTGGCGACGAAATTGATGTTATAGAGGACGAAAAATTCAACATTTGGAGACAAAACATTTCGTTGCCAAAAATCAGAAATAGGCGACGAAACTGTTTTTCGTCACTAGGTACTTTCAACGACGACGTATAGGCCACGAACGTAGTGACAAATTTTTTTCGTCGCAGATCACTTTAGTGATGAAAATTTGATATTTGGAGACAAAATCAGCCTGTCACCAAAGGCCTTTTTTGTTGTAGTGGAATATGCTCAATATGAAAATTTCATGCTTATATGCTTTACATTAGAATATTTAAATGAGTTGTGAAATTCCTTGATTATGATGCATCAACAATGTCTAAATGAAAAGAAGTATCATATGTTTGTAGAGACATTGCATCTATCCTATTGAATATCTTTTGAATATGGATTATATTGGTATACATCTCATGAAATACTTTTGATTGATAAATTGTTGAATTAATTGTTTATAACATTCATGTTGTCTTCCATATTGAGTAAAATGTTTTATCACACTTAAGCATATGGATTGAATTGATGAAAATGCTTCTTGATAATGTTATGTGATTAAATGAGATTGTTGCATCATTTATTAATAAAACAAAGAGCATAAAACTATTTTATTATGCATATTATGCTATGCATTACAACTTGAAAATTCTAAAAAATAGCATTCCAAACTCTTGTTTGATCATTGAATTATTTTTCACCTTTTTAGTTTGTGATAAGAAGTAATTTGTGTTGTATTTTTATTGAGTAATAGTGATTGTTCTATGAATGCTATATTTACACAAAATAGAAAAATGGTAGCACTAACTTAGGGGGAAATCATTTTGCTAACATACTTGTTAAACCCAACTCCCCATGAAAGAAAATTGAAGATTGAAAAGCTTCCATCTCTTGAACCTAAGGTATGCCTCATATACTCTCTTAAGCTTTTGAGGTAAAATTCTATCTTATATCCCTTGAGCTAATATTGTTATTACTTTGATATGAAAAAGACTGATTATGCTTCATATGATTTGCAATATATACTCTTTGATGATGCTCTTACCTAAAAATCATGCCTATGCTTAAATGTGTGGTACATATTGAAATTCATGATTTTTCTTGGCATATGGATTACTATACCTTGAACATGCTTCCTTTTTTTTTTGAATTACATTAGCTCCATGAGATTATATTGAGTTTAACTTATTATGAGCAATATTTGGTATTCTACATAATGTTTGAGCTATGATTGTTAAATCTTCTAGATTGCATATTAGTATCCTTGGTAGATTGTATGTTGGTATCATTTTGGCATCCTATTTGATATTATTGATGAGAACATTTCAGTTATGAGCTTTCATTTATCATATCTCCTATTGATTTTGCCAAATGAAACAAGGGGAAGAATTTAAACTTGATTATTTTTTAAAATCCCCTCAGTTTCTATTCTGTTTTTGATATCAAACTTATGGGCTTGCACCTTCGCATATTATTATTTTTTTTTGCCCATTATTGTCAAATGGTATGAGCTTCACTTGTATGATCATTATGTGCTATAATTTTTTTGGTATCATAGAGCTACCTTGATATGAATGATTATTTGTGCTATAATGAGACTTACATTCTTTCATCCTATATGTTGTACCATACTCCCTCCTTGTGCTTGATTTTGTTGAAAATGTCATCGGGGGAGAAAAAGAGACTTGATTGTTTTAGTATCTCTGATTATTTTGGTATCTCTATACTTTTGGTATCTTAATTCTTATAACATGACCTTTGAGCTGATTAGTTGTTGATAATGTAAGAGAAAGATCGTTTTCCTCAAGGAAGAGTGACTTGAACTTTAGCTCCATATTTATGTTTTTGTTTGGCAACCTTATTTGATCTATGCACTGTTATGTCTATTATAGCCTTGAGATTGGTATGCTCTTGCTAAGAAATTGAGAATTAGATCATACTCAAATGCTTCTCATATACTCATTAACAATTTGGTCTCTCATTATTATTTTTTGTTTGGGCTTAATTTTCTTATTTTTTTCTCTACTTTTTAATTTCATTTCTCAGTACTTAAATATAAACACAACAACAAATCAAAATACAAATATTTACATAAAAAAACCAAAAAAAAAACACCTTTTATTTTTTTTTTACGGCCACATGCCATAAAAAAATAAAAAAAATAAAAAAAAAACCCTTCATTTTTTTCCGGCCATACGCCGATTTTACTTACTCGCCTCTGCCATCATTTTCTTCTTCTTTTTATCACCTTGGGCAACCCTTGACGCCCCTGCCCCCATGCTTTCGTCGAGAGCGACGACTCCCCACTTACTATCAAAGGCCAAGAACGACGTTGCTCCAAATCGAGCCATGGAGGTGATCTTCTGTTTAAGCTCTTTATTTTCGGTCTTCAGTGCGCCTATTTCTGCTCGGGCATCCTTATAGATACGCTGGAGCAGAGAGAGTTTGGCGTTGACCTAATGGAGCTCACTCGTCCTGTTTTGCAGTCGGTGAGCCAATTTTGTGACTGCAATCACCGTCTCCATACAGGACGTCAATGTGAAATGATTGGCTTCTATGTCAGATTGAGCTGCCATGATTTGTTCAATCGACATCATAGGAAGGTTAGAAAGAAGAATGACAGGAAGAGTAGAAGTAGGGGCACTCAGTCCAGCAGAACTTATAGAATCATTCAGGTTCGAAAATAGAGTGAGGGGACAGGATGAGGAAGCCATGGTTTAGAGGTGAGAGGTGTAAAAGAAATGAGTTGCAGAGAAATAGAAGAGAGCAGACTGAGGTTTGGCCTCCTCCGTTTAGTTTTTTTTTTTTTTTTTTTTTTTTTGTCTCTCGATGAGGAAGAAGAAATAGAAAAGAGTGGTGAAGAAGAGATAGAAGAGAATGGTGAAGAAGAAAATGGAAGAGTGTGTGATTAAGAAGGAGGCAAAAGAGAAGAAAACAAGGAGGGAGAGGGAGTCGAGATGAGTACAAATCGAGGCCTGCTTTTGTCGGCCAATGACACAAAAGTGAGGCTACGTGTCAAACGCGTTTATCGAAGGAAAAAGAGAGACGCAGGAGAGTTGTCTATGTATGCATATATGTATATATATGTTTTGAATTGTATAGATGCCATTTATCCCTATCATTTTCTTCCTCCTCCAGATTCTGACCCATGATTTCCTTTTGATAATGTCACAAGGGGAGAAATTATATGATGTTATGTATTATGGTATTATTTTCAAACTAATCTGATGTTATGTATTTATAGTTTGATATCTTAATCTTATATCATGTTGTTGATTAAAGCTTATTTATTACACATGTGCTAACCTATGTATTTAGAAATGAATTCAAAGAGCATGACTTGAGGGGGAGCCTTTCTTACTCCCAAATCAAATCAAAAAATCATTGTGTGTCATCATCAAAAAGGGGGAGATTGTTAGACTTATTTATTTTGATGATTTTTTTAATTATGTTTTAATTTATTCGAAAGAGAAAAATAGAATTCAAAATTTATTTTGATGATTTATTTAATTATATTTTAATTTATTTGAAAGAGAAAAATAGAAGCAAAATTTATTTTGATGATTTATTTGAAAGAGAAAAATAGAATCAAAATTTATTTTGTCTCATTATTTCTCACCTAAACCTTTATTCTAAATGTTGTTAGAATATATTAATATTTGATTAAATCAGGAGTTCAAACAGTCCAAAATAAAGATTCAAACAGCTCAGCACAGCAACAGGTCAAAAGATTCAAAAGGTTCAAGTGGAAGATATTCAAATTTGTAATGATGAAGTGGAAAATATTCAAATTAGTAATGATGAAGTACAATGACTATAAACGACTATAAATTCAAATGAATACAAATTTGTAATGATGGAGTGGAAGATATTCAAATTAGTAATGATGGAGTACAATGGCTATAAACGGTTATAAATTCTGTAAGAGTGTAGTACACTCAGTATTCTTGACTTAGAAAGTCTGTGTAAAATCTGTAAAAGATTGCTCCATCTGTGAAAATGTTGCTAGCACCCTGTGAAGCTAGAAGATAGTGGAAAATCTCAAGTGAAACTTAAGGAGTGGATGTAGGCTTGGTTGAAGCCGAACCACTATAAATCTGTTTGTCTCATCTTCCCTAATCTCTTTACTTTCGTACTACTGCTATATTTATCTAATATTCATGTGCTAATTATTTGAATTACCCTGTATGTTAGTTATACTTCATTATTATTTTGTTTGATCATTTACTGCTAAGTTCATTATTGTGCTTGTTAATAATTTGTTATACCAGTAGTTAATTTTATTAGGATATTATTAATTTTAATTTTTAAAAACCTAATTCACCTCCTCTTTTAGATTACTTTTTGGGTAACAATTTTAATAAAAATTATATTAAATTTAGTGAAATGTGTATGGTGCTCTTCTCAAATTTTCGTTTGTTTCTTGTGTCATAAAATCGCTTGTTAGAAAGACCCTATTTTATTTATAATTTATCATTTAATATATTACATCTATCAATTCTAAAATATTAATGGGACTTAGTACCTTCACAATTCTAATAAACTATGAATTAAAAATCTTAAAAAAAAAAAAATTGTAATAATTCACAAAATTTGTAATGATCTAACTGATTTATAATTTTTTTCACCCAATTAAATTTGATAAGATATGTTTCATTGTCAAAGTAAAAGTGAGTTGTGTATAGAGGGACTGTTGTGCACAGTTTTGGAATTTTTATTTTAATTATTAGTTTTGGATTGTTTAGGGGATAATAAAAGATAAAATAAAAATGTGATTTGCAAGCCCTAACTCATCTGAATTCTCAAAATAAAATAAAAATATATGGAGGGCTATATCAAATATTTTTTCTTACATTACATTCTAATTTGTGGGGAAAATGCAAAAAATGTATATGGTGTATCAAATGTTTTCTCTTAAATTATATTTTGATTTTGTGAAAATATTTTAAATATAGCGCAAAAAATATGTCCACTTGAATTAAAAGCTTTTCCTTCTATTACGTTTTAATTTGCCACCCTTTAGTCTTGTGTCTAATATTGTGTCTCTCACACACTCCTATGGTAAGAATAAAATAAAATAAAAAGAAAAGAATTTTTGAGGTCTAAGTCATTAAATCAAAACCGATTAAACTAATAAAACAAACAAGTTGGTGATATAATAGTGTAATTACAATTTAAAATTAATATAATACAAACAACTTAGAGCATCTCCAACGGTGAACTTTTTTTTTCACCAAATCTGAGTACAAAATAACTCATTTCACCAAATTTGATACCACTAGCTCCAACGGTCCATCAAATTCCGTATCAAATCTGAGTGAGTCAACCGGTTGGTCGACCGGTAAGCGTAAATATTTTTTTTAGAACGCTATGTTTCAACGCTATGTTTTTTAGAATAATTCAATGATAAAACAATTGCAACTTTCTGTAAAGATGTTTGCTGGTGAGTGGATCTATTTCTGAAATTGTTTCAATTGATGAAAACCCACCAATTGTTTCAATTGATGAAAACCCACCAATTGTTTTCAGGCTTTCAATATTCTGTATGGCAAAATAAATTGAAACAGACGAGACAGATGTTTTCATCAATTGCACCAATCATGGCTGAGCCCATTTGTTGAATGAAAGCTTTCATCACTGTCACAAAACATCTTGATAAATTGAAAGCTTTCATCACTGTCACAAAGAAAACCCACCAATTGCAGTTTTCATTTTCATCAATTGAAACAGATGGTTGGTGGTAGTTGACCGGTTGGTTAACCGGCCGGTCGACCGGCCGGTCAACCGGGTAGGCAAAAATAATATATATATATGTTTTTTACCTGTTTGAACCTTTTTTACCGGTTTGAACCTACCTAATTTAAAGGAAATCGGGCGACCGGTTGGTCAACCGGCCGGGCAACCGGCTGGTTGACCGGTGTACCACTTTCAACGGTCAGTAACAGTGATTTGGTAAAATCTGTGTCTTGATCTCAGTTTGATGTTTTGTTTGCTGAATTCTCATTTTGGTATGACTTTGGTGCAACCGTTGGAGAATGAAAAAGTGGGTTTTTCATCAAAATTTAAATCTGATGCTGGGTTTGGTTCACCATTGGAGATGGTCTTAGGAATAACATAGATTACATTATAGCTACGTTTTTTTTCCCCAATTGCTTCATTAGTCGGTTTGACTTCAATAAATGCCCCAAGTTAAGGTAAGAAGATCCATGGTCTTCTCTCTCTTTTTCTAAATTCTCTTTTTATTACATAATTAAAATTAGGACATTCGGTTCATAAATTCAAATTTAAATTTTGTGTGCTGAAAAGTCCAACTACTAAAAAAGTTTGTCCACAAGGACATGCTCAAGTTAAATGACCATAATACCCTTTATATATGTGTGTGTGTATGATATATATGGTTCACAAAAAATCAAAACCCTAACTCTCTCTCTAGATCTCGCATCCACTGTCATTTCATCTTCGCTTCCACTCCAGTCGTTGATACAACCGCCACCACCGCAAATTCAATGGTGATTGCCGCCGCCGCAAACTAATCGTTGAAGTTTTAAAAAAAATTGCCTCTCTCTCTTTCTCTCGCTCTCCACCAAATCTAGATTTTTATTTTCTATTTTTTTAAAATTTTTGGTAGCTTGTTTTTGTACAGATAATGGATCATCTGTGTGTGGATATGTGTGTTTGAGAATGTATATTTCATTTGTCTATATGTATAGTGTGTGTTTGGGAATGAATATTTTGTTGCAAATAGATTTAAATTTACACAGATCTAGTAACAGATTTGAGCATTTCTTTTTTATTGTTGATTGATGATTTGTCATTCCTTTCTCTTGCGATCTCTCATGTCTGATCTATACACACAGATCTATTGCTTTTTCAACAGATAATTGATCTCTTTATTTAATTTAGTTTTTTTTTATTCTTCTCTTGTCATCGTATATATATATGTTTTTTTCTTTCTTTTTCAACAGATAGATTTTCAATAGAGATTTTTTTAATAGATAGAGAGAGAAAAGAGAGAGAGAGAGAGAGAGAGGAGAAAGAGAAGAGAAGTAGAGAGAGATACAGACAAAATTTGTACAAATAAATGGCTCTGATCTATTCAAAAAATTGAACAGATAGGTTGAAATAGGAAAAATATGCTTGGCAAATTTCAACAGATAGGAAAAATTAAGTTTGGCAAATTTCATTAGATAGATTTTTAAACAGATAGTCAAAAAATTTGAACAGCTAGACATAAATTTGAATAAATAGACAAAAAATATTGAATAGATATTTATAAATTTGAACAGATAGTTAATGAAAAGTCCAATAAATAAAAAAAAGTCAATGGGTAAAATTAAAAACAAAATGTCTTGTAAGATTTCTCACCAAACTATTTCACAAAACGTGGACTTCTCACTAACAAAAATATTCATTGTAACTAATGTCTTATACCATCCTTATATTAGATTTATCACCAATTTTCTCTTAAAATTATGTGACTTTTATATTGTCAATATAATTTGTCATATAAAGGCATGAAAGATTCTAGACAGAAGATACAAATTACAATTAATAATTTTACGTTTGCAAAGTTCCCATCATGGAAAATGCACACATATTTTTAGGGGTAAATTACATTGACATTTTTGAAGAAAATATAGTAACTCACATAAGTTTGATATAAATATTTTAATTCGTCTAACACTTAACCATTTGTTTTATAAAAAAATTGTTAATTATATGAATAAAAAAAAATGATATTATCATCTATTTTTACACTGAAATATATATTTTACATCATTTACCTTTGTACCTTTACTTTATCAATATTAGTTTTAATTCACTTAATTTTATTAAAAGAAAGATCGATGTAATTACATTAAAATTGTAAAATTTATTATATTTTTTCCAAACTTTTTTTACCATATTTTTAAATAGTGTGAAGTACATTAGTAGCCCAAACGAACCCAATTTAAAAAAGTATCAAACGTGCTTCCTTTAATTGATTAAAGCTCAAGACCAAAGCCAACTTTATCAATAACTCTATGGCATGCACATATATATATATATCAACAATGATAGAGACCATTAATTTTGAAGCTCTAAAAAGATCACTAATGACATGACACTCAATAAAAAAAGAAAAAAAATACAATACTAAGGCCAAAACATCAAATCATTCATGGTGAGGCTCACTGCCACATCATTAATGGTAGCACTAATTAATGTTCTCACTCATTTTTCTATATATATAGAGAGAGAGAGAGAAAGAGAGAGAGAAGAAAAGTAATCATCAATGATACCGTCTTTGATTCGAGTTAAAGAATTCTAAAGCTCTTCTGAAGAGATTTGGAATCCCCAATTGCCATTCCAATTAGATTTGGTTTGGTTGGTTTTAGCTTTTCCCAAAAGAAGAGCCATGCCAACCATGAGCCAGCCCTCAACCTTACATTATTAATTAAATTACTCTATATAAAATGATTTTTCTAGGTACCAACTTTAAGTACCAAATAATGTCTTCTGTCTCAAATTAGTTGGAGTTTGCTACATATTTTTTTTTTTTTTCATTGAGTTCTTGAATTAAGTGAAATTCATATAATTCTTTATTAGTAGCTTATATTAATCTAAATCTTCCCCTTCCGTTAGTGTTTCCATTAATTATAACTTTATTGCACCTTCTTACTATTTGTGTTTGTCTATCTTTGTTATATATGATCAAACAATTTTAGTTTATTCCTTTTTAATTTATCTTCAGTTGGTACTATTCATATAATTTTGACCAATCTATTCATTTCTAAATCTATCTTTTTTGGCTTTTATCTTCTTCTTTTTTTTTTTTTTTGTAATAAAAGGATATTATAAAGCTAAGATGAGTCAAATACAAATCTGGGATAAGAAGTTCTCATGGCATCCATACAAACATCTTCGATAATAAAACTAGGCATAGTAGAGTAGATATGTAGCCCTTCAGTCAGCATGTTTATACAAACATCTTCGATAATAAAACTAGGCATAGTAGAGTAGATATGAAGCCCTTCAGTCAGCATGTTTCCTTCTTTGGCCATCAGGTCCGCACAAGTGTTTGCTTTACGGAGAATGTGATGTATTTCCTGTACTCCGAGTTGGTTGAGAAGCCACTTGCAATCAAAAATTAGATTACTAAAAGGACGATGGATTGAAGATCGATTGTTCAACAGATGTTGCACGGTGGTTGTATCTGTCTCTACTTCAATATTAGGCAGGTTAAGGTCTCTCGCTAATTGTAACCCGTTGCGAAGTCCCCACAATTCTACTGCCATACTAGTTGTGTATCCAATGTTGCAGCTGAATCCACTGACCCAAGTACCAGTTGAATCTCTGATGATACCCCCTACTAAAGCAGCCCCAGGATTACTGCGAGCTGCTCTATCAATGTTGAGTTTGAATCTGGGATGGTCGGGAGGTTTCCAGTTCACAAAGGATAAAATCTTGGTCTTGGAAGGGTGGGGAAAATTTGAGATAAATTGCCAATGAACAGCATTAGCAGTGATGGGGGCAGGGTTAGGAAAGGGGGGTGGGATGTTATCAAAATAGAAGGCGTTGCGGTGTTTCCAGATGGTCCAACAGGTGAGAGGGAAGAGAACAGCCCAAAGACACAATTGGTGGCGAACGTTGGATTCACAATTAACGCGGAGCCAGTTGTAACAACCCTGACCTCTGATTTACGTTAGCTTAATCAGTAATTAAGAGAAATTCCGAATTAAATTGTATGTGTGTGTTGCATTATTTGTGTTTATATCTGTTTAACGTAAAAAGACCTGTTCATGTTTTCGTTATGGATTGCGAATTGAAGGCCATTATGTATGTAGGTGATCAGGCACGTGACCAGGCCCATAATTGATGGCCTAAGATTCCGTTTTGTCAGCCAGCCTTTGTGCCTCCCAAGGAGGTTTCGGATTAAGTCAAGTCTAGGGGTTGTGTTTTTATGAACGTATAAGACTTTGGTTCTTTTGATTTTTGGACAAGTTTTCTATTTATATGTACATAGAGTGACGTATAAATACTGTATCTTTTGATGTCACTTGTATGTTTATAAAAATTTAAGATTATCTGTCTCATGTATGTTCTCACAGCTCAATGGACTATGTATATTTTATGTATTTGCTTCTGCAGTTCTTAATTATATGTTATTCTGTTAAGAGGCCTTTGGTAATCCAAGTATTACTGGCCGGTTATGATGCTAAATCTATACAGGTGGGTTTAGGTCGTGACACCAGTGGGAAATGTCCGAAGAGAAGGAGGGGGTGAGGGATTCGGGGATGCCCAGGAAGGTCCATAAGGCCCAAAAAAAGGGACAGTCATGCAGAGCATGGGTGATGGTTTCAGGATGGGATTGACAGCGAGGACAAAGGTTGTCTTGAGTAATCTTTTGAGTGAGCAAGAAAGATTTGGTGGCTAGTCTAGCATGTGAAGCAAGCCAAAAGAAGTGTTGGACCCGGGGGGTGGTCAGCATGTGCCATATCCATTTCCAACTAAGGAAAGGAGGGGTAGAAGATGGTTTGAGGGCAAGAAGGTAAGCCGATTTGTTGGTGAAAATATCATCATGTAAAGATGTCCAAGTGAAAGTGTCTTCGGTATGAGCATGCCAGAGAAGTGGCGCATTCACCACCACATCCTTTTCCCAATTATACTCATTTTACTTCTTATTTTTTAGTTGTCCAATAATCTATCTCTTGAAACATTATTGATCGTGTAGGAAAATTATTTTGTGGTAATGGGTTATGTGGTCTTAATTTACTTTTTATTGATTGAAACAGTAAAATTTGTCATTTTTTATGTTAATTTTTAATTTTTTTTTATTAATTGAAATAATAAAATTTGTTATTTTTTAAAAATTGAAAAACATGCATCACGAGTTAAATGAATTGTGCTATTTTCCTTGAATCTGGCTTAATAACTTCTCATCAATTAGGCTAAAAAAAAAACTAGGGTATGATCACCCAAAAAAAAAAGAAAAAGAAAAAAAGGGCGTATCATTACACGTGGCAATACTTTATTTGCCAAGTTCTAAGCTTCCATATATTCTAATTGGAGATAAGGTCCGTTTATTTTCAGAGATAGAATAGAAGAAATTCATAATGAGGAGATTAATAGTGAGGAGATTGATAATGAGTGGATTAAGTAAAATTGTGTTTGTTTTGATGATAGTTGTTAGCGTAGGAATTGTTAAATTATTTTTATATATAATAATAAAACAAATAAAAAATATAAAAAATTAAACATTAATGTTTAAAAAATTCCCAATATGTAAAAAATAAAAAAAATTCTAATCCCCTCACTAATTTTCTAATACCACCTCCACCTCCACCTCCTCCATCCCAATCCCCCTTCCAACCTCTATCTTAATCTCATCTTCCATCCTAATCACTTCCCCAACTCTAAAAACAAACACAACATTAAATAACCCCACTTTCATTCGAATCTACTCTCATCCATTATATTCCAAAACAAACGGGGCCTAAAGGTAATACGGAATCTGTAAAGAATCTGATACCCCTTTTCTTTAACTCTGGTGCTGGTAGGTTTATATAATTTATCGTCTTCACCTTTCTACTTTTCTGTCATAAATTTTTGTACATAGTTTCTTCTATATGTACACTACATAGAAAATTAATACTATGATATAATGTTATGTTTAATTATTAATCAAATAAAAACAAAGGATGGCTTATTCTGTGTATTCATCTTCTTTAATTTTTTTTCTCTTACAACAATGCCTACTAAAACCAACCCAATCAATACAAATCATTTTTACCTCTTAAAATAAGCATTTTTTTTTTTCTTCCTTGAAGCTTAGGTCTAATAGACTAGAATTTTGCAAAGTAAAGTGTGAAAGGGCCTCTATTATTCTTAAGCTTGGGGTTTGTGATTGCAAGTCCCAATGCCAGCTAATAATGACATGAGAGAAAGAGAGTGACTGGGAAGAGAAGAGAAGTTATTCAGTACTCCAGGTGCAACCTCAGCGAGTGCTCTACGTACACCAGCATTTCACTAGTAGATTTTCTGATGAATTGAGAGTAATATCTTGACACAACCCTATTATCACCATAGTGCTTAACCAATTAGAATGGTTTAGTCCTTTGGATCAGTTAACAATTTTCCGGTTAAAGAAGAGGAGAATTTTTTTATTAATGAATGTGTTTGATTTCAACTTTTTGAATTTAATTTTTTGAAAATTTAATTTTTAATTTTTTTGTGTTTTTTTTTTTGTTTTTAATGAATATTTTTAAAATTTTAAGTAATTTTTTTATTTTTTTAAATGTACCTTACCTAGATATATCTAAATAATAAAATATTTATAAAAAAATATTTTAAAAAATTAATAAATACAAAAAAATACAAAAAAAAAGGAAAAATTATTGATAAATCCTATTTAGAAGTGTTTTAACCCAAAAAGTCCATGAAGGAATTTTTTAACCCATTTAGTCCTATGTATGTATAATTTTATTCCATAAAGTCTTTTTTCTTAATTTACATTATTTTTTTGGACACTTATGCCCTTATATTTAGTTTTGATACCCTTATAAATATTTTTTGAATGTTTAGCAATTTTATGATGTGAACATTCATATTTTAAAATTCACATTGGTAGAAATGTAAAATTGGCCCGTGGGCGGCCCGAAACCCACTCGCGAGCCGGGGTGGGCCCGGTCCGTTGACAATGTAAATATTCACATTGACATGTTAACATTCACATTAATAGGAGTGTAAAATTGGTCCGCGTCCCGTGGCGGCGCGAAACCTGCCCGCAGCCCATGGGCGGGCCCGGTCCAGCCCGTTGACAATGTGAATATTCATATTGACATGTTAACATTCACATTGATAAGAGTATAAAATTGGCCCGCGGCCCATGGGCGCCCAAAAGCCCGCCCGCGGCTCAGGGCAGGCCCGGCCCGGCCCGGCCCATTAACAATGTAAATATTCACATTGATATGTTAACATTTACATTGATAGGAGTGTAAAATTAGCCAGCGTCCCGTGGCTGCCCGAAACCCGCCCACGGCCCGTGGGCGGCCTAGGCCCGGCCCGGCCTGTTAACAATGTGAATATTCACATTGACATGTTAACATTCACATTGATAGGAGTGTAAAATTAGCCCGCGCCTCGTGGCTGCCGGAAACCCGCCCACGGCCCGTGGGCGGCTCGGAGCGGGCCCAGCCCGGCCTGTTGACAATGTGAATATTCACATTGACATGTTAACATTCACATTGATAAGAGTATAAAATAGGCCACCAGCCCAGGGCGGGCCCGACCCGACCCGTTGACAATGTGAATATTCACATTGACATGGTAATATTCACATTGATAAGAGTGTAAAATTGGCCTGCAACCCGTGGATGGCCCAAAGCCTGACCGCAGCCTGAGGCGGGCTTGGCCCGACCTGTGACAATGTGAATATTCACATTGACATGTTAACATTAACATTGATAGGAGTGTAAAATTGGCCCGCTGCTTGAAGCTTGCCTGCGGCCCGGGGTAGCCCGGCCCGGCCCGGCCCGTTGACAATGTGAATATTCACATTGACATGTTAAAATGCACATTGATAGGAATATAGAATTGGCCCGCGGCCCGTGGGCTGCCTCAAGCCCGCCCACGGCCCAGGGCAGGCTCGTTTGGGTCCGGGCCCGAGCATGTCCGAGACCCTAGGTTATAGCCTAGGTCATCACTTTGAAGCCCGGCCCGGCCTATCGGCCCGCTTAAGGCCCATTCAAGGCTCGATCCGGGCCCAGCCCGCCCGAGGCGCAATGTATTTTTTTGTGGAAAATATTAAAATTTTGATAGAAAAAATTAAAAAGAATTAAAAAAAATGGTCAGGCCCGCCCAAGCTCGACCTAAGCTCGAGGCTAGGCCCAGGCCCACCGGCACGACCCGAGGCTCGATCCATCGGCCCATCCAAAGCCCGAACACCCTTGTGCCAGGGCTAGGGCTTGCCCTTCGGAATCGGAATGTGATCCGCAGCAGAAAAAGTGGTGTATGTAGGTTCGTATCGCAACAGTATATAGGCGGCCCGCCCTTGTTTCTGGAGGTTGGGATGGCTAAAAAATTCTAGCGCGGTTTTGATTTGTTGAAGTACAACGTCATCGGCCGAAGCAAGTACTTTTTTCAAATCGTTACCTGCACAAATTGAAACGATTAGTACATGGGATTTAAGCCGAATGAATGTATAATACATGCGTGGAAAAATGGGACTACATGGCCACCTAGTTTGCCTTTTTGTCTAGGCACAGGATCAAGGCGATCTTCGCCCTCACCGAATTCCCAGTTGCCTTGGACAACGACCATGACATCATCAACACGCTTGCAAGAGCTGGCAAGCATAGTTACCAAATGGTGGTCGGTGTCCTTAGCCCTAAGAAAGTAGCGTCTCTACCGACCAGAGGATTTGACCAAGGCATAGCAGTGCTGAATAGCAGGAGTTCCAAGATTAAGCCTAAGTTGGCCGTTTATTCTACTATTCCCATTATGATTCAGTAAAAGTTTACGTTAGGTTGAGAAGGGAGTAAACCCTAGTAGCACATGACGACCCACAAAAACGGGTGAAGGGGGAAACGGACTCCGCCTTCAGCGATTGACAGGAGAGAAAAGGTGATCGTGCTCGCATCGGTCCTCTCCATGTCAACTACGCTCTCTACCACGAGTGACAGGTGGATGTCGTCAGGAATGGAAAAATGGCGTCGAAAAGCGGAAACACGATCTGCAGAAAGAAGGGCTTTCAAATGTTTCGCCATCCGAGCCAGAATGGAAAGTACTCTAAACTAAAAACAAACAAGGAAATGGGAGTTGGAATGAAAAAGAAAAGAACTTACAAGGAACAAAGAGGACAATGGGGAACCAACGGAAGTTGCAGAGGTTGCGAAATGAAAGAGATGTTGAGAGGCAACCAAGAAGCCTTACGTAGTCACAAACAAAAAGATATTCGAAGGGACACCATGGTTTCAAATCGCACTAAATGAACGACGCGTACGAAGGGGCGGGAAATTATAATGATTTCTAAGAACATGGGTGTTCTGAGGCTTTAGTATTGGAGAGAGTACAAGCGCCGTATTTTTGACTTTCCAGGTTTAGAACCAAACATGTCGACTAATTGGCGTTAGTTGGATGTTTAGGGTGCAATTGTGGGGGCCGAATAATCATATACTAAGGAAAGCCAGATTTGTTTGAAGAAAAATCAGGATAGAGACGATTCGGCTCTGTCCAAAGGGGTCTTAAAGCCAAATATCTAAGTCGATCGTGCAATCGGCCATACAGGGAGCTGAATAGGAACTGGCATACGACTAAAAGGCCGAATAAGCGGTTATGTGCTGGATTAAGAGTGGGCCCGACCCCTGGGACCAAATACTAGTGTAAATAGAGGAACATCAACCAAAGAAAGGTATGTGAGAACAGATAAAATAACTTGAGATAGAAGTAAACTTGAGAGGATACTGACTTGACCATTGGAGTGCTGATTAACATAACCAAAAGATTATCAATCCAATTTAATTTAACATAACAATCCAATTTTTTTTTTTAGATAACAATCCAATTTAACATAATCAAAAGATTATCAAGTAAATTGTCAAATACTAATAATAAATAAATATAAGAAAACCATGCATTATCAAAACTATTTCATTACTTTTTTTTTATTCAAAAACTATTTAATTTGATTTTTTTTTTTAAATGACAAATTTAAACCTTATATTTTCTACACAAAAATATCAAATATCAACCTTTGCCATTTGATAAAAAGATTTTCAAATTGAAAATAAATTAAAAACACAGCAGAATATCTAAACTCTTTTTCAATTGAAAACACAAATATAATATCTAAACAAATTGAAAACACAAATTATTACGGGTGCTCGCTGTTTGACGGTTCAGTTGAGGCCAAAAGAACTTCAAATCTGTCGGCCGTTCAAAACTAGGCGGATTGGAAAAAATCAATCCGCAACCATCTGCTCGTCATCACACATCCGTCTAAAATGCGGCAAATCGGTTTGCTTCGATCAATTGGAACAGATCGAAATATCCGTTGCTCATCCCTACATACGGCTAATGTTCCTCAACTATGTTGTCACACTGTATGCAATTGTATTTCAGCATTGGCATACCTTTTGGTGTTTTGTGGAATGGGAGAAGAAACGAGCCATGGTGCACAGTTAGTAGCAAATGAGACTAATAATATACAAATGGAAAAAGTATACGAAAAATACTATATAATGATTTCACAAATTTGTACCTTAAGGTTATGAATTCAAGTTTCGAAACAATTACTTTGTATATTATACCAAAGATTATTCAAACACACATTAATATGTACTAATTAAACGTTATATCTTTTGGTAGATATATAACAATTAAACAGAAGATACATCAAAACTTAACAAGATCCCAAAAGAACCAGGGGGAAATACAGCCCATAAGGAAGGAAGAGAATTAGAGGATTGGGCCTTGGCTACCCAATGAGCCACCTTCTTGTTGGAACGGCAAGTCCGAGAGAAAGAAAACTGTTGCTAGGAAGCTAGATATGCTTTAATTGAGGAAAATCTCCAATTTAATTGAGGAAATCTCATTCAAGTGTATATATATATATTATTTTGAAAATCATCTATTTTCTTTCCTATTCTAACCAATAGACATTTTTTGCATATTGATAATAAATCATATCCTTGATATTCTTAATTGACTCGTACCAAAAAAATTAAGTATAAGGTATTTCTAATCAATGACAAAAGTTCAAATCAATAAAAATACAATAAAATTGTGATTTTTTTTTTCTTCTAACAATATAAACAGAAATGGTGTGTTTGATTTACAAAATTTAAATTTGGATTACTTATTTAATTGTTTGTCTCTTTATAAAGAATGACCATATCAAATTAAATAGCACATATATAATAGGCATAATATAAATGATTTGTTAAAAACAAGATTTTTGCCAGATTTGTTACCATTTTTACTTGTTTACTAGATTTATTCATACTCTGTTTGATTGGGGGATTTGAGGAGGGATTTGAAAAAGAAAATGAAAAAAAATAGGTGAAATATCAATAAAATATACCTAAATTTCATCTAATTTCAGACATCTTTTCCCTTTTCCTTTTCAAATCCCTTTCTAAATCCCCCAACCAAACATAGCGTCAGTGTTTCCCCTAATATACATAGAGAGCTTGGAGGAGCATTCAATTTCAAGCTATATCCTACATATCATAGCTCTACCATATTAAAAACAAAGACATGGGGAAGAAAGCCACATTCAACTTCACTTCACTAATGGTGCTTGTAGCCATTGTTGCATCAGGTAGATCTCTCTCTCTCTCTCTCTCTCTCTCTCATTTGAATAACATTGTTGCATGTAATATGAAATAAATTTTCATATAATTTATCGTAACAAAGTTTGGCATAAAATATTGACTTGTGTAATGGAACATAGCTCTACTAGTTATTCAAAAAAAAATCATCCAAGAAAAGTATTCAGAAAACATATAAGACGATTGAGATTAATTTCATATGTGGATTCTATAGTACAATAATTAAATCTACAAAAATATTATGTACCATGAAAACTTATCTCAAATTTTATCTTGAAAGTGAGCATGCACGTAATGTAGATTTAAAATTAGTAAAATATAGGTTACACTCGCAATGAATGCAATCTATTGATTCATTTTTTCCAAATAATATTTTAGGTTTTTTTTTTTTTTTTTTTTTTTTCAGGGTTCATAATATTGTTGTTAAATTTAACCCACATATCATTTTTTTAATTAAAATTTTTGGTAAATCTTTGAGTTCTTAGACTTTCGCATAATAGAAACAAGTCATGGTGGCAGTTTTGTTCGTCACAGGAGCCAATGGGCAAAGGCCAAAGCTACCACGTTGCATAACCAAAAGGGACAGTGCCCCTGTTTGTGTTGGTTGTCTGTGTCCGAGGGTGTCCAGGTCCTCTGAGTCCGAAACAGCTTACAAAAACTCACTCGTCAATTAATGGATAACCAACGGAACTGCCATTGTATTGATACCATAAGTCAATATCCAATTTATTACAAAGACTAATTCGAGAAACCATTGAATGCATTTGGTTTCACAAATAAAATAAAAATTTTGGTTTATATATTACTAGCATATCACCCGTGCTATGCACAGATTGCGTTTACAATTATTTATATATGTGAATTGTGATTTTTAAATGTCTTTTTTTTTTTTTTTTAAATGTCTTCTTTTTTTCCCTTTTATATTATATTCAAGTTTAATATTTTCATAATAATCATATGTGTTAGACTTTTCAATGAATTAAATGTCTTTTATTATTATTATTATTATATTATATTAAAGTTTAATATTTTGATAATAATCATATGTGTTGGGACTTTTCAAGAAATTCATATGTGTTGGATTTCAAAGAATTTTTTTTATACTTGTTCTTAATGCATTAAAGTGTTATTATGAGGGTAAGGCTTGGGGTTGGGAAAAGTTAATAAATGTTGAGGTTTTTTTTTTTTTTTAAATCAAAAAATTAGGAAATTTAGATTGAGAGATTAGAACTCCCACAAGGCTTGGGGTTAAAAACCCTTTTTTGCTTAATATATAGTATATATATCATTTTTTTAATTAAAATTTTTGGTAAATCTTTGAGTTCTTAGACTTTCGCATAATAGAAACAAGTCATGGTGGCAGTTTTGTTCGTCATAGGAGCCAATGGGCAAAGGCCAAAGCTGCCACGTTGCATAACCAAAAAGGACTGTGCCCCTGTTTGTGTTGGTTGTCTGTGTCCGAGGGTGTCCAGGTCCTCTGAGTCCGAAACAGCTTACAACAACTCACTCGTCAATTAATGGATAACCAATGGAACTGCCATTGCATTGATATTATAAGTCAATATCCAATTTATTACACAGACTAATTCGAGAAACCGTTGAATGCATTTGGTTTCACAAATAAAATAAAAATTTTGGTTTATATATTACTAGCATATCACCCGTGCTATGCACGGATTATGTTTACAATTATCTATATATGTGAATTGAGATTTTTAAATGTCTTTTTTATTATTATTTAAAGGTCTTCTTTTTTTCCTTTTTTATATTATATGAAAGTTTAATATTTTGATAATAATCATATGTGTTGGCCTTTCCAAGAAATTTTTTTATGCTTGTTTTTAATGCATTAAAGTGTTATTATGAGGGATAATAATCATATGCGTTGGGACTTTTCAAGAAATTCATATGTGTTGGATTTCAAAGAATTTTTTTTTATGCTTGTTCTTAATGCATTAAAGTGTTACTATGGAGGTAAGGCTTGGGGGTTGGGAAAAATAATAAATGCTAAGGTTTTTTTTTTTTTTTTTTAAATAAAAAAATCAGGAAATTTAGATTGGGAGATTGGAACTCCCATAAGGCTTGGGGTTAAAAACCCCTTTTTGCTTAATATATAGTATAGATATCATTTTTTTAATTAAAATTTTTGGTAAATCTTTGAGTTCTTAGACTTTCGTGTAACGCCCTCAAAATAATACACAAAACCCATCATTTTAGACATGCAATGATATAAGAGAAATCAACACCTTTCTATTCATCAAAGTAGTTCTTACAACAATATTACATGTTAACAATAAAAGCAAATGCCCTACGGGCTTACAGCTTTCCAAGTCAACACTTGGTTACAAAAAGAAGAGTACTAACTCTATACACAATAAGCCCTTGGCTTAATATACATGTAATACAAACGAAGTAATCAAAAAGAGCCTTCAACTCCCATAACCATCCAAGCTATGTCTTTGGAGGTGGCATGCTACCTGTACCTTAAAATGATGTCCCATATAGGTTGAGACAACGCCCAGTAGAGATATGCTAAACACAATATGAGCAGTAACTAAGACATTAGCAATTGATAAATGTTTGACTCACATAAACCAATTCATATACCACTTTCATTACATGGCCACAGTGTCCATGTTTCATTTCATTTTCCATTTCTTATCAAATTCACAATTTACAACAACGGTTCAGAACTTGGCCAACACTTTACAAGAGATAGTGACTCATATTAAGCATTTCCCATTTCACAATAGATAAGCATATTACCTATATCAACACTTCGATAGATAAGCATATAAGCTATATCAACATCTCAACAGATAAGCATATAAGCTATATCAACATCTCAACAGATAAGCATACAAGCTATATCCACACTTCAACAGATAAGCATATGAGCTATATCAACAGAGTCCATCCCCTATCTCCTCCCAAACAACATCTGGTTTAGAGGTCCATCCCTTATCTTCCCATAAACCGTGGAGTACATCCCCTATCTCCTCACCCACACACACAACATATATATACATAGGTCATATACATAATCAATCAATACATACAGTTAATGTATTCTGTCAACCGTCATACTCTATGACACATCCAATTGATTAGTTTTAGTTTGCCTAATCATCATGCATTGTCTACAACAATCATAGCTACCCTCCACCGGTAGCCCAAAGCAATTATTTCTAAACAGATAATAAAAGTACCAATAGATAAAATATCCATATTTCCAAAAGTGAGCGATTAATAAATCCAACTTCACTAATCCATCTCATAATGAGCCAATTTCATTACATTCAACTCAATTCCATATTTTCTCAACAAATGTCATTAATTACATTAGTGACCCAAATATACCCAAACATGGCATAATTCCCCTTATTCTCAATATTGACTCCAAGAATCCATATATTACCAACAATATCAATATACTCATTTCGAAAACCAAATACACATTTATGGTCCAAAATAAACAAAACCCTCTTTTCAAAATTATACATTTGAAACCCTAGTTTCCAAAACCCAAAACCATTTATACAAAATACTCAATATCTAGGTCAAAACCCATAAGAGTGAGTAGGAATCCCTACCTCAAATTCAGAGCCCAAGGGAAGAAGATGAAGAAATTGAAGATGCTCCAAATCCCAAAATTTTTGAATCAAAAGATAGCCCTCGACGATCAACACAACTTTTACAAAGGCCCAAGGTGAGGAAATCACTCATACTAGATCAATACCTAGAGAGAATGTAAGGTTTTAGAGAGAGGAGCTCTCAAATGGCTTTTTCAGAAAAGTAAGAGAGAGAAAGGATGTTGAAAAGTGATCCAAAAAGTGAAATCTCAGAGTGTTATACCAGTCGCCCCGCTCGAGCGTGGAAACCCCCGATCGAGCGTCACTCACAGACTCCCGCTAGAGCGTCAAAACTCCTGCTCGAGCGGCGGATACACAGTCCCAGAACTTTGACAGACCAGGTCCCCGCTCGAGCATCAAACTGCTCGCTCGAGCGTCACACACAAACTCACGCTCGAGCGTCCAAACGCTCGCTCGAGCGTCCAACACTGCAGAGGAAATACTGGGAGATAGATTTTCCCGCTCCAGCGCCAAAACCCCTCCCTCCGTGCTCGAGCGGAGAAGAAAAACAAAGTCCCGCTCGAGTGTCAAAAGCTCTGCTCGAGCGTGTAGGCCAAAATCTGGGCAACTATTTTTGGTTCCTAAGCTCAACCAACCTGTTTCAAACCTGCCCAACACAACCCAAGACTCAAATACAAAGAGTAAAGGATGTACACAAGATATACACAACAACCAACTCCACGGAACCTAAGTCCGGATACAACAATTAAAGAAAGGGAAACCGGGATCGTTATAACCTCCCCCCTTAAAGAATTTCGTCCCCGAAATTAAATACAAGTTTTCAAAAAATAAGTTTTCTCCATTCCCAACAATATTACAACATAATATTAAACAATCCGACCCATTACCGGTCAATCTCATCTCTTTTCAAGAGGCAATTCACATCATATAACAACCTACATTATCAACATGCATTCCTTTGAAATTTGACAATGTCCTCACATTTTCCACAATTCCATAACACATGCAACATTAATAACATGCTTGCATTTCCATAATTTACTTAACATACACAATGTTAACATAACTTCCATTAACCAAAACATTTACAATGTTTTACAACTTAAGACATATATAATGCTCTTAAAGTTCAATAACGTTACAAAATTTCAATACATGATTACACATCAACAAACAAGTCCGGATATTTCTCACGGACCTCTAACTCACGTTCCCAAGTGGCTTCCTCCACTCCGTGATGTTTCCACAAAACCTTTACCAAGGGAATGGTCTTGCCTCGCAAGACTTGATCCCGCCTATCCAAGACCCGAACCGGTCTCTCCTCATATGCGGCATCATCATCTACCTCCAAATCGGTCCAATCCAACACATGGGATGGATCCGGCTCGTACTTTCGAAGCATACTAACATGAAATACGTCATGCACCCCGAACAACTGCGGTGGCAAAGCCAAACGATAAGCAACTTCCCCAACCCTCTCAAGGATCTCAAAGGGACCAATAAACCGAGGGGATAACTTCCCACTCTTCCCAAATCTCATCAAACCTCGCCTAGGTGATATTTTCAAGAAAACATGATCACCCGTCTCAAATGCCAAAGGCCTCCTCCTACGGTCGGCATAACTCTTTTGGCGACTTTGGGCTGTAACAAGTCTCCTACGGATAAGCTCAACTTTCTCCGTCGTTTCCCTCACCAACTCCGGGCCCAACAAAGGTGCATCACCCATCTCGGCCCAACAAACTGGAGACCTACACGATCGGCCATACAAGGCCTCAAACGGTGCCATACCGATGCTAGACTGAAAACTGTTATTGTAGGCAAACTCTACCAAGGGCAAGTGCCTCTCCCACGTCCCACTAAAGTCAAGGACACAACCTCGAAGCATATCCTCAAGGATCTGAATAGTACGCTCGGACTGCCCGTCAGTCTGAGGATGATAAGCCGTACTAAAGGTCAACTTAGTGTCCAAGGCACTCTGCAAACTTTGCCACAACCTAGCAGTAAAACGAGGATCTCTATCTGAGACGATCGTCACTGGGACCCCGTGCAATCTCACTATGTCCCGAATATACAAGTCGGCAAGATGATCTACCAAATCTCTCACGCGCATAGGAATAAAGTGTGCTGACTTAGTTAACCGGCCTACAACCACCCAAATAGCATCATTACCCGGCTGAGTCCTCGGAAGACTTACAACGAAGTCCATAGTGACATGCTCCCACTTCCACTCGGCAATAGGCTAGGGTTGCAACAAACCCGCTAGCCTCTGATGCTCGGCCTTCACTTGCTGACAAGTAAGGCACTTAGACACAAAAACTGCCACATCTCTCTTCATACCCCGCCACCAAAACTGGCGACCGAAATCTCGATACATCTTAGTGCCTCTCGGATGCACCACAAGGCGTGAATGATGGAACTCTCGGAGTACTTCCTCTCGGCAAGACTCCGGCACAAACAAGCAGTCTCGGTATCTCACACTCAGGTCGGGATACACCGTCAAACCCTTCTCAACCTTCCCACTGGAGATCTTCTATCGGTGGGATTCTACCTCAAGGTCATCTCTCTGTGCCTCTAACACTCGAGTCACAAGTGTAGGCTGCGCAATAACAGAAAACAAGGCCGCAGCCTCAACAGATTCGCCCAGAAGCAAATCAAACTCGCCAAGTGCATCCAACATCTCCCATTCTCGGATGGCTATACAAGCTACATCACTAATGGATTTTCTACTAAGGGCATCGGGCACAACATTGGCCTTCCCCGGGTGATAGTGCAACTCAAAGTCATAGTCTTCAATGAACTCCATCTACCTTCTTTGCCTCAAATTCAAGTCTCTCTGTGTAAACAAGTACTTCAAACTCTTATGGTCCGAGAACACCTCGAACCTCTCACCATAAAGGTAGTGCCTCCAAATCTTTAAGGCAAAAATCACGGCTGCTAACTCTAGGTCATGTGTAGGGTAATTCTTCTCGTGAATTTTTAATTGACGTGAGCCATAGGCCACTACTTTCCCTTCTTGCATCAACACACAACCCAAACCCTCTCGTGAGGCATCACAATAAACTGCATAACCTAACCCTCTCTCCGGAATAATCAAGACCGGAGCGGTGGTCAATCTAACTTTCGGCTCTTGGAATGACTTTTCACAAGTCTCACTCCACACAAATTTGACTCCCTTCCGAGTCAATCTAGTCAACGGCGAAGCTAGCCTGGAGAAATCCTTCACAAACCGGCGGTAATACCCAGCTAATCCCAGAAAACTGCGGATCTCAAACACACTCTTAGGCTGTGCCCAATCTTGCACTGCCTCAATCTTGGATGTATCAACAGACACCCCTTTCGTGGCAACCACATGGCCTAAGAACTTGACTTCTCCTAGCCAGAACTCACACTTCCCAAACTTGGCATACAGCCTATGGGCTCTAAGCAACTCAAGCACCACTCTCAAGTGTTCCTTGTGCTCCTCCTCAGAAGGTGAATAAATCAAAATGTTGTCCACGAAAATGACTACAAAACGATCTAAGAATTCTCGGAAGATCCGGTTCATCAAGTTCATAAAGACTGCCGGTGCGTTGGTGAGCCAAATGACATCAGCAGAAACTCATAATGGTCATACCGCGTACGGAATGCCGTCTTCGGAATATCCTCCTCCCTAACCCTCAACTGGTGGTAACCCAATCTCAAGTCTATCTTAGAGAAACAACAGGAACCCTTTAACTGGTCAAACAAATCATCTATACACGGCATTGGATACTTATTCTTAACCGTAGCCCGATTCAACTTCCGGTAGTCGATACAAAGTCTCAAGGCACCATCTTTCTTTTTAGCAAAGAGGGCCGGTGCTCCCCACGGTGAAACACTAGGGCGAATAAAGCCCTTATCTAGTAACTCCTGGAGCTGAATCTTCAACTCACTCAACTTGGCTGGAGCAAAACGATAAGGTGCCATAGAAATCGGCGCTGTGCCAGGCACTAAATCAATGGAGAACTCTATCTCCCGATGAGGTGGCAAACTAACAAGATCCTCGGGAAAAACATCCGGATACTCGCAAACCACTCTTGGTAACTCAACCCCGGTCTCATCATACTCACTACTCAAAAGGCTAGCGAGAAGACCACTAAGCTCACTTCGCCCTCTCGGATCATACACCGGTGGCAATACACTACCAACTCGATCCCCCAAAAAATGGAAACACTCCTTGCTCAAGGTACATACTGTGACCCTCTGGCAGTAGCAATCAATAACAGCCTGGTATGACGATAGCCAGTCCATACCCAAAATAACATCAAATCTCGACGTGGGCATAACTACAAAAGGAAATGGAAGCCGATGATCAGCGACCTCTATATCACAAGCTCTACATCCTTGTTTCAAAATCAATTCACCCCCAACAGGTGATACAACACATATAGGAGATGCTAATTGTGCCAACTCCAACCCCAAAACAGATGCAAATGCAGCAGACACAAAGGAATGAGATGCATCTGTATCAATCAACACACTAGCAACCGAGTTGTAAAACAGAAAGGTACCTCTCACAACTGATGGAGCCGGTACTAGGTCCTGCGCGGTAACAGCATACACGCGCCCTGTAGGCCCCTGGTCCACTTGCTCACCTCTAGGAGCAAAAGACTGCTGCATAAACTGGGATGACAAAGCTTCCAGATTGGCCCTCGAGGCCTGCACAGACTGAGCTGGCTGATAACCCTGCGTCTGCCTAGAAGTAGACGATCCTGAAGTGGCACTCAACTATGGGCAATACCTCTTCAGGTGCCTAGGCTGACCACACTGATTGCAAGACAAAGGCTGGCCCTTGCCCTGACTCCGGCCCTGAGGTTGAGCCGAAGAAGAAGCAACTCGTTGACCCCCTCCCTTCTGCGGGCAACCCGAAGACTTGTGACCTAGCTGGCCACACTTGAAACAGGTGATATCTCCCTGATTGCCTCTCCCCGAGCCTGCACTCGGCACTGGAAAGGTCGATCTAGCAACATCACCCTGAGACTGCTGAGGGTTAGAACCCCTCTGTCTCCTGCCATCACTCTGGCCATCTTGGCTCCTCTTGGAGCCTCTCTGCCCCTCCTCCTCCTCCTCCATCATGATTTCCATGTGAGCTGCAACATCCACCAGACGCCCAAAATCTCGGGTCATCGAACCCCAACTCTCATCTTGAGTTCACGCCTCATCTTCTTCTCAAACTCGAGGAAACGACGTTCCTCGGATGCCACAAGTTCAGGTACAAACCTGGACAAGCTAGTAAAAGCAGCCTCAAACTCGGCCACTAATAAACCCATCTGCTTAAGCTGGCAAAACTGGTCCCTCAACTTCTCTCTGACAGTTGGAGATAAGAACTTCTCCTGGAAAGCATTCACAAAAGCCTCCCAAGTGCCATCCAAACGACCCTTGATGAACTTCCACCACTGACTCGCATCCCCCTTAAGCTGGAAAGATGCCAAGGTCACTTTCAATGCTCCGTCCTCGATGCCAAGCATCTCAAACGTCTTACTCATCTGTTCCAACCACTCATCCGCCTTAAGTGGCTCCTTCGGATCACCGACAAACTCGTCCGGATTAGACCGGAAGAACTCCCTCTTCAGAAAGGAAGGCCCTGTATCCATAACCTAGGCATGAACTGGATTCTCAGCTCTGAGAATGCCCATAGATTCCCTCAAAGCATCGGCTATTCCATGGGCTAAGGCACCCATAGCCTGTTGACCTGCTGGCTTGGCCACATTGGCCTGGCCAACCCCCTCCTGCTGCGCCGGAATCTCCTCTGGTATAGGCATCTCCTGCCTCTTAGGCCTACCTCGCCTACCTTCACGTCCTCGTCCTGACATCCGAATAAAGGCAACGAAGGACATTAGCACATTCATAAATGTACCGAAGCTATAACACTCGCGTCCTAATGCATGGACAACAGTAATTCATTCCACGTAAGCACATAATCACATAAGCACTTACGAATTTTATTTTCGGATAATGATAGTCCCGAGGCGTTACTAGAGTTCCAGTTAGAAACAACATTGATCAAGTGCCTTTCCAACAAGACTCACAGAAACCCAAGGATCAAATCAACATCCTAGAAACTAAATCCCATACCCAAATAATCACATAAACATGTCATCACATAAGCACATAACATTACACATAAGTCTCTAACAAGCGAGACAAACCCATTGTGATACTAATCACTTCCCACGTACCCAAGGTATTCAAACCCGGTACGCTCTGATACCAAGTTGTAACGCCCTCAAAATAATACACAAAACTTATCATTTTAGACATGCAACGATATAAGAGAAATCAACACCTTTCTATTCATTAGAGTAGTTCTTATAACAATATTACATGTTAACAATAAAAGCAAATGCCCTACGGGCTTACAGCTTTCCAAGTCAACACTTGGTTACAAAAAGAAGAGTACTAACTCTATACACAATAAGCCCTTGGCTTGATATACATGTAATACAAACAAAGTAATCAAAAAGAGCCTTCAACTCCTATAACCATCCAAGCTATGTCCTTGGAGGTGGCATGCTACCTATACCTTAAAATGATGTCCCATATAGGGTGAGCCAACGCCCAATAGAGATAAGCTAAACACAATATGAGCAGTAACTAAGACATTAGCAATTGATAAATGTTTGACTCATATAAACCAATTTATATACCACTTTCATTACATGACCACAGTGTCCATGTTTCATTTCATTTTCCATTTCTTACCAAATTCACAATTCACAACAACGGCTCAGAACCTGGCCAACATTTTACATGAGATAATATTAAACATTTCTCATTTCACAATAGATAAGCATACTAGCTATATCAACACTTCGATAGATAAGCATATAAGCTATATCAACATCTCAACAGATAAGCATACAAGCTGTATCCACACTTCAACAGATAAGCATATGAGCTATATCAACGGAGTCCATCCCCTATCTTCTCCCAAACAACATCCGGTTTAGAGGTCCATCCCCTATCTTTCCCTAAACCGTGGAGTACATACCCTATCTCCTCCCCCACACACACAACGTATATACACATAGGTCATATACATAATAAATCAAGACATACAGTTAATGTATTCTGTCAACTGTCATACTCTATGACACATCCAATTGATTAGTTTTAGTTTGCCTAATCATCATGCATTGTCTACAACAATCATAGCTACCCTCCACCGGTAGCCCAAAGCAATTATTTCTAAACAGATAATAAAAGCACCAA